>JAMPIV010001563.1:37500-657466 GCA_024509875.1 Oreohelix idahoensis | reverse complement strand
TGGGTGGTTTGGTGGGTGTGGAGTTGGGGTGGGTTTTGTAATTGGTGGGTGGTTGGGGGGGAGTGTAGGTGGTGGTTTATAGTGGTTGAATATTGGTGGAGATGGGTGGTGGGAAGGTGGAGGGTGAGAGGGGTCGGTTGGAATGTGAAGGATGGTTGGTGGGTCTTTAGGAGTTGGTGCGATTCCTTGATTGGTGCTGGTACTGGGGGAGGGTAGAATTTTTAGTAGTGGTGGAGTTGGGAATGTGTGAGTTGTAGGGTTGGTTGGTTGTATGAGGTGATGTGGTTGTGGATTTATGTGTTGTGGTTTGGGTGGGTGTTACGATAGTGTTGGGATGGAATATGTTGGTCGATGTTGTTGTGATTGGTGTGCAGTTCTGGTTATTGGGGGTTTTGGTGAGGGGATTCGCATTTAGTGGTTGAAGTAAGAGGGATGGTTGTGCAAAATGAAAAGAAATGGGGGTGGGTGGGTGGTATGCCACCATGGGTCGTAGGCATTAACCCTGTGGGGGTTGCGTCCTTAGGGATGGTGGTGTCATGTGGAAAATGGGGGTAGGATTGCGGAAGTTGGGGTCAGTAGTTATAAACACGTGTTAGCTTTCAACGTATACTTAAGCGCTGTCTAGAAAATTCGAGTTGATTAGAGTATATGCAGGTAAGATTGCAAATTTAAATCACTGTCCTTAGGCTGAGAAAGATTAAGAGTTCGGTTTGATAGAGGGGACCTCGAATTTCTGTCATAAGGATACGAAATGTTGAAGAGGTAGTGAATAGAGATGTTCGAATCTAGATATCAACGGTGAAGCATACCTAGGTGTGTAAGATTAGACTCTAAGAAGGCTAAGAAAATGACGATTTTAATTTCGATTAGATTAGGAGAGTTCTCATTGTTCCTGTTAGAAACCGTTATTAGATTAATATGTAGTTCCGTATCATTAGGAAAAAAAAAAAAAAACCAACCAAGTGATAGCAATGTTATTTCGGTGAGAAAATATAATCTGTTTTTATTCAACGTTATTCTGTCTTCAATATCCTGAGTAATTAGTAAATGTTTATTTTCACAAAGATAGTCATATACCTTAACGTTCCATGTTATTTTAATACATAATCATTGTAGATTTCACTTGACTGAATTTAATGACTCTTGTCATAGAGGCATCACACGTAAAAAGTTACAATTGACGAACTGTCAGTGTCGAAGTTCAGTTATCTGCAGTGCATAGCTGTTAATGTGATTACGTTAGGACATCTCGACAAAACGTCTGCGAGAGGGCAATTTCTGAGTACCAGGTATGGATCGAATCGTGAAAAAACTATATGGTTGGAGAGCGATCGCATTACCTAGTCGATTTTGGCGATTTCCACGTCTTTCGTTGTGTTGAGTGCAGTAAGTGCTTTTTGGTCTGATTCCACAATAAAGTGTGATCCAAGCAGATATGTCAGGAGTTTAGTTATTGACCAAACCAGTCCAAGAAGTTCCTTATCTAGAACAGGAGTAAATTTTGTTCAGTCGGAGTTAACTTCCGTGTATACATATGAGAACTGGATGCAAGGTGCCATTATATTACTTGTAGTAACACGCTTCCCACTCCGTAGTTAGAAAGCATCGCTGCGTAAAACAAATGGTAAGTTCGCTGATAAGTGCAGATGTGATGAAAGGGAAATGATCTTGGGAAATACGTGTTGAGTAGAGTTAATTTTGGGTTAGAGTACTTGCTTACAGATTGGTATGGATTTGTTTAAAGATATCTCCTCTTGGTTTCGTGGAAGACAGTATGTCAGATAGCAGGTGAACTCTGGTCATAATGTACTGTTTCTGAACTGTTTTTTGAGTGATGTGTGAATAGCTCTCGCGGCTAGTGTCCGCAGGGATTTTTGAGAGCAGTGTTAAGAGAACAGTAGATTCTCGTGACTGTGTGAACGGGGTGTGTTCCCGTGGGTTCAGTGTCGATGCAGGGTTTTTGACTGAGGTGGTCAGCCCTAAGGTTTTTTTTTGGATAATGTATGCCTGCGCAGGGCTATAGAGATTTTGTAGGCCTTGATTATTATATATCTGCCGTAGATGCAGTATTTGTGCACTGATGTGAAGTATAGAGATTTTGTAGGCCTTGATTATTATATATCTGCCGTAGATGCAGTATTTGTGCACTGATGTAAAGTATAGAGATTTTGTAGGCCTTGATTATTATATATCTGCCGTAGATGCAGTATTTGTGCACTGATGTGAAGTATAGAGATTTTGTAGGCCTTGATTATTATATATCTGCCGTAGATGCAGTATTTGTGCACTGATGTGAAGTATAGAGATTTTGTAGGCCTTGATTATTATATATCTGCCGTAGATGCAGTATTTGTGCACTGATGTGAAGTATAGAGATTTTGTAGGCCTTGATTATTATATAACTGCCGTAGATGCAGTATTTGTGCACTGATGTGAAGTATAGAGATTTTGTAGGCCTTGATTATTATATATCTGCCGTAGATGCAGTATTTGTGCACTGATGTGAAGTATAGAGATTTTGTAGGCCTTGATTATTATATAACTGCCGTAGATGCAGTCTTTGTGCACTGATGTGGAGTAGAGATTTTGTAGGCCATGATTATTATATAACTGCCGTAGATGCAGTCTTTGTGCACTGATGTGGAGTAGAGATTTTGTAGGCCATGATTATTATATAACTGCCGTAGATGCAGTCTTTGTGCACTGATGTGGAGTAGAGATTTTGTAGGCCATGATTATTATATAACTGCCGTAGACGCAGTCTTTGTGCACTGATGTGAGGAGTAGAGATTTTGTAGGCCAGGATGTGTAAGGGCCGTATGGTGTGTTAACTACATTATGAAGATTCATGTTTCGATGTAACTGTATTCGTCTAGATCTACGTGATGTTATAATTGTAATAAACCATGGTTAAAATATCATCAGACGTTACACCATTCCATGACTTGGTGTGTGCGCTACTGTGAGTGACTGTCCCAAACCACACTCACCTTCTTCACCATAATTGATTACATATAACATTTGGATTCTCCTTCATTAAAAAAGAGTCTTTAATTATCAGTGGTGGACCAAACCAACGGGTCGTAACACCCACATTACATTCGCGTGACAAGAGGGTAAATTAGGTCAGATTCTGGACCAGTCATTACAAGTGGGAACACTGAACTGTGTTATGTTTTGCTCTGTGTGGGCGTGGCTTAATTCAACTGTACACAGGTATCAGCTGACTGCGCATATCCATCCTCATATCTTGGCGTGTTGTAGCAACTAAACTAACTTTATCAGTTGGTTTCGATATCAAACAGCTGTTATCTGATAGCGACATTGATGCCATAATTGTTACAGTGCTTGTTCCAGTCTTTCCATATGCAGATTCAACTATAGGTGCAGTATGTTGGAGAGTTCGTCTGCACTTATACCTCAAATGACAACTTGCGGAGTTGTTGTGATCGGTTCCTGTCGTCTGATGCATTGTTGAGGACATAGCACTATCCTATTCTATTAATAACTATTGTTGTTGTTGTCGATAATTATATCGATTAATTATAGAATATGATGATGTACAGGGATTGATGATACAATATTTGAGATCTAAACTTGATTTGGTATAAGGAAAGTTAATTAAGACATATATGGTTGACTAAGTAAACAAGTCACAATGGATTGTGATACAGATCCAGAGGATATGAGACCTGTATTAGAGTATCTGTTTCAACAGGGGACAGATTATCAGGGATTAAAAGGCCCAGAGCTTGAGTCACATGTTATGGACAGGTTTTTGATCTGTGCATCGAGAGCTCTAAGAGAGTTTGCTAATGAGAGATTTCAGTCAATTCCTCATGTGAGTATGGCTGAGGATCTGGCAAGGTTATTGGTTTTGGACCTTCGTCTGTTCTTGGACAATTATATTAGTATTAAACGTGATAGCATATTGAAGAGTATTCGTACGTTATTGCTCGACGGCATATATAGTGACCAGGAAGAAGAGTTAAAAGAGAAGAAGCAAATAGGAGACATAAAACAGAGTACCCTAGAGCAAAGGGAAAGTTTTATAGAATGTACTGCTGAAGTAAGTGAGTTACATGAAAAAAGTCTCTAAACTTACAGATGATTTAGGCAAATCAAACTCAGAACTTGCTAGTGTTCAAGCAAATTTGGATTCAGCATTGTTGAACATAGAGCAATTGGAAGTTCAGATGAAAGAGAAGCAAATTGAGGTTGAAAAACTTACACAGGAGACTCAACAAAAGAAAGAGACATTAGTAGAGTTGATGGTTGAGAAAGAGAAGGTTGATAGGCTTACGAATAGTCATGATATTGAGATTGAGAGGGATTGATAAAAGAGAGAGTGAAAGAATTAATGATGGAGAAAGACAAATTGATTAAGATTGAAAATTTGCTAGCAGAGGAAAGCTGCAAGGTCTTAAAAGCGGAGAGTTTAAACAAGAAATTAAGTGAACAGATTGCACTTAAGGACTTTGAGATTGTAGAAGCAAGAAGAAGAATAAATGGTCTGCTTGACGTAGTCTTGAATAGCAATATGTGGTCTTCCGTCAGTGTTGACGATGATAGACAGAAAGTTTCTTATCATCAGAACACTAAAGCAAAAAGCCAGCCTTATACACTTTTTGCGGATTCTACGGTCAAGAATGGTGGACATAGATCTTTCCGTGGGAGATATAACTTCTCACGCAATACAGATGATTCCAATGATAATGATTGCTGGCGGCAGAATAACAAAGGAAAATCTACAGTAATATCCAGTCCTGTAGATAAGGAAAGAAACAGTGCTAAATCTCAAGTCAGTGTGTTAAAAACCAACAGCGTATTTATTGACAGATCTGATAAATTGGTTACAAGTAACAAACATACTACTGCTTGTTCCATGAAGGAAACAAATGTTGTGAAAAAAAATAAAGAGATTGTCAAACCTTCTAGTCATACCCAGTCAAGGCAGTGTGACTCATTTTTTAAACAGGTTAACTGTGCTCCACATAAGAGCAAGATTATTATTAATCAGAGTAATAGGAACGGTAATAGGTTCTTAAATGCTTTTGCTTGTCATGCTGATAGGTTTGAGAGATCATCTCGGTCTTGTGAAGGTAGTACATTTTTTTTCAGCCTACCGCACTGACAACTGTGAATTATAGGTCAGGTTGTCCCTGGGACGTCTATGTTGTCTGCTATGTGACGAGAGTTGTTGACATCGCAGGAGGGCCACAACCTTACACCACGGAGTTTGGGTAATTGTAAAGTGAATTTTCCGTGTTCACTCATAATCTTACCATGGATTAAAATAGATATTTTCATTTGTATTGTCTCACAGCGAGCGACTTTGCGAGGGGAATCACCATTCTAATTTGACATTACCTGCGAGAGATATAGATCACTATGTACCATTTATCCATTCAAGCGAGCCTAGCCAGTACGTTAACCCACCGTGTCATGATGTCACCTTGCGTGTTGATGAGATGTTCGCAAGACCACGAAGGAATTTTTTTTTGTTTTTTTAAAGGTCCTGTTTATTTTTTGTTCTGTTTACAAACACTGAATGTTATTGTATTCTTTAGTATAGAACTTTATATGTTGTTAATGAAATATTATGTAATCTTTGTAACATTTGATTGCCATAATTATTTGTTGGTTGTTACTTATATGACTGTATTTTAATTATGCATTAAATAATTTCTATGCACAAACTTATTTACTGAGACAATGTAATAGTCATTTTCATAGATAGTCCTGAGTGTTTATTCACTACTTAAAATTTTGTTTTGTTTTTTCATCATGGATTTGATACCATGTTTAGTTAACATATTTATATACAAATTATTTGAATTAATTGTTTAGTGAAAGGTAATTTTAAACATAACTTGTATGTATTATTAATGATTTTGCGTTGAAGTTAAGGACGTATTCTGAAACTTGGTTTCCATTTTTTCTCAATTATGACATTTGATAATTTAAACGATTCGATTTTTTTTTGTCAGCTAGAATTAACTTAAATTTCCTATTAAATTAAGTGGGTAGAATTAACAGCGACGGCTGATACTCTTGTTCATTTAAAGAATTTAAATATCTGATTATAATACATAGTTAAGATAAAATAATATTACACTTATATATATTTATAACTTCGTTTGTAGTTAACATTTTATTACCCAATGTGACGTTTCTTTGATGTATTTTTTTTTTTAAAAAAGAAGAGAAAAAAAAACTTACACGTTTTGATGTGTGTCTATTTAAAGATAAGATTATTTTTATGTTACTCAGCTAATTTAATTGTTAGTTATTAATTATAGCTACATATTACTTAGAAATAAAAATACTATTTTTATTTAACCTAAAGAGAAGAAACATTTTTTGTATTGTAAATTTTTGGAAAATGTGTTTTGAACATTGTGATATTTATTTTTTTTCTGCGCCAGCGCTAGATTGTATGTTAGGGTTACTATTATGTAGTGACATTAATTCTTTGAAAATGTTGTGATGTTTGGATGTATTTTTTGGTTGTTAGCGCTTGACTATGCGTCAATGCGGAACTTGTGTTATCGTTAATAATTTTTTGTTTGGGTGATATTTGATGTAATTTATTTTTAGTTATGTATAAGTTTATAATTTAGTTAAATTACTTATTATGCTGTGCTTGTCATAAGCTTTCTTTTTTGTGTTAGTATATAAATATACTTTAGCATTTTTGTATTTTACAATACGTTGTTATATTTGGATAGTTATTGTTAGGTGTTGTTACCAACTTTCTTTACATTTGCATCTTTACTGTCATCTCTCTTTGTTGACTATTCGTCATTTCTTTACATCTTTTCTGTTGTCTTTTCAGTATTGTCTGATATTTTGTTTATGCTTCCGTGTTTCATCTTTGATGTCATTCATACTTCTAGTATACTTTTTTCGTGTTACGCTATTTATACTTTCATTCTTTGTAGTGTTAAGTTAATTATATGACTTTAGATAATGTAATTGGTTCTTATAGTTCTATTTGTTTTACATGTATGGAATTGTTGTCTTCATTGTCATCTTATGATTCTATTTGATTCTTATCATATTCCCATTTCATATTTTGTCTTTTCTCGTATGATAATTTATTTTCTGTTTAGTTTGTACTATGTATACTTAATTTGGGTTTTGTATTAGATTAATTTTTATTTTGGTATGCTTGAATGATTATGTTGGATGATTTAGTCGTTATCTTACATTTATTGATGATATTTTTGTAGATGTGCTATGTTCTCTTGTCATAGGTATATTTTTGTAGGTAATTGATAGAACTTCATTAATTTTTTAAAAAAATTTTTGGGAATTAATTTAAGAGGTATCTGATATAACTTCATTGACCGTTAAATTTTTGGGAGTTAATTTTCAACAAAAAAAAAATGATATAATCATTTTTTTTTCCCTGGGAGTGTGGCAAACTGATAAGTGCAGATGTGATGAAAGGGAAATGATCTTGGGAAATACGTGTTGAGTAGAGTTAATTTTGGGTTAGAGTACTTGCTTACAGATTGGTATGGATTTGTTTAAAGATATCTCCTCTTAGTTTCGTGGAAGACAGTATGTCTGATAGCAGGTGAACTCTGGTCATAATGTACTGTTTCTGAACTGTTTTTGAGTGATGTGTGAATAGCTCTCGCGGCTAGTGTCCGCAGGGATTTTTGAGAGCAGTGTTAAGAGAACAGTAGATTCTCGTGACTGTGTGAACGGGGTGTGTTCCCGTGGGTTCAGTCTATGCAGGGTTTTTGACTGAGGTGGTCAGCCCTAAGGTTTTTTTTGGATAATGTATGCCTGCGCAGGGCTATAGAGATTTTGTAGGCCTTGATTATTATATATCTGCCGTAGATGCAGTATTTGTGCACTGATGTGAAGTATAGAGATTTTGTAGGCCTTGATTATTATATATCCGCCGTAGATGCAGTATTTGTGCACTGATGTGAAGTATAGAGATTTTGTAGGCCTTGATTATTATATATCTGCCGTAGATGCAGTATTTGTGCACTGATGTGAAGTATAGAGATTTTGTAGGCCTTGATTATTATATATCTGCCGTAGATGCAGTATTTGTGCACTGATGTGAAGTATAGAGATTTTGTAGGCCTTGATTATTATATATCTGCCGTAGATGCAGTATTTGTGCACTGATGTGAAGTATAGAGATTTTGTAGGCCTTGATGATTATATAACAGCCGTAGATGCAGTATTTGTGCACTGATGTGAAGTATAGAGATTTTGTAGGCCTTGATTATTATATATCTGCCGTAGATGCAGTATTTGTGCACTGATGTGAAGTATAGAGATTTTGTAGGCCTTGATGGTTATATAACTGCCGTAGATGCAGTATTTGTGCACTGATGTGGAGTAGAGATTTTGTAGGCCATGATTATTATATAACTGCCGTAGATGCAGTCTTTGTGCACTGATGTGGAGTAGAGATTTTGTAGGCCATGATTATTATATAACTGCCGTAGATGCAGTCTTTGTGCACTGATGTGGAGTAGAGATTTTGTAGGCCATGATTATTATATAACTGCCGTAGACGCAGTCTTTGTGCACTGATGTGAGGAGTAGAGATTTTGTAGGCCAGGATGTGTAAGGGCCGTATGGTGTGTTAACTACATTATGAAGATTCATGTTTCGATGTAACTGTATTCGTCTAGATCTACGTGATGTTATAATTGTAATAAACCATGGTTAAAATATCATCAGACGTTACACCATTCCATGACTTGGTGTGTGCGCTACTGTGAGTGACTGTCCCAAACCACACTCACCTTCTTCACCATAATTAATTACATATAACATTTGGATTCTCCTTCACTAAAAAAAAGTCTTTAATTATCATTCGCATTAGGCAACCTTAAAACAGGAGCATCCGAAAAAAATTTCTTTATGGTATCCAACGCGATTTGATGTTCGTTTGACCACCGAATCACGTTAGCTGCACCCTTCCTAAGTAATGAAGAGAAAAGAGCAGTAATGGACGAAAGCTGTGGAATGAATTTCCCATAGTATTGTACTAGCCCCAACAGAGATCGCACTTGTTTCTTTGTTTTAGGTGTAGAGATATTAAGGATTTTAGAGACATTACTGTCCTCTGTATATAACATACCGCGACCAATACGGTGACCCAAAAAAGAAATATCGTGGAAACCCACAAATGCCTTTGATGGCTTAGCAGTTAAGTTATGATCTTGTAACGTGGACAGTAATGAGTTTAATCCTTCTATATGTTCTTCCCAAGAGTCACTGAAAAGACAAATGTCATCTATGTACGCAATGACATTGGGATGATGAGATAGAATTCGGCGCATCATGCGCACGAACTTGGCAGGAGCGTTGACTAACCCGAAAGGCATAAAATTCCATTGGAATAGACCCCGAGGAGTCGAGAAAGCAGTGAGTGGCTTTGCCCTTTCTGTCAATGGTACTTGCCAATAGCCCTTTGACAGATCAAACTTAGAGAAGAAAGTAGAATGAGATAATTTTACTAATAAATCTTCTAAAAGTGGCAAAGGTTCTGCGTCAAATTGTGTGACTTTATTTAATTTTCTGTAGTCTACACAACAGACGAATGTTGTTATCTTTCTTTCTAATTATCACCATAGATGAAGCATATGGTGACAACGATGGTTCAATTATGTTTAATCGAAGCATCTCATCCAATTCCTTTTCGACCTTATCACGAAAGTGTAAAGGTATGGGATATGGACGAATACGGATAGGTGTTTCATCAGTTAGAAGGATATCATGTTGAATAGCTGACGTATGACCTGGAATGTCAGTGAGAACCTTATCATACGTTTGGAGTAGTGATGAAACTTGCTGTCGTTGATCAGCCGAAAGAGAAGAAGAAATAGTGACATCATTCCAGTTTTCAGTGGAATGAATTGGTACAACTAGTATGGGCAATTGTACATCTTGAAAAGAAGACTCTTCTTCTTGTATAACTGACAAATTAGTATAGTTGTGAATGTGAGGAGTAGGATCGTCAGTCGCTTGATATACTGATTGTAGATAATCAAGACGTGAATAATACTCTTTCAACATGTTAATGTGAAAGTTTTTGTGTTTTCCGTTAATATCGACGATGTAGTCAACATCGGATATTCTTGAGATGATCCTAAAAGGACCGCTCCATGTGATCAGTAGACGATTGTTATGAGAAGGCAGTAAAACAAAAGCCTCGTCACCAGGAATAAGCTGGCGAAGTCGTCTATACCTGTTTGCAAATAGACGAGCTTTTTCTTTAGCCTCTTCGGATGATGCAGTAGCTATTCTACAAGCATCTATTATTCTCTTTCTTAAAGAGATGACATACTCATATGAGGATTGAGTTTCCTCAGGTATATTATCTTCAACCAATAAATCATGGATTAAAGACATAGGTCCGCTTGGTTGTATACCAAAAACTAACTGGAAGGGAGAAAACCCCGTGGCTTGATTTTTCACTTCACGGTACGCAAACAGAGCAGCGGGCAGGACTCGGTCCCACTCCTGACTGTGATCTTGAGTCATCTTACCCAACAACTGCTTAAGTGTCCTATTCTGTCTCTCAATTAACCCATTGGACATTGCATGGTATATTGAACTGAGAGATCTATCTATACCCAATGTCTTCATAACCTGTGACATGGATTCGGAAATAAACTGGACACCATGATCCGATAGGATCTTACGCGGAAAACCAATGCGTGAAAAGATCAACATTAAAGCTTCTGCAACACTGGCAGATGAGGTGTTCTTAAGAGGTATGGCCTCAGGCCAACGCGTACACATATCGATACAGGTAAGAATATGTGTATGTCCTCTTGCAGATGGCAATATAGGACCAATGATGTCGATCGCCATTTTATCAAATGGTCTAATAGGTATGTCAGCAGCTTGGATAGGAGCATCATGATATGGACCCCTTACTTTAACTTCCTGACATGTCACGCAGGAACGACAATAGAGATTAACATCTCTATGAACGCCAGGCCAATAGAATGCGGATAGCACTCTAGATTTGGTTCGCGAAAACCCCATATGACCTGCACATTGAGAATCATGAGCATGTCGTAATATTCTAGGTCTCATAGAAGACGGGACCAGAATTTGTGAACGCACAGATGAATCTGTTTCTCTTATTAATCTAACTAAAATACCCTTTTTAAGAGCAAATTGGTGTCTAGAATTTGCAATTGTGTTGTTATTATTTCTCTTAGTCACCACTTGAAAAAATCTCTGCAAAGAATTACCATTCTTTTGTAAATTAGCAAACAGCTCCCTTGAAATAGGAGAATCATCATCATTACTATTATGAACCGTAGGTTCAGAAGTTGATTCACGCGACAATTCAGTAGCTTGCGCTCTGGTAACCACTGCATTTGCAGCATGAATATGTCGCTTTTCCCATTCATTAATCTGCTGTGGTGTACACTCTTTTATACCGTGTATACAACCAAGTATCACATCGCTAACTGGATTCTGTAGAAGACAGGCATGGATCTTCCCTGAAAAGAAAGGTGTATGTAAATTAATGATGGCTGTAGGGAAGGTTTCCACAGTTCCCCCGAATGTGACGCACTTGACCACGTTGCCAGTGGCCAAGGAAGGGTCGATCAGAGAGTTCCGCACTCCGACAGTACTGCAGCCTGAATCAAACAAAATAGAGCAAGGAATCGAGTTAACGTATCCTCTGTTAAATCTTAAACAACCCTTTCCATGGTGAATTGATGCAGAAGTAGCTGTACAAACTGCTGGTAGACTTGGTAGAATGTGTCCGCATCGCAGCGTCGTGATCGCCTTGGGCTGGAATAGCGTTGAGCATTCTTGACATGTCTTTAACTGCTCTAGATCGATACAAGACATAGCGTTATGTTGATTAACATTATTGTCTTTATCTTTGTTAGTTTGTGCTTCAATTGAAGCAACATTGGAATGTTGTCGTGGCCTGCTCGACGATCTATCTCTTCGTCGCGATCGATTTTGACTATTGTCATTAAAATTGCTATAATTACTATTTCTGCTATCATTAAAATTTGGATGAGTCCGCCAAGGAAAGTTATCACTGTTGTGATGTTGGCTAAATGATTTATTCATAAATCTATGTCTATTTTCAGGATGATGTGATTGAGATCTCCAATGTTGTTTATTATTATTACCTTGATTATATTTAGGATTGTTGTTAATAAAATCACGAGATCTGTGAGACTGGCCCCATGATACATTAAATGGAGCAGACTGTTGGTATTGTTTCCCCTTTTGAAAATGACCAAAGTTGAAATTATTATTACTTCCCCTGTGAAAATTTCTATCGCTACTCATCGAACGATTTCTAGTGAAATTGTTATGTTGCATAGCGAAAGCAACGGGTAAATCGTCCTTCATCTGCGCATTGCTGATATCCATGTTAGGATGAGCGGTGCAGAAATTTTTGCAATGTTCTGACATTTCTTTTATATTACCAGGCTTACGTTCATGTAGAAACGCAAGAAATGCAGGACTTACTGCCGATAAAACGTTATCTCGTAATAATAAGTCGAAAATACCGTCATAAGATTTCTCTACCTTGGACAGTTCGATCCATCTTTCCAAGGTAAGACGTATTTGAGAAAGAAGATCATAAAAATTCTTGCTAGATTGTGGGAGCATAGACTTGAACTTCATTCTGTATTGATCTTCTGTCATTTGAAATTTGTTTAGAAGAGCGGCCCTAAGAGCATCATAATCATTTTTATCTATAGAGCTAGTAGTGTGATAAACAGCCATTGCCTCTCCTGTAAGTAATCTGGATAAGTGGGTGCAATATAATGATTTATCCAAGTTGTACGACCTACATGTAGCCTCAAATCTGTCCAAAAAGAATATCACATCGTCGGACGGTGGAGTAAACTTTGGCAATTTTAGATGAACCTCTCTAAAATTCTCATGTCTAGATGAAGACTGGCCTTCATGAGTCTTTTGTGTATTACATTCACTTGACAATCTTATTCTATCAAATTCCAATTCGGCAAGTTTCAAATCATGCTGATGTTTCCTTTCATTCTCGTCTGTCTCAAGCTGAAGCCTTTTTGCATTTTGTTCAGCTATTAATCTTCTTTATTCCATTTCCTTTTGTTTAACTTCTATCTCCTTTTGTTTTTCTTCAATTTTCTGTTCTGACTCACGCTGAAATCGTTTCTCTTCTAATTCAGCGGCTAATCTCATTTTTTTCTCATTTTCCTCAGCCTCAAATTTCAAATTTTCCAATCTTAATTTCTCAGCTTCTAATCTTTGAGATTCCAACCTTTTAGACTCTTTGTATTCTGTCATAGCAAATGATCTAATCTCTTCCGGAGGTATATTAAGCGCCTTAGCCTGCTTAATAAAATAGTCTAAGGTAGACATTATTCAAGATTTTTCTGAAATACTTCTACATAAAAGTGTTACTACCCCAAGTGGTCTTCGTTCCTGTCCTAGAACGGTAAATTAAAGTCATATAATAGGCAATTATATTAATAATTAATAAAGTAGTAAAAAACTGAACGAAAGTCAGGTTAGAAGGACGTAGTATACAAACAAAATACATCATAAAACTAAAGTACGAGAAAATAACTACCAAAAACAACAATTAAAACTTGACGCTACAACTAAAACAGTCAGGTGTCACAGACCACCAGACACAGTGGACCTAAAATCCTTCTATGCTCACGCATAGGAACATTCCACTGAGGGAAGTCTGCAAAATAATTCCTATAGAACACTCAAGACGGACCTGTGGTGAAACTGGTATTTTTTCCGTCCTAAGTCGCCATTCCCAACCTTCCTCGATAAACATAAAACATAGAACATGAAACATGAATAAGAAAGTAGTGGACATATTACTAGGAGATAAGATGCAGCTAAACGTAAAACGGTGAAATAAACACGACGTTTTTACTTATCTCAATTGATAACAAAAAGATATCCCTCGCATCCGGGACTGCATGTATGAGACATCTATTTGAAGCAATGTAATGCCAGAGTCCAATGTTGAAACTTGAAAGTTAAAGTCCCTGGGTTGTCCTTGACATGGGATGACCGTTAAAGTTGCTGTAAGGTCCAGGATGTTGTCGCCTTGAAAGGTAGCATATTTCTATTCAACCGAGTTTGAATGTAGACTTGAGTTCGATACCGCTACTGAAAACTGGATATTTTCAGACCATACTGCGCCACCATTTCTGTTAGAGCTTCTTTTTTTGAAAGGTTTGTTGAAGGTGTAGAGTCTGTTATTATCGACTATAACGCGAATGGATCCCTTCTTGAAAACTGAAGTAATCAATCAAATAACAACTGCCAACAATGGGCACATCAGCAAATGTCAAAGACGGTTTCAATTATAACCATTTATTGGACGATGCACGATGGACGAGACAAACTGGTCAACAAAGATGACGGACGATTAACTGTCAACATTACGGCATACAGCGTAGATTTCATATTTAAAAGCAAAACATAGTGAGTCCATTTCGTAAGGTAATCTCTTTTGAAATGTCTGACTGGTTATACAGTATTCCTTATCAATGGCATCCAAGTAAACAAATAAGGCAGTTAGGTGCGACAGGTCATCTATCAAATTATCTGTGACCCTGGCAAATGACGAAGATCCTTATCAGGTCTTCTATATGATAGAAACAATGTTCCAATATCTTTCCAACGTACTTTGCTGGTACTGGCCTCTTACTTTAATCAATATTGAGTTATAATAATATCAATTCATGCCAACGACCTTCGTGGCTTTAGAGCTTCTATATATATATAATCCTTGATTCACCTCTGCTATACGTAGTATGTATTCGTAACGTCGAATACAGATTCACCTCATAAAAATACTAAGTCAATCCTGGATAATTCCCAATGCAGGAATCCGTCGGATTTAAAATTTACATAATAAGTTCACGTAGGACTCCATTTTGAACCAATACGTCATTGGTCCAACTAGACGTCTACATGCGACAGAATTACATTAATATATATCATACTTGCTTCTCTTCCCGAGAAAAATCACCAGTATAATGTTGACCCAGGTCCTCATCTTCTTCATAGACGGACGGTCACACTAAAGATCAAATATACCCGCAACACGGGTTCGAACGCCACAAATCAATGGACTGATTCTTGGGCACCAACTTCTCAACCCCAGCTATGACGTAGACTGGTCTTTGGCAACACGTGCGGGCGGGGTAACCCAATACTCGCATTAGTGCACAATCGTGCGCTACGAAAAATCAAACTCACCAAGAATACTTACTATCATGTAAGTCGGTGCGTAAAGTTTATTACAGAGGTAGGACCACATATTAATAAATATGAGACTACCCTCATCTGTAAACGACTGTAATGGCCTACGAAAAGGACTCTACATGTCACAACAACGTAATGGAAAATGTGATTTAGATCAGATAAAATCAAGTGCCAAATTCACATACAGGGTTTATGTATTGTGTGTGTCTCCAGGATTTTCTATCTCTTGCCTTGACGATATACTCTGACAGATTCCTTTATGTCAATTTCTTGATGGTTTATTCTGATAGATTACTTTATGTCCATCTATTGATGACATACTCTGATATATTACTTTGTCTCTCTGTTGATGATATATTCTGATAGATTACTTTATGTCAATCTCTTAATGGTTTATTCTGATAGATTACTTTATGTCCATCTGTTGATGATATACTCTGTGTCAGAACTGGACACATGAGAATACTTGTGCTGTCAGAGCGAACTCTCTACTGGTACTATGGGTTTAAGGCACTCTCACACTAGACTCTTAGCTCGCTGTCTCAAAGGTACAACCATAGCACACAATAGCTGACATAAATAACATGATAACACCTATAACAGGTAATGGCCCTTTTAATGAATATTACACACAGAGGAGCCGCACCCGGCTGACGATACACATGAACATGCATTGCACAATGCACTGAAAGAACTGCCACATACTTGCCACACACTATAGCTCAACAAGATATCCAAAAATAGTCGCAGAGACAATCTACTCAGCAACCGCCATGACTATCACTCACATAGGCGGAATACACTACTGACAAAACGCAATACATAATTGCAATCAGCTTATCAGAAATACAATCCAGGAGGAAATCACTAGCATGCATGTTGCTGTCATTTTCGACGGAGTCATCTGTCAAGTTATTTGCTTATGTTTGTATCATAAGTATAATTGTGTCTTTACCTGCGATGTCAGGTTGATTAGGGGTTGTCTTCCCTTGGTTATTCATTCATTGTGTTTGACCTTTAGGGTCAGAGGTTGACAGTTCGGCGTGGGCCTATGGGAAGGTTTTTTAAGGGGGAGTGAGATATACTTCCGGGAAGCCGGGAGGTCCTGTTTTTCTGAAGGGACCAAGAGTCCATTGTTTTTCGGGGAGAATCTTCGAAGTAACTGCTATGGCAGTTTTCCCCAGTGAATCTCTGTGCGTCGGGATGACGACAGAATTCCTTGTATAGTTCTGAGGATTCATTTACCAGGTAATACCGACCTTTATGCATTATTACGCTTTTCGGTGGCAGAACATGTAAAGGATTACCTAGGGTGAACAGCAGTTCACGGATCCGCCATTTCAGAACTCATATATTTGTGCTCGAGGTAGCCATCCAAGACTGTTAGTCTTATATTGTCCAGAAATCCAGTGACGAAGATATATTGTGGGAGCCGCAGATTGGCGGAACTTCTATCTACAATAAGTATTACTGCAGGGTTGATGATAACCTATTTAACAGAAGTACACGGCCGACGTCAGAACGAGGCCTGTGCTTCCGGCTATTATACTACAGCCTGATATGTGCAATTGGCAGGGAGTGCCAAGTTGCACCTGTGTGTCAAGGTAACTAAGGCATCTGACGCGTTTAGTCAGAGACGCCAAGGGCGACGCTACGAACTGTCATTATTGAAGAACTTTGCTATTGACCATGCACGTCTATTCTGATGTTTACCTTTTTGAATGCCAAATGTATACCTATCGATGTCAGGTCAGCATGACCTTGTTACACTGACTGTTCCTGTTGATATTATGTGTGTTCCCGTCAATAAATGTCTTGAAACATGCCTGCAGTGTCAAAGCATCCTTGATTACTGCATGCGAGAGTATGGGTTGCAGGATCTACATCTATACGAGCCTAAACACATTCGCGTCTTCATTCGCACCCACACTCAACTCATCATACGCTCTCACTACACATCTAACAACATGTAAACTGTCTTGGGCCAGTGATCACCTCAACAAGAAAAAAAAGACAGTTACATTTCTGGTGGACCAGTTACGTGGGCTCTTATGATACATTTCTTGTCGCCAATGTGGCCTAGAAACTTACATTTCTGATGGACCAGATCTGTGGGTTTAAAAAGAACAGAGCGAGCATTTGACATTATTGTTGACATTTATGGATTCAGAAATTTACATTCCTGGTTGGCTGTTACATGTATGATGTCTCCAGTTTTGTCGAGAAAGTTACAAGAAGGACAAGTACACATTACACTTCTGATCTGTGGGTCTAAGCTACACACGGGACAGCCGTAACACAGCGCTAATTCTACACTTGCAAGTTTTGGCTACAACAGGACAGATATAGGTCATCAACGGTTGACACAAATAAACAGTACGAGCATTTATATTATAATGCTACATAAAGCATAACAAGACAAGTACTGAAGTGAACTACTAGGCATTTGCTACGTGGACCATAACTGCATAGAAGGCGGGTTCCTATTGTAAACAGTACTGCGGGTTGTTACACGTTTCATTCAACAACAGACTTTTCTAGGTCAGAGTATTCAAGCTACATTGTTGGAGGTCAAGTGTCTGTAAACAGTACGTGAAATTGTAAACATTCAATGTGCAAGCCCTAATTTGAGAAGGTCATAGTAACTTTGGTTCGTGAATACCACTTTATGTTACAGTGGATTTGACGTTCAGTGCGCGTTTGACATTTCGTTTCTGTGTTCGCAAGGAGCAAGAAATTTATTTTAGTTTCAGCTGTGACTGAACTTGTTCTGCAACACATTGAAATTGATTGCTATATGTTTATGTCACTTCTACTGTTTTGTGTATTTTTCTGCGGGTTTTTTCGGTTGGTGGGTCTTACGGTAAATATGCCACTTGATCGAGGCTTACTGTAAGCGGTCTGTAGGTGCAAATTTTCTTAATTTGGAAATTTGCTAGTGACAATTGGTCGCTATTGATGTTAGCTGTGATGTAATTGTACTTAACGTTGTTTTTGTAATATTTTGTCTGTTTTTCAGTTTTGATTGTCGATTTGTTTTGTTTGTATTCTGTAGGTCTCTCCTTTCTTGTGTATTTCTCTACACATTTTTGGTTAAAACAGTGTTGCCATTTGTATTGTTTTGTATTTTTGTCTTTGTATTTTTTTTTTTTGGTTGTACTACATTACTGTCATGCACAGTCTACATACACATACTTGGTCATGCTTTGATATTATTGATAAGGTAGACTCTTCATATAGAGTTTGTTAAATAATATTATATAAGATATTTATACAAGTTCTTTGATAAAAGACTTGTTATCTACAAAGATTGAGACAGTAAAATAAAGTGAAGTGAGTATACAAGTCTAGCATTTCAGACTTGTCTCCCATTGAAGTGGGATAAGGTAATTTATTTAATTTTTTTTCAGGTTTCTGATCTCATTAGACAGAATGTCTACATTGGATTTCTTCATCCAGCAAGGGTTGACCCTTGGTAAGTCTGGTAAAGAATTGGAAGAATATTCATCTGCTCAATTCGCCATTGCATTAAAGTCAGAAGAAAAGAAACAAAAAGAGGAAATTAAATTGAAAGCAGAAGCTGAACTAAAGAAGCTAGAAGCTGAGAATAGAAGATTAGAACTTGAAGAAAGAAGGTATCAAAGAGAGGCTGAGGAGAGAAAAGCTCAAGCTGCTGCTGAGGAGAGGAAAGCTCAAGCTGCAGCTGATGAAAGAAAATTCCAGATGGAAATGGAAGACAAAAAACTTCAAGCTGCTGCAGAGGGGAAAAAAACTTCAAGCTGCTGCAGAGGAAAAAAAACTTCAAGCTGCTGCTGAGGCTGAAATTAGAAAAATGGAACATGAGGAAAGAAAACAGAAGATGGAACTTGATGAAAAACTCGCAATTTTGGAGTTAGAGAAATTGAAATTGGCGAGTACGGGTGCTCAGCAAACAACTTCGAGTACGACAAAGGAGTTTGTTAGTAGGATTAAATTGCCTCATTTCAATCCTTTAAAGGATGACGTAGCAGATTATCTAGATAGATTCCAATTTTTGTGCGATACGCATAACATAAAAAAGGAAAAATATGTTGAACAACTGATGCCATTTTTTACAGGTGACACAGTGACTACTCTTATGACAATAGACGAACATGAGAGGACTAATTATGATGTTGTCAGGGCAGCATTACTAAAGAAATACCAATTAAAACAAGAAGACTATCGTCTTCGTTTTAGGACAACGTTGCCAGAAAATGGAGTAGATTTCTCTGATTTTGTTACAAAGATACGTCGTACATTTACACGATGGGTTGAGTTGTCTCAGATTGAGAAAACATATGAAGGTCTAATGGACTTATTATTGCGAGATAAGGTTTTGTCATCTGTTAATGATTCTTTTCTTGCATTCCTTCATGAGCGTAAGCCTAAAAACTTGAAAGAAATGGAGGAATACTGTTGTCAGTATGCCACAGCACATCCCCATGCTACAGTTAGCAATTCTAAAGTGAAAGAAGGGTTGCCAGCTGCTTCGGCAACACCATATGGCCCTAATTTCAGAAAAAAATTTCAGGGTGCTCAACAAAATTGGAATAGGGGAAGTAATCAAAATTACACTCAGAAGCGGAGTAATCCAACACATGATGGTTCTTCGTCTATGCAGTGGAGACAAGATGGTAGTTCTCGTAATTTTAGTGGTAATAATTTGAGACACTTTCGTAAAGGCTATCCAAATAATAACTATTCAAATTTTCGAGGTAATCATCATTCTCGACGTCAAGATTATGACGATGGTGAATTTAGAAACCGGGATTCAAACCGGAATGATGATTACAATAGGCAATATGATAACAATTACAGGGGAAATGATAGTCGAAATAATTACAGGGGAAATGATAATCGAGGTAGACCTAGGTTTAACAAAAAAAGACCTTACCAACAGGCAAACTCTGCGCAACAAGAGTTTGATGGAGCCTGTAATACAGTAAATGATAGTGGTAACTCTAGGGCTATCACTGGTTGTGCTTTCGATTTTGGGAGAGCAACTGAATGCCCCCAATGCTTAACATTGTTTGACTCATCAACTGTATCTACGCTAAGTTGTGGTCACCCTCTTCCTGCTCTACCTGCTACAGTTGCGCATGATGGGAGAGGATCTCTCATCTTACATAAAGGTCTAATAAATGATAGGCTAGTCTCAGTACTTTTCGATTCGGGATGTACTACCGTCGGGGTTAAGGAGTCTCTGATAGATCCTTGCTGTGCCACGGGAAAAACAATCAAATGTGTTACATTTGGTGGTACTATGGAAAGCTATCCTACTGCTATTATTAGGATTGACACTCCTTTCTTCACAGGAGATGTCCATGCATGTCTTCTTCCTAATCCTATTGCGGATCTTATAATCGGTCGTATTCATGGGGTTAAGGAATGCACCCCGCAACAAATTTCTAGTTGGGAAGAAAAAAACATTCAAACGGTCAATGCAGTGGTGACAAGAGCTCAAGCTCTTAATCCCCCAACTTCATCTGATAATAGTAATGAAGTTGATAGCCAAGACGAGCACTTGGTGATTTCCCATGACTCGTTTGTTAAACGTCAAGAAGAGGATCCTTCTTTGAAGAAATACTTCCTTCTTGCAAAGAAAGGGGATCCCAATCAAAATACGAATCACAAATCGTATATCACTATGAAGAATGGTATATTGGTACGAATGGTACAACACTCGGACAAGTCTATGCACTCGCAAATTCTTGTTCCTAAGTGTATGAGAGCCTTAATTCTTCGGCATGCACACGATTCTCAGTGTGCGGGACACATGGGTTTTTCCAGAACTAAAACTAGAGTCCTTGCGTCATTCTTTTGGCCATTCGTGAATAAAGACATCCGAATTTATTGCCGATCTTGCAAAATTTGTCAAGAGGTCAAGTCTAGGGGTCCGAGACATGCTGCTCCTATTCAGGCTGCAGATATTCCGATTCGGCCGTTTCAGAAAATGGCTATAGACATCATTGGTCCGTTCAAAATTAAGTCAGCCAGAGGACACCAATTTATCCTCACTTGCGTGGACATGTGCACGCGTTGGCCAGAGGCTATTCCTCTGAAGAGCATATCAACTGTCGATATCGCTGATGCTCTTTGGCTCGTATTTTCTCGTCTGGGATTCCCCGGAGAAATACTGTCGGATCACGGCACTCAGTTAATTTCGGACGTTATGTCTCAGGTAATGGCTACGCTAGACATTAAAAGGTCTCTCAGTAGTATTTATCATCCAATGTCCAATGGATTGGTAGAACGTCTTAACAGGACACTAAAGAACTTACTTGGCAAGATAACGGAGGATCATCCTGAAGATTGGGACAGGGTTTTACCTGCAGTCCTCTTTGCCTATAGAGAGGTTCCCAACGAGCATACAGGGTTTTCTCCTTTCGAACTTGTCTTTGGCGCGCAACCGCGCGGGCCAATGTCCTTGTTACACGATTTGATAACTTCCGATAATATTGACGATGATACACAATCGTCATATGAATATGTTATAGCTCTTAGAGAAAAGATTATCGAATCGTGCAGGTTAGCAACTTCATCTTCCGAATTTGCGAAAGAAAAAGCTAGGCGATTTGCTAATAAGAAAAGACGCCTACGTCAACTTTGTCCTGGAGACAAAGCATATGTCTTACTGCCCTCAAGAGAGAATAGACTTCTCATTTCTTGGAAGGGTCCATACACTATAGTCTCGAAAATTTCTGATGTCGACTATATTGTCGATGTGGATGGAAGGCATAAAACCTTCCATATAAATATGTTAACAGAGTTTATTGAACGTCCAGACTATTTACAGCCTATTTTCCAGGCGACGGACGACTCTCCAGTTCAACATGGTCACATCTCATCCCTGTCCGTTATACAGGATGAGGAAACTATTTTTTCTGACGTGAACTTACCTCTTCCTACGATTCCACTTATTTCAACGGAATCGTGGAGAGACGTTACAGTCTCTTCTAACTTGTCTTTTGAGGAACAACGTCAAGTATCCTCTACGTTACAATCATATCAGGATGTCCTTACCGACATTCCTGGACACACAGATGTCATAGAACATGACATCATACTTACTGATCGTAATCCGATCAGAGTAAGA
Organism: Oreohelix idahoensis; assembly: GCA_024509875.1. NCBI lineage: Eukaryota > Metazoa > Mollusca > Gastropoda > Stylommatophora > Oreohelicidae > Oreohelix > Oreohelix idahoensis. The sequence continues at coordinate 635,094 of JAMPIV010001563.1, read as the reverse complement.
CCATACCCAATACCTATTCATTTTCAAGCACAAGTCGAGAAAGAATTGGATGAAATGATTCAACTACAAATAATTGAACCATCCACTTCAGCTTATTCTTCGTCGATAGTTATTGTTCGAAAGAAAGACAATAACATACGTCTTTGCGTTGATTATCGCAAATTAAATCAAGTTACGAAGTTCGATGCTGAACCTATGCCGTTATTAGATGATCTACTTATTAGACTTTCTAAAGCTAAATTCTTTACTAAACTAGACTTGTCGAAAGGTTATTGGCAAGTCCCATTGACGGAACACGCCAAACCTCTCACTGCTTTTTCGACACCTAGGGGTCTGTTTCAATGGAATTTTATGCCTTTCGGGCTTATGAACGCCCCAGCGACTTTCGTGCGCATGATGCGACGAATTCTATCAGATCGTGCAGATGTCATTGCATATTTAGACGACATCTGTCTTTTCAGCGATACTTGGGAAGAACACTATGTGGGTCTGAAGGAATTGCTATCTACTCTACGTGAGCATAGTTTGACTGCTAAACCCTCTAAAGCTTTTGTTGGGTTTAGTGAAATTTCCTTCCTAGGTCATCGAGTTGGTCATGGTCTGTTGAAGACAGAGGACCAAAACATTTCAAAGATATTAAATATCTCGGTTCCGAAGACAAAAAAGCAAGTGCGTAGTCTCTTGGGATTGATACAATTCTATGGAAGATTCATTGAGAATCTGTCCTCCATTATGGCACCACTTTCAACGTTATTGAAAAAAGGTTCTCCTAATATGGTGCGTTGGTCCCAAGAATGCCAATCTTCATTGGATCAGGTTAAGAATTTGTTCTCATCTCATCCTATCTTAAGACTACCGACGATTGATAAGACTTTTGTCCTTCGTAGTGATGCCTCTTCCACTGGCATTGGAGCGGCACTAATGCAGGAATATTCAGGAACTCTGCATCCTGTAATGTATATTTCTAGGAAGCTGAATGCGGCAGAAAGGAATTACTCGGTTTTGGACCGTGAATTGTTAGCTATGGTTTGGTCCATTCTTAAGCTACAAAGGTTCCTTCTGGGCGCGCATTTCTTTATGGAAACCGACCAAAAAGCTCTTACGGCTATGCAAAGTAAGGATTGAAGAGCTCGAGATCTACTCGTTATGCTATTGCTCTTCAGCCTTTCCATTTCACGGTGCGAGCTATCCGTGGTTCGGATAATGTGATGGCGGACATATTGTCTAGATGCCCACATGATTCCAGTTAAATCTTGTGTCCTAGTTTTTCCTGATATATTTTCAGACTTAGGTCTGTCCTTAATATCATAATATGTTGTAATACAAATGTATTTGGATGATGTTTAGATAATTTAACAAATTTCATTTTGTCCATCCATCAGTGATATGTTGCTAAAATAGCATTGACATTTGTATATTGCTATGATTATATTATTTAGTAATGTTTGATATATGATTGGTATTGCCAGCAACTTAGGTTTCTTGAATGGTATCCCTTAGTTTGTTTGGCTTAAAGGAAATATTTTCTCCTATGTTGGGAGATGATTTGTACCCTCTTCTATTGTACCTGATATTAGGTTCATTGTTTGCATGAGCACAGAAGTGATACTGGTGCTATCTTGCTCATGAACATATTAAAAAAAAAAAAATTGCATTTTTTTTTTTACAGGGGGGTGGTAGTAATGTTGCTGTCATTTTCGACGGAGTCATCTGTCAAGTTATTTGCTTATGTTTGTATCATAAGTATAATTGTGTCTTTACCTGCGATGTCAGGTTGATTAGGGGTTGTCTTCCCTTGTTTATTCATTCATTGTGTTTGACCTTTAGGGTCAGAGGTTGACAGTTCGGCGTGGGCCTATGGGAAGGTTTTTTAAGGGGGAGTGAGATATACTTCCGGGAAGCCGGGAGGTCCTGTTTTTCTGAAGGGACCAAGAGTCCATTGTTTTTTCGGGGAGAATCTTCGAAGTAACTGCTATGGCAGTTTTCCCCAGTGAATCTCTGTGCGTCGGGATGACGACAGAATTCCTTGTGTAGTTCTGAGGATTCATTTACCAGGTAATACCGACCTTTATGCATTATTACGCTTTTCGGTGGCAGAACATGTAAAGGATTACCTAGGGTGAACAGCAGTTCACGGATCCGCCATTTCAGAACTCATATATTTGTGCTCGAGGTAGCCATCCAAGACTGTTAGTCTTATATTGTCCAGAAATCCAGTGACGAAGATATATTGTGGGAGCCGCAGATTGGCGGAACTTCTATCTACAATAAGTATTACTGCAGGGTTGATGATAACCTATTTAACAGAAGTACACGGCCGACGTCAGAACGAGGCCTGTGCTTCCGGCTATTATACTACAGCCTGATATGTGCAATTGGCAGGGAGTGCCAAGTTGCACCTGTGTGTCAAGGTAACTAAGGCATCTGACGCGTTTAGTCAGAGACGCCAAGGGCGACGCTACGAACTGTCATTATTGAAGAACTTTGCTATTGACCATGCACGTCTATTCTGATGTTTACCTTTTTGAATGCCAAATGTATACCTATCGATGTCAGGTCAGCATGACCTTGTTACACTGACTGTTCCTGTTGATATTATGTGTGTTCCCGTCAATAAATGTCTTGAAACATGCCTGCAGTGTCAAAGCATCCTTGATTACTGCATGTGAGAGTATGGGTTGCAGGATCTACATCTATACGAGCCTAAACACATTCGCGTCTTCATTCGCACCCACACTCAACTCATCATACGCTCGCACTACACATCTAACAACATGTAAACTGTCTTGGGCCAGTGATCACCTCAACAAGAAAAAAAAGACAGTTACAATGCACAATATCAAACTAGCAACAAATCACTACTCCTGATCTCATGAAAATAACGGCAAGAAGTAATGAACAATAGTGGCATCTATATAACTTTCCCCAGCAAAAGCTGCTAACAACGGCCATCAACGACTTCTCAGTCGAGCGGACATATCCAGACTCCCTTTGCCGCCAAACCGTTTCTTCCGGTTTCCCTTCTAGCCAAAACCGGCTGGACAGGTATTCAAAGATGAATACCAGTGTTGTCACACTACAGTGTAACCACTATAAAATTTAGTGAACAATTATGTTGTGACACTCTGATATATTACTTAATGTCCCTCTATTGATGATATACTCTGATATCTTACTTTATGTCCCTCTATTGATGATATACTCTGATATATTACTTTATGTCCCTCTATTGATGATATTACTTACTTACTTAGTCGTTCCCCTTCTACCTTCTACATAGCAGCACTGAGTGAAACTCGACTTGCAGGCGAGGGCCAACTTTGCGAAAAGGGTGCAGGTTATACATTCTTTTGGAGCGGAAGAGGAACTGAAGAAAGACGAGAAGCAGGGGTTGGATTTGCAATCAAAACAGCAATTGTCAGCAAGTTAGCGGGGCCCCCAAAGGGAATAAATGACCGACTCATGACGGTCAAGATCCCTCTGTTCTATGGAAGAAAACATGCTACCATCATTAGCGCGTATGCACCAACTATGACAAACCAGGATGATGTCAAGGATAAGTTTTACGAAGAACTACATGCAGTCATTGCATCAGTTCCTAAAGCAGATAAGCTCATCATTCTTGGTGACTTTAATGCAAGAGTAGGCTCAGATAACATCTCCTGGAATGGCACTATTGGTAAGTTCGGCGTGGGTCGCTGTAACAGTAATGGACTTCGTCTCCTCCAGACTTGCGCAGAACATGACCTCCTTGTCAATAACACCATTTTTCGACTTCCTACCCGCAACAGGACCTCCTGGATGCACCCTCGCTCAAAGCATTGGCACCTAATTGACTATGTAATTGTTAGGAAGAAGGACAGGCAAGATGTCCGGGTGACCAAGTCCATGTGTGGTGCCGAATGCTGGACTGATCATCGCCTCATTGTATCTAAACTTAAAATTCGTATCCAACCAGCCAGGCGCCCTCAGGGGAAGAAAACTCAAAAGAGGCTGGATGTCACCAAACTAAAGAAGACAAAAATCAAACAGTCATTTACTGACACCTTAGAAGACCGTCTCAAATCTATCTCGCTAGACGGCCAAAGTGTGGAAACAAATTGGGCAGCCCTAAGTGAGCAGATCTACAACACTGCTACAGAGGTCCTGGGTCCTTCCATCAAGAAACAAAATGACTGGTTTGATGAGAACTCAGATGATATAAAGCAGATGTTGGCTGAGAAACACCATCTCCATAAAGCATATTTAAATGATCCAAAATCTACATCCAAGAAAGACGCTTTCAACAACATGCGTAGAATCGTCCAACATAAACTACGCCAGATGTGGGATTCATGGCTGAGTAATAAAGCAGATGAGATCCAAGGCTTTGCTGACAGTCATGACTTGAAAAACTTTTACCTTGCACTCAAAGCGGTCTATGGTCCAACATCATCAGGATCATTTCCCCTCCTTAATGCAGATGGAAAAACACTAATTACAGACAAGGAAAAAATTCTCCAACGCTGGGCTGAACATTTTAATAATATCTTGAACCAGCCATCATCTATTAACGACGAAGCCATCATCCGCCTGCCCCAAATTCCTATAAATGAAGCATTAGATGATGTACCAACTCTGGAGGAAACTAAAAAAGCGATTCGTCAACTGTCTAGTGGAAAGGCCCCTGGCTCCGATTCAATTCCTGTTGAGGTTTATAAAGATGGCGGTGCAGTTCTGATAGAGAAACTTCATATGATCTTCCAGCAAATGTGGCAGAGTGAAACCATCCCACACGATCTCAAAGATGCCTCAATTATACATCTATATAAACGTAAAGGTAATCGCCAAGACTGCAACAATCATCGAGGCATCTCTCTTTTATCAATCGCTGGGAAGATATTCGCCAGAATCCTTTTGAATCGCCTTACGGCTCATCTTGACAAAGGTCTTTTACCTGAAAGTCAGTGTGGATTCCGGAAAGAACGTGGAACCACAGATATGGTGTTCGCTGCAAGACAGCTACAAGAAAAATGTCAAGAACAGCACTGTGACCTGTACACAGCTTTCATCGACTTGACAAAGGCGTTCGACACGGTCAGTAGAGAGGGTCTATGGAAGATCATGGCAAAATACGGCTGCCCAAAGAAATTTATCACAATAGTGCAGCAACTGCATGATGGAATGCAGGCTAGAGTTCAGGAAAACGGTGAGCTATCAGAGCCTTTCCCCGTCTCAAATGGAGTTAAACAAGGGTGCGTACTTGCACCGACTCTGTTCAGTATCATGTTTTCTGCTATGCTGACTGATGCTTTTAGAGACGGGGACACAGGAATCGACATTAGTTATCGCATTGATGGAAAATTGTTTAACCTTAGGAGGCTTCAAGCAAAAACCAAGGTCAAATCACACACCATCAGAGATCTTCTGTTTGCTGATGATTGTGCCCTCAATGCTGGCTCAGAGGCTGATCTGCAGCATAGTGTGGATAGATTCTCCGAAGCCTGCGCCAACTTTGGGCTTACCATCAACACGAAGAAAACAGAAATCATGTACCAACCAGCTCCTGGCACAGTTTATACTGAGCCAGTCATCAAGGTTAATGGTGAGAAACTGAATGTTGTGAATAGATTCACATACCTTGGTAGCACACTATCCCAGAACATTGTCATTGATGATGAGGTGAACACCAGGATCTCCAAAGCCAGCAGCACATTTGGCAGACTATACACCAACGTTTGGCATCGAAGTGGCATTAGTCTACAGACAAAGCTGAAGGTGTACAGAGCTGCGGTGCTTCCAGTGCTGCTATATGCATGTGAAAACTGGACTGTATACAGGCGCCACGTAAAGAAGCTAAACCACTTCCATACAGTCTGTCTCAGGAAGATAATGAACATCAAATGGCAAGACAAGATCCCGGATACCGCCGTTCTTGACAGAGCTGGTATCCCTAGTATTGATACTATTCTGATGCAGTCACAAATTCGCTGGGCAGGTCATGTAGTCCGCATGCCAGACCATCGACTGCCAAAGATACTCTTTTATGGTGAGATGCAGAAGGGTAAACGCTCCCATGGTGGCCAAAAGAAGCGCTTCAAAGACACGTTAAAGACGTCATTGAAAACCTTTGACATAAACCCAGACACATGGGAAGCTGCTGCGCAAGACCGAACTGCTTGGCGCACATCTCTTCGTAAAGGTGCAGCAGCATGCGAATCATCCAGAAGAGCAGCAGCGGAACAGCGGAGACAAGCTAGAAAGGACCGTGTAATAAAACCTTCACATGAAGCAAACATTCCCTGCCCACACTGCCCAAGATCTTTCCAGGCCCGCATCGGGCTCTTCAGTCACCTTCGTACCCATAGACTAACCTAACATATTCTTAAATAATTGGATGAACAGAGTGGTCTTCATCACCCGTGATGAACGAACAACCACCGTGAGGTGTAGAGGTTTGGAAGAGAGAGCGCCAGACTATCCTATCGGCTGTCTTCCTCCTGGCCTGGTTCCATTCTAGTCCTCGGTCCTTCAAAGATTGTCTAATGTTGTCCTCCCAGCGGACTCTGGGTCGTCCTGGGGGTCTGGCTCCTTGGCTCTTTGTTTCCCATGCTTGTCGTGGTAGCCGGTCTTCTCCCATTCTGCAGACATGGCCAAACCATCTTAGTTGGGACTGTATTGTTGATATACTCTGATATATTACTTTATGTCTCTCTCTTGATGAAGTTCTCTGATATATTACTTTATGTCGATCTATTGATGACATACTCTGATATATTACTTTATGTCGATCTATTGATGACATACTCTGATATATTACTTTTAGTCAAGCTCTTGCCTGTTTGTCACCCGTAAATCCAATTAAGTATGAGAGGAAACACATTCTAGAGTCTACTATCAGTATGTACATAGGATTAAAAAAAGAAACAGATTATTAATGTTTCATAAAGAAAACTTTATTAGGTACACAACAACATTTTAAGTGTCATGAAGTTGTTAAATGTTTTTCCCAACACCCAAATAAATTAGTAAGAACCTGGGTTTTGTTTCTTGTCAACCTACACTTTTATTCTTGGTTCAATTTTTGAAAGAGTTATATCATGTTTAGCCTCCAGTGTGTTTCTTGGTTTAGATTTGATTGAGAACACGAATCGTTTCCAATCCACAATTTGTTTCTCAAACACTGCTGTTTTTGGAATATTTCAGTATGATAATATCTGCACAATTCCCCATACCCCACTGAAAGTATTTTCGTTTCCAGTGAAGGGTACACATACCCCAGGTTGGACAACCCTAATCTATATATAACACTGATTTTGATCATGAGAATATCACATGGTCTATTCATTTATAACCCTCCACTCCCAAAGGAGCATAGGCCTTCAACAAACACATGCCAAGTCCTGTCACGTGCCATCATCTCAAGTTCTTTCCACGTTCTCCTCATCATTTTCACCCTCTGTTTCCAGCTCTCTTCTCCATTCTCCATGTGCTTCTTGGTCTACCTCTGCCTCTCTTGCAGAACTATCAAAAGAGACTAGAGGAAGTATATTGAGGAGTTGGCAAGAGAGGCAGAAGATGCCGCAGCAAAGGAAATATGAGAGAACTGTATAGCAGCACAAACAAGCTAACAGGAAAATACAAGCAAACAGGTTGCCTCATAAAAGACAAGAATGGAAAACTGCTCAGCAATATACAAGATATACACGGCCTATACTTAGATAATAAAAAAGCGCTGTATTCGAAAATGGTTATATAACGCTGTCAATGTATTCAACTATGAGTATATAACGAAGTCAAAGTAACACTTTATTCGAATATGAGTATATGTAACTGTCTTTTTTTTCTTGTTGAGGTGATCACTGGCCCAAGACAGTTTACATGTTGTTAGATGTGTAGTGCGAGCGTATGATGAGTTGAGTGTGGATGCGTTATCATCAACCCTGCAGTAATACTTATTGTAGATAGAAGTTCCGCCAATCTGCGGCTCCCACAATATATCTTCGTCACTGGATTTCTGGACAATGTAAGACTAACAGTCTTGGATGGCTACCTCGAGCACAAATATATAAGTTCTGAAATGGCGGATCCGTGAACTGCTGTTCACCCTAGGTAATCCTTTACATGTTCTGCCACCGAAAAGCGTAATAATGCATAAAGGTCGGTATTACCTGGTAAATGAATCCTCAGAACTACACAAGGAATTCTGTCGTCATCCCGACGCACAGAGATTCACTGGGGAAAACTGCCATAGCAGTTACTTCGAAGATTCTCCCCGAAAAACAATGGACTCTTGGTCCCTTCAGAAAAACAGGACCTCCCGGCTTCCCGGAAGTATATCTCACTCCCGCTTAAAAAACCTTCCCATAGGCCCACGCCGAACTGTCAACCTCTGCCCCTAAAGGTCAAACACAATGAATGAATAAACAAGGGAAGACAACCCCTAATCAACCTGACATCGCAGGTAAAGACACAATTATACTTATGATACAAACATAAGCAAATAACTTGACAGATGACTCCGTCGAAAATGACAGCAACAGTATATAACGAAGTCAAAGTAACACTGTATTCGAATATGAGTATATAACGAAGTCAAAGTAACACTGTATTCGAATATGAGTATATCACATTGTATATATCTATAACTAAAATCAGCTGCAATACAAAATACAGTATTCGACGAAAGGTCACATAAAGTAGGTGTGAAAATACACTGAAAAAAGACAAATATTGTAAGAAAATATGCACCTAATGACAGTCATACCGCACCTGGAGTGACATTCCGACACAATGTAGACTCATACACATTTTGGTGGCAAAGTAGACGACGCTGGAGGAATAGACACTGATATGAACACAATGATACAAAAACAATAGAAGCTTTCATTGCATTGAGAAATATACGGAATTCATAATAAGTCAAATTAAACACAATAATAAAAATCTTCAAATAATATATCAAATTAGTTCTGTTGTATGGCTCCACAACATGGACAACAACAAACACGACAATCAAGAATGTATAGACTTTCATGAACGGGAAGTTGCGAAGAGCAGAAGGGTTGAAGTTATAGGACAACATTACCAATGTTGAAATGATGATAACAACTAGACACGTGCAACAGAAGGGTTGATGTTATAGGACAACATTACCAATGTTGAAATGATGATAAAAACTAGACACGTGCAACAGAAGGGTTGAAGTTATAGGACAACATTACCAATGTTGAAATGATGATAACAACTAGACACGTGCAACAGAAGGGTTGAAGTTATAGGACAACATTACCAATGTTGAAATGATGATAACAACTAGACACGTGCAACAGAAGGGTTGAAGTTATAGGACAACATTACCAATGTTGAAATGATGATAACAACTAGACACGTGCAACAGAAGGGTTGAAGTGGTAGGACAACATTACCAATGTTGAAATGATGATAACAACTAGACACGTGCAACAGAAGGGTTGAAGTTATAGGACAACATTACCAATGTTGAAATGATGATAACAACTAGACACGTGCAACAGAAGGGTTGAAGTGGTAGGACAACATTACCAATGTTGAAATGATGATAACAACTAGACACGTGCAACAGAAGGGTTGAAGTTATACAACAACATTACCAATGTTGAAATGATGATAACAACTAGACACGTGCAACATAATGGTTGAAGTTATAGGACAACATTACCAATGTTGAAATGATGATAACAACTAGACACGTGCAACAGAATGGTTGAAGTTATAGGACAACATTACCAATGTTGAAATGATGATAACAACTAGACACGTGCAACAGAAGGGTTGAAGATATAGGACAACATTACCAATGTTGAAATGATGATAACAACTAGACACGTGCAACAGAAGGGTTGAAGTGGTAGGACAACATTACCAATGTTGAAATGATGATAACAACTAGACACGTGCAACAGAAGGGTTGAAGTTATACAACAACATTACCAATGTTGAAATGATGATAACAACTAGACACGTGCAACAGAATGGTTGAAGTTATAGGACAACATTACCAATGTTGAAATGATGATAACAACTAGACACGTGCAACAGAATTATTGAAGTTATAGGACAACATTACCAATGTTGAAATGATGATAACAACTAGACACGTGCAACAGAAGGGTTGAAGTTATAGGACAACATTACCAATGTTGAAATGATGATAACAACTAGACACGTGCAACAGAAGGGTTGAAGTGGTAGGACAACATTACCAATGTTGAAATGATGATAACAACTAGACACGTGCAACAGAAGGGTTGAAGTTATAGGACAACATTACCAATGTTGAAATGATGATAACAACTAGACACGTGCAACAGAAGGGTTGAAGTTATACAACAACATTACCAATGTTGAAATGATGATAACAACTAGACACGTGCAACAGAATGGTTGAAGTTATAGGACAACATTACCAATGTTGAAATGATGATAACAACTAGACACGTGCAACAGAATGGTTGAAGTTATAGGACAACATTACCAATGTTGAAATGATGATAACAACTAGACACGTGCAACAGAAGGGTTGAAGTTATAGGACAACATTACCAATGTTGAAATGATGATAACAACTAGACACGTGCAACAGAAGGGTTGAAGTGGTAGGACAACATTACCAATGTTGAAATGATGATAACAACTAGACACGTGCAACAGAAGGGTTGAAGTTATAGGACAACATTACCAATGTTGAAATGATGATAACAACTAGACACGTGCAACAGAAGGGTTGAAGTGGTTGGACAACATTACCAATGTTGAAATGATGATAACAACTAGACACGTGCAACAGAAGGGTTGAAGTGGTAGGACAACATTACCAATGTTGAAATGATGATAACAACTAGACACGTGCAACAGAAGGGTTGAAGTTATAGGACAACATTACCAATGTTGAAATGATGATAACAACTAGACACGTGCAACAGAAGGGTTGAAGTGGTAGGACAACATTACCAATGTTGAAATGATGATAACAACTAGACACGTGCAACAGAAGGGTTGAAGTTATAGGACAACATTACCAATGTTGAAATGATGATAACAACTAGACACGTGCAACAGAATGGTTGAAGTTATAGGACAACATTACCAATGTTGAAATGATGATAACAACTAGACACGTGCAACAGAATGGTTGAAGTTATAGGACAACATTACCAATGTTGAAATGATGATAACAACTAGACACGTGCAACAGAATGGTTGAAGTTATAGGACAACATTACCAATGTTGAAATGATGATAACAACTAGACACGTGCAACAGAAGGGTTGAAGTGGTAGGACAACATTACCAATGTTGAAATGATGATAACAACTAGACACGTGCAACAGAAGGGTTGAAGTTATAGGACAACATTACCAATGTTGAAATGATGATAACAACTAGACACGTGCAACAGAAGGGTTGAAGTTGTAGGACAACATTACCAATGTTGAAATGATGATAACAACTAGACACGTGCAACAGAATGGTTGAAGTTATAGGACAACATTACCAATGTTGAAATGATGATAACAACTAGACACGTGCAACAGAAGGGTTGAAGTTGTAGGACAACATTACCAATGTTGAAATGATGATAACAACTAGACACGTGCCAGTGTAACAAAAACCGAGACAGGGGCGTTGGATGGGGCACACATTCTGAAGAAATCTGTTGATAGCATTACAAGGTAGTCATTGTTCTGGAATTCTAATAGCAGGACTAGTAGATGAAGACTGAGAGACACAAGAGAGAAGAAACTAGAGGCATACATTCATGGATAAAGAAGACAAAGGTAGACCATGAACTGATGGCACGTGATAAGAAGACTTGACTTGAGTTTGTTGAAGGTCTATGCTACTTAGGGAAAGGGGGGGGGGGGTCCTAAAAGATAATGGTGATATGACGACGACATTGTATATCTCTAGGTCCCACTATTGAAAATAAGTATGTCACATATGCCTTAATGTCTGGGTGGCCGTAGCGCAGCTCGCGCGAGCCTGTAGTGAAACTCTCATTACGTGCCCATAATTATCATAAACAATTTTGTTGAATAACACCGAATATTGGTCAAAAAAGATTATTTAACTTTTTTACCGTAAAGATGCTACAAAAACATTACTAGGAAGGTGAGATACCAGTGGCATTCATTATTAAAGAGGTTTTATTATCATGACACATAGCTATTTATAGATAGAGTATTTGTTTCTCATAAATATATGAGTGACGATTTCCAAAATTTCCTCCAGCATTGCAGCTCCGAAAGGTCGCCTGGCTGGCCACCCTGCCTTAATGTAAACACCGTATCTTTGACTGAATACACGATATTTCTTCTTCATCGTACACTCTCAGACGGCTACTTGAGTGTTTTCAAAGAAAACCAGTAGTCAGTTTGAGGCTTTTTGCTTCTCCGCAGAGCTTTTACACGAATGGTACTGGTAACGCCATGTAAGCTTTCTCTGATTCTCATATGACGAGTACATGACATAATCTTTAACTAAATCAACGTCATACGGAGGGCGCGTTAGCAGATGCATACACTCACCATTAGATAATAGTTTAGGCCACTCTGTCTCTCCAAATAAAGGTACTTTACAGAAAATACAATAATATTCATATGTAAAACTGTATAATGATAATATTTAAATATAAAATAATCGAAAATATAAAACAGAGTATTATTCGAAATCAAATATTACTTACATAAGATTCAGCAAAGACAGCGAGTGTCAGTTAAATGTGCCATGTGTAATTATACAAATTGTTTGTATGACTAAAATACAGTGAACATTGACAAAAATAATTGTGCTTACAGAAATAGATAGTTTCTGGTGACGTAGCTAAATGTATACAACGCGCAGTATTTATCTTAATTTATACAAGTTGCGGTAGTTTATTTAAATTTATACAAGTTGCATGCCGGTGGCTTAACTAAATTTAGACAAGTTGTGGTTTATGTAAATTTAAATATGTTGTGGTCTTAATCTAAATTGATACAAATTTCGAGTGTATGTAAATTATAAAAGTTGCGGTGTTTTATACTAATGTATACAAACTGCTGTGCTTATCTAAAGTTATACAATTTACGGTGGTTTATCTAAACTTATATCAGTTGGAGTGTTTTATCTAAATTTGTACAAGTTGCGGTGGTTTATCTAAATTTATTCAAGTTGCGATGGTTTATCTAAATTTATATCAGTTGTGGTAGTTTATCTAAATTTGTACAAGTTACGGTAGTTCATCTAAATTTATTCAAGTTTGAGTGTTTCGGTTTGACATGTCTTTATTGTTAACGGCACACAGCAGCTGTTAACTGCCACAACTTAATTATGTAACACAGGTGTTACGGGAGATACATTGAATACTACAGGCACTACTTCTACGTAATAAAGGATAAAATATAATGAACATTCATTGATCAACATTTCAGGGTTCACACAAAAAAACCCCAAAAAACAACAACAACAACAAACCATGCGTTTTTCTTTTCATAGGCCCCACGAAGCCTTAGCAAGTCGAAACGTCACTTTTGTGGTCGGTATTCAGCGAAAACGGGTCCTTGTTTCTTTGTTCTGTTTTCATTTTATTATTGTCTGGTATCAGATGTGATCACACATGTTAAAGCAGCCGACTTTGATATTGTAACAGATCAATACTAAAACACAATTGGATGGTTAAATATGAGTAACACGGGTATCATGAAAGAGGCCAGTGAGTAAGGGGATGCGTATTACGAAAGCTAGAAGGAAGCAGTGGCGTATCCTGGTAATGCGAGATAGGCGTGCTGCTACTTAAAATGAATATGTACGCCTACTATTTAACTTCTTCCCCTCTTAATTTAAAAACCATCTATATTCAATTACGCAACGATAGTTATTAGGGGTATATGTCAATTATCTCTGAAATACTAATTAACTTTAATAATAAACTTTAATAACTTTAATAAAAAATAAAATGCCTTCTTTAGCCTAAATAACATCTGGAAGTCCTCCCAATACAGCACAAGCACAAAATTAAGATTATATCAGAGCTGTGTGCTTTCTGTGCTTCTCTATGGTGCGGAATGCTGGAGAGTCACAGAGAAGGAAATGTCAAAATTGTCCTCTTTTCACACAACATGCCTAAGAAAAATTCACCGCATCTTTTGGCCGAATACCATCATCAACCAAGATCTGCTTACTCGTAGCAAGCAAGAGGACATGCACACCATCATAGCTGGCAGACGCTGGAGCTGGGTTGGTCATGTCCTCAGAAGAGACCCCGATGCCATCACAAGAACAGCTATGTTTTGGACCCCTGAAGGAAAGCGAAAGAGAGGCCGACCAAAAACAACTTGGCGGAGGACTGTGGAGGCTGAGATGCAAAGAATGAACCAGAGTTGGGGCACTGTACGAAGGATGGCCACCGACCGTGCAAAGTGGAATCAATTTGTTGTTGCCCTACAAGACGCCACTAGGCGTGATGGCCACTGACTGTTTTGACGGTCGGTGGTTAAGGATCGAAGAAGAAGAAGACTAATTAACTTACAACTTGAAACTCACTGTCACTGTAATAATCTGCATTCCCGGCAACTAACAAAAATTAATCACAAAAAACACTGGTCGGACACAGCCGATTTTTACAACTCGAGAGCTGCTAGGCCACCGCACGCATGTTCGCATTGTATTGACGTATGTGCCCATGACCCCGATTCACACAAACCAGTCTTTAGACGTGAATCCGAACGGTCCAGCACGCATTGTGACGGAATTACCCGAGAAACTTCGGGCGATTGCTACAACCAATAAAAACTGCACTATAAAACGCATCTGTGAAACTGAAACTAGATGTACTCGTAGATTCTATGCGGGAAAATCCGTTATCCTGATGCGTGCGGTCCGAAAGCAGAACTTAGAGGAGAAATATTTTATAGAATAATAAATTAAATTTTTATTTTCCTTCGCGCATAGGTGTGCGCAGCACGCACAGCACACATAGAGAATACGCCACTGGAAGGAAGTAGTCTTTCGTTGTTTGGACTTGTGGTAAGACTAACCTTAATACGCTGTGACAATTCTTGGAAGTTGAGTACGAGAATGACAAATGGTGAAGATACTGGGCAGGTTTATCACCATTAACCTCCAGCTCCCTGGGGAGACAAGGACTTCAGTCAACTACGAGGGGCGTTCAGAAAGTAATGCACCACATCGTTTTTCTCAGGAGCTGTTTATTCAAAAAGCATGAAATTTATACACAGTATACATGGATATGTCGTGTAAACATCGGTATTATTCAACATAATCCCCATCAACTTGTACGGCTTTATGCCAGCGCGAAACAAGTGCATGTATTCCTTGCCCGTAGCAGATTTTGTCTTGATCATGTAGCCATTTCTTCGCTGCATGAATCACTCCTTCATCATCTTCAAACCTTGTCCCACGGAATGCATCTTTAAGTGGACCAAATAGATGGAAATCAGAGGGTGCCAAATCGGGACTATAGGGTGGATGGGGTAGTACAGTCCAACCCAATTTGGTGATTGCTTCCCGTGTTACCAGACTTGTGTGAGGTCGCGCATTGTTGTGAAGGAGAAGCAGGTCTGCTGGATTCTTGTGCGGCCGAACTCTGCGAAAACGTTGATTGAGTTTTTTCAATGTCTTAATGTAAGCTTGCAAATTGATTGTTTCTCCTCTTGGCATAACGTCCACAAGAATCACACCTTCAATGTCCCAAAAGACAGTGATCATGACCTTTCCAGCTGAAGGAATTGTCTTGAATTTCTTCGTGGTGATTGCGGATGATGCCACTCCATTGACTGTCTTTTTGTCTCAGGCTCAAAATGATGTGCCCAGGTTTCGTCACCTGTAACGATCTTAGCCAAAAAATTATCTCCATCAGCATTGAAACGCTCCAACAATTCAGAAGAAATTGCTTTCCTTTGCAATCGGTGGTCATTTGTGAGACTTCGAGGAATCCGAGAGTTTTTATAACTGCATTTGCACTACCAATGCTGACTGACAGCTGTAAGGCTAATTGTTGAGTAGTGATTCGCCTATCAGTAACAATAATGCCCTCAGCGCATTTCAACATTTCTGCTTTGGTGGCTGTGGCAGGACGTCCACAGCGCGGCCGATCAAGCAGCTCCGTATCTCCACTTCCTGATTCTTTGATTCTCTGAACCCAGCGACTGACTGTACTCCTGTCGACTGCAAAACTTCCGTACACATCACATAGACGCTTGTGAATGTTCACAACAGTTTCCTTTTCTGCAACGAGAAATTCTATCACAATTCGCTGCTTATAACGCAGGTTGCTAACACGCTCCATTTCAACGGTTTAGGGCAGCCTTATTATTTGGCCGGTTGCAGTGCAATTTGGTGCACACAATTGGCACATGCCATATTTGAAGTGTGCAAAATTTCATGCTTCTATTTTTATTATTAGCTGAGAAAAACGATGTGGTGCATTACTTTCTGAACGCCCCTCGTACAATCTTCCTAGTTCTCTTGTCTGTGCAATACGTTCAAATTCTTCCCTGTATACTTTATCCTCTTTCAAAACTGCATCAAATTCTCTTCTATGTGAGGTTTTAGATCTATCTTTATTTATTTTACTCTCTTCTATGTGAGGTTTTAGATCTATCTTTATTTATTTTACTCTCTTCTATGTGAGGTTTTAGATCTATCTTTATTTATTTTACTCTCTTCTATGTGAGGTTTTAGATCTATCTTTATTTATTTTACTCTCTTCTATGTGAGGTTTTAGATCTATCTTTATTTATTTTACTCTCTTCTATGTGAGGTTTTAGATCTATTTTTATTTATTTTACTCTTCTATGTGAGGTTTTAGATCTATCTTTATTTATTTTACTCTCTTCTATGTGAGGTTTTAGATCTATCTTTATTTATTTTACTCTCTTCTATGTGAGGTTTTAGATCTATCTTTATTTATTTTACTCTCTTCTATGTGAGGTTTTAGATCTATCTTTATTTATTTTACCATTAGGATACCGGAACAAATTCTGCCTTGTAATGTTTTCAGATGGTTTCCTCAATGTGTCATATCTAAAGCCAACATTTTTTCTTCAGCGCCAGCCCACTGATATTTGTCTAGTTCTTGCCATCAGTTTCACATAGTTCTTCGGGTTTGCACGAGCAAGAAATTTAACTAAAATGATAGGGGTAAAAAGTCAACACAACAGCAGAAGTGATAGATTCTGATGGATTCTTCCTTTTTCGTTTTTCTTTGTGTTTTCGTGGTATTCCTGATTGGATTTACAAAAGTGGCATTTAGGTTAATTCTCTCTTTTTTTTCCTCGTCTGCTTTTATACGTTTCTCCCCCAATGAAGACCACGTGGTCGTGACGTATTCTGTTTCTATATCATCTGTCCCTGTAAGATTTCACAACCCATTTTCAGTCAGCTTATTACAGTTGATGACCAACACCAGAGCCGGATTAACGTAGTAGCAAAAGTAGCATATGCTACGGGCCTCGCGCTTTTAGGGGCCCCGCGCCAATAAATATGTACATAATTTTTTGGTCATCTTCTAATACGAGCGTTAAACTAATGATCTTGTGATTTATGCCATCTTTAGCGCCTTTTCATTTGGTGTCACGAAATTGTGAGAGAAAGAGCATAAGAGGGTGACTTAGTGTGACTCTTCATTATTTTTATCTTAACTGTTTGCGGACGGAAGCCATTTAAGTGGCGTTGAAAATGTGGTCGGAAACCACTTTTTTGGCTCTAGGCGACTGCCCCTCTAATTTTGTTTCGTTCTTTGTGAAATGAATTTGCATTAACAATAAAAACTAGAATTTAGGAAACGGAAACTTTCTGTTTTAATTGAGGTATACGGCGTGCTCGCACTCTCGTTCGATCTTGATTAAAATTTCTTGATTTGTAACGTTAGGAAACTCAAAAAATGAGCAGTAGACACAGAGATTCATTCATTCATAACCCTCCACTCCCAAAGGAGCATAGGCCTTCAACAAACACATGCCAAGTCCTCCTGTCACGTGCCATCATCTCAAGTTCTTTCCATGTTCTCCTCATCATTTTCACCTCTGTTTCCAACTCTCTTCTCCATGTGCTTCTTGGTCTACCTCTGCCTCTCTTGCCCTGGGGGTTCCAGAACAAGGACTGCCTTGTAATGCTATCAACAGGTTTCCTCAGTGTGTGTCCTATCCATCGCCATCGTCTTCTTCTCATCTCTTGTTCCACTGGCACTTGTCTAGTTCTTGTAATCAGTTCCACGTTGGTAACCTTGTCATACCATTTTAATCCCTCTATTCTACGCAAGCACCCATTTATGAAAGTCTGTAGCTTTTTGGTTGTTGTCTTTGTTGTTCTCCATGTCTCCGAGCCATACAATAGGACTGACTTCACATTTGAGTTGAAGATTCTTATTTTCGTGTTGGATCCTATTTCTCTTGATCTCCATATATTTCCCAATGCAATGAAAGCTCCTCTTGCCTTTTGTATTCTTATTTGATATCGCTGTCTGTCCCTCCAACTTTGTCTATATTACTGCCAAGATATGTGTACGATTCTACATCTTGTATTGGTGTTTCTTCAAGTTCAACCCTGTTATCATTACCTGCATTTATTCTCATTATCTTTGTCTTTTCCCTGTGTATTTTCAGACCCAATTGCTGTGACCTCTCATCTATTGTTTTCAATTTGTCCTGCATCTGATTACGGTTATGGGACAGAAGAGCCAAGTCATCAGCAAAATCCAGATCATCCAACTGCTTAGTCAGAGTCCACTGGATTCCATTTCTGTTGTGTGTTGTCGATGATCTCATAACCCAATCGATTGCCAGCAAGAAAAGAAATGGAGACAAGAGGCATCCCTGTCGCACTCCTGTTCTTATCCCAAACGGTTCTGTAAGCTGTCCTTCGTGAAGAACTCTGCATGTCATGTCTTCATATGTTTTCTTTATTAAATTAATGATCTTCAGGGGAACTCCATAATGCCTCATCAATTTCCAAAGTGATTCTCTGTCTACACTGTCAAATGCCTTTTCGTAGTCCACAAAGCCGATGTATAGTGGTGAATTCCATTCCAGACTTTGTTCAACTATTATTCTCAAAGTGGCTATCTGGTCTGTACATGATCTGTTTTGTCGAAAACCTGCTTGTTCATCTCTCAGTTTCTTATCTATGGACTCTTTTAATCTCTCAAGGATAATCCTGTTTAATACTTTTCCTGGCACTGATAGTAACATTATTCCTCTATAATTTGTGCACTCTTGTAAATTTCCCTTCTTAGGCAACTTAACCAGATATCGACGACACACAACAGAAATGGAATCCAGTGGACTCTGACTAAGCAGTTGGATTATCTGGATTTTGCTGATGACTTGGCTCTTCTGTCCCATAACCGTAATCAGATGCAGGACAAATTGAAAACACTCGATGAGAGGTCACAGCAATTGGGTCTGAAAATACACAGACACAGAGATATTGGACGTAATTATGCTTCTGGAAGTGAAAAACGTAAAGCGAAGGAAGAAAAAGAAAGAATTGATCAACTTGTGATATCAAAAACACGTAAGCTGACAGAATATTTTGATGTTCATGGTAGTGGTACTCTAACAGCTGAAGCTGGAAATACAGGAACAACTAGTACTAGTGCAGGCTGTGCAGCAGAAAACATACAGCAAAACCCAGTATACACTGAGTCTGAATGTGAAAGAATAAGTGAAACGAAGAAGTACTCTAATGATATTGGTGACTGGCCGAACAATATAGATGACTGTGAGCGTGAATATTGGATATCCAAGGGAAGTGAAAAATGTCAACATGTTGATAGTTCCTTCTCGTCATCCGTGCGATTGTATGACACTGAAAAGAAAACTCGATACTGTCAGAAGTCTTATTTTATACATATTCATAAACTTACAAACAAGCAGCATGCAAGAAAATGGTTATGCTATTCAGAAAGTAAAGGGCGCCTATTCTGTTTCCCATGCACGCTTATGAGTTCAGAATGTTCATCAAAGTTTACTGTGGAAGGGTTTAATGACTGGAAAAATGTAAGCAACCTATTGCGTCGACATGAAAAAGCTCCTCACATAGACAAGCTTTAATTTCACTGTTGATGCGTAAAAACAAAGGTGAACGTGTCGATTCCCAACTTGTGAAACAAATGGACATTCAAGAAAAGTATTGGCACAAACTTCTAGAGCGAATAATTGAAGTTGTGAAGTTTTTAGCAGAACGAGGCCTTTCATTTCGTGGCAGTATTGAAATTGTTGGGTCCCCTTATAACGGGAATTACTTAGGGTTGTTTGAATTACTGGCCAAGTTTGACCCTTTTCTGGCAGAGCATATAAGTACTCATGCAAACAAAGGATTTGGACATACATCATATCTATCTAAAACAACGTGTGAGGAATTCATCAATCTGATTGGATCCAGCATACTGGATCACATTCTCTGTGAAGTGAAGAAATACAAGTATTATTCCGTTTCATTGGATTCTACTCCAGATATATCTAATATGGACCAACTGACTTTGACTCTGCGCTATGTTTTGCCATCTGGACCAGTTGAAAGATTTGTGACATTTTTGGATATGGAAGGTCACAGTGCTCAACAGCTGACTAAAAGTCTACTTAATTTTTTAAAGGCAAATGACATTGATATTAAAGACTGCCGTGGTCAAAGTTATGACAACGCCAGCAACATGAGTGGCAAGTTTATAGGATTACAAGCACGAATTAAAGAGATGAATAAGTTTGCGCATTACATTCCGTGTTTTGCACATTCACTAAATTTGGTTGGAAAATGTGCTGCTGAAGGTTGTCAAGAAGCAGTCATTTTTTTGGATTTGTTGAACGCCTGTACACCTTCTTTTCTGCTTCTACCTACCGATGGGGTCTCCTTTCTACTGCATTATGTGCTGGCGGTACTCATAATAAGTCCCATTTGCCCTTTGTGAAAAGACTGTCAGATACCAGGTGGTCCGCTCGGGCAGATGCAACAAAAGCACTTTTACACAGCATTTCTGCAATAACACAAGTCTTGGATGATATTTCAGATAACAATGATCAGAAGGCACAGTGTCGTCAACAGGCTCGTGGTCTACTTTCAACCATGATGAAGTTAGAAACAGGAATAATGATCATGCTGTGGGATTAAGTATTACAGCGTTTTCAAATGACCAGTGCTTCTTTGCAATCTTCTGACCAAGATTTGAATACAGCTTGTACACTCTATGAATCCCTGCGGGGGTATATTGTCCTTTGCGGTCTACTTTTGCAGACATGGAGCAAAAGGCCAAGGATCTGACTGAGTCTGAACATTATCAAGAACAAACTCGAAGAAAACACAAACGAAATCGAGAGTATGAGGATTTCAGTGGTTCCAGCACACTTGATCCACTTGTTGAATCTCAAACGCCTTCTCAGTAGTTTAAAAGCCAAATATTTCTTGTCCTTATTGATAGCTTGCTCTCTACCTTGTCAAAACGCCAGAAAGCTTATCAAAAGTTGAATGATGTATTTGGATTCCTTCGTCAGTTACAGTCGTTTACACCTGAAGAGGTGGTAACGAGATCATCGAATCTTATTAAATCATATCCGGAAGATCTGGAAGAAAGTCTATGTGAAGAACTTGTGCAGTTTACAGAACTATTGAAAACTGATCCTGCTTCTCATATTGGCACTACTCTAGACCTTGTAGAGTTACAGTTTTACCGTTTGATAATTGATAATTCTTTTGAGTCTTGTTTTCCAAATGTAGAAATCGCCTTGCGCATCTATTTGTCACTAATGGTAACCAACTGCAGTGGAGAACGATCATTTTCAAAACTGAAACTTATTAAAAATGAGCCAAGGAGCACCATGGGTCAAAAGAGATTGAACAATCTCACACTAATGAGCATTGAACATAAACTTCTGCGTGAAATTGATACATCCTATATCATCAACAAATTTGCTCATGCTAAATGTAGAAACATTAATATTTAAACAATAATGTTGACTGTGTTGTTACTTTTGATAATGATAATTACTATGCAAATTAAAAATGTATGTGTTCAAATATATTTGTGTTGTTTTATTGTTTTTTTTTAAAATACAGGGCCCCTTTCTTAACAAATGCTACAGGCCCTGTACTAGCTTAATCCGGCCCTGACCAACACTACAGGCAGTAAGTTACGGAGATACATGATTGCCTGCGCCAGTCGGCATGGCACTTAAAAGAAAAAGAAGTAGATAATCAGGAATTTATCCACCTTATGTTTGGCCATATAGAAAGTCACAATACATTTTAAAGTAAATACTGGATTCTTAACACAATAGGTACCGTGTGTTACCCGAGGCCATTTAGGGGGTGGGGGGGGGGGGGGGGGGGGGGGGGGGGGGGGGGCAAGAATAGTAAAAATGTAACCTATCATGCATGTCATAAGAAGCGAATAAGGAGGGTTGGGCGTGGGACCGGCTACCCCATGCTGTTAAAAAGTTAAGATACAAAAAACTTCAACAAATAATATGGATAAGATTGAATTGGTATAGCAAGGTCACACATGTGGAACTGATGACAAGAACAAGACAAGTGTCAGTGAAACATAAGATGAGAAGACGACGGTGGCGATAGATAGATCTTCAGCTTATGATGACAGGAAGACACAGTAAGATCTTCAGCTGATGATGACAGGAAGACACTGTAAGATCTTCAGCTAATGATGACAGGAAGACACAGTAAGATCTTCAGCTGATGATGACAGGGAGACACAGTAAGATCTTCAGCTGATGATGACAGGAAGACACAGTAAGATCTTCAGCTGATGATGACAGGGAGACAATGTAAGATCTTCAGCTGATGATGACAGGGAGACACAGTAAGATCTTCAGCTGATGATGACAGGGAGACACAGTGAGATCTTCAGCTGATGATGACAGGGAGACACAGTAAGATCTTCAGCTGATGATGACAGGAAGACAATGTAAGATCTTCAGCTAATGATGACAGGAAGACACAGTAAGATCTTCAGCTGATGATGACAGGGAGACACAGTAAGATCTTCAGCTGATGATGACAGGAAGACACAGTAATATCTTCAGCTGATGATGACAGGGAGACACAGAAAGATCTTCAGCTGATGATGACAGGGAGACACAGTAAGATCTTCAGCTGATGATGACAGGAAGACACAGTAAGATCTTCAGCTGATGATGACAGGGAGACACAGTAAGATCTTCAGCTGATGATGACAGGAAGACACAGTAAGATCTTCAGCTGATGATGACAGGGAGACACAGTAAGATCTTCAGCTGATGATGACAGGAAGACACTGTAAGATCTTCAGCTGATGATGACAGGAAGACACAGTAAGATCTTCAGCTAATGATGACAGGAAGACACAGTAAGATCTTCAGCTGATGATGACAGGGAGACACAGTAAGATCTTCAGCTGATGATGACAGGGAGACACAGTAAGATCTTCAGCTGATGATGACAGAGAGACACAGTAAGATCTTCAGCTGATGATGACAGGAAGACACAGTAAGATCTTCAGCTAATGATGACAGGAAGACACAGTAAGATCTTCAGCTGATGATGACAGGGAGACACAGTAAGATCTTCAGCTGATGATGACAGGGAGACACAGTAAGATCTTCAGCTGATGATGACAGGGAGACACAGTAAGATCTTCAGCTGATGATGACAGGGAGACACAGTAAGATCTTCAGCTGATGATGACAGGGAGACACAGTACGATCTTCAGCTGATGATGACAAGAAGTCTTGGCATTAGTTTGTTGAAGGCGTATGGTCATGTGGTAACTGAAGGGCAATCTATAAATGAACTAGATAGCTTTTAAAATCAGATTACAAAAATAATAAGAAATGATAATTGTTTCGTGTTTTTGTGTTGAATGCACAATGTTGAGGATTTTCTGGCATCTATGACATCATAATAAAATTCACCGACAGTTAAAAAGACCACTTATACACAGGTGGCTGTAATCAAACAGACCGACAGTTAAAAAGACCACTTATACACAGGTGGCTGATTTGTCGTTGAAAAGGTTCGTCTTTGAAATTGCCATGTAGGACTTGGCATGATTGCTTCTGCCTTTGGTTTGGATACATTGTGCTGGACACAGAAGGTTGTGTACATTGTCTCTGAAGTGTTTACCGGTTGCATAATAAATGAAGAAATAACAGGCTGAGTTGGATAACGTAATTTCTGTCAGGAAGTTCCTGATTGTTATGTACAGTAAATGTTTTTGCCATGTGGGGTCAGTCTCTACAGCGTCAAGTGGAATAGGAAATGTCCCGATGGGAAACTGTTTATACATGGAATAAACTATTGTGTAAGGGAGCCAGGTGCAAATAAGATAGAAGGATACACTCAGCAGAGTTACTGTGGATGCTTGACTGCTACCACTTGCACCCATATGAGCTGGACCGCTATTCGTCAAGCTACGGATCTCGCGGATAACAAAGATGTTGAAGATCAGAGCAGCAAGAGGTGCGATGCCAAAAAGAAGTAACTCCGTAAACCAGGTCCAAATTTCAATAAACGGCGACTCGTGTAGCTCTTGGCGGTGGTTGCAGATCTTGTTATACTCGTCGTAGGTCCAGAAGTAAGCTTGGAAAGTACTGATCAGTATGCAAAAGGCAAGCAAGCTGAGGACAACAAGAACAGCGCGCCAAACGGTGCAGTATCTCTCCTTCGCAAAAGGATGGCAGATAGCAATGTAGCGTTCAACAGTAAAACCGAGCACCAGCAATGGAGCCAGATACTGAGGAATGCAGAACATCATGTTGAAAATTTCGCATGAAACATACCCATCATACGTCCTAATGCTCCAGGCGTAACGTAACTCCTGAAGAATGTGGAGAAACAGGAAAACTACATGTGAGATGGATAGGGCACCCAGATAGATGGCAGATGAGTTATTGGCACGTGTCTTTCGGTTAAGCCAGATGTAAGCACAAAGCGGATTGGCTGGAAGTCCTATGATGTAGAAAATTGGTGTGAAAAATCGATTGATCACAATTGATGGCGTGTGGTTGATGTAAATCTCAGAAATGTCCGGAATAGGGGTTGTTACATTTGGTTGGACACTGGCGTTATCCATTATTCTGAAATGGAAAGGAAAAAAATATTGGTTGTATCAAGCCTTCAATAAAAAACACGACAAACATTTAACTACCTTTGTTATTGACAAATAAATTAAAGTAAAACCAGAAAACGATTTAACAAAATCAAATAAAGTAAATTGTAAAGGTAGTTTGATTGTACACACTGCCTTAGAGGAGTGACGTGTTATAGACTTCACGACATAGGTCTCCGTGAGTGCAAAGGATAGTAACCTTATATTCTAAAACGCATGTCGTAGAAAGCGACTAAGGAATGTTAGGAATGGGGTAAGTTACATCTACTCTGTAGAAACTTAAAGCCAAAAAACGAAACAAAACAAAAAACACACACACAACGACATGAATAAGTCAACCACAGGAAATAATCGAAACAATTGCACTCGGCCACCCAAGATGGAAGAGGTGCAGGAACTAGAGACTGACATGAAAGGGGGATAAATGAGACACGGGAAGGTCTCGACTGGATGGAACAGGACATGAAGTTTTGACATGAATTTATTGAGGGTCTATGCTCTTCAAAGAGTTATAGGATAATTGAGGAATAAACTCTGTCCACTGCGGTTACTTTGATGACATTCGTGCTGAACGATTAACGATCGAGAGCTGAACGATCGATCTCGTGTCTGTCTCAACCATTGATAACAAATAACCGGTTATTAAAAGTTAGCCATGTTTAAACACTTTGATGACACGTGATGTCAGTCTTGTGTAGAATTAACAAAGAAAAAAGAGAAGTTGTTAGGGCAATAAATGACGTTCACTTTGAAGAAAACACGGAAATAAAATATCAAAATAAACGGAAACATAATTATAATAAATATATCCTGTAACGAATGGTTCTAAAATACAGACTCGCGTAAGCTGACTGAAAATGTATTAATATTTTTTTCAGAAATGAGAAAAACAAAGTTAGGCATTTAAAAGCAAACTTGGCCACAAAAATCGATTTTAATGTGTCCTGTGAACAGTCTGGGCAAACATAATTGATTTTCGAGCTAATTAATTAAGCCTTCAGAGGGAATAATTATTGCGGGCATATCTGCCTGTAAGCGCTTCCGTTTTTTCATGTATCACATTGAGATATCATCTATTCAACAAGCTAAAGATAGGAAATACCGATGTGTGTAACTGTGGCATTGATAAAATGACTGCTGAACATCTGCTTTAAAGTTGCCCAACAAATGGGGAACAGAGAAAGCGCATTTGGCCGACACCAGTACCATTCATGGAAAAGCCCTACGGAGATTCAAATAGCCTCAAACTGACTACTGCTTTCTTTGAATACATTCAAGTAGACGTCTGAGAGTGTACGAAGAAGAAGAAGAAGAAGAAAGAAGGTATATTACTTTAAAAGTGTACGTCTCCTTGAAGTAATTCTACATACAACTTCTGCATGTAACTTCTCTGTTTCTGAAGACGAAAAACACGGTAATAAAATCAAACAAACAAAATCATCAAGAAGACAAGAACATACATTCTTCAAGACAAGAAACAAAGTGGTGAAAATTCCCATTACTACTAACATTTTATGTTCCAGTTCTCTACAAAAGAATAAGTTTATTATTAGTTTTTAATTTTATCATTTATCTTTATCTTTGTGTATTCATATTTATTTGTAACTAGCAATAACCCGTCAAAATTGACAGGTTTATAATTATAGTGTGTTGTTTCTGTTACATGTATTACAGACGGTACTATTACTACTGTGGTCATTTCATTGCAGGCTGTCGCAAGAGGGTAGATGGTTATTGAATTTGATAAGATATCCTGGACATAAAGGTGTATCAGATGATACCAGGATAGTGCCAGATAAGAGTCTGGTATTATCAGTAATACCCCCTTCTCTGAAAAAAGTAAGGGTGTATAGTCAACAAAGGTAGGGTCAAGCTGTATAAGTTCCCAGAGAAGATGGTAATGTAGTACTCTGAGTCCTTATTTGCTACCTCTCCAGATCCTCCTATGTTAATATGGTAATTATTATTGTTTTTAACTCTGCTAGGGGTAATTATTTAATTAAATTCACCAACACGGACTGTAACTTAACTTAAAGAATTTAAGTAAGTCTGCTGGTAAATATTTACAATTTATTTGTACATTTACTCTTTTCTGTTTGAAAAGTTTTAAAAGAAATCATATTAAACATTAAATAAATAATAAAATGTTCTACAAAGTCTTTCACTGAATTAAAATGTCTATCACTATGGAGAAAGTCTTGCTTGGTTGGTCTCTCTCTCTGATTAAGTAATATTTGTTAATTTCACAGTTCTGATTGAAGATCTACACTGCTAAAGTCATCATAAAATGTTTTATTTTATGTTTGGTGAACTGGGATATGCTGTACAGTGGCCTTTGTGGGCACCTTATCTGAGTCACTGAAGATGGCTCCCTCTGATATTGGATAGAAATATTTGTTGAAATTCTTCCAAGTGGTATACACGAGATGTCTGGCCCTCTGACATAGACCGGCACTGCATCCATTGTAACCTCAGTAAGAGATGCATCTAGTGTATTTGTTAGGTTTACAGGATAAAACCTGAAACGAAGTTAAATGCAATCCCTGTATTTCTCGACCAAAATCCCTCTATGACACGGATGGGGATGATAGACAGTTTCAGACAGAGCGCTAGCAACAATCAATTCAGTTCACTGTGATCATAAATTTCTTCTACATCCTTATTTATAATCCTTTTCCCATGATCCGCCTTCCTACAATAATTTGGTCGTGAATAAAACTACTAAGTAATATATCAAACTATACATTAATCCAATTACTTTCATCCTTCCTTATGTTTCTGGTATGTGTTTCATTCCATTAAGAAATACTTCTTTAAATACATTTCCAAACTTACAGACACACTTTGGCCATCATTCTCAATTATTTTGAATATTTTCCAAGGCTGGCTTTGCCTCCAGAATTACACACAAGCCTGTAAGTTCACCAGCAACACACTGTAATTTTCCAACACATCTACACACTTCCTGTCGTACAGGTAGATTAATCACTAGAAATACACATAATTATATAATAATAATAATAGCCCCTTCAGTCATAACTGACTATAGGAATGCGCCCCCGAGGTGGCAGCTTTCAGCTGCTTATTTTCCTGGTGCTCCTTTCGACGTTTTCTCCTCACCTCTGCTTCTTGTGTGAGCCTCTCTTCGCCCAATCTGAGGTGGCGCCGTAAATAGCATCACCACTTAGTGCGATCGGCAGCTTCATCCTCCCATGTTGCTGGATCCATGTCCAGTGCCCTCATATCTCTCTTGCACACATCTTTGAACCTCAGCTGTGGTCGCCCAACTGTTCTCTTGCCATCTGCTAATTGTCCGTAGAAGATATCTTTTGGGATGCGACCATCTTCCATGCGGCGAACATGGCCAAGCCAGCGAAGTCTGCGCTGTCTAAGAAGCGAATACATACTTTGAAGGCCAGCACGTGACAACACCTCGACATTTGTCACTTTATCTTTCCACGAGATGCCGAGGATGCGGCGTAGACACCGCAAATGGAAGGTATTGAGCCTTCTTTCTTGCTTAGCATAGGTCGTCCAGGTCTCGCTGCCATATAGGAGTGTGCTGGTGACGCAGGCATTATATACCGCAGCTTTGGTCTTCATTGTGAGTTTAGAGTTTCCCCAAACACGCGATGTGAGGCGGGCAAAGGTAGCTGCAGCTTTGCCAATGCGGCTGTCAATTTCTGTATCCAGTGAGAGTTTGTCATTGATGGTAGACCCTAGGTATGTGAAGTGGTGCACCACTGCCAATTCATAGTTATCGATAGTGATAACTGGTGCAGCACCCACATCCGGACTCAGCACATTCGTTTTCTTTAGACTTATTGTGAGGCCAAAGTCCTTGCATGCTTTAGTGAAGCGATTCATCAAGCTCTGAAGCTCCTGTTGGCTTTGAGTGACGACTGCAGCATCATCAGCGAACAACAAGTCTCTTATAGTGACCCTTCTGATTTTTGTTTTTGCCTTCAGCCTTGAAAGATTAAACAGACGGCCCATCTGACCTAGTGTGAAGGCATATTCCTTCAGTTGCATCTCTGAATGCATGTTTCAAGAGTAAGGCAAAGAAGATTCCGAAGAGGGTCGGAGCCAGAACACAGCCTTGTTTAACGCCACTTCGTATATCAAAGAGCTGTGACGTGCTTCCAGCATATTGGACTGTTCCCTTCATGCCGTCATGGAATGACTTTATCATTTCCAGCATTTTAGAAGGGCAGCCTATTTTCAGGAGGATTTTAAAGAGTCCATCCCTACTAACCAGGTCGAATGCTTTTGTGAGGTCTATAAAGGCAATATATAATGGTCTTTTCTGCTCTCTTGATTTTTCCTGAAGCTGGCGGAGAGAGAAGATCATGTCTGTTGTTGATCTGCCAGCTCGGAATCCACACTGTGCCTCTGGATATATGCGCTCAGCTAACTTGTATAGTCGCATTAAGATGACTTTGGCAAAAACCTTACCAACAATACTAAGAAGAGAGATGCCTCTGTAGTGATTGCAATCACTTCTGTCTCCTTTATTTTTATACAGTGTTACAATCTTGGCATCTCGCATGTCTTGAGGAATAGTTGTCTCTTCCCAGCACTGGCACAGCATCCTATGCAGGGGATGTAATAGCGTGCTCTTACAGCATTTGATTAAATCAGGAGGAATCCCATCACTGCCTGGTGCTTTGCCAGAGGCCAAGCTATCAATGGCCTTGCTGAGTTCCTCTAATGTTGGTTCGGCATCTAGCTCCTCCATAGTTGGCAGACTGTTGACACCATCAAGGGCTGCAGGCGTAACGGTATTGTCTCTAGCGTAAAGCTCAGAGTAGTGCTCGACCCACCTCTCCATCTGCTTACCCTTATCGGTTAGCTTCTCTCCGCTGATGGTTTTTAGCGGTGCCGTCTTACTTTTATGGGGGCCAAGTGCTTTCTTTATACCGTCATACATTTGTCTAATGTTGCCTGTTTGCGCTGCGATCTGGATGCTCTCACTGAGCTGGAGCCAGTAGTCATTTGCACAGCGTCGAGCAGTTTGTTGAACTTTGCTTCTCGTAGACCTCAGGATCTGTAGGGTTCTGGCACTCGGTGAACGTTTGTATTCATTCATAGCACTGCGCTTAGCTTCAATGACAGGTGCCATCACATCTGATGAAGCATCAAACCAGTCATTTGACTTTGCTGTTTTCTTACCAAAGGTGGCAAGTGCAGTACTTTGAATGGTGTTCCGTAGATGCTCCCAGTTCTCTGTAATAGTATCACTATGCTGAGGGCTACTGAGCACTTTCTCGAAGGTCGCAGTGAATTGAGCGATCATGAAAGGGTCTGACATCTTGCTGGTATCAATGCGTGGTTTCCCTTCATGTCTGACACGATAGAGTTTTCTTGGTTGTGCTCTGATTTTGCAGCAAACCAAGGAGTGATCTGTATCACAGTCTGCACTATGGTACGAGCGCGTGGAGAGCACAGACCTGAGGAGTGGCCTTCTGACGAGAATCAGGTCAAGTTGGTGCCAGTGCTTGGATCGTGGGTGTCTCCATGACACCTTATGCTGGGGTTTTGTCTGAAAGTAGGTGTTGGTCACGCAGAGGTCATGGTGGACGCACAACTCTAAGAGCCGTTGTCCATTTTCATTCATCTTGCCAATACCAAACCTGCCCAGACATGAAGGCCATGAAACATTATCGGCACCCACTCTAGCATTAAAGTCACCAAGGAGAACAAGCTGTTCTTGCCTAGGTATGCTTTTAATAATTGCTGTTAGATTCTCGTAGAACTCATCTTTAGCTTCTGAGGCAGAGTACAGAGTAGGAGCATACACACTGACAAGGGTGATGGGACCTGTGCTAGTTTGCAGGCGGAGCGTTAACAGGCGTTCTGATCCATTCTCGCCTGGTTCAACCATTTTAGTTAGCGATTTTTTGACCGCAAAACCTACTCCGTGTTCTCTAGCTTTATTAAGATCTTTCCCTTGCCAATAAAATGTGTAGTCCTTCTCGCTCACCGTTCCAGAGCCCGCCAGGCGCGTTTCCTGAAGTGCAGCTATATCCACCTGAAGTCGCTTAAGCTCATCATTAATTATGGCTGTCTTCCTTACATCGTTTACATCCTGTAGGTTTTCGGATAGTCCAGTCAACATAGTCCGGACGTTCCAGCATCCCAATCTGAGAGTTTGCTTATTTCTATTTTTTTGATAATTGCTTGGTGCAAAATTTTCTGTCCACAGTTCGGGTTTGACCCTAATCCCCATGCACCCAATGGGGAAAGCAGACAGTGGCGGGACAACACCTTATTGACTGGGGGCTGCCCAGCTTGAAGCGGGCGGTAGCTGTCCAGTGAGATCCTAGAATCTCTCCCACTGTCGGAAGTAGCCCCTGGCGCCATGCCCTACGCCAATTGGGCAAAATGCTTATAACCGGTAACTGCTACTTCCCGTGTTTTGCCGACACCTATAGGGTGAAGCTGGAGTGTCCTCTCCAGGGCGCGAGCTTGGGCACAGTTATATGGAGATCAAGCTGTTGATAATTATATATATATATATATATATATATATATATATATATATATATATATATACATATATATATATATATATATATGTATATATATATATATATATATATATATATATATACGTTCTTAAACTCAGGCATACACACAGACGAGCTGTTAATGGCTGTTTAAGGTCTGCTTTCAAGTACAGAAGGAAATCGCTTCCACTAACACTTGCTTTCTTTTGCCGCTCGCTGCCGCTTTCAAATAATGTGACTGACCTGATTCTGTTAGACACGCACTATATATAGGGTGACCTCGAGCGTCCGAGGTGGTTCCCCAACGAATGTGTTTTGTGGTACATTTTGCCTATTGTGCAAATCAGGAAAACTAAGATTTTATTTATCTAAGTTATTCCTGGAGCGATTTTATTCATCTAAAGTTTAAAATACGCCCTATATTATTCTACATATTTCTATTAAACAACCTTTTCCATTCTTAAATGCATTTTATTCTATGCGTACGTTACACAGCTAAATAATGGACTAACCTGAGGCTTCGATGCATTCAACTAGAGATCTCTCCCGTCCTAAATCAGTATTTGTAAAAGTATTAGTACTTACTGGTAGAGCAACATCCCTAATATCGTTTTGGTAGCCTCTTCCAGGTGATACTTCTTTCATAATGATGTAGTTAATTGTCCTTCGATATTTATTTGCACATATTTGGACTTCCATTTTATTTATCCAAGGCTAAAGTAAACACGGCATAATGGAGCGTTCTGACTGGTCTGTGTATCTTGCAATTCTTACAATGTATGGCGCACGGTGTGGTCAGAGTTATGCAGAATTCGTGTTGTGATACAGACGTCACTTCATGACACAGGCGACCGTCATTAGATATTTGTAGTGAAAATTATATGGATGTATTAAAGATGAGGACATGGAGTAACCCTCCTAAATGACACGTGGAGCAGTGATAATGATCTAATGGACCGGAAATTGACTAAATAACTAACATTTCTTTTATGACAACATGTCTCGTAATTGATCGTGCATCTTTTAAAATCTTGATTTTCCATAATCATGTTCACGGTTCATGCACACCGTCATTTGCACATTTTTCATATTTTCGGGAGAGTACATATAAGAGAAACAATACAATTATTGTCTAACTTTCAACCACAGTTACACCCTTTAGCTGTGGTTGTAAGTTAATGTACTCTATAGAAAAGTGCGCAAATGACGGTGTGCATGATGTGACCGACCGATGTGCATCTTGCCGGCAATGTCCACATTCATGCCATGCATGTTTGCCTCCTGTCAGTCGCTGAGCACAGACATTTCCTGATGCTATTTATAACGTCGTCATAAAGAAAGAATCTATTTGAAAGTAAGTCTTAAAAAAATATAAAATAATAACTGATCCGATATACTGATTTTATCTAGCGTCACAATCTCCATTCCGGCACATGAAGGAAACATGGCTTTATCTTGTCAACTCCAGTTTTAGTCATCCGGAAAAAACATAATTCCAATAAATTTGACCTTGCTGGTTCCGATGAACTACTTTTTATTCATCATTATCAATAATATAAACAAATTATCTACACACGGTGAAACCTAGAGTTCTAGATAAACCAGGACACACTCTATCGCAGAATGTAGCTAATCACAAATGCACGCGCTTTAGAAGATGAGTGTATTGCTGATATATCGCATTAATGTCATTAGTTTTATCGTCGAGAGAAACATTTCAAGGCACCTGTTCTTTCTCATGATCAAAATCTATTCATGTCAAGGATGGACAAATTCCGTTTCCGCTTTGTGTATCTGAAAGCATTCATTTATGGATAGCTTTTGCAATTAAATATAGCATCTAAAATTATAGAAACTATTTATCCTAATTATAAACCATCACGGATTGAAC
This sequence comes from Oreohelix idahoensis, assembly GCA_024509875.1. Taxonomy (NCBI): domain Eukaryota; kingdom Metazoa; phylum Mollusca; class Gastropoda; order Stylommatophora; family Oreohelicidae; genus Oreohelix; species Oreohelix idahoensis. The sequence goes on along the minus strand of JAMPIV010001563.1, from coordinate 601,577 downwards.
AGAATAACTTTCTCCATCAATATAAGGACAATTTTTTATTAGGATTGATCTTGTAACACGATTTGTAAAAATACTGTGCAACAGTCAGAAACGGTGAAGAATTTTTATTATTATTTACTTTTTTCAGACAAAAATAATTTTATGAGAATAGGCTATTGAAAAGAAATGTTACATTACGCTGGAAAAGAAGAAGTATTCAAATAAAAATTGTATTTAGATGAGAATTTTTTTGATGTAGAAACTTTAAAAAATAAATGTAATGGACAACCCTAGATTAAAGAAATAAATTTGCTTGCAGAAAGAAAATGCCAGATTTTATTTAGCTAGTATTTCAAAAAAAAAAAAAACGTTGCCAAATAAAACTGACGGAGCGTGTAACATGAACATTATTAGTTCTTAAAATATAGAAGGATGGCGCTGGAAACCTTGACATTAGACATCAGATCGTGTTACTGAAACACAGCCAAGCGAAATGTGGTCTTAATAAGGTGGAAACTATATCTGGCTTCTTTTTTTAAAAAATAGAATCATATTAATGCACAATCCACAGAAGGGAAAGGGATAGATAAATAGATAGACAGACATACAGACAGACTGATGAACAAATAGATAGATAGATAGATATTTAGCCAGATAGACATTTTAAGGAAGCAAAAGTCTAAACATCCCAGAAAACAACGAGATTGAATGTAGTGATTACAACGCTGAAAAGTCAAAGTAATGCTGAACTGGATGACCTAAGAGTAACACTTCACAGGCTATGTGGGATAAGATGGCTGGGTTACCCCATCCTGTAGAAAACATAAGCCACACACACAAAAATAAAAAAAATTCAACAACAAAATAAAATGGGCAAGCCTGTCGTGAAGTGGTCTGTTTCACAACACGTCATTCTGAGTAACTCTGACTCAAACCGCGCGCCATACTTTGTGAGAACTGCATGATACACGGACCAATCAGAAGGTACCTTTGTGCAGTGTTTACTAAAGCATTAGACAGTCAAAATGGCCAGTCCTATTTTGTGCAAACCAGTTGAGATTGGAATTTAACTACAGCATTATGAAAGAAGTACCACCTGGAAAAGGTTACTAATGCAATACTGGGAATGTTGCTCTACACGTCTGTGCAGAGATTTCCACGAATAGTACTATAGGAAGGGAGAACTCTCTGGTTGAATGCATCGAGACCTCAGGTTAGTCCATAATTTTGCTGTTTAGAGTACGCATAGAATAAAATGCACTTAGGAAAGTAAAAGACAATTAGATAGGATAATTCAGAGCGTATTTAAGCATTAGATGAATAAAATCGCTCCAGGAATAACGTAGATAAATGAAATCTTAGTTTTCCTGATTTGTACACATAGGCAGATTTTACATACATTTTCGGAAACTCCCTCTGGCGTCCGCCTTTGGGATATATATAGAACGTGCCCTAAATAGAAAAGCAGGCTATAAGAATTCAAAAATACAGTGAGCATCAGCGTGTTAATGCAGACTGCCTTTGCGTTTGTAACTGAAGAGCAGACTAATAGATACCCATTAACAGCTCTACTGTATGTGCCTGAGGGTAAGAAAGAATATATATATGCATATAAATATATGTAGTTCTATTGATTAATTACAGTGTGCGTTAGGAAATGTCTAGATGTGTTTTGAACAATTGTGTAATTTCTGGAGGCAAAACTATGCCAAGATATATATTCAAATAATTGAGAATGGTGGCAAAAGTGTGTCTGTAGGTTTAGAAAAGCATTTAAATAATTATTTCTTGATGGAAGGGACTACACACCAGAAACGTAAGGAAGGATAAAAGCGATTGTTTTACGGGATTGTTTAAGCTATTACTTAGTATTTTGTACAAGACCTAATCATTGTATGAAGGCGGATCATGGACAAATGGCTCTAACTAAGGATTTAGAGGAAAATTGTAGTCACAGTGAACTGGATTTGGTTTTACTGTTATAATATGCCCTGTGCATCTTCTAGCACACTGTGTGGAACTGTCTATCATCCCCAACCTTTGTGATATTGGGATAGGGATGGACAATATAGGGGTTACATCTAATATGTTTCAGGCTATATCCTGTCAACCCAACTACTCATAAAAGAGTCAGCCACTACTGAAGTTACTACTGGTGCATGTGCCTTTTGAGTTTAGAGGGCCAGTCATCAAGTACCTACTGCCTGGAGGAAGTTCAACTAAATTTTTCATTCCAGGACAAGAGTGGAACCAGCTTCATTCTAACAGATGAGTTGCAAAACAAGGCAACTGTAGAGTATCCTAGTCACACCACAATAATAGACAATACTAGTTCATGATGAACAGTGTTTGGGCATAGATATAGCCAGTGATATCCTAACATTCAATGACAGTGAAATAAAAGTGTTAGTAAGATATAGATATTCGTCAAGCTGAGATAGTTAACCAAAGAGAGAACTTTCAACAACTTTAATGACTTTTGATACCTTTAAACTATTTTCTAATGTTTTATTTATTTACTGTTGTAATTGAATTTGTTTTACTTGAAAGCTTTTTCAAACAGAAAAGAGAAACTGTAAAAATAAATTGTAAATATTTACCAGCAGACTTACTTAAATTATTTTAGTTAAGTTTAAGTTCTTGTTGGTGGATAATTTAGTTAATACACCTAGCAGAGCTAATAACATAATCATAGGAAGATCTGGAGATGGGCCAGTAGGAACTTAGAGTAATATATTACCATCTTCTCTAGGAACTTATACAGCTTGATCCTACCTGTGATATCTATACACCCTTACTCTTTTCAGAGAAGGGGTTATTTCTTTTAAGACCAGACTCTTATCTGGCACTATCCTGGTATCACCTGATACAACTTTGTGTCCAGGATATCTTATAATTTCAATAACATCAACCCTCTCGTGACAAAGCCAAATAAGGAAACTAACTCAGTTCAGACAGGAAAAGATCTTCTGGTAAGAAGTTCATGACGCAATCCACAGGAAGCCAAAAGGATTCGCTTGTATTTCTTCTAGAAAAATCTCTAGAATTAGTATCAGGAATTATCGTTAATGAAATGAACAATAGGAAACTGCACAGGTGGCAGAAAAAAATAATGAATTTAAAAAGACCATAAGCCAAATGGAAGAGAGATTTGGAGGCAGAAATGAAAATGAGAAGAAAAATATAGAAAGACGATGGCACAGAAAAGGAAAACCTGGCATAAGTTTACTAAAGGCCAATGCAGCTTGGGTTGAAGGGTGAAGATGAACATGGGGGCCACCATTGTAATTGACCGTCTTCGAAAGTCTGCTCCTAAACATTGTATTGCATTCAGTCAGTGCTGATTTCTGTGGCCATATTTTTAACACGATGAGTTTGTCATCCATTATTTGGTTCTAATTATATATAAAAACACAAATCTCCACACCCGCCTACGAGAATATAATTATGGGCACAGTTTCATATTTTTGTGTTCTAAAAACGACACAGATCCATCTAGCTTTCAAGATTCTATTTTCCGTTTTAGCTTGCAGGATCGTGTAAGTGGAACTGAAAGAACTGCCCAACTTTTGGTTTATGACCAGACAGAACATCTCAATATTCGTTTTTCGGCGTCTGATAGGGAGCCAACGTAAAATCCAAGCCCACAGAGATATCAATTTGCATATTTATCGCGATCAGGTTTATTCAATACATCAGCTCCAATTTTTCATATTCAACGAGGAAGAGACCGCTCTATCATTAAAAAAGAAAAGATATATATGCCATATTATTGAAGCTCAGTTGGGCAATTTAGTTTCGTGCAAATGCCATCAGCAAGAACTCAATAAGAACAGAGATAAGGTGCCAATTACGATGGTTATAAAGGGGACAAAGGAACAATAAACATATTTATTTCTGAAGCCATATGCATTTTTGAAGCAATGAAATATCAACGGTCGCACTTGTGTATTATATTTCATCCGATCTCTATTATATTATATTTAATATTTGTTAATGAAGAAAACTATGCGATTACGCGATACTGTAACCGGGCTGTGTTTACTGACCGGGCTGTGTTTACTGCATCAATGTGAGAATGTGTGTGTCCGTCAGTTGGCCGGGTCAGTTCAGTGTGAGCTAACTCTTGTACGTTTTGGTTCAAGTCGTTACAGGCCTTTCGCCTGAGGTGGAAATTCTTGACCTTAGTTTATTCTTCTTCCCAGTATTCGTTCGTACCCTTTTTATGTTTAGTGAAAAGCAACCTCGTATAATGGTTTGTCAAAGTAATCCACTGTAATATTCCAAAGAAAACTCAGCAATGTAGAAAAATAAAATATAGTTTATTAACGTCATTAGAACAGCAATGTTATTGGCACAATGGTGAAGTACTTATTTCTTGCTTACACAAAGTAGTGAGTATCCAAAAAATGAAAAAGATATATCCAACATGAAAATGTATCCAACAGAAGAAAATATAAACTGGTCTTGATAATCTCGAAGACGCAGTTCTCCTATCACTATCTATAAAATCCTCTAGTCTAATATCATGGAATCATTGGAATTATAAATCCTGGAATCATGCCCTTTCTCGCATTTCTCTCCTATTTATACAGCCTACTCTTTTTTCCCGCCAATTTTCACACGATGCTTTATTTTTCACACGGTACAAAACATATACATTTGCACACGCTTTCTCAGCTTTTCGACTTTTCCCACACGTCTCTCACTCTAACACCGGAAAAAACCCAGATTAGCAACTTCTCACAAAACTTTCCATTCAAAAACATGCATTTACTATTTTGTTGTTCTGGGACAGCTTCTCTCAAAGCCGTGAACTTTTCATGATACTGTGTTTTGTGCACAAATGTCTTAACTGCTTTTAACGTTGTTATTGTATGTGGTTTTTAACACGTATTAATGGTAGTGTATGTCAAGCGGTCACAATACACCTGTTAAGGTTATATTATTAGTACCGTATTTCATATAAAGTCCCGTGTTTTCCCGGGATCTCAGAGCTGAGTTTGAAAGAAAAGGACCATAACTCCAAACAGACATGTCTGTAGAGGAGACTACTGTGGATATGTATATGAGACTGGCAAAGCCATCATGTACAAAAATGGATATAGAAACCATCTGTCCACTACCGCACTAGGTTCTTGAGTACAAGTTTACCGCACTAGGTTCTTGAGTACAAGTTTGCCGCACTAGGTTCTTGAGCACAAGTTTTCTGCATAGGAACTACTGCAGTGGTGATCCCATAATTTGTAAGGAGCGAAAAAACCAAAACGTAAAAGATCTTACGGTGCTGGTATATTACAATGAACCTCTCCGTCAGTCCGTTACGGTTTTACTGGTATATTACAATGAACCTCTCCGTCAGTCTGCTACGTTTTTACTGGTATATTACAATGAACCTCTCCGTCAGTCTGTTAAGGTTTTACTGGTATATTACAATGAACCTCTCCGTCAGTCTGTTACGGTTTTATTGGTATATTACAATGAAAGTCTCCGTCAGTCTGTTACGGTTTTACTGGTATATTACAATGAACCTCTCCGTCAGTCAGTTATGATTTTACTTTTGATGTAGCTCTGGTTCCACGGGTGTCTGCCTGGTTCTTTCCATTAGTTCCACATTGATGATCTTGTCATACTACAACTTCATCTTCGTACACGCTCAGACGTCTACTTGAATGTTCTCAAAGAAAGCAGTGATCAGCTTAAGGCTATTTGTATGTCCATAGAGGTTGTCCAGGAATGGTACTGCTGACTGTCATATGTCATGCGCCCAAATATGAAAATAGCAAATAAAATAAAATAAAAATGCTACCAATTGTTAACGTGGGCCCACCAGGTGATCACAGAGTAGTGTCACGGGTCGGTACTCTCCCAGGTGATCACAGAGAAGTGTCACGGGTCGGTACTCTCCCAGGTGATCACAGAGAAGTGTCACGGGTCGGTACTCTCCCAGGTGATCACAGAGAAGTGTCACGGGTCGGTACTCTCCCAGGTGATCACAGAGAAGTGTCACGGGTCGGTACTCTCCCAGGTGATCACAGAGTAGTGTCACGGGTCGGTACTCTCCCAGGTGATCACTGAGAAGTGTCACGGGTCGGTACTCTCCCAGGTGATCACAGAGTAGTGTCATGGGTCGGTACTCTCCCAGGTGATCACAGAGTAGTGTCACGGGTCGGTACTCTCCCAATTGATCACAGAGAAGTGTCACGGGTCGGTACTCTCCCAGGTGATCACAGAGAAGTGTCACGGGTCGGTATTCTCCCAGGTGATCACAGAGTAGTGTCACGGGTCGGTACTCTCCCAGGTGATCACAGAGTAGTGTCACGGGTCGGTGCTCTCCCAGGTGATCACAGAGTAGTGTCACGGGTCGGTACTCTCCCAGGTGATCACAGAGAAGTGTCATGGGTCGGTATTCTCCCAGGCGATCACAGAGTAGTGTCACGGGTCGGTACTCTCCCAGGTGATCACAGAGTAGTGTCACGGGTCGGTACTCTCCCAGGTGATCACAGAGTAGTGTCACGGGTCGGTACTCTCCCAGGTGATCACAGAGTAGTGTCATGGTCGGTACTCTCCCAGGTGATCACAGAGAAGTGTCACGGGTCGGTACTCTCCCAGGTGATCACAGAGAAGTGTCACGGGTCGGTACTCTCCCAGGTGATCACAGGAAAGTGGCACGGGTCGGTACTGTCCCAGGTGATCACAGAGAAGTGTCACGGGTCGGTACTCTCCCAGGTGATCACAAAGAAGTGTCACGGGTCGGTACCCTCCCAGGTGATCACAGAGTAGTGTCACGGGTCGGTACTCTCCCAGGTGATCACAGAGTAGTGTCACGGGTCGGTACTCTCCCAGGTGATCACAGAGTAGTGTCACGGGTCGGTACTCTCCCAGGTCGCCCCGTATAGTTTCAGTGGATCTCGAATAAGAAAAAAAAAAAAACTAAGCCTACTGTTTCCTCAAGCGTGTCGTACATGGCGACTAATGTAAGGTTGTGTAAGAGAACTGGCAACCTCATGATATAAAACAAATTGCTACAGAAAATACTGCTACAAGAGCATGTGTGTGCAGGCCTCCTGCTAGGGAGCCCAGGTGCTGTGGTTGCTTCATGCTCCATAGGGAAAGAAAAAGGAAACAATGAAGGCTCTACCAGTTTGTGTCGTAGACAACCATAGAGGAGGGTTGGGTATAGAGCCGACTACTACATCTTGTTGGAACGTAATAGCTAAAAACGTCAACAATAATACCACCAACTAGTCATCCAAGTCTACAACTTACATATGACATTTTTGGAAACTCTATAACACAGTCACAATAAGAAGCAATCTGATCATCCCCCCCCCCTCACCCCCTCCCCCCCCCGCCCTCCCCCCATCCCAGTCGGACAAGTGTTCCGGCCCTTTAATCTTCTTTACACTCTAAAAGGGGCGGGTCCAGGTGGTTTATGAATCCCAAGTGTCAGCTTCATGTAGTGTTTTCCAGCCAGCACTGGAAATTGAACCCATTCCACCTTGGATGTTACTTTTAACTTCATTCCTGGTCTCATCCATGCTGTCAGCTTGAGGCCATTATGAGAGTAACCATTATGATTACATTTTTATTTAAAAACTAAATAATACTACAAAAAGCATACACATTAAAAAAAACACACACGACATTGAAGACTGTAACTTAGATAATAACTAAGCGTACACGAAGATACAGTCAATTTTCATTATCATTTGATTGTCTTGCTCTGAAATATTCCATTACAGTATGAACAGATACAGTTGTTCATTAGGGGTAATCTTTATCTAGCGTATGCTACATTAGTTTCTCCAATTTCTCTGTCATTTTTCTCATTTTCGTTTCCTATTTATTGGCTGATTATCTTCTGCACTGCGAAATGTCCAGCCTTTTTCTCATCAAGTTTTTTTTTTCCTTGAGTGCTTCTTCCGGTTTCTGAGTTTCTATACTTTTGATGTGTGTCCTATGTGACCTGTCTGTATTTGACGTCATCATTTTCTGTGATCTCGGTTTAGGATTCGTTGGAAATAAAAACACTCTGGTCTGTCTTATGTCTCCATATAAATGCGCGAGATAGCCCTGTGCCTAATTGTAGTGGGTTTGATGGTATTGTATGGTGGTGATGGTACTACGTGTGATGCATGAGGTCAGCTGTGAAGGCTCCTGAGATAAAATGTAACTGAGAGTTGTCAGAAGGCCCTTCTCGCTACCACTACGACCTCACACTTATCTTTTTTTTTTTTTCTAATGAATGTGGCTACGTTAAATGTCTAGGGTAATGATATGTAATGTGGTGTGATGGTTTATAGACACACACACAGATATTTACTAAGTCTAATAATATTAACAAATGTTATAATACACTGAACTAACTCAAGTGTGTAAAATTTTTGATAGAAATTTTTTTCATTTATTTTGTTCTGGATCAAGTTTTATTTTGACCAGAACTTATAAAAAATTTAGAAATTATGAAAGAAATGCATGGAATATTACATAATAAATGCAAGAGTGTACATATGTAAGTACTAGACTATTTAGTTTTATTAATGTTTATACTAGTCCTCTAATTGGGAGGATAGTTAATGGTTGTGCTGTTGGGGTGGCCTCATCACTCCAGTCTATATTGACTACACCCTGTCCAGAAATGGCAGGAATTTTATGGGATTGTTAGTAACTAAATGGAGTTGGTGAATTTCCAGCAGACCAGAGGCTCACTCAACTCTGAAGATGTAGCTCTGGTGCTGAGATCTGGTGGCCCCACCTCTCCGTGCTTGGGGGCAATAATAGTCTGCTCTGACACAACATTACTGCACGGATCCTCTCTGGTAAAATCACCAACTTAGTTTACACCGCCTTGGTGACAACTGAAACTCACAGCTCTGCAATCAAAGTATTGGCTATGTGTCAAAATTCCATTCTCTAACCATGTCTGGACACAACACTACACAACAACAACACCATATAGACAGGTCAGATCTCTCTGACCATACAGCACATTTTACCATGGTGGTTTCACATCAGATAGGTCCTCCCAGACTACAGATTCTGAAATATATTTATTAGTTTCCTGCCCTAACATAGGATAGGTAATATGTTTCATTGTTCTCAACACTTGATCTGTCCTTCCTAACCCTTGCTGGAGTTTATGCATATTGTTTGTCCCTAGACCCTGAACTAGGGCGGGGGGTCTAGAGCAAATCCTTACTTGTTTGTAAGGCTAGATTTCGATATGGCAGTATCAAATCACTCGAAACCTTAAACAATATTCAAAATATGCAAAGAAATAATTTCAATCTTACCAGATTATGAATAAAAAACACAGAAATGCTAGCAAAACTCAGCTGAGCTGCTGGCTATAGTATGGCGTCCCTGAACTTATTTCAATTTATTTCATTTGGAAATCACCACACTTGAAATTTACTGTGTCTATCACTGGACAACTATTGAGGAATGGCAAAAAAGCTCGTCTGAGCGCGGATAATATGATTGTCTGTGGCCAATCAATGCCTTGGTTTTTTTTTAAATTCAAATTTCCTACACTAAAGTCATATTCAGTCATGCTTCAGTCAAGTATGGATTTTTATCTGTTAGTCCGTCCGTCTCTACTTGCGTTTTCACAAAAAACGTACTTGTTTTTTGAACCAACCTATTCGTCCCCTCTACACTTTTTGTCTGTAAAGTTATTTTTAGCCACAGCTCCCACCAATTCCCCTTCTCTTTCATTCTAACTAGATTTGGACACTTGAGTCTTCAAGGTCGCGATTTTTTGTGCAAATAGTGACTTGTGTGATTCAATGCAGTCTTTCGCTGATGTGAACAACAGTCTTTTGTCATTATCTTCATTATTAGCTATCCGTCTGTATAAATAAAAGCATATTATTTCACTGCTCAGAATGGGCCATCCGGCCAGCTAATTTTTTATATTCCTAACATTAATATTAAGAAAAAGTTACTTTTTGAATTTTGTAATATTTCAAGCATCTGCGTTTAGCCGCTGAATTCAAATAAAAGGCTTGGTATCGCAAAAGCGTCCAATAAATGACTGTGGCGTATCATATCCAAGGTCCCTTCTGTCGAATTCCTTACTTTATGTCAACTTGGGGGGGGGAAACGTGACTTTTCCTCCTTGCCCCACCAATTTGCGTCCATTAACCTCGCTAGTTCAAGTACGCGTTCAATCAGATTTTTGTCCTTTGATCCTCGTTCCGTTTTGCCTTCAAGTCTAACACCTGATGACCCGCGGCGCGGGCGATCATGTATTCCAGCAGCTTACGCATTGGTTTTTTATCCCTACGTTTTATTCTTTGGAGATATTTTTACGTTGTATCACTTGTTAATTTTATGACACATCTCCCCACCTGAAAACATGCCTACGGCAAGTTCTAAAACCAGTGATACACATAGACAAAATCTCTCCTTACGCCTGCCATTACTCTAATTTTGATCACAGGGGTGCCGACTGAGGAAATCTGCACCGACATTCAATTTGCCTGGGATATATTGGATACTAAACTGATAAGGTTGAAGCAATAAAGACCACCTCAGCAATCTTGCGTTTTCATGCTTAGCCTGAGATAAGAATACGAGAGGCTGATGATCCGTCTCGACCACAAAAGTCCTACCATACAGATAGATTTGAAACTTCTTTATTGCCCAGACCAACGCTAAACATTCTTTTTCGCTTGTGGAGTATCCTTGTTCCGCCTTATTCAATTTGCGGCTTGCATAAGCGACTGGTTTCAGTTCCCCATCAGGTGAAGATGATCTTTGCAACAAAGCCGCCCCGAGTCCTACATTACTGGCATCGGTTCTCAAGACAAAGTCCTGTGTCAAATCAGGTAGTTTGAGAATAGGCTTGCTAGTGAGTTTTTCCTTTAACTCTTGGAACGCTAGTTCACATTGTGCAGTCCAATTAATTTTATCTGGAAGTCCCTTGCGAGTTAGATCAGTCAGAGGCGCACAAATAGAGTTAAAATCCTTGATATATTTTTGATAAAATCCGCATAACGACACAAATGATCGCACGTCCTTTTTTGTTTGTGGTCTAGGTGCTCTCTGCAGTTTTTCCAAATTCTTAGGATCAGGGGTCATATTACCCTGATATACAGTGTGCCCCAAGAATTCCAACTCTTTGCATCCAATACAACATTTTGTTGGCCTAGCAGTTAAGTTCGCCTCCCGAAGTCTATTAAATAACATCTCTAGAGCTTCAATGTGTTCTTCAAATGTCTCTGTGGCGACGAGAATATCATCCATGAAATTCGTGATACATGGGTTATTCAGGGGATCCAACAATTTGCGCATCATCCTTGAAAACACACTCGGAGCATTTTTCAGTCCGAAGGGTAGCATATTGAATTCATAATGTCCATCCGAAGTGCTAAAAGCCAAATAAGGTCTCACTTCAGGCTTCACTGGGATCTGGTAATAGCCTTTACTAAGATCCACCTTTGAAAAGTATTTTGCCTTGTTCAGTCTGGCAAATAACTGTTTTGTGTCTGGGTAATGGATCCACTTGTCCTTCTGTGACAGCATTCAGTTTCCTGTAATCTATGCACAGTCTGTGTTCCCCAGACGGTTTTCTCAACAAAACGACACTAGAACTAAAAGATGATTCACTGTGCGAAATAATCCCCTCCTTCAACAAATAATCTATTTCTTCCTTCAATGCCTTCTCCTTCGCGAACGGAATAGAATAGGCTCTCATACAGATTGGGTTTGAGTCTACCAGTTTCATGTCATACTGTAGCAAATTTGTATGGCCTGGTTTATCTGTTAAAACATCTGTATGTTCCTCCAGAACCTGTTGAACTCTCTCCCTCTGGTTTTTAGTCAGGTGCTTACTGACTTTTACCTGTGCTGCTGTTTCACAAGGATGTAATGGGTATTCATGTGAGGTGAGTGGTTCCTTTTGCATCTGGGTTGCAATAGCCAAGGTCAATAAGGGGGTGCTTTCCTGGAGTGGTCTGTCCAGATACTTCTTTAATAAGTTTACATGATAAACTTTCTCCTTCCCCTTTTTGTCAATTTTATAGTTTGTTCTAGACACCTTCTCTAGAACCGTATATGGACCTTGCCAACCAATTTGTAATTTATTCTGGCTACCGGGTAGTAGAAGAAGCACCTTCTCTCCCACAGCTAGTTCTCGGTCCTTTGCCTTCCTATTAAAATATGCTGCATGTTTCTTCCTGGCTTGTTTCAAATTATCATTTGCCAGTTTCCATCCAGCTTTCAGACGAGTGGTCAGTTCGTTCACGTATTGATAAGATGAGGTAACAGTCTCTTCCGCCTTCTCATCTGTCCAGGTCCTTAATAGAGCTTCTAATGGACCTTTTATTGGCCTCCCAAATAGCAGAGTTGCGGGAGCCATCCCGGTTGAACTATGTGGTACCTCCCGGTACGCAAACAATGCGGCGGGCAGGAATTGATCCCACAGATCCGGTTTTTTTCGTGTGCCAGCTTTCTCAGGATAGAAATGAGAGTCCCGTTGAACCTCTCTACCTGGCCGTTCCCTTGTGGATGGTACGGACTACAATGAAAGTGTCTGGCTTGAAATAGTTTAAAAACCTCTTCCGTTAGTTTCCCCTTGAACTGAGATCCATTATCCGTCAAGATTTGATGCGGGAATCCTAATCGGGTAAATATTGTAAGTAGTGCCTCTGCTACATGTTTTGAATCAATTGATGGCAGGGCTACCGCCTCTCCCCACATAGAACAAGTGTCCACCAGAGTAAGGATGTAACTGTTCCTCCTCTTGGTCCGAGTGAGAGGTCCTACAATATCCACTGCAACCCTCTCAAAAGGTGTTCCCACTATGGGCATTTCCCCTAGAGTTGCAGGAGCAGTCCAGTGCTTTGGAGCTACCCTTTGACATTCTGGGCTGGATTTGACATATCTTTTTATATCCTCCGTTATCCCTGGCCAGAAGTAATGACAAGCTATACGCTGTCCTGTGGCGCTGATCCCCATGTGACCACTGAAGGGAATCGCATGCCCGAGTTCCATCACTTTATCTCTATATGAAGTGGGAAGAACCAGCTGGTTGTGACCATTTATTCCAGTTCCGGCCTTCCTGTATAATAGTTTGTTCTTCATGAAATATTCTCCCTTGCTCGGAGGTGTGTGGCATTTGGGCAATTTTTTAAAACATGGCTTGAGTGTCCTATCCTCAGCCTGCGCCTTCCTCATCTCCACTGGATGAGCATTTATAGGTTCACCTTCTTCCTCCTTCTTCTGTGACCTGGTCTGCACTGTCGCCATGATCACAGGTTTCTCGGGATTCCCCAAGAAGACGTATCTACACCCCAATATCAGAGGGTAGATTGGTTCATCTATCACTGCTGCTCTGATTTCTCCTTCCACATAGCGAGTTTTCACCGTTATCCTTGCGATGGGAAGTGTCATGAGTGGTATGTCCTTAGTCGCCCCTTGTATTTCCACTGTTTCTGTGGTATACTGACTTGGGTCCACTAGGCTAGACTTCACAACTGAATCATAATCCAAACCTGTATCATAAAGGCACCTTATGGTGACCCCATTACAAATAACATCCTCACAAACTGGGGGGTGATAAGGTTCCTGTTGTCCATTAGGATTAACCTTTAATCTTTGCGTCCCCGACTTCATTGCAGCAATGTTTGAAGGTTTCCTTCTACAAAATTCGGTGTTATGGTTATCCTTCTTGCACCATTTACACCATCTTTTTCCTTGGTTCAACGGTTTTCTTTCATTGAATTTTTGGTCATTGAACTGTGAGTTTCTGTCTCTGTAGTCATTTCTTGGCCGTTCAAAGTTTGTCCTACCTTTATTTCCCTGCTCCCTATTATCAAATTTATTAAATTGCTGTGGAGCTTTAAAATTATCTATGTGCTTCTTTTTAGCACCACTTACCTCTGCCTGGGCTGCCTGATACCTCTCAGCAACATTTAAAACCTCCCCCAACTTCTCTGCACCTTGTTCCATGAGAAATTTTCTCATGTCTGGAGCCATGGACTCTCTCAATTGCTCAATCATGATCATTTCTTTAAGATCTTGGGTCTTCCCCAGAGCAGTCCATTTCTCCAAATAGGTTTCCAGTCTAGCAGAGAATTGGTGGTATGTCTCCCCAGACAACAGTTTGGCATTTCTAAATTTCTTACGATAAAATTCACCATTCTTCTCGTACCTTAATAACAAAGCCTGCTTTAACATGTCATAATTGTCTTGGTCTTCCCTGTTCATTTTAGCAAAGACTTCATAAGAAGTACCTCTCAGTCCCTGTGATAGCTTTAAACTCCACCTCTCTCTCTCTCTAACCCATATGTAGTAGCTAATAACTCAAAACGTCCTAGGTACCCCTCTATGTCATCGTCTTTTTCAACAAAATGGTCTAAATGAAACCCCATAGCTGAGTTTGAGGCTCCCAGACTAGGCGTAGCATCTGAGGCAAAAGGGCTGGCACCATTTTCAGGAGCCTGGCCTTGTAACTCCCGCTCCCTTAGTCGTAATTCGTGCTCCCTTTGCAACCTTCTATCTTCTGCCTCCCTTTCGGCCTTTTTATCTTCTGCCTCCCTTTCGGCAGTCAATCTTTTTTCTTCTGCCTCCCTTTGCTGTCGTTTGTCTTCTGCCTCAATCTGCAGCCTCTTAATTTCTCTATCAGCCTCAATTTGTAACCTCTTCTCTTCAGCCAACCTTTCAGACTCTAATTTTCTTTCAGCCTCTTTTTCTAATCTCCTTTCTTCCCGTTCAATATATTTATCACATTCAGCCGTTACGTATTGAATTAAAATCTGACCATCCATTCCCATCTCCTTTGCGGTCAGCACAGCAGCTGATCTAAATTTTGCTAGCTCCGCCATACTTTTTAGACAATATAATAATATACAAGATAAATCTCTAACCTCTAAAGAACTTCTAATTACTATAGTCTAACTAATTCTAATTAATTAATTAATTAACTAATTACTGGCTGTGAAGATTCACCAACTTTTATTTGCAGGGACACTTTTAATTTTAAGGGGATTTTACAATATTTCTCCCACCAGGAGATCCTAATATTACTTAATGGGCTAATTATCCCGGGACAAAGAGACCCCAATATATGTGATTAATTTAAATCCCGAGATCGAGCCACCCAATATATGTAGTGGGTTTGATGGTATTGTATGGTGGTGATGGTACTACGTGTGATGCATGAGGTCAGCTGTGAAGGCTCCTGAGATAAAATGTAACTGAGAGTTGTCAGAAGGCCCTTCTCGCTACCACTACGACCTCACACTTATCTTTTTTTTTTTTTCTAATGAATGTGGCTACGTTAAATGTCTAGGGTAATGATATGTAATGTGGTGTGATGGTTTATAGACACACACACAGATATTTACTAAGTCTAATAATATTAACAAATGTTATAATACACTGAACTAACTCAAGTGTGTAAAATTTTTGATAGAAATTTTTTTTCATTTATTTTGTTCTGGATCAAGTTTTATTTTGACCAGAACTTATAAAAGATTTAGAAATTATGAAAGAAATGCATGGAATATTACATAATAAATGCAAGAGTGTACATATGTAAGTACTAGACTATTTAGTTTTATTAATGTTTATACTAGTCATCTAATTGGGAGGATAGTTAATGGTTGTGCTGTTGGGGTGGCCTCATCACTCCATTCTATATTGACTACACCCTGTCCAGAAATGGCAGGAATTTTATGGGATTGTTAGTAACTAAATGGAGTTGGTGAATTTCCAGCAGACCAGAGGCTCACTCAACTCTGAAGATGTAGCTCTGGTGCTGAGATCTGGTGGCCCCACCTCTCCGTGCTTGGGGGCAATAATAGTCTGCTCTGACACAACGTTACTGCACGGATCCTCTCTGGTAAAATCACCAACTTAGTTTACACCGCCTTGGTGACAACTGAAACTCACAGCTCTGCAATCAAAGTATTGGCTATGTGTCAAAATTCCATTCTCTAACCATGTCTGGACACAACACTACACAACAACAACACCATATAGACAGGTCAGATCTCTCTGACCATACAGCACATTTTTACCATGGTGGTTTCACATCAGATAGGTCCTCCCAGACTACAGATTCTGAAATATATTTATTAGTTTCCTGCCCTAACATAGGATAGGTAATATGTTTCATTGTTCTCAACACTTGATCTGTCCTTCCTAACCCTTGCTGGAGTTTATGTATATTGTTTGTCCCTAGACCCTGAACTAGGGCGGGGGGTCTAGAGCAAATCCTTACTTGTTTGTAAGGCTAGATTTCGATATGGCAGTATCAAATCACTCGAAACCTTAAACAATATTCAAAATATGCAAAGAAATAATTTCAATCTTACCAGATTATGAATAAAAAAACACAGAAATGCTAGCAAAACTCAGCTGAGCTGCTGGCTATAGTATGGCGTCCCTGAACTTATTTCAATTTATTTCATTTGGAAATCACCACACTTGAAATTTACTGTGTCTATCACTGGACAACTATTGAGGAATGGCAAAAAAGCTCGTCTGAGCGCGGATAATATGATTGTCTGTGGCCAATCAATGCCTTGGTTTTTTTTTAAATTCAAATTTCCTACACTAAAGTCATATTCAGTCATGCTTCAGTCAAGTATGGATTTTTTATCTGTTAGTCCGTCCGTCTCTACTTGCGTTTTCACAAAAAACGTACTTGTTTTTTTTTTTGAACCAACCTATTCGTCCCCTCTACACTTTTTGTCTGTAAAGTTATTTTTAGCCACAGCTCCCACCAATTCCCCTTCTCTTTCATTCTAACTAGATTTGGACACTTGAGTCTTCAAGGTCGCGATTTTTGTGCAAATAGTGACTTGTGTGATTCAATGCAGTCTTTCGCTGATGTGAACAACAGTCTTTTGTCATTATCTTCATTATTAGCTATCCGTCTGTATAAATAAAAGCATATTATTTCACTGCTCAGAATGGGCCATCCGGCCAGCTAATTTTTATATTCCTAACATTAATATTAAGAAAAAGTTACTTTTTGAATTTTGTAATATTTCAAGCATCTGCGTTTAGCCGCTGAATTCAAATAAAAGGCTTGGTATCGCAAAAGCGTCCAATAAATGACTGTGGTGTATCATATCCAAGGTCCCTTCTGTCGAATTCCTTACTTTATGTCAACTTGGGGGGGGGGGGGGGGGAACGTGACTTTTCCTCCTTGCCCCACCAATTTGCGTCCATTAACCTCGCTAGTTCAAGTACGCGTTCAGTCAGATTTTTGTCCTTTGATCCTCGTTCCGTTTTGCCTTCAAGTCTAACACCTGATGACCCGCGGCGCGGGCGCTCATGTATTCCAGCAGCTTACGCATTGGTTTTTTATCCCTACGTTTTATTCTTTGGAGATATTTTTACGTTGTATCACTTGTTAATTTTATGACACTAATGATTCATTTTACTTCATTCCGCGAAAGAAACGAGTACATGCCGGACACTGTGGTCGTTTTATAAAATGACACTTAAGGTCATTTCCTGTACACGCGACGAATGCTATAAAGTCCGAGGAGACAATAGAAATTCTTATTTTCGTGTGCACGGTAACAAGATGGTCCCAGAGCACCAATATTTGTCCGTGGTAAGATCCTTTTCCTCACTGAAAATGCCACAGTTCAATCTTAGTTAAGGATTTACTCAGAATATGCAATGTTTTCTTTATATTTTGTAGTGTACTTTACCGGTAATTGTGTTTTGGAGTGACAAGTGAAGTGGGAAACAAAACAGTCATTTCCTTATTTTCTCTTCTTCTTCGTTACCTTCTCCGTCTTCTTCTTCTTCATCTTTGTATTCTTCTTATTCTCTCTCCTCCTCTTTTTCTTCTTCTTGTCTTCGTTGTTTGTTTCTTTGTCTTCTTGTTCCTCTCTTTGTTTTCTTCCCATTCTTTCTCTTCCTCTTCTTCTTCTTCTTCGCCTCTTTCATCATCATTATTTTCGTGTTCTTTTCTTGTTCTTCTTCCCCTTTTTTTGTATTGTTCCTCTTCTTCATCTTCTTTTTCTCCCTCTTCTTCTCCTTCCTCTTCTTTTTCTTCGTCTACATCCTTTTTTTTGTTTCCTCTTGTTATTCTTCCCCCTTCTGTTAACTTCCTCTCCTTCGTGTTCTACTTCTTATTTGCTTATTTGATATTAAATGCAGAAAAAAGTGCTTCATGTTTATTATTGTAATCTTTATTTCTTATTTTGTGTGGTAATTGTTATGTCTTTTTGTTATGGTTATAATTGGGAGGTGTTTTAGTCGGTACCTCATGGAAACCTGTCTTTAGTACAGACAATAAACATTCTCAGAATCCTGCAGACATTTAATTCTCAGATGTGCTTTAAAAAAATTCATTCCTTCAATAATGGCTGCCTTTACGCTTCTTTTAACCAACAAGAAACTAGAAATTGTACCTGACCTCTTATAATCAGGGACTGTTAACCACCTGCTTTCACACTTCCCCTGATAGTAACGTAATCACACCACTCATTCTTCTCAATGAACCAATCAAGACATAACCAAGATGTTACTATAGGGATAAAGATAATTTTAAAGTTTGCTGGGGAAAATTTGGAAAGCATAGCGTTATACTCAGACAGCTTATGTGCTGTGTCATGGAAAGGTCACGCTGCATAACTTACATACAGCCACTTTACTCTGCAGTTCACCGAAAGGTGACGCCGAGTGACGATTGGTTTCATACAAACATGCAGAGAAAGAGAACTGTATAGTATATAGTTTGATTCTAAACTTTAGAATTGCATCAAGTGACAAGCAATTGCGATAAATTCTCCGAGAGACACTTCCACTGTTTCCTGTCTGTACCTCCCCAGGGCTGGGGCACCTAAAATGTTAAGAACTTCTGTCTTAACTGAAGTACATCACATACCCGGGGACACGAAATGAATGCTCATTAACCCACACACCAGACAGAAGTCTTGGAAGACACCATGATATGTGATATAGAACGGACGAATCAAAACTTTGCATCAGCGGCTCTTGGATGTCAGCTTGACAGGGCAGTCACAAAACAAACCAAAAACTTGGCTAAATTGTCCTCATCTTCGAACGAGTTTTGATTTTTCTAAAGCTCCGTTCTTGATTACTCATTTAGTGATAAAAATACTGTAACATAATATATAGAAGAGTTCATAGTCCAAACAGAGACGGTACTTATAACACTGTATGAATAAGACTGTACGTGTGAACAAGTTAGGCAGCGCAGAAATGAGATTGAAAGAGCTTTACACTGTAAACTGGAGAGAAGATAGATAAATAGACAGGCAGACAGATAGACATGGAGGCAGGCAGAAAGTCAATCCGACAGACAGAAGATAGACAAAGACAGATCGGTGGACAGGCAGTCAAACATACTGAAATATAGATAGACAGACAGGCAGACAGACAGACAGATAGATAGATAGATAGATAGATAGATAGATAGATAGATAGATAGATAGATAGATAGATAGATAGATAGATAGATAGACAGATAGATAGATAGATAGATAGATAGATATACAGATAGACTGACCACATAAAACGCTAGAACAAATTTCCTAACGTGTGATAGCTTGTCGAGATTTGCCCAGGGAAAGTGCACTAAGATCAAACAATTAATTGAAGTTTGAAATACAGGAGACACAAATTGTCAGGGAAGCAGACAGGAGGAGACACAAATTGTCAGAGAAGCAGACAGGAGGAGACAGCGTCAAGAGAAGAGAAATAAGACGAAAAGAGTGTATATAAATGATGGATCGTATGATGATGAGATGGGTGAGAAAGTTAACTACATATGTTAGTTTAAAACTGCATACTTTTATGAGAGAGAGATGAGAGCGAGAAGGCGAGAAATAGAGAGAGAAGGAGAAAGATAGAGAGAGAAGGAAAGAGATAAAGAGGAGAGACAGAGAGAGAGAGAGATAGAGAGAGAGAAGGAGATAGATAGATAGATAGTTAGATAGATAGATAGAGAGAGAGAAAGTCAATAATTCTGCTATATTTCCATAAGAGATTATTTCAAGACCGATGATATAAGGGTTGTCCACATATGATGTTACGCAGTGAGGGGAGGGGGCCAAAATTGTGTGACGACTTTGGGAGGGGGAAGGTTTGGAAAAATTGGAAGTCACACTCGCTTCTATCATAAATGATGTCCCTACTTTTATCCGCAATAGTTAACTTTTATCTGCAATAGTTAACTTTTATGCATGTCGCGAGTATGGAAATAGAGAATGTCTGAGTCTAGACAGAATATGAATGAGTAATGTGAAACAGAGAAAATTAAAGTCACTAATAAAAATATGGAGAGAGTAGGACTTCTGGAGAGAAGAGAGATATAATCAAATATCTTAGGTCTACTTCCCAGCCATAGACTCTGTTTAAGATGTCGTATCCTCGTCCGTCCTCCAATGCTAAATAGAATAATCTACTACAGTAAGGACTACAACAGCAAACATTAAGTGACAGAATAGAGTGAATTCTGACCGCTTAGTACATATAAGTATATTTATTAAAGAAACCACATTGAACCAAAAATATGTAATGCAATACAAAGCCAATATGTACTGCACACAAGTTACCAATTTGGAAACAACAGTGCTTCCCTGAAATGATAGAAAACGTTCCTGGTATTGAGAGAAAGAACAGCCAAAATGAAACAGAAAGGAGAGTCCTAACCACAAAATATATAGAGAAACATTACCCAAGCAACACCTGGATCCATGCATACACAGATTGATCAGCAACGAATGCAACAGAAGATGGGGGTGGAGGAGTCTTCCTGAGCTTAAACAATGGCACACACAAAAAAAATAGCAGTCGCAACAGGGAAATTTTCACGTAATTTCAGAGCAGAGGCAGAGGCCTTAAAAACTGCATCAGAAATTCTAATGACAGAAGAAAGCTCAGAGAGATCAGTAGCTATCTTCTCAGATGCGCTGTCAGTGATTACAACGCTGAAAAGTCAAATAAATGCTGACCTGGATGACATAAGAGTAAAACTTCACAGACTATGGCAGCAATACAAAAGAGTCGTGATACAGTGGATCCCTTCTCACTGCAACATCCCTGGAAATGAAGAGGCTGATAGATTGGCAAAGGAAGGGGGAAAGCTTCCTCAACTTGACACAAATATAACTTATGAGGAGGCCAAGAGTTTTATCAAGCGCAGGTACAGGCACAAGTGGGAAGCAGAGCATCAAGGCCACACAAAAAATGATCCGTATTACCAGCTCAGCAGAAGTGAACAAGTGGTAATCTTCAGACTTCGCACAGGTCATAACAGATTGAGATACCATCTATTCAACAAATTAAAGATAGGAACTACTGATGAGTGTGACTGTGGCACTGGTAAAATGACTGCCGAACATCTGCTTCAAAGGTGCCCAACATATGAGGAACAGAGAAAACGCATATGGCCATCACCAGTACCATTCCTGGAGAAAATCTACGGAGATATCAACAGCCTCAGGCTGACCACTGCTTTCTTTTAACTTATTCAAGTTGACATCTGAGGGTGAACGAAGAAGAAGAAAGAAGAAGAACGACCAAAAAAAAATGCCTTCACTAGCTCTGAAGGGCTAGTGAATGTATCAATATCACAACCACAGGAAAATAACACAAGACTTCACTCAATCTCTCGGGAAAAACGTCTCACTCTAAACTACCAACACCCGGAAGCTTTCTCACTTCCAAGAAAATCTAAGTAAAGGGGTTAGGCCCCCAATTTCGCGAGGAAACGGCCACTCCTTATTGTGATAATCCGGGTAAGTAAGTTACTTTCTCTGCTAGAAGAAAAACCACTACTTTGTTCCACCTAGGTTGAAATTTCCAGGCTATGGAGATAAGCTCTCTCTGTAACAGTGTTGTAATAAATCCGATGCATTCACAATTTCCGGTTGCGGGAAGCCACACTAGCAGGTGAAGGAGCTTAAAACGAGTGCATAAATACTTGCACCCACTGATCCAAATCTATCAAATTGACGAGAACTTCTGCTGGCGAGCGAGTATCCAGTAGGCGCGCTGGGGCACCTCTTATACTGGATAATGAAGACTTGAACGATAAAAAACAGGTGACGAGTACTGGCAACTGACTACATCTCTCGGTCGTTATGTCAGTATACTCAGCGGTAACCGGCTATCAATGGGTCGGACAGTGTTGCAGAAACTGACTGGATAGCAAAGGCAACCGCCAGTAGTTGTTGAGATAATGGTTAACTGCAACTGGTGGCAATATGTGCTGTAGGTAAATAATCCAGGACGCAAGGCTACTGTTTACGTGTAGATAAGAGAAATCGATGTATAATGGTATACTCCAAATTAACTGGCTGTTAATGGGTCGGACAGTGTTGCCGAAAATGACTGAATGGCAAAGGCGACAGCCCGTATGTGCTGGAGCACTAGACACTTTCAACAATAGGCTGTGGTTACGTAATCCACTCCCCAGCCTTATAACTGAAACCTGGCAGTATGACGAAGACTGCCTGGTAATAATTATTATGTGGACAATAGTAATCCCCTGACAGCAGCAAATCACAGCAGGAAGCACAGACAAATGTGCTGACCAAAGCTCTGAAAATATACAGCAATGCGATATCTCCTTACTACCTGTAGCCTACTCTTCCTCAGTTAGTCTTTCACCCATGAAAATATAAACAACTTCCACTTTCCACTCGCCACTTCTCTCGCTCACAAAATCAAAATAAACCCCGTCTCTCACCCTCTTTGCTCAGTTATGCTTAGTAAACGCCACCTCTGTAGTTCCTTCCCTAGGTTTCTGTTTACGCCACGCGTTTCTGACGCTGCACTGAGGCTAAAGATATATATATACACACACACGCCTACATAGTCCCACTCACTCTGGTAAAGCGAGACCACTGTTAGGTATTGACCCCTTTTCCCTGATAACTATGGGGGCCTTGGTTAGTGATAATCACCCAAGTAGGGATAACACTGAATGAGTTATCAAACATTTAGTATTGGGCTTACATTCACTATATATCAAAAAGAAAAAAAAACTCTTTACAGCAATATTCTACACACACAAACCAAGTGGAAAAAACAAACAAACTTGGTAACAATTAACCACCGGCTCACTCACTCTTGCTGAATTAAGAAAACCCCGCGCCTAGCTAACACTTAATGATTATGGATGGTGGCTCACTTAATAAAATTCAGAGCATCCCAGTCACGAAAAAAAAATTACCTTAAGGAAAAAAGAATGTATATATATATATATATATATATATATATATATATATATATATATATATTTTATATATATATATATATATATATATATATATATATATATATATATATATATATATATATATAACATGAATTAAAGTAACACGGGATCTCTATTCTATTAGATTAAGCTAACACCCCCAATGAATTAAATAAGTAAATGAGCTTACCGAAGACAGAATAGTTCTTGCACTAACAACTGTTATTAGCTCTGGCGCAGAATATCACTTGGTCCAGTGGCAGTATTTTTCTTGAGACAGTGGTACTGAGTGATAGAGACCTCTTGCTTAAATAGCCAGATACAGTCTGCAGGTTGCTTTTGCACGTGCATTGGATGAAACAAATTCAGACGTTTCAGACGTAAGACCTAGTGTAGTAGCGTGTTATAACATGGGGGTGGCCCCCGCGATGCCTATGACGTCATCATCGAGTTGCGTAGAAATCTCTATCCTCCTGTTGGAGAAGTGGTTAGTTTACTAGCGACAACCACTGTTACTAGCGGACGTCGGGGAAACGGACTAAAACGTAGTTATTTGACGCGTTTCGGCAGCAGATTGTTAAAATACTCTAGTCTGAAGGCAGTTTGAACATCGTCCTTCGTGGAGACAAGAGGTCCTGCCTCTGTCATGAAATATATTGTCCATATATACAGCTGGTAGAGATCGCAACAGAGGTTCTGTTGTGGGCAATAAGCTACTTTGGCTGATTCATATTCTCCTACAGTCATGATACGCCAGAACATGGGTATGAAATTACTCAGGGTATAATAAAACGTGAGTACAATTCAATTGTGTTAAAATCACCGAACTACATGAGTCAGTATATAGACATTTCCTCTTGTTCGAATTCAGCCATCAATGTCCCCTGACAAACATGGTTGAACATATGATGCTTCGGTTTAGGTATTCGTCCAAAGCAAAAACAATTGACAACATCGACTATAGTCACGTCAGACTTTTATGGACTGAAAAGATAACAGGATAGAAAATATTTGGGTTAGGCAAACTGGATGTATCTACCATGACCTTTGACATATAGTGGTTTTACTCGACGAATAATGAGTAATCGCTCTACGAGTTCCTCCTTGTTTTTGGACACAATAACTTTATGCTACATGATATGCCATCACTCATTGTTATTGATCATCATATATATATATATATAATGCTTTGAAGAGACGAAGAAAAAACAATACGCACGAATTAAAAACACGAAAAGACCATGAGACTTGTTGCTTTTGAAAACCCCACGTGTAGTTGCTTTGCAAGCTACAGTTGGCGTTCGCTGTTGATTCATTTCTGAATTGAATTGAAACAAACCACTACGTTCTACGTTTATCTTCAAGTAAATTGAAAAATTGTTGTGTTACTAAATAATCAAGTCATCATTATATAGAATAATGGTCAAGTCAGCACTCCAAATAATACGAGTACTCTTTAGTTACGAGACCATAAAATAATTGAGCCTCCACGACTTACGACTGGCGAGGGTTTACGTCCCTTTGACAAGAATAAGTTTGGTAGAGAAGAAGAAAAAGAATGACAAACCGAAGTATGAATTGAGCTATACCACTATATTTTGATCACGGCCTTGAACTTAGCGATCAGCCAGTTCAGTATCGGGGATATAGAGATTCTCTGCAGTCCGAGTTAATATTCAACACATATCAGAATGTGTAAATTTCGGCGACTGCTGCACTAGGGGAGATATGCCCCGGACGACTCAAGATACAGGAAAAGGACGTTATATATATATATATATATATATATATATATATATATATATATATATATATATATATATATATATATATATATATATATATATATATATATATATATATATATATATATATATATATATATATAATATATATATATATATATATATATATATATATATATATATATATATATATACTGAGCGACTTTAATTACGCATCACTATATGAATCACTCACCAAGATGTCTGAGAATAAAATAATGGTAACATGTTTGATATCACTGGAAACAGTATCCATTGACCAACCGATTCCCGCAATCCGCGTAGCAGTGCATGCAGTGTTAAAAAAACTACAGTCACAAATGTAAGGTAGGGGTCAAATTGAAAAGTCACAAATGTCGTTGTTGTCATTGTAACGCGCTCAGTAGTGCGTTTGGCCACCGTTGGCATCAAGGCAAGCCTGGCAGCGTCTCAGCATGGAGTTAACCAGTGTGCGTGGAAAATCCTGGGGGAGTCGATCCCATACTTCGGTTATATCGCGTCGCAAATGATCCAGGGTCTGCGGTCATCTGTGCCGGTAGAGTTGGCGTCCAATCTCGTCCCAGACGTGTTCAATGGGTGCCATATCTGGGGACAATGAAGGACATGGTATGACAGCGATGTTATTGGCCTGAAGGAACGCTGTGGTGGCCCTAGCTGTATGTGGTCGTGCATTATCATGCTGGTACAGCTGGAGCTCGGGATGATACTGGAAGAGGATTGGGCCGACTCGATGACGTCTGGCGTTGAGTTCTGCCGCCTGCAGTCGACGTCGCACGGTGTGCTCTGATATGGTTCCACGTCTCCCAACAACATCTCTTGCTGTTACAGCTGCCGCCAAAAACCGATTCCGCAAATGAAGCTGCCGTATATACGCCTCCTGTTGAGGTGTCGTAACTCTGGGTTGACCTTGACGGGTTCGATCTGCAATGGATCCAGTGGCCATTAAACGTTGTTGCAGTCGGACGATGGTGGACTGGTTGCAATTCAAGTTTCTGGATGCTTCTCTGGTGGACATCCCGCCTGTTATCATTCCTATCGCTCTTTCTCTCTCTGCAGCGCTCAGTCTAGGCATGGTTTGACGACGTGTTTGTGGTTGTGGACTAAAATATTGACTGTTTTCCAGTCCGTAGTTGTTACGTACATTTATTACCTAAGGGGGTAGTCTTCGGTCCTGCCAAATGTACGCACAAGTTTTATATAGTTATATTATTTGTGCGTTCGATTGATTCACGCACTGACGTGCACAATGCAGTGTGAGTTGCTTTGGACGCACGGGTAACCTAGTTTGGGGATTGTGACGTCATGTTTTGAACGGGGTAGTTCGGACCTTGTTGATGTCCGAGATATATTTCTTGGAAATTGCTGGCAAGTTTGAAGAAGCCATTATGTTATATTGATTCTACTGGTATTCATGATGAAACCTATAGTAGAAGTATCAAGTAAGTGTCGCCCCAGGTCATATCAACTGTTTATTGAATTAAATTAAATTATTAGGCTGCTCCTAGTTTGATCTAGCGGGAATTCATCATAGCATGTCATTCCTAGAATGGACAGACGGAGTCGTTAGCCCTTTTGAATTACCGTAGAGGGATGATACCTACGAGTGAACGAAGTTAATTGATTCGTATGCTTCACATGTTTTATATGCCGTATTTTGTCAATGCCAAAGTCGTGGCATGGATATAAAGAGAGGTTAGCCAACACAGAATTCTAACCTGGTTGTATTGTTGTGGATGACTTTATTTGGATGTTTACAAATATATGCTACATAAGTATTATATGAAGAAAGTCTGGGAATTTTACGGGTATGATATCAAAGATTGATCCTTGAACATGAATCCGTTTACCACGATAGACGTCCTTGGAAGAAGGTCAACGGACTTCATCGAAAAATGTATATTAGAGGGTAACCGAAGTGATCCTTAGCTCAATTGGATAGAAGAGGACTTGATTATTGAAGAATCTCCAAGAATTTGAGAGTATGATCAGCAACTTTAAAAGTATGACATTTGCATCTGTAATCTGTAACCATGATCGTCTTGTGTGTTCCACTCTATATATGTGTCACGTCAAATAAAATACATGTACCGTTATCAACAGACTTGTGTACTGCCAATAAGTAACAAGTTAAACCCCTACTTGTTGGAGTTCGTTTGAAGAACAGTTTTCTGACATTTTTGTTCCTATTCAACCATTCGCGTTATGAAGATCAATACCATTATAGAAAGAAACGGCCCAACAGTAATTGGTATGCCAGTGTGGGGTAGAAATTAAATAATTTTCAAAGGAACGTACTCAATCAAAGTATCGTTTGAAAAGAAGAGTTGTACTTTCAAGGCGACAACACCTCAAATTTGGAACTTATTGTGAAAATAAATCAGAATCAACTGACGGTTACAAAATGCTCAAGGTCATCAATCAACCTCCACGTCAAGTTTAACAGTGACTGACTGCCTTGGGATCACCTATTCGTCATTATTTCGTGCGAGCTGTTGTTGTATACGCAGAGCGAAGAATTTTATCCTCAGACGTACATCCACGGAGACGAGGCACATTGTTTTTTCCCGGCACACGCGAGTTGAGTATAACGTGTTTTCGTTGTACCTTTTATTATTATTAGCTGTGCCTTCGATACTCATGTCCATCTGTACATTTTCCGTGTTACATGTTATATGTTGTGCATTCTTCGTGGGAGGTAGGGAGGTTGATCTGACGAACGAGATCCATCTCGAAGCCAATTCGGGCTCTTCGTCAGACGTTCTGTAGGGCTCGTCTTGTAAGTTTCAATTGAGCGATAATTCCGGTACAAGGCTAGAAACCTTGCCGAAGTTCCGATCGCTAATTGTTCCTTATAATAGTATCTGTTTAGCTGTTTCGTCAAGTTTTAATTGTTGTTCTCGTAGTTATTTTTACTCGTATTTTAGTTTTATAATGAATTTTGTTTGTATTATGCGTCCTTCTAATCTTCCTGTCGTTCAGTTTTTTACAAAACCTATGTTTTTACACTGTGTTGTCAATTGTCTTGTGCATTATTGGATCGTAGATGTCATCGTAAATTTTTTACGACATTCTATTTTAGTTCCACATTTTTATTTTATTTGATTTCTACGACTGTAGTCATTTGTCTTGATTATCGTGTCGTGTCAGTATTGTGCTATTGTCTGTCACGTTATTGCTTTCACACCATTTCATGTTATAAATTACATTATTGATTATTAATATTATTGCCTATTATATAACTTGATTTTACCGTTCTAGGACAGGAACGAAGACCACTAGTTGTAGTAACACTTTTAAGTAGTATTATTACATAATAATATTGAATAATGTCTACCTTAGACTATTTTATTAAGCAGGCAAGGCGCTTAATATACCTCAGGAAGAGATTAGAGCATTTGCACTTGCAGAATATAAGAAAGCTCAAGAAATAGAAGCTGAACAGAGAAAGCTAGAAACTTTAAGATTACAAAATTTGAAATCTGAGGCGGAGGAGAATGAGAAAAAAATGAGATTAGCCGCTGAGGAAAGTGAAAAGAAGAGGAAATTTATAGCTGAGGAAGAGGAGAAAAAAATGAGATTAGCCGCTGAATTAGAAGAGAAACGATTTCAGCGAGAGGCAGAACAGAAGCAAAGGGAGGCTGAAGAAAGACTTAAGATTGAGATGGAAAATAAACAAAAGGAAATGGAAGAAAGAAGATTAATAGCTGAAAAAGAGATGGAAGTTAAACAAAAGGAAATGCAAGAAAGAAGATTAATAGCTGAACAAAATACATTACGACTTCAGCTTGAGATGGAAGAGAATGATAAAAAACGACAGCATGAACTGAAATTAGCAGAGTCAGAATATGAGAGACTTAGGTTAACTCAGGAAGCTAATTCTCAGAGAACTTTTGAAAGCCAAACTTCATCCAGACATGATCATTTTAAGGAAATTCACCTTAAATTACCAAAATTTAATCCACCGTCGGATGACATAATATTTTTCCTAGATAGATATGAGGCCACTTGTATTTCATATAACGTGGATAAAACACTGTATTGCACATATTTATCCAGGTTACTTACTGGTGATGCTTTAGCAGTTTATCATACTACCTGTATTAATGAGAAAAATGATTATAATGCTCTTAGAGCCGCACTTCTGAAAAAATATCAAATGACAGAAGATGAATTCCGATTAAGATTTCGTACATTACTACCGCAATCAAGCAGAAATTTCAGTGATTTTCTGTCACAAATACGACTAACCCTAGAAAGATGGATCGAATTATCCAAAATTGAAAAGTCGTATGAAGGTCTCTTCGATTTACTGATGCGCGATAAGGTACTATCGTCTGTAAATCCTACATTTCTCGCATTTTTACACGAACGGAAACCTTTATCAATGAAAGACTTAGAAGAACATGCAAAAAATTTTTGCACTGCTCACCCAACCATGGATCTAAGTAATGCACATATTAAGAATGAATTGCCTGTTGCTTTCGCAGCACAACAAAACAATTTTTCACGAAATCGTTCTTTTAGTGCTGACAGGTATGTCAATAAGGGAAATAATCACAATTTTAACAATGATAACTTTTACAAAGGGAAGCAATTTCAACAATCTGCTCCATTTAATGTTTCTTGGAACCAAACTCACAGATCGCGAGATTTTGGTAACAATAATTTTAAAAATAATCAGGGACATTATAATAAACAAAACTGGAGATCAAGATCTCAGGGTCCACAAAACAGACACGGTTCTTGGAATAAAAATTTTAAAGAACAGCATAACTTTAATTATACAAATTATCGGACTCATCCGAATTTTAACTCTAGTAGAAACGACAATTATGGCAATTTTAATGCAAATAATCAAAATCGATCGCGTCGGAGAGATAGATCGTCAAGTAATACGGGTAGACATTCTAATGTCGCTTTAAGTGATACACAGGCTAACATTGAACAGGGTAAAGTAACTGAAACTCACAATGCTATGTCTTGTTCTCTTGATTGTACCCAGGTGAAAGACTGTCCAGAATGCTCGACTCTTTTCCAGCCTAAGGCGATCACGACGCTGCGTTGCGGACATACCTTGCCTAGTCTTCCTGTAGTCTGTACGGCCACTGCTGCGTCAGTACACTAGGGACAGGGCTCTCTTTAGTTTAACAAGGGATTTGTCAACAACATTTCATGCTTTCTTCTATTTGACTCAGGTTGTAGCACTGTGGGCGTCCGGACTTCGCTGATCAACCCAAGTTGTGCCACGGGCAGGGTTGTCAAGTGTGTGACTTTCGGCGGCACCGTTGAAACATTTCCCACTGCTATTATTGACCTTAATACACCATTTTTTTTCAGGAAAGATCCAGGCATGTCTCCTTCCGAATCCAATTTGTGATTTAATACTTGGTCGCATACATGGTATTAAAGAGTGTACACCACAGCAAATAGCTGAATGGGAAGAGCGACATATTCAAACTGCAAATGCAGTAGTGACTAGAGCGCAAGCTACTAATATGTCGCATGATACACCTATTGAACCTACAGTTCATACCACTTGTGATGATGATGCTCCTATTTCACGGGAGTTGTTTGCAACATTGCAAAAGAATGATGATTCATTAAAAAAAAATTTTCAGTATGTGAACAAAAAGAATACCAGCCACGGGGTTTTCTCCATTCCAGCTAGTTTTTGGCATGCAACCACGCGGTCCGATGTCGTTAATCCACGACTTATTGGTTGACGAGAATATTGAAGAGGAAACTCAATCCTCTTATGAGTATGTGATCTCTCTGAGAAAGAGAATCATAGATGCTTGTAGACTAGCTACTGCATCATCCGAACAAGCCAAAGAAAAAGCTCGTCTATTTGCAAACAAGTATAGACGTCTTCGCCAGCTTATTCCTGGTGACGAAGCTTTTGTATTACTCCCTGCGCATAACAATCGTCTTTTAATTACCTGGAGAGGTCCTTTCAGGATCATCTCAAGAATATCCGATGTCGACTACATCGTTGATGTTAATGGTAAACATAAAACCTTCCACATTAACAAGTTGAAGGAATATTACTCACGTCCTGATTATCTACAGTCAGTGTTCCAGGCAACTGACGATCTTACACCTCCTATTTAACACTATTCTAGTTTGTCAGTCATCCAAGAAGAAGAATCTTCTTTCGATGATGTACAACTACCAATACCAGTTGTACCACTCCATTCCACTGAGAAATGGAATGATGTTACAATCTCATCTACTCTTTCGGCTGATCAACGTCAGCAAGTCTCTAATATTCTACACTCGTATGAGGATGTCCTCACTGACATCCCAGGTCATACGTCAGTCATCCAACATGACATTATTCTGACTGACGATACGCCTATTCGAGTTCGCCCATATCCTATCCCTTTACACTTCCGTGATAAGGTTGATAAGGAATTGGATGAGATGCTTCAATTAAATATAATTGAACCATCTTCATCACCATATTCTTCTTCAATGGTAATCATTAGGAAGAAGGACAACAATATACGTCTTTGCGTAGATTACAGGAAATTAAACAAAGTTACAAAATTCGATGCGGAACCGTTACCTCTTTTAGACGACTTATTGGAGAGATTATCTCATGCCACATTCTTTTCGAAATTTGACCTTTCAAAGGGCTATTGGCAAGTGCCACTCACTCCTAAAGCAAAGCCATTCACCGCTTTCTCGACGCCACGGAGTCTTTTTCAATGGAATTTTATGCCATTCGGATTAATGAATGCGCCAGCTACCTTTGTACGCATGATGCGCCGCATATTGTCTCATCGTCCCGATGTCATTACTTATATAGATGACATCTGTCTTTTCAGTGACTTTTGGGATGAACATATTCATGGATTAAAAGCTTTACTTTCTACCTTACGGGATTATAACTTAACAGCGAAACCTTCAAAGGCTTTTGTCGGTTTTCATGACATCTCATTTCTGGGTCACCGCATAGGTCATGGTTTCATGTATACAGAAGACAGTAACGTCTCTAAAATTTTAAACATCTCAGCACCTAAGACAAAAAAAAACAAGTTAGGTCGCTTTTAGGACTAATACAGTTCTATTCAAAATTCATCCCTCATTTGTCTACTATAACTGCACCTTTGTCGTCTCTACTGAAGAAAGGCACATCTAATGTAATAAAGTGGTCGCAGGATCACCAAACGGCGTTAGACTATATAAAACGATTTTTTTCAAATGAACCTTTTTTGAGGTTGCCTAACAAAAATCTCACCTTCATTCTTCGCAGTGATGCTTCTTCCTACGCTATCGCTGCAGTTTTGATGCAGGAATATAACGGCACCTTATTTCCGGTGATGTACGTGTCCAGAAAACTTACGGAGAGCGAACTCAAATACTCCGTTCTCGATAAGGAGCTCCTCGCATTAGTGTGGGCAATCACAAAACTGGAACGTTACCTTCTCGGTTCACACTTTGTGGTGGAATCTGATCAAAAAGCTCTTACCGCACTGAACACTAAGAATGTCAAATCATCAAAGTCAGCGCGTTACGCTATAGCGCTTCAACCATTCAATTTTGAAATACGAGCTATTCCTGGAGTGAAGAATGTTTTCGCAGACTGTTTGTCGAGATGCCCAAGCGAACTTATCGAAACTAAACCACTTCCAGTTGTTGAAACATCCTCACCGATAACATGAATAACTTTGTACATTATCATTGATAGTACATCTATAAAAACTGGTTATATAACTGAAGTATTCGTATAAGTATAACTTTCATGATATACTTACTTATAGATTATAACATTACTTCTTGTGTGGTAACATTTTGTTAGTGCGGGAACATTGATACTATAGTAACGTTTTATTATAACGGGAACAGTGGTATTTGAGTAACATTTTATTAGAACGGGAACATTGGTACTACAGTAACTTTTTATACGTATGGAAACATTGTTAAGAGCGACAAATATACATTTGTTATTCCTATGGAACATATTACACTACATATCGTGTTCGAGAATATATTTTATCGTGTATGGAACATTGAGAACATCGTCTCGTCGATTACTAACTAGTTGTAACTGAACATTGACAATGAGTGATATTGGAATTACTTAGAATATATTAGTAACTGGTTATTTGTTGGTAATTAAGAAATATATTAATTAGAATAATTCAATTTAATCTATTTAATTGATTATGGATCACACACATACTAACTTTCTTAGTTGTCACGTAATATCTACATTCACGGGTCTTAGTTATGATATCTCACTGTTAGATCACTAGTCAACCGTACTAGTGTTAGAAAACATTAAGTGTGTTGATTCTTAAAGTGTTTAATTTTGCATTGCTTCATTTTTGCACATTGTATTTTCAATTTTTCGGTTTTATTGATTCTCTTGTCATTGATCATCATCAGTGTTGCTGTACATTTTCATTTTTGAAATCATATGTTTCAAATTTTTTTGAAAACTTAGTTGAATTTTATTATCATCTTTTTTTTAATGGTTTCTTCATTTTTCATTTTCAACTTGTTTTTACTTCGAATATTACCACATCGTTCCAAAGTAGGTCGATGGTGGATGTGAGTAGTAGGGTATGTTGGACTTAGGTATCATTCTGCAGGCGCGCTGCAGGCGCGCTGCAGGCGCGTGACTTTTATATAGCAAAAATTCTGCAGGCGCGTGACTTTTATATAAGCGCAATCTGCAGGCGCGCGGCGCAAGATGGCGGACTTGAGCTAACAAGGGGAGGTTATTTGGGTCAAGATGGCGGATTTGAGCTAACAAGGGGAGGTTATTTGGGTCAAGATGGCGGATTTGAGCTAACAAGGGGAGGCGGGCAAGATGGCGGACTTGAGCTAACAAGGGGGAGATAACAAGATGGCGGACTTGAGCTAACAAGGGGGAGATAATAGGAAAATGTGGCAAGATGGCGGATTTGAGCTAACAAGGGGGAGATTATTTTTAGACTTTTATATAACAAGAAGAGGCTGTTTATATAAGAAGAAGATGATATATATATATATATATATACAGTTATATTGAGACATAGACATACATTTAGATAATAGGAAGATAACAAGAAGACAATATACATTTAGACGAACAGTTATACAAACAGTTATACAAACAATTATACAAACAGTTATATTGAGACATAGACATACATTTATACGAATAGTTAGACAAACATTTAGACGATATATAGGTAACAAAAAAGCGTTTTAGTTAATATAGTTTTTTATTTTTTCAAATACTAAAGGACAACTCTCAGCCGCTTGGTAGGCTTCTTCTTCTTCTGTGGTGTGACATCGGGTAGGTCTGTGGTAGGAAACCAACTCGGTTCTGGGGATACTGGGCAGCTAGACTTCGTGATTTCGTCAAACAGGTTAGTGGAAGGCTTCTTCGAGGGTAGGACATCGGCCAGGTCTGTGGTAGGAAACCAACTCGGTTCTATTGGTTGGTAACAGCTGGAATTGATGTACTGATCAAACGTGGTAGTGTTAGTAGGATAGGTATCCGTGCTTGGTGGTTGTAATCGGTCAAATTCGGCGAGGATTTCGTTCTGTAATGTCAAGAAATGTTCAAACTCGGGTCGAGTTAACGTAATGCCGTGTTTGGTAGGAAATTTGAGGTAGGATTCACCAAAATATTTTCGCACGTGTAGTAAAGGTTGGCCTCGGTAAACACTTACAGACGCAGCCTTCAGACCACTAGCCAAAGGTTTAAGCATTTCATCACTTCTCTTGATGTAGACCCAATTGGTGGGAGCAGTCATTTTCAAAGAGATGTATCTAGTGTATTAATAAAGTGTCGTCCTTTTATATCGTATAATCTGGGTTTTTTTAGCGTGCCCTAGCTAGGATTTGATTCGTCGAACATCGAACGTGTGTTAGGCAGGACGTGATTCGTCGATGTATTGCGTGGGAACAACTACACATGGCTGTCGTGAGGGAAAAAATACACCTGTCTATTGATTTCGTCTCTTGTTTATCAAAGTGGGGTTGAGTTTCACTAGCCAGGGTCTGACTAGGCGCGTAATTAATCGATCGTTGGCGTGTTGTCTAGCCGAAAATGGTAGTAGGACCCGCTGCATAGTACCACCTCGTGTTTTGATCAAGATGAAATAAATGGCGTAGAGCCCACAAACGTTGGTGACTACATCTTGTAAATGTCTGGCGTTGTAGTTAACAGGTCGAGTAGAGTTTCTGGCTATAAAATTAAGCAGGTCCGAGTGTGTAGGTGGTAGGCCAAAAGAATCAAAATATTCAAAAGTACCAAGTCCGTTATAATATAGGGCGACCCAGTGGTCACCGGGGCGATAGCTAGGGTCAGTGTTGATGACGAAAGCAGCCGTCTTGGTCGGATCGATGCGTAGAGGTAATTGGTCACGAGCTAACACTTTAACGAGCCCAGTTCGTTTAACAAATATGTCTGACAGGAGGATGGTGCGTATCTCGTCTGTGTTCATTGTTTAAGTGGTGTAGTCTGTCAAAACTTGGCGCGATTTCGAGATCTCCAAGATCGAGTCTTGCTCGGCGTAGACGAGAACCTGTAATGGTTCGGGTGTGACCTCGGCGAATTTAAGTTCTACTGAGACTGGGCCCGACTTGGCCATCTCAAACTGGTCACCGTCTAGTAGACTGGGGGTGAGGTCAAAGGCGTATAAGGCGTAACCGTGCTTAAAATGTCTATACTCGAGGTCGTTGCCGGCGTCTTTACCAACCAGTCCCATAGCTAGATTCGTCGCGAAGAAGGCTCTCACGTACTGGTTGTGTTCATAATCCATGGACAAAGGCTTGCCACTGACGGTTCTGCCGTCCGCGCTGACGTTCAAATATATCAGACCAAAGGTAGCGAAATTGAACGGATTAGCCGTGTACGACCCGTTAAAAGCTGACGAAGTGACTAGTCCAATCACGATCCGTGTAGGTGTTTGACTGAGAAAAACAGATTATCCTGCATGTGCGATAGCATACCTCTAGGGATAGAGAAAGTTTTTAGCACAACTCGTTTCAAGGGGTACTTGGCATTACCTCGCACCAAGGCTTTCTCGTGGGCTAGCGAGACGGCGGGATTTAATTTAGCTTTCCGGACAACCAAGGCCGCATAAGTTATAATAGATTTATATCCAGCGGTGGGGTCGTGTCCCAGCACGTTGAAGGCATCTTTAGACGGGGTGAGTTTTACTTTAACTGTCACACCATTTAACAGGTAACGATCTTGAGCAAAGATATCTGAATGTAAACGACCCATCATATCAATCTCCTGAGAACCAGCCGCTATATGTCGACGCAGTCTTAACCCATTGTTATTGTCACCAATTGTGTCCGTAATAAAATTTGGGGTGTCTTTGTAAAACAGAGCCGCTGTCAGATGGCCTCGTTTGGGTTCCTCCCCGTAATTCAACGTGGCTTCGATGTAAGCTCTATAAGGGTAGGTGTTCTCGCTGGGTGTAATCAGCGTATCGTTCAGTGAAACGTCGACTTGGGAGAATAAACTGTGCAGGTAATAGTTGATCGGGGCCACCTCTGCGTCAACGGGTAATGCACCGCCATTAGCTAACGTAACCTTGGCGCGCACGTGCAGAAAAGTATTGAACAAGTCTAGATATTCTTCACCGTTTCCCGAAATTACAAATTCCACCGGGGCTCCGGGGGCTAAGGCGGCCAACGGATGTATCTCCACAAATTGTCCCTCTTCTACGGCTGTCTGCGTTGGTGGTACGCTAAACAAATCTAGACCACTGTGAAGACACTCGCACGAGCTGGGGTGAATAAGCGCCATCATTCAAATATATCAGAGTACCTTCGCTTCTTCTGGTGAGAATGAGAAGGTCGAGCTCGGTTACGGCGTTTTATGCGTTTCGGTTCGCCAGGTGGGGCAGCTCTCGTTTTTCTTTTTCTAAGTCCGCTGCCCGATTGGTTAGTGGTGAGGTGTTCAACCGCTCCCTGTAATAAACGTTGACCAGATTCTTTCGCTCGTTCACGAAATGCCTCGCCAACATTTCTGCCGGCTAACGCATCGCTCGCGACCTGTAGACCGGTCCCAAGTCCTTCTCTGAGTAAAGCTTTGCCTCCAGTTTTTAACCACGGGAGAACCATACGACCGAGCCCGCCGAAAAAACTACCCAAACCATGTCCTCTTTGACTTCTGCCTCCGATAAACACTGGCATCCCATGGCCAGCTTGGTTGCAGTAAAACTCCTCATACATCTTGGGGTTTCGTCGGATGGGTACGTGTCTCACCATTATGTTTCTAGTCAAAATCAAACCGTCTGTGAGTTCGGAAGTGTAGTGTCAACACCGAAGCTCCGCTAGTGAATGGGATAGTCTTACCCTGATCGTTAGTTAAAAGGATTTCCACCGCGTCAAACGAAAAACGGCTCAGGGGTACGTAGTGGGGTTTGTCGTAAATCCTAAAAAACAGAAGCATTAGTCCTATCCAAAATAGGCACAATCCGTAACAAAGGGACAGAGGCATCTCCAACCGGTCTCGCCGCTACGAGATCGCAGTACACGTATACATTTTTCATGTCGCTATCCATTTGCACTTCAGTCTCGCCTCGTAGTATTGGGTCAATGTCTGTGGCGATCGAGGCAGGAAAACCTAACATGTGTTTCAACGTCTCGCTAATTCTAACTTCAACCTCCGGATCATACAGATTCAAGGTGGCCTTATTATTGTTAAAATGGAATCTAACTCGGGCTTTTTCATCCACATCCGTGGCTAAAAGCAAACGATTCAACTCGTCGATCAGCGTGTCGGGTGACGTGTATAGACCAGCGGGTAACGTGAGTAGTATAGACTCATCTTCTTTGTTGGGAAAATAATGTATCCATACATCATCCTCTAGCACGTTAAAATAACTTTTGGGAAATTGAATCTCAACCAAACCAACCTCATAACGTGAAGTCAAGTCTATAGTCTGTGGCAATTTGACGAAAAAGTGACCGGCGTTATTGTTTGGGTATATTTTCATCGAGGCATTGCTGGGTAAAGTCACGTAAAAACTCATCCTATCTTGGGGTTAGGTAACATGTAACCCAAACAACTGCTCATTAAAGCGATCCAAAACTTGCCGTCTGGTCCCTCTGCGTTGCTCCGACTCAGATTGAATAATGAGACACCGATGACGACATATATAACGATCATCTGACAGAGGAAAACGATCTCTAGTCGCGGGACTAGTTTCCCAAAAAAAGGCCAGAACGAGGTTCTCGTGGTCTTGGGAGGGGGTGGCCTCAAAACTGGGGTGCTCACGTCTTCTTCAATATCCATCAGTCTCGATATCTCGCTAGTTGTTTGGACGAAATCCAGCTGTTGAATGACGAGTTATAACCGAACCCAAACAGATTTGGACTAATTGCAAGATAGTCTTTTAAGGACCCGACCTATAACGTTTTGTAAATTGACTCGATTGATAAATCTACGTAAAATCTTATGTCTAAAAAGTAATTTCAAGTTATCTTCCCCGATTATCTAAATTGTTTACGTACCCAAGTATGTCTAAATAAACTGTTTGTTTAAAATTGTTTGTAAACCAAACTGTTTGTCAGCATACCCGTATATAAATCTGTGAATGTTGTCCTTTTTAAAAGGTCTATGTTAACTAACTCCCAATCAGAAGACACGTAATCGTTTGTATCATCCTACGATCCCTTACCAAGAAGTTTGTCTAAAATAGACTTTTGTATAACTGTTTTCTTATCTGCTATGTCAATGTCTAATACAAATAACTGTATATATATATGGCTCATCTTCTTCTTTTATAACATCCTTTCTTGTTACTCAATAGATACCCGATTGCTCTAAAAATAACTCTCCCCCTTGTTACACTCAAATCAACTAGTTTTGGATCGAAGATTTGGTTGCTCTACACATTTTTTTTTTTTGAGGGTTCGATTAAACCGTACGACGATACCTCTGTACTTCATTCTCCGTAGTAAGAAATGGACTTTCTCCCCCTTAAGAAGTTTTGTTGACAAACCCACTGCCTTCTTACGACAAAATTTACCTCAGTTTGCTCACCCGTCACACACCATAATTTTTTAAATCTGCGAGAAAACCCTTGTTAGCTCGCTCAAAGAAGGAAAAAGACGCCATCTTACCCCATGTTAAAGAAGTCCGCCATTTACTAACCCAAATAACGGCCTGGAGCTTATGGTAGAATCGCCAAACGTCCGCCATCTTGACCACAAGTAAAATCCCTGAACTGTTAGGCTCAAGTCCGCCAGCTACACCCAAACAAGCTGCGCAGAAAATTTAAACGCGTCAAGTCCGCCATTTGCGGGTGGTATCGATCAGTTAGTTCCAGGAGGATTTAATTGACTTGCGTGGTTTAAAAAGATTCAACGATGGGTATTCGTATCTAGTAAGTGTATTGACGTATTTAGTTAGTAAATTTGCTTGGGCTGTTCCGTTGAAAAACAAGACTGGGACAGCTTTAGTAACAGCGGTAAAAGACAATTTTTAACAATCGCAGACCGATAAATTTTCAACAGACAAAGGCAGTGAGTTTGTCAACAAAACATTCTTAAAGTTTCTTAAAAGATGAGAAAGTCCATTTCTGGGTCACTACGGAGAATGAAGACACCAAAGCAGGTAATCGTCGAACGGTTTAATCGAACCCTCAAAGAAAAAACGTGGCGTTACTTTACCAAAACCAACAGTCTTCGCTACGTCGACGTGATATAACAAGGGGTCCACAACTACAAAAGGTTGTATCATCGGGAGTATTAAGATGGCACCGATGGTGGAAGTTACCCCGAACAATCAAGAAGAAGTATTTTTTAGCGTACTTTGTATTCGAACCCTGAAGAGGTCGTCGGTAGAAAAAGTCTATTTTAAATACCTTATATCGAGTGCGGATCGCCCAAGCCAGACAAACTTTTAAAAAGGGTTATATTTAGCCAAACATGGACAAAAGAGTTGTTTACGAACATCAGCCGACTAAACCAAACAAGACCGGTTACGTACATCCTTAAAGATGATCCGGGTGAGGAATTGAAAGGTTCTTTTACCAAGAAGAGCTGCAACGAGTCGGCGACAAGACAAACATATCGAATCGAGTCCATTTTGGAGGAACGGCGAGGTGTTACAGGGGTAGTAAAACAAATATTTAGTCAAATGGTTCGGTTTAACTCGTCATTCAACAGCTGGATTTCGTCCAAACAACTAGCGAGATATACGAGACTGATGGATATTGAAGAAGACATGAGACACCAGACGTTTTAGGCCACCCCCTCCCAAGACCACGAGAACCTCGTTCTGGCCTTTTTTTGGGAAACTAGTCCCGCGACTAGAGATCGTTTTCCTCTGTCAGATGATCGTTATATATGTCGTCATCGGTGTCTCATTATTCAATCTGAGTCGGAGCAACGCAGAGGGACCAGACGGCAAGTTTTGGATCGCTTTAATGAGCAGTTGTTTGGGTTACATGTTACCTAACCCCAAGATAGGATGAGTTTTTTACGTGACTTTACCCAGCAATGCCTCGATGAAAATATACCCAAACAATAACGCCGGTCACTTTTTCGTCAAATTGCCACAGACTATAGACTTGACTTCACGTTATGAGGTTGGTTTGGTTGAGATTCAATTTCCCAAAAGTTATTTTAACGTGCTAGAGGATGATGTATGGGTACATTATTTTCCCAACAAAGAAGATGAGTCTATACTACTCACGTTACCCGCTGGTCTATACACGTCACCCGACACGCTGATCGACGAGTTGAATCGTTTGCTTTTAGCCACGGATGTGGATGAAAAAGCCCGAGTTAGATTCCATTTTAACAATAATAAGGCCACCTTGAATCTGTATGATCCGGAGGTTGAAGTTAGAATTAGCGAGACGTTGAAACACATGTTAGGTTTTCCTGCCTCGATCGCCACAGACATTGACCCAATACTACGAGGTGAGACTGAAGTGCAAATGGATAGCGACATGAAAAATGTATACGTGTACTGCGATCTCGTAGCGGCGAGACCGGTTGGAGATGCCTCTGTCCCTTTGTTACGGATTGTGCCTATTTTGGATAGGACTAATGCTTCTGTTTTTAGGATTTACGACCACCCCACTACGTACCCCTGAGCCGTTTTTCGTTTGACGCGGTGGAAATCCTTTTAACTAACGATCAGGGTAAGACTATCCCATTCACTAGCGGAGCTTCGGTGTTGACACTACACTTCCGAACTCACAGACGGTTTGATTTTGACTAGAAACATAATGGTCAGACACGTACCCATCCGACGAAACCCCAAGATGTATGAGGAGTTTTACTGCAACCAAGCTGGCCATGGGATGCCAGTGTTTATCGGAGGCAGAAGTCAAAGAGGACATGGTTTGGGTAGTTTTTTCGGCGGGCTCGGTCGTATGGTTCTCCCGTGGTTAAAAACTGGAGGCAAAGCTTTACTCAGAGAAGGGCTTGGGACCGGTCTACAGGTCGCGAGCGATGCGTTAGCCGGCAGAAATGTTGGCGAGGCATTTCGTGAACGAGCGAAAGAATCTGGTCAACGTTTATTACAGGGAGCGGTTGAACACCTCACCACTAACCAATCGGGCAGCGGACTTAGAAGAAGAAAAACGAGAGCTGCCCCACCTGGTGAGCCGAAACGCATAAAACGCCGTAACCGAGCTCGACCTTCTCATTCTCACCAGAAGAAGCGAAGGTACTCTGATATATTTGAATGATGGCGCTTATTCACCCCAGCTCGTGCGAGTGTCTTCACAGTGGTCTAGATTTGTTTAGCGTACCACCAACGCAGACAGCCGTAGAAGAGGGACAATTTGTGGAGATACA
Source organism: Oreohelix idahoensis (assembly GCA_024509875.1). Classification (NCBI taxonomy): domain Eukaryota; kingdom Metazoa; phylum Mollusca; class Gastropoda; order Stylommatophora; family Oreohelicidae; genus Oreohelix; species Oreohelix idahoensis. The sequence continues at coordinate 559,829 of JAMPIV010001563.1, read as the reverse complement.
TCCGTTGGCCGCCTTAGCCCCCGGAGCCCCGGTGGAATTTGTAATTTCGGGAAACGGTGAAGAATATCTAGATTTGTTCAATACTTTTCTGCACGTGCGCGCCAAGGTTACGTTAGCTAATGGCGGCGCATTACCCACTGACACAGAGGTGGCCCCGATCAACTATTACCTGCACAGTTTATTCTCCCAAGTCGACGTTTCACTGAACGATACGCTGATTACACCCAGCGAGAACACCTACCCTTATAGAGCTTACATCGAAGCCACGTTGAATTACGGGGAGGAACCCAAACGAGGTCATCTGACATCGGCTCTGTTTTACAAAGACACCCCAAATTTTATTACGGACACAATTGGTGACAATAACAATGGGTTAAGACTGCGTCGACATATAGCGGCTGGTTCTCAGGAGATTGATATGATGGGTCGTTTACATTCAGATATCTTTGCTCAAGATCGTTACCTGTTAAATGGTGTGACAGTTAAAGTAAAACTCACCCCGTCTAAAGATGCCTTCAACGTGCTGGGACACGACCCCACCGCTGGATATAAATCTATTATAACTTATGCGGCCTTGGTTGTCCGGAAAGCTAAATTAAATCCCGCCGTCTCGCTAGCCCACGAGAAAGCCTTGGTGCGAGGTAATGCCAAGTACCCCTTGAAACGAGTTGTGCTAAAAACTTTCTCTATCCCTAGAGGTATGCTATCGCACATGCAGGATAATCTGTTTCTCAGTCAAACACCTACACGGATCGTGATTGGACTAGTCACTTCGTCAGCTTTTAACGGGTCGTACACGGCTAATCCGTTCAATTTCGCTACCTTTGGTCTGATATATTTGAACGTCAGCGCGGACGGCAGAACCGTCAGTGGCAAGCCTTTGTCCATGGATTATGAACACAACCAGTACGTGAGAGCCTTCTTCGCGACGAATCTAGCTATGGGACTGGTTGGTAAAGACGCCGGCAACGACCTCGAGTATAGACATTTTAAGCACGGTTACGCCTTATACGCCTTTGACCTCACCCCCAGTCTACTAGACGGTGACCAGTTTGAGATGGCCAAGTCGGGCCCAGTCTCAGTAGAACTTAAATTCGCCGAGGTCACACCCGAACCATTACAGGTTCTCGTCTACGCCGAGCAAGACTCGATCTTGGAGATCTCGAAATCGCGCCAAGTTTTGACAGACTACACCACTTAAACAATGAACACAGACGAGATACGCACCATCCTCCTATCGGACATATTTGTTAAACGAACTGGGCTCGTTAAAGTGTTAGCTCGTGACCAATTACCTCTACGCATCGATCCGACCAAGACGGCTGCTTTCGTCATCAACACTGACCCTAGCTATCGCCCCGGTGACCACTGGGTCGCCCTATATTATAACGGACTTGGTACTTTTGAATATTTTGATTCTTTTGGCCTACCACCTACACACTCGGACCTGATTAATTTTATAGCCAGAAACTCTACTCGACCTGTTAACTACAACGCCAGACATTTACAAGATGTAGTCACCAACGTTTGCGGGCTCTACGCCATTTATTTCATCTTGATCAAAACACGAGGTGGTACTATGCAGCGGGTCCTACTACCATTTTCGGCTAGACAACACGCCAACGATCGATTAATTACGCGCCTAGTCAGACCCTGGCTAGTGAAACTCAACCCCACTTTGATAAACAAGAGACGAAATCAATAGACAGGTGTATTTTTCCCCCAAGACAGCCATGTGTTGTTGTTCCCACGCAATACATCGACGAATCACGTCCTGCCTAACACACGTTCGATGTTCGACGAATCAAATCCTAGCTAGGGCACGCTAAAAAAACCCAGATTATACGATATAAAAGGACGACACTTTATTAACACACTAGATACATCTCGTTGAAAATGACTGCTCCCACCAATTGGGTCTACATCAAGAGAAGTGATGAAATGCTTAAACCTTTGGCTAGTGGTCTGAAGGCTGCGTCTGTAAGTGTTTTACCGAGGCCAACCTTTACTGCACGTGCGAAAATATTTTGGTGAATCCTACCTCAAATTTCCTACCAAACACGGCATTACGTTAACTCGACCCGAGTTTGAACATTTCTTGACATTACAGAACGAAATCCTCGCCGAATTTGACCGATTACAGCCACCAAGCACGGATACCTATCCTACTAACACTACCACGTTTGATCAGTACATCAATTCCAGCTGTTACCAACCAATAGAACCGAGTTGGTTTCCTACCACAGACCTGGCCGATGTCCTACCCTCGAAGAAGCCTTCCACTAACCTGTTTGACGAAATCATGAAGTCTAGCTGTCCAGTATCCCCAGAACCGAGTTGGTTTCCTACCACAGACCTACCCGATGTCACACCACAGAAGAAGAAGAAGCCTACCAAGCGACTGAGAGTTGTCCTTTAGTATTTGAAAAAATAAAAAAACTATATTAACTAAAACGCTTTTTTGTTACCTATATATCGTCTAAATGTTTGTCTAACTATTCGTATAAATGTATGTCTATGTCTCAATATAACTGTTTGTATAATTGTTTGTATAACTGTTTGTATAACTGTTCGTCTAAATGTATATTGTCTTCTTGTATAAATATCATTATCTATTAACTATTTTGTCTAAATGTATGTCTATGTCTAATAAAACTGTATATATATAAAATTATATATAACCATCTTCTCATCTTCTTCTTATATAAACCTCCTCTAATCTTGTTATATCAAACCATCTAAAAATAATCTCCCCCTTGTTAGCTCAAATCCGCCATCTTGCCACATTTTCCTATTATCTCATAATCCTCTTGTATTAGCTCAAGTCCCTTGTTAGCTCAAGTCCGCCATCTTGTTATCTCCCCCTTGTTAGCTCAAGTCCGCCATCTTGCCCGCCTCCCCTTGTTAGCTCAAATCCGCCATCTTGACCCAAATAACCTCCCCTTGTTAGCTCAAATCCGCCATCTTGACCCAAATAACCTCCCCTTGTTAGCTCAAGTCCGCCATCTTGCGCCGCGCGCCTGCAGATTGCGCTTATATAAAAGTCACGCGCCTGCAGAATTTTTGCTATATAAAAGTCACGCGCCTGCAGCGCGCCTGCAGCGCGCCTGCAGAATGATACCTAAGTCCAACATACCCTACTACTGATGTGTGCTTTAATGCATACTATCATTTAGTTATATTGATTTCGTTTAATATTCTTTTCTTAATATGGTATAACTTTATGCATTTCATATCTTGTTGTAGTTTTGACTCACCTCTCTCGGGTACTAAGTTCAAAAAAAAATTAATAGAATTAATTTTTTTTAAGGGGAGGTGATAAGGGAGCTGTTACGTACATTTATTACCTAAGGGGGTAGTCTTCGGTCCTGCCAAATGTACGCACCAGTTTTATATAGTTATATTATTTGTGCGTTCGATTGATTCACGCACTGACGTGCACAATGCAGTGTGAGTTGCTTTGGACGCACGGGTAACCTAGTTTGGGGATTGTGACATCATGTTTTGAACGGGGTAGTTCGGACCTTGTTGATGTCCGAGATATATTTCTTGGAAATTGCTGGCAAGTTTGAAGAAGCCATTATGTTATATTGATTCTACTGGTATTCATGATGAAACCTATATTAGAAGTATCAAGTAAGTGTCGCCCCAGGTCATATCAACTGTTTATTGAATTAAATTAAATTATTAGGCTGCTCCTAGTTTGATCTAGCGGGAATTCATCATAGCATGTCATTCCTAGAATGGACAGACGGAGTCGTTAGCCCTTTTGAATTACCGTAGAGGGATGATACCTACGAGTGAACGAAGTTAATTGATTCGTATGCTTCACATGTTTTATATGCCGTATTTTGTCAATGCCAAAGTCGTGGCATGGATATAAAGAGAGGTTAGCCAACACAGAATTCTAACCTGGTTGTATTGTTGTGGATGACTTTATTTGGATGTTTACAAATATATGCTACATAAGTATTATATGAAGAAAGTCTGGGAATTTTACGGGTATGATATCAAAGATTGATCCTTGAACATGAATCCGTTTACCACGATAGACGTCCTTGGAAGAAGGTCAACGGACTTCATCGAAAAATGTATATTAGAGGGTAACCGAAGTGATCCTTAGCTCAATTGGATAGAAGAGGACTTGATTATTGAAGAATCTCCAAGAATTTGAGAGTATGATCAGCAACTTTAAAAGTATGACATTTGCATCTGTAATCTGTAACCATGATCGTCTTGTGTGTTCCACTCTATATATGTGTCACGTCAAATAAAATACATGTACCGTTATCAACAGACTTGTGTACTGCCAATAAGTAACAAGTTAAACCCCTACTTGTTGGAGTTCGTTTGAAGAACAGTTTTCTGACATTTTTGTTCCTATTCAACCATTCGCGTTATGAAGATCAATACCATTATAGAAAGAAACGGCCCAACAGTAGTGCTCTAGGCTTAACTCTGGGTGAAAAGAAATTAATGTTTTCCGTGCAGAATTTTTACCAGGCACCTAAATCCTGTTTTACGTGTTTCACGTCCTACTCTTGTCTCCAGCTTTGCTGGCGCAAAATGACAATGCTGGCCTCTAGGCGGTGACCTTGTGAACCTGTGTACTAATTTCGGTAACAATTGCATGACCATAAGATACTTTACCAGGAACTCGTATAGTGATGCGTAATTAAAGTCGCTCGGTATATATATATATATATACCCCGTACCTCTGCGATTGAAAGAAATAACTGGGAAGTATAATGGTGTGTCACTACTTCCAAATGTCCCTTTCTCCTGTATTCAATTTTTCTTTTATTTTGAAGCTTGGCATGACGGTTACTGCAGTGTTCATCTGGAATGTTTTCACAAATGCTCAGAAACCTGAGTGCAAATAAATTTCTATTGAACTGAAAAAAAGCAATTGTAAACGACTTTCACAACAACTTAACTGATGCCGAAATCATCACAGATTGTAATTAAGGTGAACGAGATTTCATTCAAAGGAACCAGGCCAGGAGGAAGACAGCCGATAGGATAGTCTGGCGCGCTCTCTTCCAAACCTTCTACACCTCACGGTAGAAAGGGAACGACTAAATAAGTACGAGGTTTCATTCCACGCTTCAAAACGAGCAAAACGAAACGAGCAAAACGATACCAGCCTTTCTTTATCTTGAGAAGTCGTCCGTTTTCTGTGATTTTAGCTTTTTCCATGAAAATCAATCAGGCACATTCATGTTATCCTATATACAAATATATATATATACTGCTCAAAAAAAGTTAAAGGCCACTTTCAATTTTTAGGTCATTTCAACTAAGCTGTTTTTTTTAAAACCTGAACACCCAGTCAAAAAAGGTTTGCTGCATTTTGTTGCACGCTTAAACAATGTTTGTTAATCTGACAATAAATCAAATCTGTGTTACGTGTGTGTACCTCCAAGGTCAATCAAATGTACGTGGTGGAAAGGGAAATAATGCATGTTTGAAAATGCTTCCTATGGCAAAGCCTGTTGATAACATTGCTGACATTTGCTTTTCACGTGCAAGTCGTGACTATAGTGAACACATGTCACCCACTTTTCGGAAGGAACGGGCAATGGGTATGTTTGTAACATTTACCATTTTAGCCATAGCTCAGCGAAGACGCTTGACCAATGTTGACAGATGGAGAGCGATGGCATGGCTGCAGGATGATGTAGGGCTGCGAGAAGTTGCTAGGAGATTAGGAGTTGCCCACTTTGTCATACAAACTCTGCGTGATCGTTATAATGCAACCGGCAGTGTCGCAGAACGACGCAGGTCAGGACGTCCAAGGTCTACCACAAGACGGCAAGACACATTTGTTGTTGTATTGGCTCTCAGACAAAGAACAATCACTGCCAGTGCTATCAGGACGCAACTGCGAGCAGCCACCAACGTAATCTTCAGTGACCAAACCATACGAAACCGACTGAGAGATGCAGATCTGCATGCAAGGCGACCTGTCATCCGACCTGTCTTGGCTCCAGCTCATCGCGCAGCTCGTCTGGCTTGAGCTCGGCGTCATGTGACCTGGACAAGGCATCAATGGAGCAGAGTTCTGTTCACAGATGAATCCCGTTTCACCAGATCATTCACAGATGGCAGAAATCGTGTCTGGAGGCGCCCAAGAGAACGCTATCATGATGCCAACGTCCTTGAACATGATCGCTATGGCGGTGGATCAGTAATGGTGTGGGGCGGAATTAGTGTGACCTCCCGAACACCCTTGTATCGAGTGCATGGTACGTTGAATGGTTTGGCCTACAGAAATGACATCTTACAGCCGCTTGCTCTTACGGCACTTCAGGCTCTAGGACCTGATTCTATCCTGCAGGAGGACAATGCCCGACCACACAGAGCTGGGATCGTGAACGACTTCCTACAACAGCAACATGTCACCCGCATAGACTGGCCAGCTTACTCTCCTGATCTCAGTCCGATAGAACATGTATGGGATGTGCTAGGACGTAGAATTAGAGAAAATCACCCACCTGCTACTGACCTCAATCAGTTGTGCCTCTTCCTGGAGCAGGAGTAGCAAGCGATCCCACAAATGACTCTAAGAACTCTTGTCTTATCAATGAGGCAAAGGTGCAGTGAATGCATTCAAGCTCATGGTGGACACACTCGATTTTGAATCATGTTAACTTTTGTTTAATGATTCTGAATTTTCAAAAAGGGAGGTAAGACGATTGACATCGATTTTCTTACTAATGAAATCATTTGGTTTTCTTCATTTTAATGTCAATGTAATGTGCAATGAAAACCGTTTATGATATGTGAGTTTCATAATTGTATCTTTATTTTTTTTTAAACTGCAGATGAATTTGTAAGTGGCCTTTCAATTTTTTTGAGCAGTATATATATATATCGCCCAGCGAATTTGTTTAATCGCTGATAAGGCGAGCGTGACTTGCTCGTCCAGATGGTAATACGACGAACTGAGTTTACCTGGGAGTGCCAGGCGATGAATTATCGACCTGCTGGGAAGCATTCGGCAGACCTGGCATGACATAATCGCTTCCTGTACGACTCATTACGAACATATTACTTTAGATAAAAATAAGGAGCTGTATTTATAAATAGTACGGAAATCTCCCTTCCATATTTGGAAGACATGACCTTTGCATTAACGCATAGCAATTTCCTTGAGGAAATATTATGAATTACCCGACCAAAACACAATATTTTTGAAACTATTGGAGGACATTCGAAACATAGGAAGAACAAAATCCCTGATTGGATCCTACCTAAATCGTAACAAAATACTGCGGGGGGAGCGAAGTGTAATATAACCTGACACTTTAGTCAGTTTAGAACACTGTGAAAATTCATCTCCCGCCAATAAGACAACCAGACCACACCAGAGTTAAGAATAGCTGCAGATTTAGCTTTAACAGACCGGACCTTGTTTGAGCATTTTGAGGAATTAGAGCCAATGAAAACGCTACAATTTTAACACGGAAAACTGGAATCTGAGGCAACTGTAACACAAAGTCAAAGTGGGAACATATTGCTAAAATAACGACACCCTAGATCACGTGTAAGAGGCATCGTTGTCGTGTGAAATTCTAATCCACATATATAAATTAAAAAGTAAATGTAAAGCCTAACAAATAACTTCAATAAAAGGAAAGAAGAATGGTAAAGAACAGTGCTGTCACAATGACTGTACTCGAAATCCCCTTGTTTTCTACTTCGTCTGCAAATTGTAACGTTTCACGTTGATAGTAAAAGCCTACTGCAGCATACACGCTTTCTACGATAAAACGTGTACTGCATTTCTAAGAAAAACCTTGAGATACGCAAGCTGACCTATATTTAATATTCCATTCATGTCATTTTATACACTAAGTTACCATAAACGAAAGACAGATGGAATTAGGATAGAGAGAAGGGAGGGCTGAAAGCCGGAACGCATGCCACACTAACACGCGTCTCGCTATACAATTACTACCATCACGCGTGTAAGGCCACAAGCACTAGCTTTTTTCAAATCGACAGTGATAAAAAACACTACCCATACGAGAGTTAGGTTTTAAAACTTACAAAATGCTTATTAGGAAATATGACATTATACTGTTTTATGTCTGAAAACATGACAGTACACCAGACACCATAAAGTTTGGAAGTGAGGAGGTGGCAACAGCACGACTATCCTAGAAGAAAATACATATTTTGAACGCAGCCCCTTAGCCCCATTAAATTTATATATTTGGGTTCCTTAGGACTTGCTGACAAAGAATATGTTAAACGTTACGCAAATAGTCTAGGAATTACCAAATTATAGCCAAAAGAAATAGTGAGGGTGTCAGACAACCCCAAAATCAGAATCGCTCAGTGGCAGATTTTGACACCACCATTGTACGGGAAATAGGTCCCCATGTTAAATCCTATTTGATTGGCGGAAAGTAAATGTAAGGCTAAACACGATTAGTCGGGCTACAAATACTATCTTTTGTTGTTAGGGGAGACGGAAGGAAGGGTACTTTTTTTCGAACGCTTGTGTAAACATGGCTCGATTGGTTAGACCCGCCAATATAGTCATTTAGAAGCGTTAGTTCAGCACCACATTTTCAAATAAACTTACTAAAGAACCAGTGCGTTGAGCGCCAGTGCATATTTTTCTAAATAAAAGCCTGGGACATCGGCAGATCGAAATTGTGCTATATTCATTGCCAGTCAACGTAACTGTGTATTATTTCCATAAATTGTGGGACTGTGGTCCTAAAGTTATTGAGCAGCACCTGGTCGAAGCTTTGCTGAATCTGGAGGCTGACAGCATACTCCTGGTCCAGATAGCGACTAGTGAGGTGTCTCCAGAACACAGGGGAGCAATCGAGCAGAGGAGTCTTTTCCTGCCGCCATCACGAAAGTTAAGCCTCTGTGGCCAGTGGAGCTCAACATTATGTGTCCCCTCAAAAATTGACATTTTAGTAAAAAAGAGGGACAATACCTTGTTTAAATTGACAGGAACTGTGAACTTTTCCCCATACTATTTCCCAGATAAACAAACACTTGAAGTCATGATGACAAATAACAACATAGCTTGAAAAACAAAACCAGTAGTACCTCATAGTACTACTACACAACTGACACACATAGGATAATACTAATACAATATGTCACTACTAAGTTCATATTTATAAATTATGTATATATAAATTGTGATTACAATTGATTGTGATTCCTGGTTCACTCAGTACACTAAGTCCCTATAGACACCATCACCAGACGGGTCTTAGAGACGCGGGACCAGCTTGGTAGTTACTCCCTGACACTTCTTGAAACGTGCTACAGCTTTCAAACTTGACCAGTGACGAGTGTGATCCAGTCACCTATCTGCAAAGACCCAAACATCAGCTGGAGCAGAACAGACAAACTCATAGGCAGCTAAGTAGAAACATAAAAGCTGCCAAGTGAACTATTCAATTTTTAACTCCATAACATCACTCGATGATGACTATTATTTGTTAAATAATTATTCATTTTTATAACTGTTAAAACATAATTGATTATTAAATTTGTTACTTGTATAAAGACAAATCTAAAGTTGATTTAATCATTTTGAATGTACTACATCCGTATGTCTCAGACAATTTCTTAAATACACTGAAACAGAGCTATACAATAATAAGAGGAATGTCGCTGACTTAACTCCGCTGGAGGCTTGAACGAGCTAACGAATTATAAGATAACCCTATCCTCACAAACGTTGACGGCAGATACTAGAGTTAACATTTGCTCAACCTCATGCACCATTGTTCTCGCTTTCTGAATATCTTGTGAACACTTCCTAGAGGTAGAATCATCATTATCCTTCTATCTAAACTCTGCCAAGAGTAATCTTGTGCGAAGGTAGACACCTTTGAAGACCCACATTAGTTACTCTTGAGTTTTGGCCAGTGTTGGACCACTAGTGCAGAGATAAGGGGAGACAACCCGTGACACATGAATTGTTCACGCGAGGAAGGAACTAGGACATTCTTAAATTATATATTCAGTACACGGGCTCCTAAAAAAAAAACCCAACTAAAGATAACCCTACATTTACAACATATGTTGTGATAAACGAGCTGTTAAGTAATAAGTCAAATTACACTCGTTTCACCTTTTTTTTTCACTGTTCCTCTCTCCTTTTTTGACGGGTTTTCCGTATCTTTATAGCCGAAACATCCATATAGGTTTAATTATAAAGATTATGTGAAGGTTAAAGCGAATGGAAAGGAAGAAATGGATCACAGAAAAACATGAAGCAGACTGAGGGCAAAAAAAAAAAAAAAAATAATGTTCCCTTTCACTATTTCACGGGTTCCTGGTTATTACTTAGAATAACTTTTAAAGCAAGTATTAACTTCACATCTAACACAGCTGTTGGCTTCAATCCTGCCAGTTTAAACCTGGCTATAACTGTTTTATTTTAGTCACGTGATTCTAATGATGAATGTATTTCAAAAAGTGCGATCTTCATTAACAAAAAAATATTAAAAAAAAACATCACGAATGAGTTGAGTAGGGCTGCTGTACTGTGCGCATCAAATCAATCTAGGGGAAAAACAACAACTGAAAAAAAAAAAGAATAAAAAACATAATCTACCACAACGACTACATCGCTGCAGCTTGACGCACCAACCGACAGCGTATTCTTTCAAGCTACCTCACCACTTGCCGCAAGCTGGGGCAATTTATTTATAAAGCCACAGACCGCGTGTTTTTTTGTTGTTGTTTTTTTTTGTAGAAAACAGACCAGACTTCTTGAGAAGGAAGACATAATTATTTGTTTAGGCATCAAGACGACTTAATTTTAACTTTCTTTATTTGGGTTGTGCGGTACAAAAATTGCACGCGATTTCAGTTCTGGTAGACAAGGACGATTTAAGTATTGTAATTATTTGGTTCTTGTTTTTGAGTTCTGGCAACAATGTGTACTTTCACGCCCACGCCTGCTTTACTTGGTTTTTAATGTCGCAACAATGTCAAATGTCATAAACCTGTCAAATATTCTTATTTGTACGTTTATTTCTTCAAGTTATTCAGTTCAGAAACAAGCAGATTATTCTAAAAATGTCATACTGTGATTTTATTTATGAGACTCGCTATTTGGTAAATGTGGTATTTCATACTTAAAACTTTGCCTACAATAAAAAGAAAATGAACTAATAAAATAAAATAAATGAAATAAAAAGAATTAAACATCTTCTCACAAACACGGATCGACATCATCTACAAACTGAACAAAATGAAAGGACAGTGGATTCTAATCCACTGCAAGACATGGAAACGAAAAGGTCGACAGACTTGTCAAAAATGGAACGAACGAACGAACGAACTTTATTTTCAAAGGGTTGAGAATTGGGCACGCAGGCCCGTCTGACATTCGGCCCTTCCTTTCGATAAAGCAAAACCCACAATTGAAAACTGGATATCATTTGAAGAGATAAAAGTAATAATACAACATAACTTCAAAGAAACTTGACATGCAGAAAATCAACACTCATATAAAACAGAAGTATACTACTCATTACCAGCACGAAATCAAGTAATAACGAGCAGGCTGAGAACCTGTCACTGCATGCTCAGTTACCATCTGTTTCACACATTAAAAGGAATCTGTCATCCATACACGTGTGCATGTTGGAAGACACACAAACTGTAGTATGTGTCCGTCCAGAATTATGGCACCATTAAATGAAAAGATCGACATGCGGCCTTCCCAAACTCCGATGATTGAAAAAGAAGCTGTGTTGCGATGAGACAAGTGTGAGACATACTGTCAAATTTATGAACGAAATAAATGTGGTTATATGAGAGCGAACCACGAAGAATAAGACATTTTGTACTGCTGTCACGAGTGGGGGAGGTTTTAGAAATATTTGTCGAGTTTGACCATTTGAGTGAAATCGACAAAGTGAGTGAACTGTCAGATTTATAGAGAAGACACAGATAATGTGTGAAAATAGGGTGACTGTATGACAACCTGGAAGGAGATGTATTACAGCTATATCTCTTGCTAAGCCCACACTCGCTTAAATAGTCATACGAATCGCCCGCTCTCTCTCTCTCTCTTCTTTCTCACAGACATATAGAGAATATAGTAAGAGCTAAATACGTATGGATGAAGATCTTGAACAGCGCGATAACAAAAGGTTAAAATTTATTGAAGTTCTCTTTTGCTTGTATAGAAGAAGAAGCATAACAATCTCAGCAAAATAATTGATCAAATTAACAAAGTTAACAAATATAGAAATTCATAAATCAAAGGAAACCAAACCACAAAATCCTCCTGTAGAACATGACAAAATAAATAAACAGAGAGTTACTCCTACGGCCGCGTGTGACATCCACTGGAGACACTATCCATACGCCGACTTTACCACTGGGGACGCTATCCACGCACCGTGTTCACACACACACACAAAACAACCAAGCTAGGCTGTCTATTAACCTTGTCTATATCCTGCCTACTAATACACGCAGAGTCCGTACTGACTAGTAGACCTAACAAATAAAGGGGGTCAACTGAGGACGACCGCCCGTTTCTTGCGCTTTTATCCGGCGGGGTAAAATATACTAGGCGTGCCTCGTATACGAAACTCGGTGAGTAGATCCAGTTGGGTCTAAGTTGAGACCTGGAGGTTGGGGACTGCGCCTCAGTGTAAGGACGCAGTATTATAAGTTCAATTTCAGCTGGCGACGATGAGTAAGATGAGGTATTGGAGGCCACTAAAGCTCTGACTTGTATAAAATCGGCGAGTAGTAAACCACTATTGCACAATACGATTTCAGATTTGCTGTTGCTGGTTATACACTGCATCAGCTAAATTCCCGTTAGGTGGCTTATGTCAAGAGGGTTGCAATTTCAGGTACGTTATGACAACTCGTGGAGTTCGTTGCTTACTGGAACCGTGAGGTCGAGGAGAATGTTTCATTCCTTGACTGAGATCCAGCTGTAACAGTGGGGTACCCTGGAACTGATACCAAAATAAACAACCTTTACATCAAGCAAATAAATACAATCATAATAAAGGTATAATAAACTGTTATGCCCCATTCTAGTATGTGTATTATAATTATGCTTTATTAAATCTCTGCCCTGTCTTTATCCCCATGCGCTGTCCTCCTGTTAATCCCACTCTATCAATTATCAGCATACAGTCGCATAGGCTAAAATATCTTGTGCCTACATGTACATCGCAGCATGTGCGCTGACAGAAACAACCTGCTCAAAGTCCTCTTCCAACCAAGTGGTTCCCGTTAAGAGGACATGCGATTCATCTTACGTCATTAAGTGAATTACAAAAATATAAGTACTAGATACATTACGTAATAAATTTATGCGCCCCTTGGGGTCGATACACAAAAGGGAAAAGTAATAACCTCCCAACAACTGAATACATGAAAATGCAATGTTTATGCTATTATAATACATGGTGACTTAAACATAGGCTATAATTATATCCCTGGCCGGTGGCTGCTTTCCAGATTGCCGTGACAGTTCTAAACTTGTGTCTAACTATACAAGTAGACATATCATGATTCCACATCCAACCATGAGAAGTTTCTCTCACAAAGTAATGAATGCCTACCTCTTATAATCTAGTCGTAATAGCGAATAGTCGTCACTTGTCAGGTTTAAGTGAATAACCTACACCACTGACATTTCCCAAAAGTAATGACAGCTTTTAGCTTATTACTTAACCCATTGTAAGCACTGAACAGACTATGAGGTTCTTCGCCTAGTAAGTATCTGTTAGCGTAAGTTTACAATTTAACCCATTGCAAACAATAACACCAGGAGACATCTAACAGCTTAAGCACCTGTTAACTTAGGCGGTAGACGGCGCTACATTATCACTGAATTAATTACCGGGGAGAAATCCCTTAAAAATAATTCAAGTCACACCGCTAATAGGTATATATATATATATATATATATATATATATATATATATATATATATATATATATATATATATATATATATATATATATATATATATATATATATATATATATATATATATATATATATACTACTGGACAGGGAGCCGCCGCGCTGGTGTAATGGCTACGGCGTTGTACTGGCGACCAGGTTTTCATGGTTCAAACCTGGGCGTCAGCGTTTGAAGGAATGTTTACGACCGGAAATTTGACTGAATAACCTGAACGGCTCCTGCACATAAATCCCGTGTGTATGGGAAGGAGCGAAGCTCCTGACCGGGTTGGGAGGAAAGTCCACTGACCCCCCAGCCTCGCAATGACATGTCATTGGGCCAAAAGAGCTGGAAAGCTCGAGTGCCGCTGGTTAGAGAAAAAAAAATACTACAGGACAAAAGTTAAGGGCCACCAAGAAAAACTCCACTATGGACCAATTAAATGCAACCAGATGTAAACAATTTATTACAAAATAAAGTTGATTCATCAGTGGAAAAGATCAGTCAAGTGTTTTTTAATAATGTGTGACTTACTAACAAAAAGAAATTCAACTCACTTTTTCACCTTTTGAACTAGTGGGGCGTGTTACAAAAACGACGAGTGTTTGTAGCAACAATGGCAATTTTCACGTGCGGGTTAAAGTGACCCATTTTTTGGACATTTAAAAAAAATTAACCTAGTGCACACAGCCACATCGAGGAAGTAAAGACACAGTCAAAGATGCTAATAAAAAAAAATTAATTAATTAAAAACAAAAATAAATAAAATAAAATTCGCGCCCCCAGTGAATATCATTGTAATAAAGTTTACTTCCCCATTTTTACGACAATAATCATCATCATGTGCTGCCATTTTCTTATAGAAGGCTGGATGTAATAATGTATCTCCAATGTATTTTGTCTTTTGCCTTGATGTTATAATCTGACTGGCACTTTCCTGTCCATCTCTTGTTGTCATCATGCCATTTCTATTAATGTCTTCCTCTTGATCGTTTGCTTTCAGCTCTTCCTTGTGTGATGGTTTCAATAAAAAGTTATGTCTCCTTGTATGTCTAAAATATTGATCAAATTTTGATTTCAATCATGAATTCTCTTTCCAATCTTAGCGTCTGACAGACGCCTGAAGAGTTGACGAAAATGACGTTTAAATTGTGGTTAGCAACCTCATCATGTGTCGTGAAGTGGTCTGATTCACAACACGTCATTCCGAGTAACTCTGACTCAAACCGCGCGCCATACTTTGTGAGAACTGTATGATACACAGACCAATTAGAAGGTACCTTTATGCAGTGTTTACTAAAGCATTAGGCCGTCAAAATGGCCAGTCCAAATTTGTGCAACCATGTGGAAGATGACATTTAATTACAGCGTTATGAAAGAAGTACCATCTGGAAGGGGTCACTAATGCAATACTGGAAATGTTGCTTTACACGTCTGTGCAGAGATTTCCACGAATAGTACTATAGGAAGGGAGAACTCTCGGGTTGAATGCATCGAGACCTCAGGTTAGTCCATAATTTTGCTGTTTAGAGTACGCATAGAATAAAATGCACTTAGGAAAGTAAAAGACAATAGATAGGAAGTTAAAGGATAATTTAGAGCGTATTTTAAGCCTTAGATGAATAAAATAGTTCCAGGAATAACGTAGATAAATGAAATCTTAGTTTTCTTGATCTGTACACATAGGCAGATTTTACATACATTTTCGGAACGCAAAACACACGGTTGGTAGTAAACTCCCTCTGGCGTCCGCCTTTGGGATATATATAGAACGTGCCCTAAATAGAAAAGCAGGCTATAAGAATTCAAAAATACAGTGAGCATCAGCGTGTTAATGCAGATTGCCTTTGCCGTTTGTATATAAAGAGCAGACTAATAGATACCCATTAACAGCTCGACTGTATGTGCCTGAGGGTAAGAAAGAAAATATATATGTACGTAAATATATGTAGTTCTATTGATTAATTACAGTGTGCGTTAGGAAATGTGTAGATGTGTTTTGAACCATTGTGTAATTTCTGGAGGCAAAACAATGCCAAGATATATATTCAAATAATTGAGAATGGTGGCAAAAGTGTGTCTGTAGGTTTAGAAAAGCATTTAAAGAATTATTTCTTGATGGAATGGACCACACATCAGGAACGTAATGAAGGATGAAAGCGATTGTGTAACTGGATTGTTTAAGCTATTACTTAGTATTTTATACAAGACCTAATCATTGTATGTAGGCGGATCATGGACAAATGGCTCTAACTAAGGATTTAGAGGAAAATTGTAGTCACAGTGAACTGGCTTTGGTTATTGCTGTTATAATATGTCCTGTGCATCTGCTAGCACACTGTCTGAAACTGTCTATCATCCCCAAACTTTGTGATAGTGGGGTAGTGATGGATAATATAGAGGTTACATTAAATATGTTTCAGGTTAACCCAACTTCAGGTTACTGAAGTTACTACTGTGTGCAAGTATCATTCTAACAGATGAGTTGCAAAACAAGGCAACTGTAGAGTATCCGAGTCACACCACAATAATAGACAATAATAGTTCATGATGAACAGTGTTTGGGTATAGATATAGCCAGTGATATCCTTACATTCAATGACAGTGAAATAAAAGTGTTAGTAAGATATAGATATTCGTCAAGCAGAGATAGTTAACCAAATATAGAACTTTCAACAACTTTAATGACTTTTAATACCTTTGAACTATTTTCTAATGTTTTATTTATTTACTGTTGTAATTGAATTTGATTTACTTGAAAGCTTTTCAAACAGAAAAGAGAAACTGTAAAAATAAATTGTAAATATTTACCAGCAGACTTACTTAAATTATTTAAGTTAAGTTCAAGTTCTTGTTGGTGGATAATTTAGTTAATACCCCTAGCAGAGCTAATAACATAATCATAGGAGGATCTGAAGAGGGGCCAGTAGGAACTTGGAGTAACATATTACCATCTTCTCTAGGAACTTATACAGCTTGATCCTACCTGTGATATCTATACACCCTTACTCTTTTCAGAGAAGGGGGTATTACTTTTAAGACCAAACTCTTATCTGGCACTATCCTGGTATCATCTGATACAACTTTGTGTCCAGGATATCCTACAATTTCAATAATAATCAACCCTCTTGTGACACTTAACCCTCTCGTGACACTCAACCCTCTCGTGACACTCAACCCTCTCGTGACACTCAACCCTCTCGTGACATCATGTACAACAAATTGTTATAGAAACCACAGCTCCAAGAGCACGACAACTTTGGTACAGGCTTCATATAAGTGGGCCAGCTGTACTGGTGGTTCCATGCTCCATAGGAAACTAAAAGGAACATGATCATGATGTTTATTTAGCTTATATATCATCTGTGAGCAGATGTCAAGAGTGTTCAGCGTCCACAAATAAAAGGCCTGTCATCGTAAACGTTCCTGCCTCGAGCTAAATACACCAGCAGCGCACACTTACTTTGTCTGGATCAAGACAACGGCCACAACCTACTGGTGTTGGGAACCATGTCTCTCCACAACATCCTGTCCGCAGTGATCTTTATCAGTTTTGTTGTTGACTACTTTCCATGCCACGATTTTGTTGTCACCTATCTCGTTTCCCCTTCAGTCTTTCCTGTTATCATAATATTTGTACCCCACACGTTTGTAAATGTTATTGCACCTGGCAAACAGGCACAAACGTACATCTGCTAGTAAAGGTCTTTGTCAGCTTAGCCGCTGTAAATATTCTGAACTGAAATAAGATTTAAAGCTAGCCCATAGCACATACTGCCATAGGGGACTGTGGTGTTAGAGATTTCATATTTACTAGATCTTAGTTTCTTTTTATGAAGCGAGGTAATCAGTTCCCTTCCTCGTTGTCTTCGCTTTCACTAAATCAATAGCAAGGTCAGGTGCCCATTTACAGCTGGGTGTGCATGGAGGCATATCTGGAGACCAGCTATGAACAATGCTACAGTAAACGTACGTGGAAGTGAACTTATGTCTGTGAGGCTAAATACATCTCATTGACTCTTGAAATCATCCACACACTTCCATGGATTCCCCCTGTGGTGCAACTTGTTGAGAACCCAGCATTGCACACTAAGCTTGGAGAAGTCACTTGAGCCTCAGGCGTAATTATTTGGCTTTGACTTGGTTGTCTGCATGCAGAAGGATCTCACTGTGTACCCAGTGATAGGCAGGGGAAGCTGAGAAGTGGCTCTGTGCAGGACATGACGATTCCTTGCGAGAGCCCAGAACCAGAGTACAGTATTTTAGCTCTGCATAGTTGGAGAGCCCCCTTGGATGGCGAGGAATGCACATAATGCCACGCACTTCTTACTCCTAGCTTGGGACCAGATGTGATGATCCTTTAAATGCAAGCCAAGCTGGAGAAACTGGAGCTCATGACTTCAACTCAACATGTTTTGGAATGGCAGAAAAGCCACAGGAAAAGCCTAGATCTACAGTGTAGATAATACCAAGGAGTCTTCAACTTGGTATTGGCTGCAAAAGAGCGAGAAGCTCAGCAGCCCTAGTTAAACAACAACAACAACAATAACAGTTGGATAGAGTGCAGCGTGACGCTACCAGGTTTTTATCCCGGAACCAGGTAACTCGAGGAAAAGGCTCCAACCGCTTTGCCAATCGCACATTCTTAACTGGAAAAGGGCAATGAAACAAAAAATAACATTATTATAAAAAATCAGCTACAGTAATAATGAGACAGTGACTATCAGTTCCAGTAATAATGAGACAGCGACTATCAGTTCCAGTAATAATGAGACAGTGACTATGTCCAGAACCTTGCCTAGCTTCTGTCAGCAATTTTTATTTACTTACTGTTGCTGAATGTGGTATTATATTCGTTATATAAAATAACATTATATGTCGCAGTAAAGTTATGAAATAAATAAAGTTGGTCTTATGGTCGAAGGGACATAATTACTTTACACACAAAGGAAACGTATTTTCAAACACCAGTGCCAGAGTCCAATGTATTTCAGTCCCTTGCGTCAACGTTGATATAACTTTCGAAATCTCGCTTCACATTTTAATTAGATCCTTCCATCCAGTCCGGGTTTTCTAACACTTGTCTCGCGCGACCCTTACGTGGAGAAACTACCGAGTAGAAAAATTCCCTCTCCCAACACGTGACCAGCCCCTCCTGGCCCCATGAACCTTATCTGAGTTTAGGACTTTTCCGAGACAGTAGTTAGTTACAGCTGCTGGTTGCCCATTGGCCTTTTATGTTTTTTCTTCTTTTGAGGACAGTTTTTCTCTCCTCTTTGTCTTCTTATTTACTTTTGTAATTCCTCTGTGTACTAGAGAAGATGGGACAATCGACTGGACTTTATTTACGGGGTTATCAGACCTAAATAATTTTTTTTTTAAATCTGGTTAAGTTTTATTTTGTTTGTTTGGTGCAGCGAACATAGGAAGAAAGTAAATCTGTTGTGACTTTAGTCTTTGTTTGGTGCAGCGAACACAGGAAGAAAGTAAATCTGTTGTGACTTTAGTCTTTGTTTGGTGCAGCGAACATAGGAAGACAGTAAATCTGTTGTGACTTTAGTCTTTGTTTGGTGCAGCGAACATAGGAAGAAAGTAAATCTGTGTGACTTTAGTCATTAATTAAAAAACGTATCCCCGATACTGCACATTTTACATACGGGGACAATTATATTATATGAATTTAAAATGTTTTCCTGTATATAAAGAACGAGGTATATAACCAGTAGAACAAAGATTTAAGCGAAAAGAAATCAATGATTAGATAGAGCAAACACTGAGGAAATAGTTGACAGTACTGCAAGGCAGTAATTGTTCTGGATCTGACAGGGTAAGTGAAACAGGGGAAAACTTAATTAAAACACAACGAATAGAAACGTGCTACTAATTGAAATATGTCATCATTATAATATCGTGCCCAAATTTAATCTATTTCACAAAGTTCAGTTCCCAATGTAAAAGTGCTTGTGTAAAAGTGCCCAATGGTAGTGGCGATAATGTCTCGGCATTTCGTCCGGCATCTGTTGTGTGATTCAGCTTGAATCTCCAATCTCTTCAAATGCCGTGTGGTCAGTTAATCGAGATGTTTCTCCTTCTATTTGAACGTTTTCTCTTTAATCTGAGCTCACCACTTTTGACCAGATTCTTTCATTTTTTTTCCCTGGTCTCAAGAAGTGCTCATAGACCTGTGACCGCTGATTAATTCACGACTTCTGCTTCTCTCATGAACTCTTCATTTAATTGTCAGGTTGTCAGATGTACCCATTCCATTCTTGGTAGTAGCCAACATCTCGGATACTTTCAATTTTCTTTCCATCTGTTTGGTTATGTTACGAGTCTCAGACACATAAAGTAATATAGGATATATATGTTGCACTCTCATACTTTATTCTTCATTCCAATTTTAGATGTAAAAAAGTTGACACAATACTTTGTAAACAACACGACGCTTTTACTGGTCAGTCTAGGACAGTGTGACCCTGTGTAGTTCCGTGGGGGTGGGGGGGGGGGTGGGGGTCTCTAAGGGGACACAGATAGAATAGAATTACTGGTACATCAGGAATGACGTAGTACGCTAATGTTGTTTCTTGGGATGCTACCTCATGACGTCACACACATTGCTACAGAAACTACTGATGAATACTTTGATGCGGGTTTCTTGGGATGCTACCTCATGACGTCACACACATTGCTACAGAAACTACTGATGAATACACACATTGCTACAGAAACTACTGATGAATACTTTGATGCGGGTTTCTTGGGATGCTACCTCATGACGTCACACACATTGCTACAGAAACTACTGATGAATACTTTGATGCGGGTTTCTTGGGATGCTACCTCATGACGTCACACACATTGCTACAGAAACTACTGATGAATACTTTGATGCGGGTTTCTTGGGATGCTACCTCATGACGTCACACAAATTGCTACAGAAACTACTGATGAATACTTTGATGCGGGTTTCTTGGGATGCTACCTCATGACGTGACACAAATTGCTACAGAAACTACTGATGAATACTTTGATGCGGGTTTCTTGGGATGCTACCTCATGATGTGACACAAATTGCTACAGAAACTACTGATGAATACTTTGATGCGGGTTTCTTGGGATGCTACCTCATGATGTGACACAAATTGCTACAGAAACTACTGATGAATACTTTGATGCGGGTTTCTTGGGATGCTACCTCATGATGTGACACAAATTGCTACAGAAACTACTGATGAATACTTTGATGCGGGTTTCTTGGGATGCTACCTCATGATGTGACACAAATTGCTACAGAAACTACTGATGAATACTTTGATGCGGGTTTCTTGGGATGCTACCTCATGATGTGACACAAATTGCTACAGAAACTACTGATGAATACGTTGATGCGGGTTTCTTGGAAAAGGACATAAAATATTTTTTAAACATATACTTTGGTCTTTCTTTTACAACCAATTCTTGAATTTCGGTTTCCGGATTCGTACGGATACTGGGTACCTGGATAAATGATTCCCTACCTGTCCTTAGATTTTTAAACACCCAAGTTAGATTTACAATCATTTAGAAGCGAGAGTTGCCCAAAGAAGATTACAATCAGTGGCATGGGAAAAAATTGTGCTTTACAGCAGAATCTCTTCAGTTAGTGCAATTAATAACTCTTTAATAGTAAAGTTGTTCTTAATCCTATTTACGCTAAACCCTCATGTGACATCTTGACCTTTCGTGCACGCTAAAATAAAGGGCAATAGACAAACAATCTTTAAAAAGCATGATGTCTAATATGTCTACTTACTCAAACTGAATGGCGTGTGTCTGGCATTTACTCCGAGAGTGTATCCCAGTGTGAGCGGATTAACTAAAGAAATGATACGAACATTCACCATTACTTCTTGATATACGAGAGCAGTGGCGTATGTCCAGGAAGGGACTTCATCTCCCTCTCGCAACACAATTTTTATAAGACTTGCTGGCTGTTCAGATATTTTTTAATTTCTGTGTTGCGTTTATCAACGTTAGATTTTTACTCGTTTTCTGTTGACCTTATAAAGGTTAGATTGCTTACTTGTTTTGAGCTGCGTTTATTAACGTTAGATAACATAATTCTTTTGTGTTGCGTTTATTAAAGTTAGATTACATAATTGTTTTTTGTTGCGTTTATTAACGTTAGATTACATAATTGTTTTGTGCTGCGTTTATTAACGTTAGATTACATAATTGTTTTGTGTGCGTTTATTAACGTTAGATTGCATAATTGTTTTGTGTTGACCTTATAAACGTTAGATTACATAATTGTTTTGTGTTGACCTTATAAACGTTAGATTACATAATTGTTTTGTGTTGACCTTATAAACGTTAGATTACATAATTGTTTTGTGTTGACCTCATAAACGTTAGATTATATAATTGTTTCGTGTTGTGTTTATTAACTTTGTATAATATAATTGTTTTGTGTTGACCTTATAAACGTTAGATTATATAATTGTTTCGTGTTGTGTTTATTAACTTTATATTACATAATTGTTTCGTGTTGTGTTTATTAACTTTGTATAATATAATTGTTTTGTGTTGACCTTATAAACGTTAGATTATATAATTGTTTCGTGTTGTGTTTATTAACTTTATATTACATAATTGTTTCGTGTTGTGTTTATTAACTTTGTATAATATAATTGTTTTGTGTTGACTTTATAAACGTTAGATTATATAATTGTTTCGTGTTGTGTTTATTAACTTTATATTACATAATTGTTTCGTGTTGTGTTTATTAACTTTGTATAATATAATTGTTTTGTGTTGACCTTATAAACGTTAGATTATATAATTGTTTCGTGTTGTGTTTATTAACTTTGTATAATATAATTGTTTTGTGTTGACCTTATAAACGTTAGATTATATAATTGTTTCGTGTTGTGTTTATTAACTTTGTATAATATAATTGTTTCGTGTTGACCTTATAAACGTTAGATTATATAATTGTTTCGTGTTGTGTTTATTAACTTTATATTACATAATTGTTTCGTGTTGTGTTTATTAACTTTGTATAATATAATTGTTTTGTGTTGACCTTATAAACGTTAGATTACACTGACTAACAAAAAAAAACTTTTTTTTTCTTTCTCTAACATTTCTATGTTTTTCTGGTCAATTTTAATGCGCTGTTTTTAAATCTGCAAACCGTTTTTCTCTATCAAGTCGGGATCTCTAGAAATACGCAATTGAAGTTTTTTAACAACGCATACAGTATTACAACATCATTCGTACAAGAAGCATAACAGTTATGTAGGCTTGAATTTCTTTGCAGTCGACTTTCGTCGGTGAATGGCATGTGGTACATCGCGATGAAGCATCCAACAATAATCGGCAAGCATGGTCACACTCCACCGTCCTTGATAACGTGATTCCATTACGGCGATATCTTGATGGAATCATTCTCCATGTTCATTGCTGACTTCGCCAAGGTTGTCAGGGAAAAAGTTAAGATGCGAATCGAGCAAATGGATTTTGAGGGACATGTTACAGCCCATAATTATGTATGCATCTATGCACTGCTTAACAATATGCAACATAGTCGACAGATTTGTGATTTTCCAGAAAGTTATCGACGATCGAT
The DNA here is from genome assembly GCA_024509875.1 of Oreohelix idahoensis. Lineage (NCBI taxonomy): Eukaryota > Metazoa > Mollusca > Gastropoda > Stylommatophora > Oreohelicidae > Oreohelix > Oreohelix idahoensis. The sequence continues at coordinate 536,279 of JAMPIV010001563.1, read as the reverse complement.
TTGAATGCCATCCATGCGCGAAGTTCACTAATATGTAACAAGTTCTCGAATTGTTTGTCTGCAATAACTTTCCTAATCTGAGGTCCTACAAAGATACCTTCCTTTATCTTTGCATCGCTAACTTGCGGAAACTTTTCTCGAAGATAAGTGAAAGCTTTGCTCGTTTTATCTAACGCTTTTACAAAATTCTTCATGAGCCCCAACTTTATATGTAACAGTGGTAAAATGAAGGTGTCTTTGTTAACTAATGGCTCGCGTATTACATTTTTATGCCCGAGCTGCATACGATCCCGGATAGGCCACACCTTTCTTGCATAATGTTCCTGTCTGTTGCGGCTGTCCCATTCACATCGGAAGCAACAAAATTTAGTATACCCAGTCTGCATGCCCGTGAGAATTGCAATGACCTTTAGGTCTCCACAAATCCGCCATTGGTAGTCATTGTACTTTATTTTTTCCAAACGTATAGCCATATTTGTTGCGTGATAAATTCTCGCAACATCGTTTTATTTCAATATCTGTTTTATAACGCAAGGGCAACAACTGCTTGTAATTTATAGTCACTTTTCTCGGTAAGCATTTGTCTTCTCGCGTTGGTATCGAATGCAGTTAACTTTTGAGCTGTGGTCATTTTTGCGCTGGACTGCGCATGACTTGTCTTGTTGTTTGTCGATCGGTTTCCGCCCACCACTAGTGGGAGTGAGCGATTTGGAATGGCGAAAGAGATGCCTCGTTGAAGAGGGGATCTCCGCTATTTTTGTTCTGTCAGGGATGTGTAGTCCTCTTATGGATATTTCGTTTAGTCGAGATAATACCTCTAGTGTTTTCCCACATGTCGGGAGGCGTGATATTTCTGTGTATTTCATGAAAGCAAGGTAAATTGACTTTTTCATTAACTCTATCGATTTTGGGTCGTGAGCGATTTCGATTCATAGCCTGTCTCCGAAAGTCGTCGTCACGAGATGTTCTTTTCCCAGCTCACATGTCGCTGCATTGTACTGCATCGGTTGATGCATGTACCAAGGACCATTACTTGCTACTTTGTTAAATGAACTAGGTTTAGAAAACCTTTATTATCTAGAGGATATTCTTGAGGACATTATTTATACTTCGGCAGACGTGTCTGTCTTGCTGAAGTCAAACTAAGGAGAGTGAACTGATCTCATACATCTGGTTATCTCCTGGCTGTTATAGAAAAGGATGGAGTTTTCCACCTGACTACATTTACAGCACTATGAAATATAACATGCATCTGACTCATCATTGTAATGCTGTCTACCGTTTATTGCTGTATTGAATGTTGCTGTGATAATGACTGTTTGATGTGCCTACACATTTGCGTAACCATTTTGTCACTGTGGCGTCCACAATAAATAATGAAGAAAAACGTCAACGGCTGTTTCAAGACTCATTGACTTTATACGTCGTGAGTTTACTGACGTCCTATGTGGATTGCCCTGTTATTGTTGTATGAACATTGTTTTGACTGAACACATCTACACACTACACAAAACCAGACATGCGGATACCATCCATCATCATATGGCATCACGCATCATTTGGTGGCCATAAGCTGGTTTGATTCTGGTACTAGCAAACACGGGGTCCCTTACCCACTTCATTTTCAACAAGAATTCATCACGCATCATTTCAAGAAATTAACATTCTTCAATACAGTCAACATCTTCAAAATTTTCAAAGTACTCGGCGTTGCCCGGTAAAAGTCAAAATTTCAATTTTTTTGACGGAAACAAGAATTTGACAGTACCCGGCGTTGTTACATGTTGCCGGATAACTCGGACTGCTGTTATCTTTTACGCAAGTCAAGCAAGTTGCTGCTGTCAAGGTTCCAGTGCTGTCGTTTTTTGAGAAGGTCAAGTGCCGGTTGAAACGGGTTGTTTTCTGAAGAAGGCCAAGTACCGATTTCCATCAACTTACTTTTGGATTAGAAGGTCAAGTGCCGAAACAACTCAACACACAGTATGTCAGAAGCTCTTGTACCATCGTGTTAGCAGTGGAAGCAGTTCAGATGTGCCATCATCGTTGGAGCTTCGCTCTTTAGGACGTTGATTGACATCCGTTTTTCTGCTGTTCTACGATTGGAAGCCTTTAAGTTAAGTGGCCTGTTTGTATGTAAACTGTGCCCTTATACTTCTGCTGAGTCTTCTGTGTATCATCTCATTCTATATGTTATATGTTTATATGTTATTTGTATATTTATATGTTTATATTTCAGCGGGTTCTCGGTTGGGTGGTGTCTCCGTTAGATTATGCCACGTCATAGAGGTCGTCTATTGTGAGCGTTTTCTGTAAGGTTTGCAAATTTCCGATACTGGAATTTGCTAAGCGACTTCTGTTGCTATTTATGTTAGCTGTGATGACATGTTTTAATATTGTTTTCGTTATTATTTCACATTCTTTAGTTTTGTTGTGATTTGTTTGTATTTGTTAGCCTACTCTTGTCTATAATTTAGTTTCATACAACATTTTTGTTTATACACTGTGGTGTCATGTATTTTGTTTAATTCTATCGCAGATATCGTCACATTTTTTGTGATATTTCATTAATTTCTGCTTTATTTTTTAGTTGATTTCTGCGAAAGTTTTTGTATTGTTGCTGATCTTTGTTATTGTTTACATTGTTATTGTTTACATTGTTTGTATTGTTTACATTTTCAATGTTTACATTCTGCATGTGTTAACATAGTCATTGTTTACAGTTATAGTAATTAGTTAATGGGCTATGCTAATGCACTGTTACTACTACACTGATGATAAATGAATGATGAATAGTGTCGTGCACTATTGAATGAGAAGTGCACTTATGATCAAGAATTGATTGTTGATATTTCATATACAAGTTCTTTGATTGGAGACTTGTTTCCCACAGAGACTGGGATAATATAAGGTGATGTGAATATACAAGTGCTTAATTAAGACTTGTTACACTTAGGTTTGAAATAAATTAGTTAATTATTTCAGGTTTTGGACTCATATGTTAGACAACATGTCTACATTTGAGCACTTTATTGAGCAGGGTAAATTGCTTGGGAAGACTGGTGATAAGTTAGAAGAATTTGCAACTGCTCGATATGATAAAGCAATGGAAGCTGAACAAAAGAAACTGCATATGGAAGCTGAACAAAAGAAACTGCAGATGCAGGTGGATGAAAAGAGATTCCAAATGGAAATGGAAAAACAAAAAAGGGAATCAGAAGCTGAGGAAAGAAAGCTACAGCTAGAGGCTGAGAATAAAAGACTTGAAAAAGAAGCTGAAAAATAAAAGACTTGAAAAAGAAGCTGAAAATGAAAGACTTCAAATGCAGGCTCAAGCTGAAGAAAGGAAGTTACAAAGAGAGTCTGATGAGAGGAAAGCAAAAATGGAACATGAAGAAAAACTCTTAGCTTTAGAGTTGGAGAAATTGAAATTGACGAGCATGAGTAATGGTAATGATTCAAACAAGGGTTCATCTTCTGGGAAGGCTAATAATGATACTTTTAAGATTAAGTTACCAACATTTAGTCCTTCCAGTGATGACATAATGTTCTATCTGGACAGATTTGAACAAGCATGTACAGCTCATAACATAGACAAAGCAAAATATGTTTATCAGTTATCAGGGATACTGACAGGTAAAGCTCTAAGTGTATTAAATATGGTGGATGAACCTGACAAGAACAATTATGAGGTTGTCAGGGCCGCTTTGTTAAAGAAATATCAGCTTAACGAAGACGGCTATCGTCTACAATTTAAAAACATGTTACCTGAAAATGGAGTTGAATTCTCCGAGTTTATTGCAAGAATACGCATTACTTTCTCACGATGGGTTGAACTATCTAAGACGGAAAAAACTTATGAAGGACTTATGGACTTAATACTTAGAGACAAAGTCATGTCGTCTGTCAATGAGTCTTTCCTTGCTTTCCTTCATGAACGTAAACCTAAAACAATAAAAGAAATGGAAGATTTCTGTTGCCAATACGTAACTGCGCACCCACACATAACCATGGGTAACTCTAAGGTGAAAGAAGGTTTACCAGTTGCTTCGGCAGCTCCGTATGGTCAAAACTTTGCTCGTAGATCCCAACAAAATTTTGATAGAAAGGGCAGCGGTAATTTCTGTCAAAATCATGGAAACCAATTTCATGGTGATTCTTCTTCGAAGAATTGGAGACAACCTGATAGTACTCGTTACTATCACCCTAATAATTATAGGCATTTCAAAAGAGGATATGGTAATAGAGGTTATTCCTGCCGAAGACCTCAAAACCAAACAAATAGATGTTCGCATCAATGTGAACATGATAGTAATCGTGGAAACTGGTATTCGAACCAGTATAACAATTACAATAGAGACAATAATAACTGCAGAGATAATAATAACTCTGATAACTTCAGAGGTAATAATAGTCGGGGTAGATCTCAACACAAAAAAAAAGAGATATCAGCAGGCTAATGCTGTACAACAGGAAACTGAGGGAGCCTGTAATCATGTTGTTGATAGTAAAAACTTTGACGCTGTCACTAGTTCTGCTTTTGACTTTGAAAGAGCAAACAAATGCCCCCAATGCAGTACTTTATTCGAACCGGGTACCATAACTACTTTGAGTTGTGGTCACCCACTTCCCGCTCTTCCTGCTGCTGTTGCGCATGACGGGAGGGGTTCTTTAATTCTACATAAGGGTCTTGTTAATGATACTCCGGTCTCACTACTTTTCGATTCCGGATGCACCACTATTGGTGTTAGACAATCGCTTGTAGATCCATCTTGTGCTACAGGAAGGGTTATTAAATGTGTCACATTTGGCGGCACTCTAGAAAAATATCCTACTGCTGTAATTCGCATTGCCACTCCTTTCTTTACTGGAGATGTGCATGCTTGTCTCTTACCTAATCCTATTGCGGACCTTATTATTGGTCGTATTCACGGAGTTAGGGAGTGTACCCCACAGCAGATTGCTGCTTGGGAAGATAATAACATGCAAGCTACAAATGCAGTAGTTACAAGAGCACAAGCTCTACAAACACCCGAAACTTCACTGAATAGTGATAATGGAGTTGATAGCCAAGATAGTCACTTAGTAATCACTCGTGACTCTTTCATAAAATTGCAAGAAGAAGATCCTTCTTTAAAAAAATTCTTCGTTCTTGCGAAGAAAGGTGATCCGAATCAGGATACAAATAGAAAATCTTGGATTGCAATGAGAAACGGCGTACTTGTACGTATGGTACAAGATTCGACTACGTCGGCACATTCGCAAATTCTTGTTCCCAAGAGCATGAGAGTCCAAATATTGCAACATGCTCATGACTCGCAATGTGCTGGACATATGGGTTTTGCCCGTACGAAGTCGAGAGTCCTTGCGGCTTTCTTTTGGCCTTTTGTCAATAAGGACATTCGTATTTACTGCCGATCATGCAAGGTATGTCAGGAGGTCAAATCTAGAGGACCACGACATGCTGCGCCTATCCAGGCTGCTGACATTCCTATTCGGCCGTTTCAGAAAATGGCCATAGATATTATTGGCCCTTTTAAGGTCAAGTCGGCCAGAGGACATCAGTTTATCCTTACATGTGTCGATATGTGCACACGTTGGCCAGAGGCTATTCCTCTTAAGAGCATATCTACTACAGATATCGCAGATGCTCTTTGGTTGATATTTTCTCGCTTGGGGTTCCCCAGAGAAATATTGTCAGACCATGGCACTCAACTCATATCTGACACTATGTCACAGGTGATGTCTACCTTACATATTGAGCGATCTCTCAGTAGTATCTACCATCCTATGTCTAATGGGTTAGTTGAGCGTCTGAATAGAACGCTCAAGACTTTGCTTGGTAAGATAACTGAAGATCATCCTCAAGATTGGGACAGGGTTTTACCCGCGGCTCTCTTTGCCTATAGAGAAGTCCCTAATGAACACACACAGGATTTTCTCCCTTCGAACTTGTCTTTGGCGCGCGTCCACGCGGCCCTATGTCTTTATTACACGATCTCATCACTGCCGATGATATTAGCGATGAAACTCAATCCTCATATGAGTATGTCATTCCTCTTAGACAAAAGATCATTGAGGCATGTAAGCTAGCAACTGCTTCATCAGAAATTGCTAAAGAGAAGGCAAGGCAGTTTGCTAACAAGAATAGATGTCTACGACAACTTTGTCCAGGTGACAAAGCATTCGTCCTACTCCCCAGTAGGGAAAATAGACTTCTTATTGCATGGAAAGGTCCGTATGCAATAGTCTCTCGGATTTCCGATGTTGACTATGTGGTCGATATTGATGGAAAGCATAAAACTTTCCACATAAACATGCTTTCGGAATTTCACGAACGTCCGGACTATTTGCTGCCTATTTTCCAGGCAACGGATGATGCTCCTGCACCTCACGGTCATTATTCATCCCTGTCTGTCATTCAGGATGAGGAAGCTACCTTCTCTGATGTCAACCTTCCCCTTCCAGTGGTTCCATTACATTCCACGGAATCTTGGAAAAACGTTTCTGTTTCTCCTAATCTTTCTGGTGACGAACATCGACAAGTCTCGTCGATGTTACAAACATTTCAGGATGTTCTCACTGACATTCCTGGACACACAGATGTCATAGAACATGACATAATTCTTACCGACAATAATCCAATTAGGGTTAGGCCGTATCCTATTCCTATACACTTTCAGTCGCAAGTGGAAAAGGAATTGGATGAAATGATTCAATTAAATATAATTGAACCATCGACTTCACCATATTCTTCTTCCATGGTTATTGTCCGGAAGAAGGATAAGAACATACGAATTTGCGATAATCAACGCAAATTGAATCAGGTCACAAAGTTCGACGCTGAACCGATGCCTTTGTTAGAAGATCTACTGATTAGACTTTCTAATTCTAGATTCTTCACTAAACTTGACTTGTCTAAAGGTTATTGGCAAGTGCCTTTAGCAGAGCATGCCAAACCTCTTACTGCTTTTTCTACACCTAGGGGTCTATTTCAATGGAATGTTATGCCTTTTGGTCTCATGAACGCCCCTGCCACTTTCGTTCGCATGATGCGTCGAATTCTGTCACATCGTTCGGATGTCATCGCATACTTAGATGACATCTGTCTCTTCAGTGATACCTGGGAAGATCACTATTTAGGGTTATATGACTTACTGTCCACTCTACGTGAGAATAATTTGACAGCAAAACCTTCTAAAGCTTTTGTTGGTTTTGGTGAAATCTCTTTCCTGGGTCATCGTGTTGGTCATGGTCTCTTGAAGACAGAAGACCACAATACTTCCAAAATACTGAACATCTCTGTTCCTAAAACGAAGAAACAAGTTAGGAGTCTCTTAGGTTTAATTCAATTTTATGGGAGATTTATTCCAAATTTATCTTCGATCATGGCACCTCTCTCAACATTGTTGAAGAAAGGTTCGCCTAATCTGGTCCGTTGGTCTGAAGAATGCCAATCTTCACTAGACCAAATCAAGAATATATTTTCTTCTCCTCCCATCTTAAGATTACCTACTCTTGATAGGACTTTTGTTCTTCGGAGTGATGCTTCATCCACTGGGATTGGAGCAGCACTGATGCAAGAATATGCAAATACTCTGCATCCTGTTATGTACATTTCTAGAAAACTAAATGCGGCAGAGAGGAACTACTCGGTTTTAGACCGTGAGTTGTTAGCGATGGTTTGGTCAATTCTAAAGCTACAAAGATTCCTCCTGGGCGCACATTTCATTCTAGAGACTGATCAGAAAGCTCTTACAGCTATTCAGACTAAGAATTTGAAGAGTTCGAGATCCACTCGATATGCTATAGCTCTTCAACCTTTTCACTTCACGGTACGAGCTATCCGTGGTGCGGATAATGTGATGGCTGACATTTTGTCTAGATGCCCACATGACTCCAACTAATACTTCTGTCCTATATTCCTATATATTACAGAGTCATAACACACCTATATTACTACAATAGATTAGCACATCTGTACTTACTTTATATGTACACACTATCGTGCTTTGTTGTCATCTTCTTCTGTTCGTTTTTAAGATGATAGAGGAGGACTGAGTAGTTAATATAAGGGCCGTTAGTTTACTAAACAGCCACAATTATTAATAATGTATTGTACCTTATGAAGCATATTAGTTATTAATTAGCATTATATTGCTTGTACTTTCTCAGAATGTCATTGTTGAGCTGAGGACTTACCTTACGAGTTCTAGATTGTGTACTTACCCTCGGAATACCAGAGCATATGTCCTGGATCGTCATGTAGTTTAACTTTACTATGTACTTATGTCATTACATGTCAAAGAATGTACTATTTAAATTTTCCTATCAGATTTGTACATCCATTTTTAAAGACAATATTAGAGTATGCTGTTTAATGATGATTATAGTAACTTGCATACGTATATTGTGTTTACATGCTAACGTGATGTGTGTTGGTGACACCTCCCCGATGTGAATATTTTTTGAGACATATTTATTTTTCTGTTGAGGTATATCCTCACCAGGCACTCTATAATTAGCCTCATGTTTGGCAATTTAGTTAATTATCAGCGCATAATTCGTGCGTTTTGAGCCGCTTATCGCATGCTCTTTGATATTTAAAAAAAAAAAATATGTTCCACATTTTTTTTTTTTATCGGGAGGAGGTGGTGATATGTTGCGTGATAAATTCTCGCAACATCGTTTTATTTCAATATCTGTTTTATAACGCAAGGGCAACAACTGCTTGTAATTTATAGTCACTTTTCTCGGTAAGCATTTGTCTTCTCGCGTTGGTATCGAATGCAGTTAACTTTTGAGCTGTGGTCATTTTTGCGCTGGACTGCGCATGACTTGTCTTGTTGTTTGTCGATCGGTTTCCGCCCACCACTAGTGGGAGTGAGCGATTTGGAATGGCGAAAGAGATGCCTCGTTGAAGAGGGGATCTCCGCTATTTTTGTTCTGTCAGGGATGTGTAGTCCTCTTATGGATATTTCGTTTAGTCGAGATAATACCTCTAGTGTTTTCCCACATGTCGGGAGGCGTGATATTTCTGTGTATTTCATGAAAGCAAGGTAAATTGACTTTTTCATTAACTCTATCGATTTTGGGTCGTGAGCGATTTCGATTCATAGCCTGTCTCCGAAAGTCGTCGTCACGAGATGTTCTTTTCCAGCTCACATGTCGCTGCATTGTACTGCATCGGTTGATGCATGTACCAAGGACCATTACTTGCTACTTTGTTAAATGAACTAGGTTTAGAAAACCTTTATTATCTAGAGGATATTCTTGAGGACATTATTTATACTTCGGCAGACGTGTCTGTCTTGCTGAAGTCAAACTAAGGAGAGTGAACTGATCTCATACATCTGGTTATCTCCTGGCTGTTATAGAAAAGGATGGAGTTTTCCACCTGACTACATTTACAGCACTATGAAATATAACATGCATCTGACTCATCATTGTAATGCTGTCTACCGTTTATTGCTGTATTGAATGTTGCTGTGATAATGACTGTTTGATGTGCCTACACATTTGCGTAACCATTTTGTCACTGTGGCGTCCACAATAAATAATGAAGAAAAACGTCAACGGCTGTTTCAAGACTCATTGACTTTATACGTCGTGAGTTTACTGACGTCCTATGTGGATTGCCCTGTTATTGTTGTATGAACATTGTTTTGACTGAACACATCTACACACTACACAAAACCAGACATGCGGATACCATCCATCATCATATGGCATCACGCATCAATATTGTCATAAGTTTCTTTCATATGAACAGAGTAAGCGACTGGAATTGATGAAAAAAAATTTCTGTTATGCAATAACACGGCTTTTAGACTAGTCTTGGAAGAATCGATGAAAAATCGCCATTCGTTGACTATGTGCTCATGACCGTTTACATCTTTGCAATAGCAAATGTCATCATCCATCTCAAAGTATTGAACAAGTTCTCTGTGTCTATGACGAAATTTAGATATCGGAGTATTGGGCGCTAAAAGATTCCATTCTTTGAGTCGCGAACCGAGTAATTCCGCATGTCCTTTGGTAAGAGCAAGATCACGTATTAGATCTGAAAGTTCTGAATGGTTAATTAAGTAAACACCATCATTCACCGGTATGTAATCTGAGTCAGAATTAGTTTCTAAAGCAGGTAAACTATCACTTTCTGATGGTTCATTTACGTCCAACGGATATTGTTCTGGTGGTACTTGGATCGGACACGTGATTGGATCATGAGGCACTGGTTTCGAAACCGATTCAATATTTTGATAAACCACAGACTTTCTAGTTTTAAAAGTGAAACCATGGATATTTGTCAAGCAGAAGTAACAATCAGTAGTGTGATTTGTATGTTCACGCCATATTACTGGCACGCCAAAAGGCATCGACTTATGCTTCGGCGATTTTAGTAACCAACCTGCCAATGTATCGAACAAACCGCATTTGGCTTCCAAGATTTATTTGCATCATCAACTTTCGAATCGAAATAAAGTTCATATGCTATCTTTAGTAATGGTGTAAAGTTTTTCTGGTCAACACGATCGGTAAAATATCCGCACACGTAACAGAACAGATCAGCCGAATTTCTACAACTTCTAGAAGCCATATTTTGCTCAGAATTATTTCAAAATACAGTAACTATTTGAAAAATCGCGTAACATATGTCATGCATCTTTTAGCAGTATAAAAAGTAGAATTATGTTGCTTTTTATTAATTTTTAATAAGTTATATAGTAAAAATGAAACGGAGCAAATAACGGTTTCCCAAAAATATATTTATTCACAAATATCTTAAGAACCCGACGTGATAGAGATAAACGGATTTCAGATTTGAAATCAGCGCAAGAAATTGACCTAAGAACACTTATTCTTATATAAGAAAGAAAAATGTTGTTTGTCAGTGTTATATAATTGTTTCGTGTTGTGTTTATTAACTTTATATTACATAATTGTTTCGTGTTGTGTTTATTAACTTTGTATAATATAATTGTTTTGTGTTGACTTTATAAACGTTAGATTATATAATTGTTTCGTGTTGTGTTTATTAACTTTATATTACATAATTGTTTCGTGTTGTGTTTATTAACTTTGTATAATATAATTGTTTTGTGTTGACCTTATAAACGTTAGATTATATAATTGTTTCGTGTTGTGTTTATTAACTTTATATTACATAATTGTTTCGTGTTGTGTTTATTAACTTTGTATAATATAATTGTTTTGTGTTGACCTTATAAACGTTAAATTATATAATTGTTTCGTGTTGTGTTTATTAACTTTGTATTATATAATTGTTTCGTGTTGTGTTTATTAACTTTGTATAATATAATTGTTTTGTGTTGACCTTATAAACGTTAGATTATATAATTGTTTCGTGTTGTGTTTATTAACTTTATATTACATAATTGTTTCGTGTTGTGTTTATTAACTTTATATTATATAATTGTTTTGTGTTGACCTTATAAACGTTGTGAGCCGCAGTAGCGCAGTGGTTAGTGCACTGGCGTCCTAGCTCGGTGGTCCATGGTTCGATCCCCAGTTGAGGTGGGATTTTTAGACCGCAAACGGCTCCGGGGTCGACCCAGCCTCAAAAATTGGGTACCAGAGCAACTCTGGGAAGGTTAAGGCTGCCAGCGTGATGCTGACCACATCACCCCTAGCGTGCCGATGGTCAAGAAAATATGGGCCTAACTCCATATTCCCAGTATGCATCAGTGGGCGTTGTCGTAGATTGTGGATAGGTGATTAAGATAGATTCTGGTCCCGCCTGAATAGAACTGACAAAGATGGTAACTCAGTGAGAGATAAGGTAAAGAAATAGATTTCACGAGTGAAATGGTGAAAAGGTAGAGTCTGTCCCTGGATTGAGAAGATACTCTAGTCCAGCCTATCTCTACGAATGAAATTTGTTTATCAGACAGTTTACCTTTCTGTATATATTAACATATATATACTATAACCACTCACATACACACACACAGATAAGTGACGACAACTTGACGCACAAACGTGAAAACTATAGTAATGGTGTAGGGATATTAGGCCGAGCTGACCAACACAGGTAATTAAGTTTTATGTTAAGTTTATTTATCATAAAGAAAACTTCACAACATCTAGTATCAAATATAAAATCATAGGTTACAGAATTAATAAAGAAATAGACACATAAGTGCAATCCCCTCTGTTGAGACAAGATCCCACAAGACGAAGTTAATTAACCACCAAATGGTCAAAAGATTAGCACTATAGTATAGAATTCGACTACACTGTAAAGAACAGAGTTCCTAATTAATCTATTCTGAAAATAACAGTATTAGGAAACAAAAGAAAGGCAAAACAAAGTAAGTATCATGATTACACAATAGAAGAATTATTCACTTCTTCTTTCTCTCGCTTCAGACAGACAGTGGGCACGTTCATTCGTTCTTACCTAACTGTTGATTAACAACATCTGGAACATATCTCCATGGTATAAACAGCAATTCCAGTGTTGGTTGTTTTGGCAAAGTAAGCCCCAGCTCCTCCAGGTTTGATTAATCCGGTTTTTTGGGGAACGCTTACTTCGTAACTGTTAATTGGATCTGTTTATTTCACATCAATTAGTCCAGGTAGGAAAGTAACTATAACTTCTAGTGTTCACAGTGTCATTAGCTTGTAATTCCAATACTTAAAGAGAATGTCAGGTATGTAAATCTCTCGGGATAAAATTCCTCGCCACAACAAAGTGGTCGGTATTCGGGAAATGTTAATGGTGATATTTTCGCCACAACGGGCTGAATGTACATGAAAAATGGGAAAAGAATCTGGATAGCTATAGGTCCAGTTACAATTATTCTTATTCTTATATGGGTGTACTCTCTCTCTCTCTCTCTCTCTCTCTCTCTCTCTCTCTCTCTCTCTCTCCTCTGTGTGTGTGAAACAAGAGGGCCGAACAGGTCATCCTTGAAGACCCGCTATTTGCATAACAATGTTTGTTTGGCGTCTATTGGATTTAGACTTAGACCCGTTTTCTCAGATTTAGATTAAGACCGCTGGTAGGTTTGGTTTTGTGATGTGTACTGAATTTTTTTTGGAAGAAAATACAAAATATTTAGTCACAATATCAGTATCTATCCTAACCCGCGTAACGGTATAATTTATTATAATCCATTCGGTTATAAATTCGATAGAACCCACAAGTGTATAGATTATCTTGTCGTTAAAAAACCCCCGTGAACTAAGCCTAGTCATTTACAAAATTACACATAATGGATTAGAGATAAATATATATTTCGTCAGAACGACATCGCCTAGTGCATTTACTAGTCAATTAAAATATCTCTTTTATGTGGGTGCTAGCGAGTAGTTAAATTTTACATTGCAGCTGGAAAATTTAGTTATAAGTTATTTAATGCGCTATTTAATAAACACAGAAAAATCCTAGTGAAATATAATGACGGACTTAACAATTAAATCACTCAACACAGAAAATCCTAGTGACTATAATGACGGACTTGAACAATTAAATCACTCAAAATGCTAGTATAAATATTTACCGCTACACAGATATTTAAAACTATCTCCAATCGAAATCTAAAGTAATTCCACTAGTACAATGGTCTAGAATTCGAAGCTAGGTGTTCTGAAAATTCTGTGGCTACTCGATAAATGATTTTAAAAGCTGGGCTATATATATGAAATTTGTCTTAATTCGCCAGCTCTTGAGAGATATCACGCCTTGCTCGTATTTTTGAGGAAAACTGCGGTCGTTTCCTGAATCAAAGCTTATTTTCACACTTTCGCCGACCGCATAAATCTTCGCTAGCGAGAATTGTCTTTTGATCTTGTCCGCACCACTGTAGCTGATTACTGCCCCTGGGGATCACGAACGACCGTATGTGGGAGGAACTGTGATTATCTCCCCTTTCTTGCATTCGCTTAATTCCCCCTGACAACTGTACTACCGAAAGTACGATTTGACTTATCGCCCCCTTGGTTCTACCACTAGACGATTCATTCTCTCTACGCGCGTTAATAAGTCTTGTATGTAAACATTCCTAGTGCTTGTAAGACATAGAGAAACAAAAAAAAAAATAGGCGTGGCTATAATTATGAGTTTGACAGATATTAGAAGTACAGGGGTTCTGCGTTAACAAAACGTGAATATTAATAAGCAAGCAAAAGTGGAAAACCAGGTGGAAGCAAAAACGTGTGGATTCATGTAATATATTTGCATAACTCTATCACAGGCATGTAACGGGATCCTTTATAAACGTTAGATTACATAATTGTTTTATGGTGTGTTTATAAAAGTTATATTACATAATTGTTTTGTGTTGTGTTTATTAACTTTATATTACATAATTGTTTTATGGTGTGTTTATAAAAGTTATATTACATAATTGTTTTGTGTTGTGTTTATTAACTTTATATTACATAATTGTTTTGTGTAACGTTTATAAACGTTGGTTTACATACCTGTTCTGAAGGATGCTTATTTAGGTTTAAAACAATATGCCCAGATTTACTTGGATCGTATTATAGCAAAATGGTTTATCCTACAAGATTGATCCCCAGATGAGGCGCCTCTCGCACGAGTAGCTCATCACAGTCAGTCTACGCCCCTGATCAAGATAATTAAATTGAAGATAACAGAGGTAATATGATTATTAAACACACTAAGCGGATATGTCAATAACGTTTGGAACGAATTATATTTGCATGGTGCCTTATTAAGGTTGTTCTAAGTAGGGAAAGGTGAACAGTGCACAGCGTGCAAATTACTATTTTACTAACATAGGTCACGGGATGTCTTCGCTTCTGGTCAAGTGAACATTTTATTTTTTTCATGACATTGCGGATACATCTAAAACAAATAGTAGATGTCTGAGTACACAGTGGGCATTCCTGTTAATGAACACATTATTGAGAATCAAAATCGATTTATTCAGCTTCCCGTGGAGCATAGGCCGTCTGCGCGCCCCAACCATCTCGTCCTGTGCTGTCCCTTCAACATCTTTTCTTGTCTTCTTTGTTTTGTTTTTCATGTCTGCCTCCAGTTCCCTTCTCCATGTACGCCTGTGGTGCTTCTCTCTCTCTCTCTCTCTCTCTCTCTCTCTCTCTCTCTCTCTCTCTCTCTCTCTCTCTCTCTCTCTCCTCCACATTTTACATGATGAAATCGCTACCCCATTAACAGAACTCCTGACTGACACTTTACGACATGCTAGATAGCGCACTATGAATCCGACCTTGTATTTCCATTATCCGTCGAATGGAAAAAAACAAAAAACACAAATAGTGATACGTCTTACTGGGAGAAAAGACAAGAAAAAACCTACGTTGCGGCCACAAGGCATTCGTCAGTGACAGACAAACGAAAAACAAAAGGAAAAGATAGTTAGAATTAAGTAGAGAACATAAAACTATAAAAAAAATAAGAGAAAACACTCCCTGATTTGTGTCACATGTTGGAAATAAAATGTCTGCCACTGTGTGACGGTATTGCCTCCCCTGCTTTGCAGTAGGTGTCCAACAGTGGCCAAAACTCAAGAGTATCTATTATAGGCTTCAATGGAGTCTATTTGTACACAAGATTACTCTTGGCAGAAATGTCGATAGAAGAGTAGTAAAGCTTCTATCACATGAGAGTCTTCACAAGATATTCAGATAAGCGAAAACAATGATGGCTGTTGCTGAGCACGTTAATTCTGTAATCTGCCGACACCTTTTGTGAAGGATTTAAGCAATGGTTTATTCTAGCTCGTTTTATATATATATATATATATATATATATATATATATATATATATATATATATATATATATATATATATATATATATATATATATATATATATATATATATATATATATATATATATCTGTTTAGAGTGTGTGTTTAGTAACTTTGACTGAGACAAACATGTAGTACATTTAAAAGGATTAAATCGAAGTTAAATTTGTAACATTACAAATAACAAAATGTAATAATCACTTTAGTGTTAACAGTTGGAAAATAAATTGAATAGTTATGGAAAAGTTTTCATAATTTGATTGGGATTTAAATGAATAAAGGAGGTCACTTTTGGCAGCGGATATTTTCCCTTAGCTGACAATGGTAGTTTCTTCTCCCGCTGGGTCAGTTCCTTTCAGTCTGCTCTCGCTCGTCTCTGATCAAAGTTCAGGCGCCGCACGTTCCCAGAACGTTCAAGGAGTAGCGACTAAGTTGGTTCTACGTCTGTCTATAAGACCCTCTTATGATGGCGTCTCACAAAACGTCAGTCCACTTCTACCTTCACTTGGTTCCAGAGATAGTACTTTCTGCTGGTACCACCAATAACTGGTAATAGAAATAGAAACGAAACAATAGATTGCCTCTTCTGACTCCGTATTTTTTCAGTTTCCTAGTCCCGGTGTTCCTTACTAAAATTTGAAAGAGATTTCCTGTGCTTTGTAATTCTTATCTGGTTCTCAAATAAAAGGTCCGGTTGACAAATAGGAATTAGGAATCTAGTCTTCACTCTGGAGAGGTCTGAGGTCTTGGCAAGCTTGAAATTCACAGTGAGATAAAACTGCGAAATGGTCAGCCTATATCCCCCCTCAATGTTGTTATGAATCTAATCAGAAAGATCCAATCATTTCAAACGTGTCGGGTGTGGCACTTTCAAAATATTTATTAAAATGGAAAAATGTTGCAAAAGGTCACGTCTCCCATATATGGCAATATTATGTCTTGCATACACTCTCACCAACACATTTGTAGACTCATATTGTCTAAAATGTAATAAATCCATGATTAATTTTAACCAAGTGACCTGAAACGATTATATCACACTTGTCTGCCCACAGGTGTCACACAGACAGTAATCTCGTTATCTGTCGTATGAGTACGCAAAACTCCGGGTCTTATCGAAGATTTAAGCCGATAGCGCTGTCCGGTGTACGTGTTAATCTGCCGCGCTTATAACCACAAATCTGAATAGCGCCCCTTGCAAATGTGATATTCATATCAGCCGCTCCTGCAAAAATGTGATATTTATCACCTACAGGGTGATTTGATAAAATCAAATATCTGCTACTTAGCAGAAAAATAAAGAAAGAAAGAAAGAAAAGTGCGACAATTGACAGCACCTAATAAAAATCAGTACCACAAATGTACCGATACTGCCGGAGAAAACCAAAGATCGATAGAGGTCGCCCATTTCGTCACACACTGAACCGGAATCCGGAAGGGGATACTAAACTCAAAGCATAAATAAAAAAAATAATGAAAACAAGGACTGGAAAACTGAGTGAGGAATAAGTCACATAAAAAAAAACAAAAAACGGAGAGGAATAAATAAGGAGAGAGAAGATGAAGGAAAAGTATTATTAATTTTTTTTAAAGTTTTTTTTTTCAAGGGTGATCGCAATCATTATACAAATAGGACTAGATAGAAGAGGACCCCTCAGACTAAACAATGCTGGGTGTTCAAACCATGGGGTTTAAGGCAGCCCATAAGATGGATGAGGCGTTGTTCAAGGCGGAGCCGACTGTTGGCGTCCGAGGAACAGGATCTGATAGCTGTCACCTGGATTTCAGTGGCACCGTGGTGGCCAGGGCCATTGAAGTGGATGGCTACAGGTGTGGATCCCAACCGAGACATGTCGTAGAGGTGTCTGCAGAATCTATCCCAGTACCGTTAACTCAGAATACAACATGAGAATAATAGAACGATATTAAAACAAGTCAACAGATTCAACTATCTATGCACGTCAATAACGACGGATGGAAGATATATCTCAGAGTTTGAGAGTTGACTAGCACAGGCACAAAAAAACCGTTCCATAAAATGACAAGTATTTTATGCAGCCAAACTTTCTCAGTGGAAGAAAGAAATAAGAGTCCTTGAGGTATTATATAGAGGCGATTCTGTCACACTGAGACGAGTCATGGACAATCATTTAGCAAGGAAAGCCATGAAGACTGCAGAGAAGTGGTTTTATAAAAGAATATTACGAATAACACGGACAGCTAAAAATAGTAATGGGTATGTCCGATAAGCCAAGGAAGCTTCTTCAACACGCGTTTTGGGGGAATGTTATGAGATGAGCAAAGCTAGAACATAATGTAACAACAGGCAAGGTCGAAGGACGAGACATGATACTGTGGCACTGAGTAGAAAGAAGTCAAAAACAGAAATGAAAAACAGAAGTGGGAACAGAAAGTTGTGGATATATGTATATATATATATGAGAGAGAGATATATATATATATATATAGATAGATAAATAGATAGATAGATAGATAGATAGATAGATAGATAGATAGATAGATAGATAGATAGGTAGATAGATAGATAGATAGATAGATAGATAGATAGATAGATAGATAGATAGATAGATAGATAGATAGATAGATAGATAGATAGATAGATACATAGATACATAGATAAACAATTTACATGTTTTCAATGTACAGGCCAGCTGATCCAACTTCACATTGCCACAAATAACCCATAAATTGAAATCGTCAACATAGTATTGACTACTGTTTTTTTTTTTCATGGTATTAGTTTATTTTTTTGTCTCCCGTAACAAATGTATGCAAATGATCTTCGAAAAGTAGACCATTAATTTTTCCTGTGATATATGCATTTGTAAATATATATATATATTCTTTCTTCTTCTTTGATCCATAACCGCCAACCGTCAAAGCAGTCAGCGGCCATCACGCCTGGTGGCGTCTTGTAGGGCAGCAACAAATTGATTCCACTTTGCTCGGTCGGCGGCCATCCTTCGTACAGTGCCCCAACTGTGGTTCATTCTTTATATATATATATATATATACGTGTTGCAAACATATAAACAAACATGTTATTGCTTAAGATCAAGGTTGACCATATACAGGAAGATACAGGAACAAAGAGCAGATTAAATGAGACGCCATCTTGTATTATTGCGAAATTGGTATCATTTTGTGTTATGCTTTCTGATTGACGTCAAAAATACATGAAATTGGAAGTCTAATAATGGAAAAAAATATTGATTGAACTCTGGACGGAAAGTATCAATAATTATGTCTGATAGAGAACGTAACAAGGACAGAGGCTCATATGCTAATATCAAGTTACATGGAAGAGTATGCGCTTTGTAATCCAACATATAACAATGACGGCAGGAATTAGGTTATGGAATCATATCCAGGTAATAGAGTTTGTTAGTTCTATGTGCTAGGGAATACATGACAACGACATGTGCAATCACAAAATGAACCTATCTATATACGGACGGACAAGAGCTACAAAAAATGGAGGCGAGACATATATACAAAAACAAAGAATGGACAGGAAATCCATATCTCAGTGCCAACAAGAACAGTTGCAAAGAACTTCAAAAGCTGAAGAAGACAAAAATAAAAGGAGAAAATAGCTGTAATGGCCATCATAGACAGCAAGGATAATGCAAGAAGCCAAGACAATGTTCCTCACTGTTCCTTATGAGCTTTATCAGCCATAATGAACCATAAAAATAACCATTTACACAGCCTCTCAGAAGCACTAATGGAAACCAGCTATACATTCGACAAAGAAAATGCACAGTGGTTTCCTACCAACTGCATTATATATGGACATGAGAAGACATATAGACTTGACAAAGAATGTATATGGACATGAGAAGACATATAGACTTGCCAAAGAAAGAGGTCGCAAAACTCAATTTCAACTGAAGACAGGAAATGAAAAGATAAATATAATTTTTTTTTTAAACTGTTCTAAAGTAAAATGGAATAGACAGCATCCGTAGTCAGATATAACTAAAAGATACTACTCGTTACTAAGGCAACATCAAGTGAGAATTTTCAGATAGAGAATCGGCCATAGCAGATTTAGATACCATCTGTTCAATAAGGTAAAAGTCATACAGACATACAGACAGACGAATGGGGAAGATAAGCAAACAATAAAACATGTCCTCTAAGAATATCGCCTACCAAAGAGAAAGTGTATGACGACGAAATAAGCCTGAAACAGACCGCCAACATTATGAGATAAGTAATTATTGTTGTATGAGAGAGAACGAAGGAACAAAGAAGCAAAGATTGTGTACAAAGAACACTGTACATCAATGGAATCTTGGTTCCATGCTTCATAGGGTGCGAACAGGAAGATGACAATGATGATGATGTGGACGACGATGATTGTGATGAAACGTCAAAGAGGTATGGCTTCGAGAGAAAAACCCTTTCTCTTTGTACAGTCAACACATCATAAGAAATATTGATAATGCTTCGAAGCAGTACCTCTTTCACGTTTCATCACAATCATCGTCGTCCACATCATCATCGTCGTCCACATCATCATCGTCGTCCACATCATCATCATCGTCATCTTCCTGTTCGCATCCTATGAAGCATGGAACCACCACTACAGTCGCCCTCCCCCCCCCCTCACCTTAATAGGAAACCTGCACAATACATTCACACACTGTTGTAGCGGTGGTTTCTGTTGTAATTTGTTTAACATGATGAGGTTGCCAGCCTCATGTGTAACCTCATATAAAATGGCCGTGTACGCATTACCAGAGGGAGCAGTAAGCCTATTCTTTGATTGTCTCACACGAGTCCTCCAGCTTTTACACGGGCCTCATTGACGTGTGTCAATGCAAAATTTGAATGCCT
The DNA here is from genome assembly GCA_024509875.1 of Oreohelix idahoensis. Taxonomy (NCBI): domain Eukaryota; kingdom Metazoa; phylum Mollusca; class Gastropoda; order Stylommatophora; family Oreohelicidae; genus Oreohelix; species Oreohelix idahoensis. The sequence goes on along the minus strand of JAMPIV010001563.1, from coordinate 515,650 downwards.
GGCAAATAGTTTAAAAACAGCTTTAAGCCATATCATTACATTGTAACTACGAAATCTATTTGGTGGCTTTATAATTCTTCCAGACAAATATTACAGGTTTAATAAATATCGAATTATTTTGCACGTGCGAGTTTGAATTCATCCAGCAGCAACGTGAAGATTCTCATAAAGTTTCAGTATCACGCCAGAGGCATGCCTGTATTGAACTGCTGTCATCAGCGACAAAAGAGATTCAATACTGCCGTATCATTGACAGGGAAGCACTAGAATATACCAAGATTTATTTTAGGCTCTATAATTATATATGTAACTTTCTGGAACCGAAGTAAAATGCTTTTCTATAAATACGCGCAGAAATGTGAAAGATCAATTTCTGCGTGAAATACATGCACATAAAACATCAATCTAAATCAAGGTTTCTTATTCTATGGTCCACGGACCTCTGGGGAAGGAAGGTGGCGGAAAGGGAAGGTGGGAAGGGGGGGGGGGTGTCCATGAATGGATTCTAGGGTGTCTATGTACATAACCTAAAATTTAAAATTGTTTAATTATACGTTTATGTACATTTTTGTCTGAGAATGGTTCCGTAACCTTCATCAGAGAATCAAAGAAGCACGTAACCTTCATCGCACAATCAAAGAAGTCCGTAACCTTCATCAGAGAACCAAAGAAGTACGTAACCTTCATCGCACAATCAAAGAAGTCCGTAACCTTCATCAGAGAATCAAAGAAGTACGTAACCTTCACCAGAGAATCAAAAAGGTCCGTACCCTTCATCAGACAATCAAAGAAGTACGTAGCCTTCTCCGGACGATCACAGGGGTCTAAATCCCAATATGTGTATATATGAATCACACATGCTGTATATATGAATCACACATGCTGTATATATGAATCACACATGCTGTATATATTTTTGTGGTGGGTAGGTTTCTAATGTTTAAAATTTGCCATGGCAACTGACTTATGGCCTACTCTTCACCATTTCCAACTGCCGTTAGATTTTAACGTGCGCAACTGGACCTTCTATTATTTCGCCCTTATCCGAGAAGGCTAGGCATCCGATCTCCCTACCCAGGAGACCAGTTGGGAGAATGACGTCATTAGGATCAATGGTTCTGACAAAAATCGTCCATAAATTATATTCCCTTTACTGGGAATCGAACCCGGTATTTCTAGAATTCGTCGAGGCGTACTCGAAAATGATTTCTTCAGAATACACTAACAAATTAAATGGGGCAGTGTTGAAACAAGTCAATAGATTCAAATACCTAGGCATGTTAGTAACATCAGATGGTAGATGTATCTAAGAAAGGACGAGTACAAATAAGTGAAGGGTTGTACCATATCATATACTGACGTAGGGGAGTAAATGTTACAAAAGTCATATACTAAGTCTTAGTTTTATGAGATGGGGGGGGGGGGGGGGGGTCTCTTTTCACACTGCCGTTGTCTTCACTGATTATAGCAGAATCAGCCATCTACTTTTACAGTTGATAGACAGGAACGTGTCGCGGCCTTGTTTAGAACCCGTTCTCTTCGTCTCTAGAGGTGAGCGCTCTAGTCACCCTTGTGTGTATGTGTCAAAACAATGCTTCGAAACAGCATCGAGTCCGAAAGCTTCGACACACAGCCTGCTTGTTGTTTCGACACAGTTTTAGTTCCTGTCTGCCTCGCTGTTTTGCAGAGACACACTGTCTCACCTTCCGTGGGCCTTTGTAAAATTTGAATCAACCGTTCGGAACATTAGTATGGAATATCAAACATGTCATATGTTTCAGGGATGTGTTATGATGACTTGATTTTACAAGTGATATTATTTTTGCTGAGAAGTTATCTTCTTCTTCTTCTTCTTTGATCCATAACCACCAACCGTCAAAGCAGTCAGCGGCCATCACGCCTGGTGGCGTCTTGTAGGGCAGCAACAAATTGATTCCACTTTGCTCGGTCGGCGGCCATCCTTCGTACAGTGCCCCAACTGTGGTTCATTCTTTGCATCTCAGCTTCCACAGTTCTCCGCCAAGTTGTTCTTGGTCGGCATCTCTTTCGCTTTCCCTCGGGCGTCCATAGCATAGCTGTTCTTGTGATGGTATCAGGGTTATAGTGAGAAGTTATAGACACTGGAAATTGTGTCAGTGCTGCAAGTTGTCAATGTTTTAGGCACTATGTTAAAGTTGAAAGTGTCCGTGTGTTCGTATAAATGTAATGGACACTTTATTAGCTCTGCTGATATCTGTGTACTCGGTGTGGATTTGAATCATTGTCTACCAAAACTAGCTTACACTAGTTTGATATCATGTGTTATTATTACTGTTATTATTATTGTTGTTTTTTTAAAAATTATTTTCACATATACTGCAGCTATCATCATATCTCCGTTTTATTTCATCATAATGAAGACTTGTGTAAAAATATTGAATTGTGGTCACACGAAATGCCATAGATTTTCACACACGACAGTAGCGCGCAAGTAAAAACAGTTCATGTATAGTAATGTATACTGTCTATTAGAGACTTCTTTCTCCCCGATACGGGCAATAGTGTCGTTGTGTGGACACACTGTTTCGACACAGTTTAAATCACTGAGCCAACTGTCTCGAAACAGCGGAGTGTGTCGATTTGCCCACCTCTACTGCACACATTTATTCCAAGTCCTCCTGTCTTGTGCTGTCCTGTCTTGTGCTGTCCTTTCATATCCTTTTTATGTCTTAATTATCCCTATAATTTCTGACTCCAGATTTTCTCATTGTGTTTTTCGATCTCACTCTTCCCCTCACCGTGGTTTTCCAGAATGAAGACTGCCTTGTAAGCCTATCAACATGTTACCTTGACGTGAGTCCTATCAGTAGCTAGCGCCTTCTTCTCATCTCTCATTCCGCGGGCACCGATCTGGTTCTTGTTATCAGTTACACATTGTCGCACCATCTCAACCATTCTATTCTTTAGAGCACCCATATTGACAGACTGTAATTTCTTTATTATTGATTTTGTTGTCTCCATGTTTCACATCCATAAAATGGGACTAGCTTGACATTTGAGTTGAAGATTTCAGTTGAGACTCACAAAGTAAAGTCAAGAAAAGTGAGAAATGTTAAAAAAGTAGATTTAATAATGACGAAAACACTTCTTCCTCTTCTTCTTTCACCTTCCAACTAACCAAGGAGCATACGCCTTCAATAAACGTCTGCCAAGTCTTCCTGTCACGTGACATCCGCTCAAGGTCTTTACATGTCTTCTTCATCCCCTTCATGTCTGTCTCCAGTTCTCTTCTCTATGTGACCTTTGGTCTACCTCTACCTCTCTCACCCTAGGGATTCCAGATCAGGGATTATCTGATAATCCTATGAACAAGTTTTCTCAATGTGTGTCTTATCCATCTCCAGTGTCTTCTTCTCGTATCTTGTTCCGCTGGCGCTTGTCTGGTTCTTGTCATTATGGATCTTGTCATTGGGTTCACATTAGTGATCTTGTCATAGAACGTCTATCTTTCTATTCTACAAGATATACATTTATGAAAGTCTGTAGCTTTTTGGTTGCTGTTTTGTTGTTGTTATAATGAAAGTAATGCTGATATGGTTACAATATGAGGTTAACGAGAGAAAGTAGCGCACGTCTTTCTAGGACAACGGACAAACAAATGGCCAACATTACGACCACAAACTATTCGCAAGGGACAAACGTGTGAGGTGTAATGGAAAAGAGTCTACAGTAATCTGACAGCCTATTGTAACCTCATAGCTGCTCTGTGATTTGCTAGCTAAAAACATGCATTATACTGTCTGTCTTTACTTACAAAGCTTACTCTTTCGTCCCCGTCTCTTTTCTTTTAACACGAGCTAACACAGTGTTTACAAACTTCGTGACATGTCAGTCATAACAGGAAAACAAATCAGGCTTTGTTTACATCGTCCACCCACGCGAGCTCATCTGTCAATCATAATACCTCTCAGACAGACAGCACGTGAGAGAGACGAAATACAGACCCTTTTGAAGTTTTTTCTCAGGGAAAGCTTAGAATCCCCTGTGCTCTTTGATCTCGAGACACGGGCATTTTAAAGAGAAACCCGTTAGACGTAACGAAAGCCTCTGATGTCGGTCAACAGCGCCAGACGAGAGATTCTGGTAACCGAATCGTAAGCTTTCATCTTGAGCGCTAGTTTCTGAATCCTCCGTTCCACACAGTAGCGTGAAATTAACAATATTAGAGATCAGAGCAATCTAATGATATATATATACTGCTGTTTTCGTAACCCAACTATTAGAAGTCAGTCAGAATTTTGAATATTCTAGCGCGCAGTCCTATAACCCATTTCTTGTGGATATGGTGTATTAGTGTTCGTGGAGATTTTCATTCTGAATTTTCTGGTAAAAGGATAATAGTGCTAATGAATTAAATAGTGATAGCTTTTAACATTTATTCTTCACTTAGATTTCTCTCGCTAGGAAAACGAGTGAAATAAAGTAAAGCGTAGCGATTTCATATCAGATATTCAATTAAAATGTTAAATCACGCCACCCGCCACCCACATACCTTAGACGGTAATTATGTTAACAGTGTAGGCAGACGCGACACTTAATCTCTACAGGAGAGAGATAAACCCGACGGTTTAGCTGACCGGACTTATAGGCATTAAAGCAACTGATAGTGGAAGTATAGAATACACATTATATTTAATTTTGTATATTTGCTATTATAGTGTCTATTATTTTTAATACCATAAGACAAACTAACAGACGCCGACAATTTAATAGCTATTTAATGACAGGCGATCATTGTTTAGGTAGCGCGTATGGAGAAAGTAAATAATAATTAACGTTGTACTCTGACAGCCGGCGCGAGCAGGGGCGGGCGAGTTAACATAACTCAGCCCGACCGAACTCAGCCGCCAGCGACGTCTGCTAGCGTGTAGGCGTAAGGAAACACCGTGTGCCTTTTAAACCTAGTCAGGACTGACGGAGTGGAGAAGAGATCGTCTTGTCCCCGTCTGTGTGTATATATATATAGTAGTAGCATTTTTTCCATAAATGTTTTCTTCGCAGACCTGATCACAAGGGCATCCAGCGGTCTTTTGTTTTGGTAATTTTCTCCTTTACTTGGCTTGTGCGTTACCAATTTCATTTATAAACGTTCACTCGCCAAATGGTATTTGAGAACAATAAAATTTAACACTGGACATACCAAATCCAGATTTATATTTTTACCAGCCACAGTGGTGTACATAAAACATTATTATTGTTCCCGACTCCTGACAGTCGTAATTCCAGTAGAGTATATCCCTAGATACATTCGCTGTGCAGAATCGGTGCTCTAACACAGAGTTGGCCATTAGAAGAACCATCATCATCATTGGCAACAATATTTTAGCTACCAGATGTTTCCCAATACTGGAAGTATTTCCCCGTGAAAGGGTGAACCTCAAGAACTCTCACAGTTTGAACTATTTGTAGTAACACGTATATCCAGGAGAAGCATCATATTAGGCGTTCACCTCACTAGTTAGTTTCTGGGGATGAACTGGGGCCAATTTGGATCTGCGACAACTGGGGTGACAGAATATTCAGTGAAATAGATAATATAATCATGGACTTATTCTATTACCAAGGGATATTACAGACCTACCATACCAGGCAATTAGGTAAGAGTGTGATTGTGGCCACTGTTTGAGACAGTGTGTGAGTATTTTTCCTTCTTTGCTGGAAACTATCCATATATCTGATTTGTCTAAATTTTGTTTACTTTACTGGGTCTCATAGAGTACCAATACTGTTCATTCTGTAACATAGTGCCAACCTTCAACCTTTGGGTTAATAATTTTGGGTTTTTTCTTCATTCGGGGAGGGTGCACTTTTCTGCTTTATTTCATATGCATGTAAATGACTCTTTGGTCTTTTTCTTTAGATATTTTGATGTTGTCGAGTTTAAATGATAATAAACTACAAAGAAACTTACCTTTGTGTGTTGGTCAGACCCATACCCATGTATCCGTAGTTTTTCACGTTTTGTGTGTCTTGTTGTCACATAGCTGTGTGTGTGTGTAGAGTAACTTATCTATTCTTGATAGGGAGGCAAAGGCTGTCTGGTAATAAAGTACAGTCATACGGATAGGCTGGAGGAGATAACCATATCACTCCAGAGACATATCTTTCCCTCAATCTATCACCTTTGAAATCTATTTTATATACCTTTTCTCGCGTATCTGTCGACATCCACTCTACTTAGACGGGCCAAATAAAACCAATTAACCTTCCGTACGACAAAACGGACAAAGACAGCAGAGAATAGGATGTGAGAACTAAGCAAATGCATAAACAAAATACGACCCACAAATTGAAAACACTTTTGTTTAATGTACATCCCGGTGAGAAATGGCTCAGGGATACGATGGAAGGCGGGACGACCTATTACAAAAAAAGTGACAATAATTACAAAAGCCTGAAGGCACGAAGCACGTTTCGACAAAACAAAAAACGAAGGTCTGATAGGAAATCAGTAATGTTGCCTGCCGGGCTAGGATCGATAATTCATAAAATAAATGTATCGACCGGATATATAATAACTAGCTTAAATTAAAGATAAATTAAATCCACTCATGACAGACACGACAACACGGTTACCAGGACTAGACAATTACCAGTGGGACAAGAGGTGGGGGAAAACACTGGCTTTGGGCAGGAAACACATTGAGGAAACAAAGTGACAGCATTACATGACAGTTCTACTTGAAACTCCAGAAGGAGAGAAATAGAGAAAAAAAAAGAAAGAAAAAGGAGCTGACGATAGAGATGAAAGGAATAAAGAAAACACATTGAACGGATGGCACAATACAGGAAGGAGTGACGTGATCCAATTGGTTCGGAAGGATCAACCAATCAATACCACTTAGCTCCAGAAGAAGCATATGCTGTCAACAAAATACATGCAAAGTCCTGCTGGCTGAAGTGACTAATATTCTGTTGTTGACCTGTCCATGCTGTTTGTTGAAGTTTTTGTGGTTTACAGTTTTCTACAGGATTGTGTAACCTACCTCATGCCCAACTCTCCTTAACTTAAGGAAGGATAATAAATTATAAATGAACAATTACTCGGACATGTAATAATCCTCGCTTCACTAGGTAAGATGACAGACACACTCAGAAAGACATATTCTTAATATCATAAAGACATGAAAATCAACTCTGGCATCTTCCCGCAGAATCATGGCTCAGTGAGCACAAATATTCCTTACCGGATTTACAATTTCGACTGTTAGAGTTCATTTACACTTACATAAATCTGTCTCGCCATGATCAGGTATTCCACGAAGGTTATTTTCGGTTTTACCACGAGAACTTTCTCAAAATCTGCATGTGATTACTTTGGACATGTTCGTGGACTTTTAATTTCCACTTCGTCACAACGACAGAAACTTCTAGAAAGCTTTCTAGCCGTCCAAAAATACACGTGACAATGAGAGACAAGCTGGAATTTCCAACTGCAGTGCTGGATAACAAGCATTTATTTTGAATTTGGTACCTGAATATCCACTAACACGAGCATAATAAACCAGGTCCTTTCAAAAATTAATGACCAGACTATTCGTAATTCTCGAAAACAATTTGGTCCAGACTCACCATAGAAGACTGACAGGGGTAAAAATATAGACTATTGGCGAATATCGTACAAATATTCAACAAAATAAAAAACAGCATTGTTTCCGAAAAAAAAAAATTTGAATAATATTGAACCACCCATGGCGCAAACAGTTTTCGACAGGATTTCTACATTTTATAATTAGTTGATAGGTTTAACACGGAATATGATTTTAGAAGGTAATCTATTTTAATATCCAGAAGATCCTTCACGTATTTATAAAATAATCCAATTATGGCTCAATAAACATGAATACATGTTTTATAATGCAGTTTAATACACAGTCATTAATGATATATCATTATAAAGTAACCAGTTTGTCAGAGGCATTGCTGTGCAAAATAATAATAATACTAATAAAGGTAATAATAAAATAATACGGTGAAGGAGAGTGAAGATGTCAAAGGGTAAGTAAATAAAAAATATAAAAAGGTTGTCAATGAAAGTTTAATTAAATGCTTGTTTGACAGCCTTTTTGTCAATTTGATGTTATATTTTTTGACTGCAAGCTTTAAACTCCTTGAAAAATTATTTGTGGCTTTTTAAGTGCATTAAAAGCCTGTGTTTAAAATATGTTTTTTTATATTTTCTTCTATTTAGTGTTATTTTTGTTTTGTTTTTAAATTTAAGTCAAATGTAATCGATCCGCTAAAGACATTATCAGTTTGCGATAAACGAGTCCAGAGCAATGAGGCGGATTTCGTTATTCAGTATATTACACGGAAAGTTAATATTTTTTTTGTTTTATAACAAAAAAAAATTTTGATAAGAATTCTAAATTAAATTTTTTTCTAAATGTAGTTGTCAGTTGTGTGTATGTCTGTGCACGCGCATGCGATAGTGTGTGTGTGGAAATGGGGGAGGGGGATAGAAGTTTTAATATTTCTCTCAAGAGAGACAATCTTGTTGGAAAGAATACACCTAGATTATCTGCAGTTATCGCCCATTTCAGTGATGATACAATACAAACAAACAAAATTAATATTAATTTTCATTTTATTCATTTTATTTTTACGACTGATTATTGTATTGTCATGGGGAATACACAACTATGCCATGTTTCAGAGCTATTGCTCATCTGGAAGTGATTAAAAATCGATTGCAAGATTTGAAGGTGACAAGAGAGGGACAAGACAGTGACATACGTTGCAAGCTAAAGAAAAGTTGGTAATAAAAAACGTGTGCACCAGGAGACCGCTCACTGCATCAATATTCTCACCTCTTAAACAAACAAAGAATCCTTAACAATTGTATCATGAGCCATACACTGGCTTAACCAATCAACATCATCCCTTTGGCTGGCCACGGAGTATGGAGCTAACACTACAGATCTCCTCTCCTCTCCCCCCCCCCTTCCCCCCCCCCCCTTCCCCCCCCCCCCCCCCCCCCCCTCCCCCCCCCCACCCCCCCCCCCCACCCTTCCCCCCGTCAAAACATAAACTCTTGCAGCCGAGATTTTTAAAGAACTTTTTTACATCCTGACTCTGCCAGCACGATGTACAACCTCATATTAGGCACCTTTTATAGCATGTCCCCTCTACTAACCCCCAGGGACTACACAAGACATTCCATATCGATGCCAAAAGTTAACTATAGTCTTAGAATTGATAAATCAAAACTTAATTGTCGTTGGATATGACCTACTTTCAAGAAAACCAGTTGATAGCATGACAAGGCAATCATTGTTCAGGAAACCCCATGGTAAGAGAGACAGAAGGAGACACAACAACGAAGGAAGTAGTAGATTAGATATAGAAGATATGAAGGGGCTCACGCAGACTGGACAGACCTTGAACGGATAGGGAAGGTTAACCCATGTTTGTTGAAGGCTGTGTTAGACGGTGAGCTAAAAGGTTGTCAATGAAAGTTTAATTAAATGCTTGTTTGTGAAAGTAGACTAGAGTATCGGATCGTCTGATAAAGACCTGTCAGAACTGTTTATAGAAACCTACAACGTCACAATTGCTGCAAGTAGACTAAAATATTGGACTAATCTCATTACTGTTTGGAAGCGGCGAAGGGAGAGAAGTAGTTACATCATAATAATGTGATTATTCCCCCTCCTTTAACAGTTGGAAGATGACCATGACCTGAGACCACAGAGACAGGATATGAACTCTGGGTCAATATCTTGCAGATTCCGGCGTCTCAATTCCTGGTCACGTATTTCTAATTCGAATAATGTAACCTCACTTCAAGACTGCACGTTCAGGCCAACATGGTACTTAAAGTAATACGTATCACGTAATACGCCGTCACATCACCACGGCCAAAGAAAAGTCTACAACTCCGCAGTTGCCCGTCTAACCAAAATAAGCTTCACGTTTATCTCCCTTCCTTCATTCAGCCAGATGTCTGGACATATTCCCGAAACGAAGAATGCTAAACACGATGCTGATGGACTGAATCGTGGCACGGATTTCGGCCCAAATATCAGGACCCGAATTATACTAACAATTATTGTGTTCGCGTTATTGGCGCATATGTTATTTACTTTCATGGCGTTTTCTCTCGTTTTTGTAAATAAACCACATTAACGTTGTTCACCTGGTGTTTATCTTTCCTTCTTGTCTATATCAGATTAACACTTATGTTGTTCAAATTCATGGATGTTGTTCATAATTTGATGTATTTTGTCCTCAGTTTCACGGATATAATATACAATAATATACACAATATATATATTTGCGGTGTCTACGCCGCATCCTCGGCATCTCGTGGAAAGATAAAGTGACAAATGTCGAGGTGTTGTCACGTGCTGGCCTTCAAAGTATGTATACGCTTCTTAGACAGCGCAGACTTCGCTGGCTTGGCCATGTTCGCCGCATGGATGATGGTCGCATCCCAAAAGATATCTTCTACGGACAATTAGCAGAGGGCAAGAGAACAGTTGGGCGACCACAGCTGAGGTTCAAAGATGTGTGCAAGAGAGATATGAGGGCACTGGACATGGATCCAGCAACATGGGAGGATAAAGCTGCCGATCGCACTAAGTGGCGATGCTATTTACGGCGCCACCTCAGATTGGGCGAAGAGAGGCTCACACAAGAAGCAGAGGTGAGGAGAAAACGTCGAAAGGAGCACCAGGAAAATAAGCAGCTGAGGGCTGCCACCTCAGGGGCGCATTCCCATAGTCAGTTATGACTGAAGGGGCTATTATTATTATTATTATTATATATATAGCGGATCGATTACATTTGACTTAAATTTAAAAACAAAACAAAAATAACACTAAATAGAAGAAAATATAAAAAACATATTTTAAACACAGGCTTTTAATGCACTTAAAAAGCCACAAATAATTTTTCAAGGAGTTTAAAGCTTGCAGTCAAAAAATATAACATCAAATTGACAAAAAGGCTGTCAAACAAGCATTTAATTAAACTTTCATTGACAACCTTTTTATATTTTTTATTTACTTACCCTTTGACATCTTCACTCTCCTTCACCGTATTATTTTATTATTACCTTTATTAGTATTATTATTATTTTGCACAGCAATGCCTCTGACAAACTGGTTACTTTATAGTGATATATCATTAATGACTGTGTATTAAACTGCATTATAAAACATGTATTCATGTTTATTGAGCCATAATTGGATTATTTTATAAATACGTGAAGGATCTTCTGGATATTAAAATAGATTACCTTCTAAAATCATATTCCGTGTTAAACCTATCAACTAATTATAAAATGTAGAAATCCTGTCGAAAACTGTTTGCGCCATGGGTGGTTCAATATTATTCAAATTTTTTTTTTTTCGGAAACAATGCTGTTTTTTATTTTGTTGAATATTTGTACGATATTCGCCAATAGTCTATATTTTTACCCCTGTCAGTCTTCTATGGTGAGTCTGGACCAAATTGTTTTCGAGAATTACGAATAGTCTGGTCATTAATTTTTGAAAGGACCTGGTTTATTATGCTCGTGTTAGTGGATATTCAGGTACCAAATTCAAAATAAATGCTTGTTATCCAGCACTGCAGTTGGAAATTCCAGCTTGTCTCTCATTGTCACGTGTATTTTTGGACGGCTAGAAAGCTTTCTAGAAGTTTCTGTCGTTGTGACGAAGTGGAAATTAAAAGTCCACGAACATGTCCAAAGTAATCACATGCAGATTTTGAGAAAGTTCTCGTGGTAAAACCGAAAATAACCTTCGTGGAATACCTGATCATGGCGAGACAGATTTATGTAAGTGTAAATGAACTCTAACAGTCGAAATTGTAAATCCGGTAAGGAATATTTGTGCTCACTGAGCCATGATTCTGCGGGAAGATGCCAGAGTTGATTTTCATGTCTTTATGATATTAAGAATATATATATAATAATAATAATAGCCCCTTCAGTCATAACTGACTATGGAAATGCGCCCCTGAGGTGACAGCCCTCAGCTGCTTATTTTCCTGGTGCTCCTTTCGACGTTTTCTCCTCACCTCTGCTTCTTGTGTGAGCCTCTCTTCGCCCAATCTGAGGTGGCGCCGTAAATAGCATCGCCACTTATTGCGATCGGCAGCTTTATCCTCCCATGTTGCTGGATCCATGTCCAGTGCCCTCATATCTCTCTTGCACACATCTTTGAACCTCAGCTGTGGTCGCCCAACTGTTCTCTTGCCATCTGCTAATTGTCCGTAGAAGATATCTTTTGGGATGCGACCATCATCCATGCGGCGAACATGGCCAAGCCAGCGAAGTCTGCGCTGTCTAAGAAGCGTATACATACTTTGAAGGCCAGCTATGTGACGACACCTCGACATTTGTCACTTTATCTTTCCACAAGATGCCGAGGATGCGGCGTAGACACCGCAAATGGAAGGTATTGCGCCTTCTTTCTTGCTTAGCATAGGTCGTCCAGGTCTCGCTGCCATATAGGAGTGTGCTGGTGACGCAGGCATTATATACCGCAGCTTTGGTCTTCATTGTGAGTTTAGAGTTTCCCCAAACACGCGATGTGAGGCGGGCAAAGGTAGCTGCAGCTTTGCCAATGCGGCTGTCGATTTCTGTATCCAGTGAGAGTTTGTCGTTGATGGTAGACCCTAGGTATGTGAAGTGGTGCACCACTGCCAATTCATAGTTATCGATAGTGATAACTGGTGCAGCACCCACATCCTGACTCAGCACATTCGTTTTCTTTAGACTTATTGTGAGGCCAAAGTCCTTGCATGCTTTAGTGAAGCGATTCATCAAGCTCTGAAGCTCCTGTTGGCTTTGAGTGACGAATATATATATATATATATATATACATACATACATACATACATATATATATATATATATATATATATATATATATATATATATATATATATAATACACAATAACAACATCTACGCTACCGGAGTGGATTTACAAAAGAGGGGACAGTACAAGGACCACAACGTCCAAGGACCACAACGTCCAAGGACCACAACGTCCAAGGACCACACACTGTAATCAGTATCACAAAATAAGTAAGGCAGAACTACAAATTAATATTACACAAACATAAAGGTATGTAAGAAATAAAGAAGTAGAACACCAGATAACAGAAAAACAACAGACGCGAGTGGCTTACCCAGGGTTCGAACCCCGTACCTTCCGTACGACAACACCTCCTAGCCATACAAGCGAATCACACTATCCTCCCGGCCAGCTAGGCATCCCCAATAAAAGATGCTTTACTGACCGGTCATTAGTGCGAAACACAAGACAACACCGGAAGTTTACAATGGGCACCTCAGCCTATTAATGACGCAATCACTTCTGTTGTTCCCCTATTCTACAGTACGTGTCAGTCCACACAAGACAAAGACCTTGATACTGTGTCCAGTAAATGATAGAAGACTTAAGAACAGTAGTATAGAACAGAGGGTAGGTTTCTGGTATTGTATAAACATTAATGACACATAAGGAAGGGAAACCCGAGGCCTGTAAACAGTAAATTAATATTAGACAAACATAAAGGTATGCTTTTGTTTGTCTAATATTAATTTACAGAAAAGCTTTTGCGGCTGATATAAAGAAGCGATATCAATTTGCCAAAAGTCAGGAAAAGACATTGACTGATGATATAGACTAGAAATTCAACACCATTTCAACAATATATAAGGAAAGCAGCAAATCATGCTTGGGATTCCAGGAAAGGAAGAAGCAAGACTGGATAACACCAGAAACATTAAACACCATAACGATGAGAAAGGAAATGAAAAGAAAGAAAACAGAAGCGAAGTCTCCCAGGTTAAAGCAACTATATAGCGAACAGTACAGTTAGCTGGACAAGGAAGTTAAACGCCAAACTCGAGCCAACAAAAGTAATTTCCTAGACGATCTTGCAAGACAGGCAGAAGAGGCAGCACTGAGAAATGAACAAAGCACAGTATACAAAATAACTAAAGTCATCAGCGGAAAACGGGGTGCAAACAATATTACATTAGTAAGAGATAAGCAAGGAAATCTCATCACGACAGCAGCGGGACAGAAAACAAGATGGGCAGAGCACTTCAGAGAAACTCTGAACAAGGAACCACCAGAGACACAATTGAATGTTCCTGAGGCTGAAAATGATCTACATGTTAATACAGACATTTCACGAAAAGAAGAAATCATCACAGCAAACAAAGGGTTAAAGAATGGAAAAGCTCCTGGCCATGATAACTTAAATGCAGAGCTATTTAAGACAGACCCTGAGCTAGCAGCAGAACTGTTAGAACCACTATTTGCACAAGTCTGGAAAACAGGGACAACACCAACGGAGTGGAACAAAGGAATAATTGTCAAATTGCCCAAGAAGGGAGACCATGCAGACTGCAATAATTGGAGAGGAATCACTCTTCTCTCAGTTCCCAGCAAAATACTAGGCAGGATAATTATACAGAGAATCTCAAAAGCAGTAGACCAAAAACTGAGGAAAGAACAAGTAGGATTTAGAAAGAACAGAAGATGTGTAGATCATATATTTACCCTCAGGAACATTATAGAGCAGTGCTCAGAATGGCAAAGACAGCTGTACATTAATTTCGTTGATTTTGAAAAGGCTTTTGACAGTATACATAGGGACAGTTTATGGAAAATACTGAGAACTTATGGAATTCCAAGCTGCATAGTGTCAATCATAAAAAAGCCTCTAAGCCAACTTTACGTGTAGCGTTGGGCAGAGCAACCTAACCTTTGAAGTGAAGACAGGAGTACGACAGGGATGCCCCTTATCAACCACTCTATTTTTAACAGTCATAGACTGGGTGATGCGCCAGACAACAGAGGGTAGTCCAAGAGGAATAAGATGGAATACATTTTCTACAGTGGAAGATCTGGAATATGCAGATGACATTGCACTACTAGCACATTCACATCAACACATCCAGGAAAAAACGGATAGACTTAATAAGTATAGCCAGCAGGTGGGCTTGAACATCAATCTAAAGAAGACAGAGGTCATGACGCTCAATTTGAGCAACCCTGAGCCCATATCAGTAAGGAATCAGCAACTGGAACAGACAGACACCTTCACATACCTAGGATGCATAGTAACACCAGACGGCGGAGCAAGCAAAGACATCAACAACAGAATAAACAAAGCAAGAACAGCCTTTTTTAGTCTAAACAACATCTGGAAGTCCTCTCAGTACAGCACAAGCACAAAATTAGGATTATATCAGAGCTGTGTGCTTTCTGTGCTTCTCTATGGTGCGGAATGCTGGAGAGTTACAGAGAAGGAAATGTCGAAATTGTCCTCTTTTCACACAACTTGCCTAAGAAAAATTCTCCGAATCTTTTGGCCGAATACCATCACCAACCAAGATCTGCTTACTCGGAGCAAGCAAGAGGACATGCACACCATCATTGCTGGCAGACGCTGGAGCTGGGTTGGCCATGTCCTCAGAAGAGACGCCGATACCATCACAAGAACAGCTATGCTATAGACCCTGAAGGAAAACGAAAGAGAGGCCGACTAAAAACAACTTGGCGGAGGACTGTGGAGGCTGAGATGCAAAGAATGAACCAGAGTTGGGGCACTGTACGATGAATGGCCACCGACCGAGCAAAGTGGAATCAATTTGTTGTTGCCCTACAAGATGCCACCAGGCGTGACGGCCACTGACTGCTTTGACGGTCGGCGGCTAAGGATCAAAGAAGAATGGCTACCAGCTGAGTGCAAAAAAACAGCTTCTCAGCTAATACACTATAAGCAAACACAAATGACAGGGTACTACTTACAGGAATCAAAGACCAAGTAGGTCGCCGCCGTAAACTGAGTTCTACACGAACTACAAAACTAGTCACAACCTAAATGGCAGAGGCTACTGTCCGCAGCCGGCCATCAAACGGCCATCACTGCCGGCTTCAAAGGCGCGTCCAGCGTTGCCACTGAATTTTGGAAGAAGAAAAAACTAGATATCGGCGGCTTGGGCTATTTTGGTCGATTTTTGGCTAAATATACGTTCTTCAACTAATGAAGGAAAATGACACATAAACGGAACCAAAAATCTAGGGGTGGCAACGCGTACGCGTGCATACGGACGGCTATCCACAACTTGAATGCCTTTCTAAGTTTCCTTTCAAAAGGAAGTCTCTTTCGGTCTCGTAACATCACGTGACCAGCCGTATACTGACGGTGTGCGTACACACTGACTACCCCTAAGATTTAGTCTAGCCACGGTAGTTAAAACAATCCGTGACGACATACAACATATTTTTGTTCACTTTCATATCGGTTGTCCTGATTCTTGTCAAATTGTTTTTATTCTTCCCTTTTAGATTAGTGTCTTTATTTATTTGCTATTAAAACTTTGAGATCTCTGCTTGTGCTTGTTATGATTTATTTATGAATATGTCCAGTACATCCAGTCAACTTTCGGCATTTGAATAAATTTATCAGTTGTCTGTATTTGTAGACAAACTGTTTGAATCTTTATTTATTTGATGCATGTAGTTTCTTTTATAAGTGTCTAAACTTATAAATACATGTGAATAAACGTTTTATGCGTTTTAAAAACGATCCTTGATTTTTTTTTTCCCTCTATGTTGTTCACTCACCCAAACCATTTAAACTATTGAGTTAAAATTTTGTGATGATGTAAATGGGGATTTATTTACTTTATAGTCATTGTTGTCTCTTCACACAGTTGTCTACGATGGTACATTAGGCGTATGTGCTTAGTCTTCGTTCCATTGAGTGTCCACGATAAGCTTCCATATGACTGGATCGGCTCTTTCACGTGATCTATGAACAAAAACAATAGCAGATAAAAATAATAAAACTTAAAAGTAAATAATAATAACAATATTAAAAACATACACGTTTAGTCTGGTCTTCTCTGTCATGTTGTTTTCGAAATTCTTGTCTATGACGTCATACGTCATTGCGACAGGTAAACACAGTTCGAATTTGAAATATACGATCCGTGTACAGCCAGGTAGAAACCAGGAGATAGGTCAGTAACTAAGCCTATTATGCCTGGCCTGATATTACCACATCAAGGATAGCATCACGCGCAGCGGAAGCAGTCGTAAAACACCAGCAGCAGTTATAATTATAAGATCCATATGGAGCGAAAATGGAAATTAATGAATTATTTACACAGCGACTTTGGGTACAGTAGAAAACGTCGATCTAACGCAATACATCTTTTCTATTTCTAATGACCATAACCCGAATGTATCCAACTTGTTTACTCGTGTCAACTAATATATACTGAAGCCCATTTAATAACGCACCAATATAACCGTGGACTGGTCTCGACTGGCGGTAAAAAAAAAATAATGTGAAAAAAGTTGACATATTTGAGATCGTTATTCATTTTCCTGCCTATTTAATTTATACACTGAAAAAATTTTCAAACAGATACAGGAAATACCAGGACTGAACATCAGTGGAAGGTCAATAAACAACCTTAGATATGCAGATGATACCGTGTTGTTAGCTGAAAGCGAACAGGAGTTACAAGAACTAGTGAAGCAAGTGAACAGTATAAGTCATGAATATGGACTCGACATTAATATTGCGAAAACAAAAACTATGATAATTAGCAAAACAGACGATAAACCCACATTAAAGATAAGCGTAAATGGGAAAATCCTGGAACAAGTCAAGAGCTACGTATATCTTGGTCATATAATAACAGAAGATGGCAGATGTGAAACAGAAATCAAGAAGAGAATAGGAATGGCCAAAGCTCCATTCAACAACATGAAACATATACTGACATCCAAACAGTTATCGCACAAATTAAAACTGAGAATCATAAAGTGTTATATATATTCTGCATTTCTGTATGGTGCAGAAACATGGACGATGAATAAGCATTTGGAACAAAGAATTGAGGCTCTTGAAATGTGGATATATAGAAGAATGGGGCGTATCTCACGGAAAGAGATGAAAACAAATAAGGAGGTCCTAGAAAATCTAGGTATGAAAAGAGAACTAATGAGGGAGGTCAAAGTTCGGCAGCTAAAATACTTTGGCCACATAAAAAGGCATAACACCTTGCAGAAGACCATAACAGAAGGGAGAGTTGAAGGCAAACGTGCAAGGGGAAGACAGCGCTATAAGTGGGAAGATAACATCAAGAGATGGACAGGAAAGAGTCTATCAGAGTGCACCACCAAGACAAGAGACAGAAGACGTTGGAGATCTATTACAGCCAACCTTCGTTGTGGAGATGACAACTGATGATGATGATTCATTTTCCTATTCACCCTTGTGAAGTCCCCTGGTGTCGCCTGCCTAGCGCCGTCTTTCGACTCATTATTGTATGGCGGTTCGCTTTATTGTCTTTCATTGTCCCGCCACGAAGAATTACTTGCAAACTATGTTCGTAACCTTTAGGGTACTTATCATTGTACAATACCAGACATGTTTTAAGTCGCCAGTCGTCTGATCTAACGATTAATTACATTTAAGTCCTAAGTGGGGGGAGGGGGGAGGATACTGGAGCGGTTGATATGAGATAAAAGTGTTTAAAATTGCAAGGGATCGCCCCGTTGCCACCCCTTTGGATCCGCCAAAGATGTACATGTGATTTTGACTAAACTCTGAAACCTAAAAATGCAACCAATAACAAAATCAAACTGTCCATGTTTTAAAGTCAAAATCCAAACAAGCCTCAGTATCTGGTATGGCCACCGTGTGCCTGCAAACAAGCTTGTTGGCTCTACATATAACGCACAAGTCTCTGCAGGTAATTCTGGGGAATCAAGTCCCATGCACGGCGGAGAGCAGCTTCAAGCTGTTGCAGATAAGATGGAGACCCTTGCCTGTAGACTCTGCGTCCAAGCCAGTCCATTAGATGTTCTATAGGGACCTGGTCTGGCGATAGGACAGGCCAATCAATCATCACAATGTTTTGCTGCTGTAGATATTGCTGATTAATGCGAGCAGTGTGCGCACGTGCGTTGTCACGCTGGAGGAGTTGACGTCTGGATGTGCTGTAAACACAGGTACAACCAATGCATCCAGAAGTCATATCGATATGTCACAGAAATGACATTCCCAAGAGAGATGTGAAGAAGCAAGCGATGATGAAATTGAATGCATCCCAAATGTGAACACTGCCACCCCCAAATCGATTGTTCTAACGACCACAGCAATTTACCAAGTTACGTTCCACGGATATACAATTTGGACATGCGCCCTAATATAACCGACTAGGTTGAACGGGACGCGCCTCGCCAAAACGAGCAAAACTTTATTTTTTTTTTTTAAATGTGCATAGTCTTCTCGGCACTGTCGTAAAAAAACCCGCTGACGTCCGTCCGCAAATGATAAGTTGAATCTACTCTCGTCTGTGACTAGGAGGACACAAGTCTACTGCTGTCTCGTACATCTGACAAGCTGCTCTTCCCATTGCAGACGCTGTTGACGTTGTCTGTGTGTCAAGTTTGGCTCACGTAAGGTCGTCTTGCAGTAAGGCCTGTCGCTCTTAGTCATTGTACGACGGTACTTGGAGAGACTTGCTTACGTCTTCCCATTACTGATCGCGCTGTTTGGCTTGGCGGGAGTGAACGATTCTGTAGGTGACTCAGCATGATATGATGATCTTGTGCAGGGTGGTCACCCACTCCGAAGTCTATCCCGGGTACTGCCGGTTGTTCGGTAACGTTCAATAAGACGTTCGATAGTGCTGTGATGGCAATGCATCCTTCTGGGAATGTCCGAGAAGCACAATCCGGTCTCCGCCATATCAATGGCTCTTTGGCGGTTAGCTTTTGTCAGTCGTGGCATTTCAAGCACAAATGCCCCGTGTTCTGACTCAACGGCTTTTTCATACTTGGTATACTGCCGCCACGTGTGCACTTTTTCTGGGATATAATTGTTGGCAACTGTGCTGTACGTGTGTAACGATGTGGTTTTATTATTGGTTGAATCTTGATAATAGTCCAGAAAAGAATTCTGACTACAAACGAATACCCCAGTCCCAGAAATGAGTACTGGTGAATGGGTAACACAGGTGTAGTAAAGTACTCTTGTCCAGAAGATTATGATTAGATTCAAGAGCCTAAAATGCCTCCCCGTTAATACTACCCTATGCTAAACAACATTGTTAATTCAATTCAATAAATTTAAAATATATTGAACAAAATGGATTTGACAAAGTCTGAAAATACAATTAAATAATCATTTTATTTATATTAATTTTCTTCTCGTCTTCCTCTTGAAAATATGGACAATGGTGAAATTTGAAGTTGTGTATATATATATATATATATACACACACACACACACACACACACACACACACACACACAAACATTAACAGTTACTCAAGTTATAGACTACACTGTTTGATTGTTCTTGACTTAATTCTATTTCTGTCTCTTGAACATTTTTCTCGTCACAGTACAATGTTTCTTTTTGGATCTTTCACTGTAACTGTTCGAATTTCACACATATCTACTTATCTCTCAATTGTGGGAGCCGCGCTGGTATAATGGCTTCGGCGTTAGACTGGCGACCAGGTGTTCATGGTTCAAACCCGGGCGTCAGCGTTTGAAGAAATGTTTACGGCCGGAAATTTGACTGAATAGCATGAACGGCTCCTGTGATAAGCCCTCTGTGGATGGAAAGGAGCGAAGCTCCTGACCGGGTTGGAAGGAAAGTCCTCAGGTTCCCCAGCCTCGCAATGACATGTCATTGGGCCGAAGAGCTGAAAGCCCAAGTGCCGCTGGTAAAAAAAAAAAAAAATCTCTCAATTGCTGGAATGTCTCTAAGTTTGGTAATAACACTGACGCCTTGATGTCTTGAACTGAGCTACCAACGTACTGATGGAACTCTGACCACGAAACAAGATTCTCACAGTGGTGCTCCTTATCGTATAGTAGGGTAACACAAGTGGATCTAGTTTCGGGTTGTCAATAAAAGCCCTTTAGTAATGGTCAGTAATACAAGCGTGAGCACTGGCTTGGTAATAGATAGGTGCTGCCCGGCATACAGATGGATAATAGTTTCTTGGCAAGCGTCCGCTCTGTATTCTGAACTTTGGCGTTGTGTACCGATTTAATATTTTTTTAATGTAAAACTTTTGCCTCGTTTTGGCGAGGCGCGTCCTGTTCAACCTAGTCGGTTATATTAGGGCGCATGTCCAAATAGAAAAGACCCTTAGGTCTAGTAGTTAGTTTAGTATTGTGTACCGATTTAAAAATTGCCGATGTTTATATAGGGCCCAATCCGACGTCCGTTGCAGTATTGTGACGTCATCACAAGCTGAGCTGAAAAATTTCCTCCGATTTTAGCTTTTATGGTTACTTGTGCGAGATCCATTTCATACAACTTCGTCGTTCATCTCATCCCGATAGTCTATTGCTATCGTGGCTATTCCTTCTTATGTAGCATAGTTATAGCTTTCTTTCCATATACATGTCATCCAAATCCGTTTCGATTTCAATTTGTTCTGAATTTTGGAAATGGACTGTAACCCTATCAATGAACAAGTTGATCCACTTACGTTTCATTATCTCCACAAATACAATGAAACTGAAGCCTTTCCTTATCTCTACATAAACCTTGACTTATCCTCGAACAAAAGAATCACGCCTCATGTTCATCTGTCCATCGGTTTTCTTGTAATCCTACTAAAACGATATCGATAACGCACATATTTCCAGCTGCCATAATTTCCATTATAAGCTTTGCAGATGTGACAATCGAGCCGGCAGGAAATGCGCGATTTTGATTGGTCACTATTTCTGCTCTGCTAATAATTTCCAAGGCAACTGTTTACAATTTCGCGACAACGTGCCATTTTCTTTGTTTTCACGTGGTCAGCACGATTTGCAGTTGGCTTCAGCATTCAGTTGGTTTGCTGGCAGCAATTCATTCTCTACCTCATGAGAAACACGAGGATATTCCATTCCCAAAGTATTTTACCGGCTTGTCGACATCAGACCACATTGATATTGCTGCATTTTTTATGTGCTCCAGTGTGTATATATATATATATATATATATATATATATATATATATATATATATATATATATATATATATATATATATATATATATATATATATATATATCTATATATATATATCTATATATATATATATATATATATATATATATATATATATATATATATATATATATATATAACAGTTAATGATGATTTGAGGTCGAAGTATGGGCGGTACCGGGTTCGATTCCCAGTAGAGGAATTATAATTTTCAGAACCAGTTGCCCTAATGATGTCATACTCCCCCCAGGGACTCATGGGTCGTGAGATTTCATTCTTCGTAACAAATACGATCTAAATAGTAGCCACAGGTAACCCCCTTATCAGAAAGTCATGTCGACCCTAGACGCCTGATACAGGGACAGGTTTCTTCTGAACGACCCGAGACCAATTGCAGAATAGCTAACTACGAGAAAGTAACTCGTCAAAACATGACGGTGAAAATAACCATGTTCCTGCTCTGTCTGCTGCATGTCCTCATGACGACTCTCTTTTTCCTGGGTTCATTAAACTCTTTTCCATTCCATTTCACTTTCACTGGATCTTTGTTGTCAAACTGAGAAAAAACAAACAAACCCAACAACAACAACAACGACAACCACAAACAAACAAATACAACTTTTATTACTCTATCTCCAAATCAGTTACTTGGGTGACTAAATCAGTCGAAGACTGGGACACAACCTCCCCCCTTTTTTCCCAAATTTCATTTAACCTCCTAAAACTATTAATTGTGATCATGTCTTACCTACAGAATTGTATATTAAATTGTATAGATCCGCTTGACTACACATTTTCATGAACTCTATTTGTTCTCTACTGTCTAAATATCTCAGATTAGAGATAGATATTCCTACGTTTTTGTCAGGTTTTGATTTTGGTTTAAGGACTACCATCGTTGCACACGGACAACTCCATCAGTGCTCCGATCTCCTCCCTGTGATCATACAAGGAGGATCTCAGCGCAGTGCACGAAATCCGAAGCACAGGAGAGAATCCCAGTGTGTGTATATAGGAATCATACGTTCTATAAATATTTGTGTGGTGAGTAGGTTTCTAATTGTTAAATTTGTTGTGAGGACGGGACATCTGTGTAACGCGTCGGGAAAAAATGTAGAAAAATGTTTCCGCAAAGCTGGTGTGTGTGTGTGTGTGTGTGTGTCAATTCAAGCTGGTGGTCACTTTAGTTTTCAAAGTGCAATGCGTGCATTTTCCCGAAACGATGGTGGGAATATTTTCTTTTCCCTTGTTACGTTTCACTTAGAACATTAGAAGGTTTATACAAAACCGATTTCACCTCGCCCCTTCCGCAGTATGTAGACTCACCTTTTGGTGATTTCGTAATTCCGCTCAAGAATGAATCCGTGCTCAACATCAAAAATAGAAAGTTGAGTCAGAAAGTCTTTGACAATTGTGAAATAAATGTGTACATTAGTCGTATAAGTCACATTAGTAATAATAACGTTTCTCAAATGTCAAGGATATATTTTGTCCGTTATGTCTGTCTTATATTTTTAAAACATTACATTTGTGTATTTATAATAATTACTTTCATAGTGATTTATGCGCCTGTTGCAGAAATTTAAGTCCGTTTTTCACTGCAATACCAATGCGTTGTGTGTGTGTGTGTGTGGGTGTGCGAGAGAGAGAGAAAGATATATATATATATAAACTGAATACCACACAATCAAAGACGCTAAGAAAAGGCTTTGTCACATTTTTTTAAACGAATGTGAAGAGCGCGCGCGCACGCGCGCGCGCACACACACACACATAATCTTTTTTCAGAAACGGAAGTAAAGTGGAAAGCATCAGATGAACTTCATTTGTCTTCTCTCTTCAAGTCTTTTCGGTTATAATGAGGGTGTTCAGTTGTTGTTGTTGTTGTTGTTGTTAAACTAGGACTGCTGAGCTTCTCGCTCTTTAGCAGCCAATACCAGGTCATGAACTCAAGTTTCTTCAGCTTGGCTTGCATATTAAAGAAATGCTATTTTCGTTATTAATTGCTGGATTTCAATGAAAATGCACAGACTTAACCTATATCAATACTAGATACGAAAAATGAAGAGTTTTATGGCACTGCACTACTGGTTGCCATAGAAACGGCGGCCATATTGGATTCTATTGTTCTATTTCAATTTGCTAAGGCTTTTTTATTTATTAAGCTATGAATACCAAATATGAACACAACGTTTATCATTATATTTTAAAACTTTTCGATTGGTGGATTTTTGATAACTTTAATACAAAAAAAGTTGTAGGACTTTGAATATAGTGTCTAAAAAAAGTAACAAATTTTGATAAATTTTACACTACTTTTTGCAATAAATCAAAAGTTTGATCAGATACTCAAAATCCAGCAATGTGAAAGTTTTAAAAGATTATGGGCAACATATGTGCCAATTTTTATGGCAATTAACACATAAGTGTGGAAGTTTTAAGGAAATTAGGATGAAAAAATTAGATTTTGAGAAAATCGCATTTTTCTCCATAAATAGACTACAATTAAATAAGTCTGTAATATTGCCCCTGAAAAATTGCTTACTTGTCATTTAGAACATACTGATAGCATAGCCAGCTTCCTCTGCAGCTTCCTATCTGGCTTTCTGTTGAAATTTGTGCCTAATTTCCTTCCTTGTCTTAGCGCAGTTTTCTGCCGTTTTAGAGCTGAGCAATATTGGATTCTTTGTTCTATTTCAATTTGCTAAAGCTTATTTATTTATTAAGCTATGAATACCAAATATGAACACAATGTTTATCATTATATTTTAAAACTTTTCCAGTGATGGATTTTTGATAACTTTAATACAAAAAAAAGTTGTAGGACTTTGAAAATAGCGTCTAAAAATAGTAAGAAATTTTACTAAATTTTACATAACTTTTGTCAATTAACCAAAAATTTGATCAGATACTTAAAATCTATCACATAAAAAGTTTCAAAAGATTATTGGCAATATATGTTCCAATTCTTACTTTTCCTGTGATGGATTTTTGATAACTTTAATACAAAAAAAGTTGTAGGACTTTGAAAATAGTGTCTAAAAATAGTAACAAATTTTACTAAATTTTACATTACTTTTGTCAATTAATCAAAAGTTTGATCAGATACTTAAAATCCATCACATAAAAAGTTTTAAAAGATTATGGGCAATATATGTTCCAATTCTTACATAAGTGGGGAAGTTATAAGAAAATTAGGATTAAAAAATAGATTATGAGAAAACAGGATTTTTATACATAAGAAGACAACAATTAAATACGTATGTAATACTACAGCAAAAAAATAACTTACTTGTCATTCAGAACATGCCGGCCATATATCCAGCTTCCTCTGCAGCTTCTTGTCTGGATTTCTGTTGAGATGTGTGCCTAATTTGGTTCCTTTTCTTAGTGCAATTTTCTGCCGTTTTAGAGCTGAGCACGAGACGTTTACGCTTTTTTGCTCCTGCCAGTCGATAAGCCTCTTTTCCACTGTTCAGCCCCAGGACTTTCTTGACAGAAGAAAAGGTATGAATTAGTAACACTTAAAATAATGATGTAAGCAGACATTGAACACTTTCCTTTACAATGTAGAAGCAAATGTAGTACAATGGAAGCAAAGCAAACACATGTAAGTAATAAATTATGTTACTAAAACTGATACTTATGGAGAAATTAAAATAGATCAGTTTAAATTTTTAGACAAGGAGAAGGAGAAATCAAAAATAAGATTCAGAAGTAAATACCTTCAAAATTTAAATCACATCCTTGCTTCACATGCTCCTCTTTCCATTTGCTGAAGTTTCCCGGGGCTTCCTTCTGGTACCAAGAACCAGTTACAGCACATGTCTGACAGTATTTTGAAAGCACATGGGCATCTATAACAAGACCTGTCAAGATCTCCACAACACAACCAATACCAATTTTTGAACTGTGGCCCCTTGTGAGCCAGCTGCCATCAAAACTGACTCCAATATCCATAATATGTTCATGATATGGTTGATTGCTCTGAGCACAGTTTACGCTGCGGGCTAGCTTAGCAGCATGATCAAATATTAATTGTGCGAGTTCTGGTGTTTGCAAATAAATTTTTTTTGCAATTGTGTTGACAGTTTTTTGATGCAGGCCAGGCATATCCATGTTCTGTGCAAAGTAGTTAAATTTATAGGGTCCCATTCCTGATAACAATGATGATAGAACTGCAACTTTGTTCACACTGAATGAATTATGTTCATCAACCGATGATGTGTACGTTGATGCAACGGTTTTGTTGCAAACACAACAATTCACTTTGATGTGTTGAACAAGACCTCTCTTGGCCTGATTATTAATTTCTGCAGACAGCTTCCCATAGCATTCAGGACATGCAAGCTGACTAACAAGGTTGCATATCTCAGACATATCAACTATAGTTCTGGAGACCGTACTGTTAGGCGCTGAAGCTTCTTGCACCGATGAGGCACTTAGTTCCAGCTTTTTACAGAACCGTGGAGTGCTGTGGGGTGATAAGGTAGAAGTTGTAGAAGAGCTTGTGCTGGCTCCTTCATTTACAGCTGAAGCTGACAGTATAACCTCAGGCAGACTAGGCTCATTAGGGGGACCATTTAGTTCTGAAAAAAGTACATAAGAAATAATCACAGCTCAAGAAACATGTCACATGCTTATAAATACCATGATAATTTATCGTATAATGTGGAATCATGTCATTTTGTCAAACCAGAAAAATGTGATCACTGTTTACTGCCAACGCGTTTACTAAAACCTTGCAAATACATAAATTTAAAAAAATAATAGCTTATTCACATGTGACATTTTTTTTTAAAGTATATCGTTGAACCCTTATGGGTTATAATTAGGACATATTGTGTATTAATTCAAGAAAATTAAGTCAGATTTCCAATATCCAAATATAGTACCTTCTTCCCCCTCCACTCAGTTCTAATAGTCAATCAAAACTAAATTTGTGTAGCCTAAATGTGTTGTGCGTGCCTGGCTTTCTACAGTGATTCATTTTGTACCATTACCATAAAAAAATTAGCGACTTTTACCTGCACTATCTTGGTTCCATCTTTTCTTCCTGGCCGTTTCCATGTTTAGATGACGAAAGCTATTCTTTTTTCGAGGCATTGTCACACAAAAAGTTCCGAAAAATGAGTCTAACTAAATATGTACACAGAATTTATCAATCCGACGCCATATTGTAAACACGGCGATTACAAGTCACGTGGATTCACGCAGCCAAAGAAAAGTTTAGAAATAGTGAGCGGAAAAAGCCGATGTCAGCGAATGTCCGACGATTTCCATATATGGAAGTAATCGGTAAAAAAGCGACCCAGAAATTCTCGATCTTGGCGGGTATAATTTTGTTACCAAAATAAATGAACTACATCACAGGATTCCCCAGATCTAGGCGAATCCAATGATGTATAATACGTAGGGGTGCAGGCTTGGTTGCTATGGGAAAAACGAGGTCGAATTTGGCATATTTTCTCGAGTTTGAGAAAATCTCTGTGTACCATACCTTTTTCAAAGTCAAAATACATATTGTTAGAGTGCATTTTGACATTTAATTCTTTTATATTTAGATTCAGGAGATGTTAAAGTATCAGAAAATGGACTAATCCCAAAATCCATCATTTTTGTATTTTGACGTTAATTTAATGCCCGCTCCTGGCCTTAAAGAAACGTCACATCTGGTCCCAAGCTGGAGTAAGAAGTGTGTGTGTCATACTGTGCATTCCCCGCCGTCCAAGGGGGCTGTCCAACTACAGAGCTAAAATACTGTACTCTGGTTCTGGACTCTCCCAAGGAATTGTCACGGCATGCACAGAGCCTGTTACGGGTTGCCTCCTGTTAGCTCTGCAGCAGTGGTCCAACAGTGGCCAAAACTCAAGAGTAACTAATGTGGGTCTTCAAAGGTGTCTACCTTCGCACAAGATTACTCTTGACAGAGTTGTAGGTAGAAGGATAATGATGCTTCTACCTCAAGGGGGTTTCCCCACAAGATATTCAGAAAAGCGAGAACAATGCTGCATGAGGCTGAGCAAATGTTAACTCTAGTATCTGTCGTCAACTTTTGTGAAGGATATGGTTTTTGTATAATTCGGTAGCTCATTCAAACCACCAGCTGAGTTAATTAACCGAAATTCCTCCTATTATTATTGTATAGCTCTGTATTTAAGAAATTGTCTGAGACATAAGGATGTAGTACATTCAAAATGATTAAATCAACTTTAGATTTGTCTTTATACAAGTAACAAATTTAATAATCAATTATGTTTTAACAGTTATAAAAATATATAATTCCTTATAGAAAAGTTATCATCACTGGGTGATGTTATGGCGTAAAAATTTTTATAGTTCACTTGGCAGCTTTTATGTTTCTACTTAGATGCCAATGAGTTTGTCTGTTCTGCTGCTGATGTTTGGTTCTTTGTAGATGGATGCCTGATTCACACTCGTCACCAATCAAGTTTGAAAGTTGTAGCACGTTCCAAGAAGTGTCATGGAGTAACTACCAAGCTGGTCCCGCGTCTTTAAGACCCGTCTGATGATGGTGTCTTGCGTCGACTTCAGGCCACCTATACCCTCCCTTGTTCCAGAGATAGTACCCTCAGTTGGTACCAACGACTAGTGTCACAAAATAAGAGAACAAATACCCTCTTGAGTATTGCGTTTTCCTGACACACACTGATGTACCCCCTCTTTTCATTCCACCATCCCATCTACCTCAGAACGTTACCCTCGATGAGAATTAATCTTTATCCCATTGAGCGAAAACTTTCTTTACATTTAAATGGAATAGATTTATGTTTAACTTTACATTGGTTGAAAAGGTTAGTAATATAGATTGAATATGTTTTCATTTACATCTACACTGGTTGAAAATGTTAATAATATAATAAGTATGTACATAATTTCTTTCATAAGTCACTTCCTGCTCAATATGGCACTTGGGACTACCTCTGCTTTTAGTTCTCTATAAGAAACTCGCATAAAGCAGCCACCAGCCCTTGCAGTGGTGGTTCATGAGATCACCATTCTATATGCTGAGGTTGCCAGCCTCACATGACGTAGACATCCACTTTGCAATTTTCACATATTAATATTAAAATGTCAATATATACATATTATTTCACTGACTGACTTCTGGCTCAGAGAAATAGTTAAGGCAACTTGTTGAAGATGCCTCTTACACGTGTTCTGGGGTTGTTACTTTATAATAAGCTCCAACTTTGAATCCGTGTTTCAGATTCCTTAGATTTCGGTTTTCATTGGTAATAATGATAGAGTTTTCCTGGGGTCTTAAGTCCTCAATAGGCTAAACAAGTCCGGTCCAATAAATGAACTCTGATTCTATTTTAACTCTGGCAGGTCTGGCTGTCTCTTGACGAGGCGAATTTTCGCAGTGCTTTCAGCCGACTAAAGTGTCAGGTTGTATTGCAACTTTCGTCCAACGCACGTTGTTGTTTACTATTAGACCAGGCTCCAATGAGAAATGTTGTTATATTTACATCTCAAATACCGGCCAATAGTTACAATCATGCGTGGTTTGATGGCGTCTAAGCCCTCATGGAAAATTCTATATGTTATTTAAAAGGTCATTTTCCGTATAAGGAGTTGTTATATCCGTCGATTCGTGGAAATGATTGCACTGCAACTCCCTACAGTATCACAAATAATGTCTTCGCAATAATTCTGCTGGAATCTTATTACAACATTTCCGCTCAGATGTGACAGACTGATAGTTATCGCACCGTCCTTATGCAAACAAAAATTCATAGTATTGGCATCTGGGCTAAGACGTCACACTAGTCTTATCAGCGATAATTAACCTGTGCTGGCCGTTTTCCGTGTGAAACAGGCGCCCAACTTCTAGTATACGAGAATGTCTACCAACGGATTGTCGGTAAATGTTGCATCACCTCTCTCAGCAGGGATGGTCAGGTAAACAGACACAACGAGTAATTACGGAAAAGAAGTGCAAACAATGACTCCAAAATAACCATACTGCCGGAGAGGAAAAGAGAGCGAACCCAATTCCGTTACAGAGGCACCTCAGCTTCCCCTGCTTATCACTGGATCCACAGTGAGATCCTTCTGCATGCAGTCAACCAAGTCAAAGAATTACGCCTGAGGCTCAAGTGACTTCTCAAAGCTTAGTTTGCAATGCTGGGTTCTCAACAAGTTTCACCACAGGAGGAATCGCTGGAAGTGTGTGGATGATTTCAAGAGTCAATGAGGATGTAATTAGCCTCAAAGACATAGGTTCACTTCCACGTACGTATGCTGTAGCACTGTGCATAGCTGGTGGTCATATAAGGATGACTCCAGATATGCCTCCATGCATTAGGGTGTTCAGTGTTAGCTTTATTTTCCGTTTTGTCTTTACTTTACATCAGCATGATATTTACAATATAATGTATTTAGTGTGAGCTATTTACATCATAATTTGTTGTCTGTACTTTATTTCTTAGTGTAAACACAACTTGGTCATTCATAGATTAGGCGTCTCGGCGGGAGGTCGTAATAAATATTGCGTATTAATATGGAAACCAATTACGGGAAGAAATTAGTGTGCATATTTTATATAACGTTAGGGTTACCAAGAGACGCGTACATCATGATTAAAAAAAATAGATATGACGAGTTTTTGGATTTTTATGGAGAATGGCAGCACCGCTGAGCTCTGTCATAAGGGCTCATCCACATATGACGTCACGCAGTGAGGGGTCTACAATTTTGTGACGATAGGGAAAGGGGTGTGCAAAAATTTGACGTCACACAAAAATACGAGTGTGGCACTCTTCTTTCATAAATCATGTCTGAACAAAATAAATTTGGTAACCTAAATCCTCAAAGTCTGCTTGTATCTACAAGTATTAATAACTCCCTCGTGGACGACTGATCAATCAGTCAATACTCATTAGCTCCCGAAGGAGCATGGACCTTCAACAAATGCATATCAAGTCCTCCTGTCACGTGCCATCAGCTCAAGTTCTTTCCACGCCATTTTCACTTCTGTCTCCATTTCTCTTCTCCATGTGTTTTTATTCGACCTCTGCCATCTCTTACCCCGTGGGTTCCAGAACAAGGACTGCCTTATAAGGCTATCAACATGTTTCCTCAAGGTGTGTTCTATCCATCACCAGTATCTTCTCATTTCTTGTTATACTGGCACTTGCCTGGTTCTTGTCATGAGTTCCACATTGGCGACCATTTCATACCAAAATTGTGTGACGAAATATGTGGACGACCCCTAAAGAATCAAATATCTTTGAAATTCTTAAGAAAGAATGCTACAATATGAGCACGAGCCAGAAACTTTGGTTTCACTAAACAGGATCAACTATTCTATGAGAGGCACAGGTATATGAGTAGTATGTCATGTACTTTACGGTTAGGATTTCTGCAGGTGGCGCGAACTTTTATATAATAAAAATACTCCGATCGATTCTGCAGGTGGCGCGGACTTTTATATAGAAATATATTAACTCGATAATGGCGGGTTAGTAGGTAGGTATTTTAATTGTTGTGTGTTGTTGTCTTATGCTGGTATTGTGTTGTTATGTTTCTTAGTCATATATACATATTTTACAAACAGGTAGACAATACATATTTTACAAACAGGTAGACAATACTTATTTTACAACAGGTAGACAATATTTATACTATATATATATATATATATATATATATATACACATATATTTTACAACATAGATAACAAAGGCCAAGGTTTTTATAAATAGAAGTATATATTTAATATCACAGTGTTTTGTTACAGTCTGCCCAGAACAAATATACGAGTATATATAAACAATATAAAAATCGATAATGGCGGAAAATATAAAAATCGATAATGGCGGCGTAGGTTACTAAGGGGTTTTTTAAAGGGAGAGGGTATTGACTTTGGCTGGCGGGGTTGACGACTCATGTGTGTGTTGTGGTGTAGCTGGCGGGTGTGGGTGGTATTGCTTTTGGTTTGTCTGGTGTTTTGTGTGTAGGTATTTTAATTGTTGTGTGTTGTTTGTTTTACACACCGTATATACATATTTTACAACAGGTAGACAATATTTATACAGTATATATACATATATACAACATACATAAAAATCGATAAAATCCTGCACTCTTGAGATAAAGAGGAAAATATAAAAAATCGATAAATTCGCTTAGTATGAGTTTTATAGAGGAAGATGGCTAATGAGCGGGGTGTGGTGTTGATTTTTGAGTGCGCGGGGGGTATTGGTTTTGGTTGGCGGGGGGTGATGACTCATGGGTGTGTGTTGGGATGTAGTGCCGGATTAAGACAATGTATAAGCGGTGTGATGTGGGTGGTATTGCTTTTGGTTTGTCTGGTGTGTTGTATGTATTTTAATTGTTGTGTGTTGTTGTATTGTGCTGGTAGTGTGTTGGTGTGTTTGTTTATACAACATATATATATACAAATTTTACAACAGGTAGACAATACTTATACAATATATATATATATATATATATATATATATATATATATATATATATATATATATATATATATATATATATATATATATATATATATATATATATATATATATATATATATATATATATATATATATATATATATATATATATATATATATATATATATATATACACAACATACATAAAAATCGATAAAATCCTGCACTCTTGAGATAAAGAAGAAAATATAAAAAATTGATAAATTCTCTTAGTATGAGTTTTATAGAGGAAGCTGGCTAATGAGCGTGGTGTGGTGTTGATTTTTGAGTGCGCGGGGGGTATTGAATTTGGCTGGCGGGGGTGACGACTCATCTGTGTGGGTGGTATTGCTTTTGGTTTGTCTGGTATTTTGTGTGTAGGTATACAAATATACAACATATAGACAATATATATTTGTACAACATTGATAAATATAACAAATGCCGAGGTTTATAAATAGAAGTATATATTGCGAGACAAAGTATGAATTAAATTAGAAAGTTACATGGAATGTTTTGGTTTAAGTTAGGCTCGTGGGGTTGAGTGTGCAATTGGAGTTGGGGTATTGGGGGTAGATAGTGAGGAATGGGTTTATATAAGGAAATATGACGACAAAAACTCGATAAAGTGGCGAGGCAAAGGCTTATAGAGGAAAATATAAAAATTGACAAATTCGCATAGTATGATTTTTATAGAGGAAAATGGCTAATGAGCGTGGTGTGGTGGTGTTGATGTTGGTTTTGCCTGGTGTTTGTGTGTAGGTATTGATGAGAATATATGAGTGAGAGAAAAAAACCAGGTAAGTTGTCGTTAGCGGGTCGGTGGGGTTTTTAATGGAGTGCGCGGGGGGGGGGGGGGATTGATGATGACTCATGGGTGTGTGTTGGCGTGAGGAAAAAAAGAAGTCAAAAACTCGATAAAATGGCGGGGCAAAGGCTTATAGAGGAAAATACTCGTATAAAAAATTGATAAATTTTATAGAGAAGATGGCTGATGAGCGTAGTGTGGTGTGGGTGATTTTATTTTTTGTGTTGTGTTGTGTGTAGGTATTGATTAGAATATAGGGTGGTGAGAGGTGACGTGGTGTAATTATCGGAGACAACTATTCCTGTGATGTAAAAATATGACAGGGAATTTCCGTTTGTTGGGTGAATGTAATTACATATTGATACGGGCTCTGGTCCACGGGGTAGTTTTCTTTATTATTTATATTATATCATGAGTAATAAGTCTACTCACCCCAATGTCCATCTAGTGGTATGTAAGTGACCCCGCACAAAGCCGTATTCTCCACATAAAAAATACTGTCAAAGGCCAGACTGGACAGTGCCAAATAGACAGTTTTATTGAACACAACGAGGCTCCGTAGAGATATATCCCATATGCTGACTAGATTATGGCGTCAACTTGAAAATCCTTAGTGTCGCTGTACAGGCTGCAACAGTAACAATGTCGAGGCCATTTTCATCCCTCTTTTAATAAAGTTCAAACACGCACGTGCTTTTACCGCTAGGTATAAAACCCGATCGATCGTTGGCGCAAAACTTCGCGAGGAAACCATTGATCGTATACTTTATAAAATTCCATTAGCATAGAGGTCTTTTTCGTTGCTTTTTTTTGGTTTGATTCCCTGTCTTTATTTACTTCACAGTTCACTTTTACTTTGTCCTTGATGGTTTTAATTTTGTCCTTAATTTCTGTGTCCTTTAGACCAGGGCTTTTGTTCCTTTCATTTTCTGTCCGTTTTGATGTTCCTTCCTTAGTGTGTTTTTCTGTTGTTTTGCTCCAAGCTTTTCCCGCCCCTGACTGCAATCTGGTTAGCATTATGTTGGACTTATTTGCTCTTATTGTGCTATAAATAGGTTGTTGTATACGAGTTGTCTTTACTCTTTTTTTAAAAAATATTGTCTAATTCCTCTATCTTTATTTTATACCTATCACCGATGACTTACAATTAGTATTTATGCTCTATCTATGCCTAATGCTAAATTAACACAAGACAAGCTGTTAATATATTTTTTTAAATATATAAATTTTATATTATGTTTAGATATCAATAGTTAAAAGCTGACTAAGCCTACTACTAAGCTAGTACATTTGAATTAAATTTAATTTTGTTCACGCGCGTGCTCACACATGAAATCTCCTATATCGTCTCTGGTGCCGTCGACATTTTTGAAAATGGGCGGCATTTCAGAAAAATGGTCTTTCAAGTTATCGGCGACGTGGATATCGCATTCGATGATGCCAAAACACGTCTCATCTATAACAGAGGCTAGAATCTGTTGTTCCGTTAGAGGCTATCTAAATTTGCCGTAGCTCGGCTTTACACGGGTGAACATCGTGCTCAGAAAACGATCGATTGCTCGATCGGTTTTCTTCAAGCTTTGCCATTGACATTCCCACATTTCGACTACTGGAACCTTAACCTCTTTAGATAGGTACGCGCGAATTTCGCGCGTTTTTTCGAACAACTCTGTCATCGGGTTTTTATTGACTGGATTAATGACTCTACCACGGGTAAGTGACCAGTCCGGATGACAGTGAAACAAACAACCGTGAAATTGATACACGGTTCGCGATACATTAAATAAATGTAACTAAGTATGTGTTCCAGTTATCAAACGGTTATCTATTTTTTTTTGTCCTACAATTTTCAAACTTTAGTGAAAACATTTCTTCCAATCAGCAAAGATGGTCCCAAAATTTTCCCAGTCCTGCTCAAAGGTTCCAACCTGTAGGTAAATAGATCAGCTGTCAAATAATTCTTTAAATATTTCTTTAAATATTTCTTGCAGTTTTCCAAACTTTTCATTAAATATTTTTTCATTAAATATTTTACCTGTTGTCAGTACTTGACAATGCAAATAATTCTTCCACTTGTCAAATATTTCTTACAGTTGTCAAATATTTCTTCAAATGTTTGTTTCCAGTTGTCAAATATTTCTAACAGTTGTCAAAATATTTCTTCAAACGTTTTTCAGTTGTCAAATATTTCTTCAAATTTTTTTTTTCCACTTATCAAATATTTTTTACAGTTGTCAAATATTTTTTCAAACGTGTCTTACAGTTGTCAAATATTTCTGCAAATATTTTTCTTTCCAGTTGTCAAATATTTCTTCAAGTTTTTCTTCCACTTGTCAAATATCTCTTACAGTTGTCAAATATTTCTGCAAATGTTTGTTTCCAGTTGTCAAATATTTCTAACAGTTGTCAAAATATTTCTTCAAACGTGTTTTTCAGTTGTCAAATATTTCTTGAAATGTTTTGCAGGTGCCAAATATTTTTTCAAACGTGTCTTACAGGTGTCAAATATTTCTTACAATTGTCAAATATTTTGTCAAAAGTGTCTTACAGTTGTCAAATATTTCTGCAAATTTTTTTTTTTTTTGCAGGTGCCTAATATTTCTTCAATTATTTCTTTAAATATTTATGCAAATGTTTTTTTCTAGTTCTTTTCTTCAAATGTTTCTTACAGTTGTAAAATATTTCTTCAAACGTATCTCCCAGTTGTCAAATATTTCTTCAAACGTTTCTTACAGTTGTCAAATATTTCTTCAAATGTTTTTCCACTTGTCAAATTTTTCTTCAAATGTTTTTTCCATTTGTCAAATATTTCTTGAAACGTTTTTTCCGGTTGTCAAATTTTTCTTCAAAATAAAACTTGTGTCCAAACTTTTTACCTGTTCAGTCAAGTGTGACTAAGTATTTGTTCCAGTTATCAAATGGTTATCTACTTTTTTGACCAGCAAATGTCAAACTTTAATGAAAACCTTTCTTCCAATCAGCAAAGATGGCCCCAAAATTTTCTCCCAGTCCTGCTCAAATGTTCCAACCTGTAGGTAAATAGTTATTAACCTGTTTATAATTGTTTTATTTTTGCAGGGGCCAAATAGTTGTTTTATTCTTTCTTGCATGTGTCAAATGTTTCTTACAGTTGTCAAATATTTCTAACAGTTGTCAAATATGTCTTACAGTTGTCAAATATTTCTTACAGTTGCCAAATATTTCTTCAAATGTTTTTCCAGTTGTCAAATTTTTCTTCAAATGTTTTTTCCCAAGTGTCAAATATTTCTTCACATGGTTCTTGCGGTTGGCAAATATTTTTTTTTAAAATATTTATCCAACTCATGCTTGCAGTTGCCAAATATTTCTTCAAATATTTCTTGCACTTATAAAAAGTTCTTAAAATATTTCTTCTCATTACCAAATATTTCTTCGAATGTTTCTTGCTGTTGCCAAATATTTCTTCAAATATTTCTTCAAATAGTTCTTGCAGTTGTCACATATTCCATCAAGTGACTAATCCGGTTGCCAATATTTCTTGTAGCTGTCAAAGACTTCTTTAAATATTTCTTTAAATATTTCTTGTAGTTTTCGAAACTGGTTATTAAATATTTTTTCCTATTGTCAAGTACTGCAAATAATTCTTTCAGCTGTCAAAAATGTCTTCCAGTTGTCAAACATTTCTTTAAATATTCCTTATAGCTGCAAAATATTTTTGTCGAGTATTTCTTCCACTTTCACATATTTCTCACTGCCATATAGAAGTAAGCTGGTGATGCAGGCGTTATATATCGCAGCTTTGGTCGTCGTTGTGAGTTTGAAGTTTCCCCAAACACGTGATATGAGGCGGGCAAAGGTAGCTACAGCTTTGTCAATGCTGCTGTCAATCTCTGTGTCCAGAGAGAGTTTGTCATTGATAATAGACACAAGGTATGTGTGTGGTGCATCACTGCCAATTCATAGTTATCGATAGGGATAACTGGCGCAGCACCTACCTCTTGACTCAGCACATTTGTTTTCTTTAGACTTATTGTCGAGGTCAAAGGCCTTGCATGCTTTGATGAAGCGATTCACCGAGCTCTTTCTAGGATCAGAGACGAACTGGGATCCCCGGTACAAGATATAGATGTAAAAGTACGGATTTTCTTTCTTTCTTTCTGTCTGTCTTTCTGTCTTTCTTTCTTTCTTTCTTTCTTTCTAATTTATTCATTCTTTCTGTCTTTCATCGTTCGTTTATTCGTTCTGCCTATCAGTTTTTTTAATTCGTTTTATTAAATACCAGAAAACTTTTCTGCAAATCTTAAATTTCAGGTAGCACTTAAAAAATATTATGGCAATAAATCTGCAGGATATTCCAATGCTACAATAGTTAATGTTGGGCATGATTATCTTCATTCGGGAGTTTGGTGAAAAAATCAAGTGACGTCTGTTCTACAATGGATTTTGTTGTGTGTGACAAGTTCCTATCTCATGTCATGATGACACACTGACATAATGTCACGTGTCCAACTCTTCTTATTTGTTTTTTAATCCTTTAAATGTTTACCACGTTTCCATGCGGTACGCCACTTTCCACCATAGATCTGCTTCATTCGGTTATATCGGTGCGCTATTTATACTTTGTAAATTATTTGCAGTTGTGTCGATGTAGATATCACTTATATTGTTTCTCCTGGTACTGTTTTTTATTGTACCACAGATAGTTTCAGTGTTGAAGATGGTGTATATTTGCGTAATTGAGCTGGTGCTGTGGTTACGACTTTGGTGCATTTATTTTACTTCTGTTTGCCCCATATAACTTGCGATTTAATGTGTGTAGCAGCCGCAGGAAACACAGCATGCCGTGGGGCCGTTTCACAAAATTACGTAACACAAAGAGGGGAGGGTGCCCGAGATGTTTCGCTTTGTTTAAAATAAAAATAGGGGGTGGGTGGGGGGGGGGTGGGGGTGGGGGTGTGGAGAGGTTCTGAAATGTTGTTAAATTTCAAAAAAAAGAAACGCATAGCTACTGAAGGCACACACATAGCCATAATTTTGACATTCAATAACTTTTTTAATTTAATGAGTTAATTGTTCAAATTGCACACAAGAATACCTTAGGGTTCAACCAATCAATTGACAGTTGTTTTGCATCTGGGTCACGAGAGTTTTTTGGCGTACGGGCTTTCCCGTTAGTATGGTGTGTGGCCTCCTCTTGCATCGATCAGCGACTGGCATCTCCTGGGCATGGATGCGATCAGACGTCTGATGTGGGCCTGTGGGATGGCTGCCCACTCTTCCTGGAGTGCCTGGAACAGATCACGACGATTGGCTGGAGCAACGTCTCGGCGACAAACACGTCTATGCAGCTCATCCCACAGGTGCTCAATCGGACTCATGTCTGGAGACAGGGATGGCCAGGGAAGGGTGAGAATGTTGTTGGCAGTCAGGAACTGCGTGGTCAACCGTGCACAATGGGGTCTGGCGTTGTCCTGTTGAAACACAGACCTTTGGGCAGCCAAAAGTGGAAGGACATGGGGTCGAAGAATTTCATTGACGTATCGTTGCGCATTCAAGCCTCCTTCAATGTGCACCAATTGACTCCTTCCGTTGTAACTGATCATTCCCCACACCATTGCACCTCCACCACCGTGCGGCGGAGCTTCATCAACGCAATTTTGGGCAAAACGTTCATTTCGCCTACGGTAGACCCTACGCCGTCTATCATGACGCTGCAACAAAAAGAAAGATTCGTCACTAAACCAGACACGTCTCCATTGATTGTCAGCTGCCCAGGGACGATGCTGGTTGGCCCAAAGAAGTCGATTTTGGCGATGGCGGCGCGTAAGGACAGGTCCTCGGTGAGGTCGTTGTGCCCAAAGTCCAGCGTCATGCAGTCTATTCCGGACAGTTTGATCAGACACATGACGTCCTGCAGGCAATGACTGGGCAGTTGAGGAAGCTGTTGTAAACCTGTCTCTGAGGTGACGAAGCCGAATAAAGCGATCCTCCGCTGCTGTTGTCACTCTGGGTCGTCCACTGCGATGCCGGTCTTCAACTGAGCCAGTGGCTTGGAACCGGTGCCAAAGTCGACTGATGGTACTCTGATGCACGTTTAGATGCCTGGCAACCTGACTTTGACTTTCGCCTGCATGCAGTCGGCCAATAGCAATGTTCCTTAAATTTATCGATAGAGACGCCATAAATGTCTGCTTGAAAATGAACTGAATTTTTTTTGTGTAGCGTTATCCTTTTATAGGGTTTCAGTTGCGTAGTCAGTGAATAGTGTTCACCCCAAATTTTGTTGCTTTCACGTGCGCGCAACATGAGCTGTGGTCAAAAATTGCGTCATAAACACTATTGACCACTGCGTTGTAACGATTACAAAAAACGAACGCAATTCAGGTCAACACGTGCATTTGACACTGTAAAGAACATTTGAGGCTGGTTTTTATATACCCTAGCACCAAATTTTACTTACAAACTCAAAACAAAACGCGCCCTCGGATAGCCAAACTAACTGTTACAATTCATAGCAAGTGACTGGCCTATTAGAAAGGTATTAAAACGCTGTTGTATGACAGGTGATTATGTTGAAATGATTGGTAAGATAGATAGCCAGGTCTAATTACGACACAAGTGCAGATAATCGAGTGTAGTGAAGCTCTACATTACCACCTGTCGTACCGAGTAGTTTTAGGAAGTTTATTTATAACCCACCACAAAGGTCCCATCTGAGTAGAGTGGATGGTGATAAGTACGTGAGAAATAAAGGTGTGAGAAATAGATTTCCCGGGTAAATAGTTTAAGGAGAAGATCTTTCTCTGGAATGAGTAAGTGTCTCTAGTCCAGCCTATCTATACGACTATAATTTAGTACAAGACAATCTTTTCCCTCCCCATAACATATAAATATGAGTTTAAACTACACACAACACATACACGCACGCACGCACGCACGCACGCACCACACACAGAGCTGCTGTGTGACAACAAGATACACAAACGTGAAAACTATGGTTAATTGTGTATGGGTCTGACCAACACACAAAGTTAAGTTTCTTTTAATGTTTATTATTATTTAAACTTGACAACATCAAAACATCTAAAGAAAGATCAAATAAAATCTGATATTTACATACATAGAAAATAACTAAATAAATGTGCCCACTCACCCCTCTTGAGAAAAGAACCCAAAAAGTTAATAAACCCAAAGGTCAAATGTTTTGCACTATGTACAGAATAGACAGTAAAGAACAAGTTCCTACTATATGCTACCCAGTAAAGTAAACAATTTTAAGAGCAAAATCAAGGATGGTACAGTTTTCTGTAACAAAGAAAAATATTCACTCTCTCTGTCATACGTGGCCACTCAATCGCTCCTTACCTACTCTTGGTGAAATCTCTTGGAAATACAATTATCCTGAATATAAAATTTCCAGTGGTTTTATCTTCCAAATTGGCCCCAGTCCATCCTCTAATAACTAAGATTTAATAAGATGGACGCCTAATTTGGTGGTTTAATCCTGGATGGACAAATGTCACCTCGAATAGTTAATGTAGAAAAACCACAGATCTTGGGGTTCACAGTAGTAAACAGAGGAAAATACTTCAGTATTGGGAAACATCTGGTTGCTAAAGATGTTACACTTGATAAAACTGATGGTAATCCTATCGGCTGGCTCTAGGTGAATGCCGATTCTGAAACAGCGTTACAATTCTTGATGATACTCTTGATAATGTGACACTAGGATACACACCGAGGAAAACGTTTTGATAGCATTTACCAGTCAGTCCTTGTTCTGGAACCTTCCAGGGTTTAGAGAGGGGGTGGTGAAATACCACAGATCACGTGAACAAGAGAACTGGAGACAGTCCTGACGGGATGAAGAAGACATAGAATGACTTGAGCTGATAGCACGTGACAGGAAGACTCTGTAAGTTTGTTGAAGGCCTATGTTCCTTGGGGAGCTGAAGGTTGATGATGATGAATACCTCAGATAATTCTGGTTTGTGTGTTTTGTTTTTGTTGAGGAATGTTTGTACACAAACATGAGTCGACACGCTGCCTTCAATATTTCAAAACGGATCTTGTAATATTCTATCAGATGCTTGCTAACAGTAATTTTCCGGAACAAACGTGAAATTTTGTGTTTAAAAAAACTAGACTTAAATTTTTTTTATTTGACAAACACGGAATATAAAGTCAACAAATTCAAGTACAGATAAAAGGTAAAGGAACCCGTTACACGCCCATTGAGGCATATTTGGAATATGGTGTTAGGCCCATATTATCTTGACCGTCGGCACACGAGGGGTGATGTGGTCGGCATCACGCCGGCCGCCTTAACCTTCCCAGAGTTGCTCTGGTACCCATTTGGGGGCTGGGTCGACCCAGGAGCCGTTTGTGGCCTAAAAAAATCCCACCTCATCTGGGGATCGAACCATTGACCACTGCGCTAGGAAGCCAGTGCACTAACCACTATGCTCCCGCGGCTAAGTACAGATGGTGACAATTAAATAGAAACTATGATCATAATACAAATAAAAGTGGAAATAAGGACATTGTATTAATCAGAAGAAAAAATAAGCGTTGTTTATAAAAGAGGTACAACGACATGACGGATTGATTTTGTCGTTTGCCCTAAAGACGCCATTAGGCTGATGGAACAACGGCAAAGAAAAAATCTATATTCGCTGTTGCCCTTAAGACGCCACTAGGCGTAATGGCCACTGACTGCTTTTGCCGGTCATATGGCTAAGGACGGAAGAAGAAGAAGAAGATAAAAGAGGTCGAGTGGTTGAATGGATTAGGGCCCTTGCTTCTAGAGGCAAAATTAACAGGTCAAGAAAACAGGGCTGTGGGAGTGCCTGACTCTGCTCGTGAGTTAGAGAAGGTTTAGGCGGCGAGAGACGGAACACGTTACCCCCATCTCATAAAGCTGATACCTAGTATTAGAGTCAAGTCTCTAAAAAAAAAAACACTGTGCTATCCTCTACGGCAAATATCTGTTATGGACTACATCAAATGATAATTTACATTATAGAAAGGTGTTAACAACACATATCATTTATGTTACTTACCACTGAGAGAAAGTGCAACAACATAAAATTTATATTTTACTTACCACTGAGATAGTGTTTAAACACTTGAATAAAGTTGACAATAGATGAGTCACTTGTTTATCTTGAATAGAAAACACTGAACCATTGTCCGTTAATGAGTCAAACGGCCGCGGCGAAGAAAGGTAAACATGATCATCGACCCTGCACGTGGTAACAGGACAAATCAAACCAGCGCTGTCAGTGATCACATTGCTAACACTCTTGCTAACTTCATTTAACACAATAAACTGAGTCCTCTATGGAGAACTTCATATTGTGTCAACTCGGTCGTCACGGCTGCACACGATGAACGTTTTGGATGGTGGAATGTCTTGGTAGATGTGGTTGTCGAAAGTATATGGTGTGGGAATCGAAGTCGTTGGCTGCAAGTCTTGTGGTAGCTGGCTCGCGCGTCGATTTTTGTCTGTGAGCCGTATTTGCCCGAATTCTAAAAAAAAATGTAATAATAACATGGCGACGTCGCCATATATTTAAGATTAGTTGTTAAAATATCTTATATTTTATTAACCCATAAAAATAATGAATACTCATATACTCATATTAAAATAATGAAACCAAGTACAAATGATGTTATACAATATTTTCATATATACA
The DNA here is from genome assembly GCA_024509875.1 of Oreohelix idahoensis. NCBI lineage: Eukaryota > Metazoa > Mollusca > Gastropoda > Stylommatophora > Oreohelicidae > Oreohelix > Oreohelix idahoensis. Next base: position 472,638 of record JAMPIV010001563.1, on the reverse strand, counting down.
CCCGTCACCATTGTGGCGTGCGCAAACATGAGCAATGAACAAAGATTTGGAAAAAAAGACAAGGCCTGTAAAATGTGGATATATAATGTCAAACAATAATTAGTAGTTGATGGAAATCTAAGGCTTCGTTCAAGATGGTTCAACTACAATGGTGGTCTCTGGTTTAAATAAGCAGTTGAAAAAAGGGAGATAATAACATCAACATAGATTAGTGCAATATTTTGAATTGACGTCTACTCCTCAGGAGCATAGTTCTTCAACCATTCATATACCAGGTCTTCATGTCACGTGCCATCAGTTTCAAGGTCTTTCCATTTCTTTTTTCATGACCTTTATGTCTGTCACTAGTTCTCTTCTCCGTGTGACCTTTAGTCTTCCCCTGCCTCCATTAATCTGGAGGTTCCAGAACAAAATTCATATGTAGAGACACTTTCAAATCTGGTCAAACGTTTAGGGCGAACTAAGACATGAAGGATCCGCTACGGAACATCATTCAGTGTTACTCTTCCACCCTGGCAGAAGTACAGAACTTGAACAAATTCAGGCCAAGATTCGCTTGTCTAATGCTGTTCGTTCTAGGTCTTTTTCCCATGTCCTCGTTATCTTTGTAATGTCCGTCTCCAAGAGAAAGGGATAAAGACAACATGGGAATTCCTTGAATGGATTTCACAGGACAGGAACAGACATTAATTTATTGAGTCTCTGCTCCTCAGGGAACACAAGGTTTACAACGATGAATGCACAGAAAACATATCTTGTCATTTATATTTTAAACGGATAACATTGTTCATGTCTAGAACTTTGGTATTTGTGCCACGATTTTTAAGTGTGGGAAACATTTGTATGAAGATATAAGGACATGAAATATAGATATATTCATGAACACAATCGTCCGACATAAGAATTGGAGTGCGCTAGGAATGCATCTTGTCGCTATTTCTTGTCTTACTGGCTATACATTGGATTAGGAAAACAACCACACCAACCATCAGAAATGGAATTTGGTGAACTCTAACAAAATAGCTTGCCGTTCTAGAAGTTTCTGATGATATGGCTTTTGTGCAACATAACCGTAACCAGAGACAAGGCAAAATGATATGGCTTTTGTGCAACATAACCGTAACCAAAGACAAGGCAAAATAATATGGCTTTTGTGCAACATAACCGTAACCAGAGACAAAGCAAAATGATATGGCTTTTGTGCAACATAACCGTAATCAGAGACAAGGCAAAATGATATGGCTTTTGTGCAACATAACCGTAACCAGAGACAAGGCAAAATGATTTGGCTTTTGTGCAACATAACCGTAACCAGAGACAAGGCAAAATGATATGGCTTTTGTGCAACATAACCGTAACCAGAGACAAGGCAAAATGATATGGCTTTTGTGCAACATAACCGTAACCAGAGACAAGGCAAAATGAGATTGCTTGCTGATATATCACAAATATTAAGTCTGATAACAAAGAGACAAAAGACACTGATTATGAAAATAAAAATGTGACAAATGATAGACAAATTGTTCTTGGAGATACACCTCTTCAAGATGTGGACGTCTTGGTGGCAATGCGGTCAACAGTGTGGTGGACAAACAGTGATGTTGAGATAAAAAAACAAAAGGCTAAAGGAACTTTCACTGCCATGGCAAATGTATGGAAATAAAAATACGTTAATTTAAAAAAAAAAAAATTTCAACCCAAATGTCAAGTCAAACCTATTTTATGGATGTCAAACATGGAGATCAATAAAAACAACAACCAAAGAGTTACAGACTTCCACGAATCGGTGCTTGAGAAGAATTTCATGATTAAAATTAGACACGGAGGAAACAAGACAAAACATTACAAGGCAGTCTTTGTTGCGGAATCCACAGTCTGAAAGAAATATAGAGAAACCGAAAACCCACGGGGATGTAACATAATTTTTGGGTCGCTCTCTTGTCTACTACGACCGTATTCTGTGACCTTTTTTGTACTGACTAATTACGTGCTTTTCAATGGTCGGCATCTGTTTCTTTCTCTGCTATGTAGCAGATATTTTATATTTTCAAACATTCATACACTCCTCTGAATGGTAAGTCGTCATGTCTGTTTGGTTACCCGTTCCTCCCTGCTTTGTAAGGAATGGCTGAGAAAATAGCAACCGACAACCATGTTGGTTTATCTCGGGGGGAGGGGGGGGGCGACACCAGACTACAGATTAACACTAAAATCGCTCAGCGCATTTGCTTAATCGCTGATAAGGCCAGGGTGCATTCTTCGCCAAGGAGGTAATACGCTGAAAGTTTGATAGCCACTACTAGGAGATAACTTATTTGTCAGCGCACAGGAAGGACATAATCGTTTCCTGTACGACTTATTACGAACATATTACTTGAGATAAAAGTAAGATGTTGTATTTGTAAACATTGCAGAGAACGCAATCGGATGTTTTATTGCCATAAATGGGAGAGGTGACCTTTTGCATCCCGCACATTATTTCAGGCGGAAATAATTTTGTATTACCCCACAAAACACGCATGTTTGAAACCATTGGAGCCCTGCTTAGCATCGTAACAAACAAATGCAGGGGAATACAGGGCCACATAACCTGATGAGGTTGCAGTTTTAAGACACTGTGAAAATCCATTACTAAGACGACAACCAGACCTGCCATAGTGAAGAATAAGATCAGATTTCCATTATGAGGATCGGACTTTGTTTGAGGATCGTGATAATAGAAAACTACTATTTTAACAAGGAAAACCGGAATCTGAGGCAACTGAAACACGGAGTCAAAGTGGGAGTTTATTGTTAAAGTAACGACCCCCAAGAACACGTGAAAAATAGGCATCTGCCAGTGCCCGAACCCTACTTCTCTGAGCAAACAGTCTGTGAGCCAAGATTGGCGTAAGTTGTACATTTTACATTCTATATTTTTCATTTACTAACGTGTGAACTAGTATGTATATATTGCCATGTGAATATTAGTATGTGAAAATTGCTAGTGGATGTCCAAGTTTTTTGAGGCAGGCAACCTCAGCATATAGAATGATGATTTCATGAACCACCACTGCAAGGGCTGGTGACTGCTTTATTGCTAGTTTCTTAAAGAGAACAAAAAGCATAGGCAGTCCCAAGTTCCATATGGAGCAGGGAGGGAAAAATGAAAGAAATGAAAACATATTCAATCTATTGTGAACATTTTTCAACCAGTGTAGATGTAACTGAAAAACATATTCAATCTATATTATGAACATTTTTCAACCAGTGTAGATGTAAATGTAAACATTTTCTATCTATACTATTAACCTTTTCATTTGAATGTAAAGTAAATATAACGCTATTCGATTTAAATATAAAGAAAGTTTTCTCTCGAGGGATTAAGCTTAATTCTCATCGAGAGTAAAGTCTGAGGTAGATGGGATGGTAGAATAGGAAGATGGTGACACATAAGTATGTGTCGGGAAACTCAATACTCACAGGGTATTCGTTTCTATTCTTTTACCATACTAGTTGGTGGGACCAGTGTCGGGTACTAATCTCTGAACAAAGTGAGGGTAGAAGTGGCCTGACGTCAAGCTAGACACCATCATCAGAGGGTCTTAGGGACTCGTTACCAGCTTTGCAGTTACTCCCTGATCTTAAGGTAAGTCGAACCTAAAAGCTGCCAAGAGACTTCTTACATAAAACACCATACCATCACATGACATAATTGTGTCATCGCGTGTCGCGATAATTTGTTAAATAATGAAACACCACACATGTGGTTAATAAGATGTATGCATCGTAAAAGCAATCATCACAACAGACACCGCAGATAATATTTGCATAATGTGATAACAAGGTAAAAATTGGACCGTATACAACCAGCAGAAGCACTAGCGTGTAGTAAGAGGCATGACAAGAGAGGCAACACACAAAAAAGAGCTGTCAAAGAACAAAGTGATCATGCAACTCTGCTCAAATATTGATTCGCCGAAATGGAATATTTGATAGCCATAATGCTTAAATTGATTCTCTACTGTTTCCGATTTCGTTCCACGTGAAGCCTAGAGCCACCTTTTGTCGCTAGCTACAAGAAGCGTTCACTGAAGCATTCTTGTTCTCTTGCAGCGATAGTTTCTGATGCAAATTATGTTAAATGTTGACGTTGTTACACGTTGACCATGCATAACTTCACATTAGTCGCCCGAGGCAGTAGCAGTCAAATTTTTTTTGCTTGTCTCCTCAGAGACTGTGACGAAACGTCATTCGGTTTTTCTTTCCATCCGTTTACTATCTTCTTTTTCGCCCTCATTTACCGGTAATTATCCTTTCGTTTTATCGTATCGACGGATGTACTCTCCCCTTAGATAATAACAATCTGGTCAAAATTGCTAGATGCGGTCACTTTTCGCCTGTTGTTATCTATAAATTGAGAAGACTGAACACTTCGACGAGGAGTAACAATAGATTAGGGGATTTTGGTCACCTGGACGCTTATCTTAAGCATGGATGTGGAACGGTCACTTCTGACAAGATAACATGCTTATCTGTCAGGTATGTCCCTAGAGATTGCCGATCTTTGTTTCCAACCATCTGGAAAGATGACCATACTGGTCAGAATTTGGTGATTCAATCAGTTCCGGCAGTCCAGGAAGATTAGAGAATCTATCCCACCCTTTTGAATAAACAACTTCATGAAAATAAAAAATGCGTAGAACTGAGTAATACAACTAGGACACCCTTTAGTAATAATTAGTTTAGTAAATATACTAACCCCGTAAATAATATTTGCCGAGCTAAAATGTTTGGGTATAAAGCTAAGCGTGTTAAAGGACCTGCACTTTTCACTTCCATCACGCAGAACGAGAGAAGACGCCAGATAGGAGATAGGTAAGATATCTAGTATAAGACGTGATTAATACCAGAAGTAGTCTTTTCAAATAAAAAAGGCTAAACTTCAGAGAGTTTATTTATAGTCACTGTTCCCAGGAATCTTTCCCAAATACTAAAGCTAGGTTTTTGTTTAGGTTAACAAACATCATTAGCTGCACCTTGGGAAGACTGTGTCTCAACATCAGCAGTAACTACTATCGACCATCCTCTGCAAAGCGAGTGCATTCCCTTCGTTCGTAAGGGGTTCGTCTTATGTGTATATTTTTGCATTCTTAGATGTGTATTTTAACATGTATACATATGTTTATGCATGTAAAGTTGTGTATGAGACCGGCAACCTCATCATTAAAATACGTTGACACATAAACCACCACTGCATGAGCTGGTGACTGCTTCGTGGGGGTTTCCTCACAAGGAACCAATAGCAGAGGTAGCCCAATGCTCCATTGGGAGCAGGAAGAGAATGTTGATGATGTACATATTTTTATATGTGTACACTTCTGCTCAGATTGATAGAATGTTGTATATTATTATCTCATGATTCATCCAGACTCTTTCGCTCTCATAAAACTCACTGTCTCGGACCCTCAGCTTTCTTGTTCACGGGCATCGGGAAAATCAGAGGAAGATAAGATTATATGAGTGACCATAGAGATCTCTTTATTTCTACATCAGGAGAGAAAAGATTGACGGGAGATGCTATCTTGTATTTTCTCCTTTTGTTCGTGGTTCTCATTTCTGGACACCAATGCTTAGAGACAGTGCTAGAGAACATCGGCAGAAACAGATAGCAGCATTGGACAGGGCGCGCGCGCACACACACACACACACATACACACACATAGAGGGACACACAGCAGTTGTCATGACAAAGCAATGTATGCTTTGGAATCTTCAGTGTAAGACAAGTCGGGGAGATATTAAAAAATACAGAAATTAGAAACGAAAATAAAGAGAACAATAAGACATCTAAAGAACTTGATCGTATAGCACGTTAGAAAATGTGAATTTATAGAAGACTTTTGCTCCGTAGGGAGCGCTTTCGGCAACTAGACACGGCTGAAACTGTATAAAAGAGAAAAAAAATTGCTACATATAATATCTGACTGAATAGAAAAGAAAAAGCAATAACAAATGTGATTAGCAATCTTTATTACTTGTGCTGTTCTATAAACTTTATTTTCTCGAATGTACGAACTTGTTAAAACTAAAGTGCGATAATCAGCTCAGCGACAGAAGAGCTGACAAGTACTGAATAAAGATCTGTTATCATCGGAATTATGGTTCCGAAACACAGTTTCTTGGTGAATACCACAAACTGAGTTACACCGTCGTCTGGGAAATTACATTTGGTATTCGGAGCTAACAACCAGTTATCGCCAGATTGTCACAGAGGTCGCCAGCGAAAAAGCACTCTCAACGTCTGGCATGAGACCAGAATGTTATTCCAAAACTTTCAACAGAGCTGTCCAAGCAACAAACCAAAATATTACCATCTGATGGGCATCTTGGTCTAAGTTCATCCCATTTTCGAACCAGATAGATTTCATCGCAGACAATCTGCATCCGAAATTGCCCAAGCGCGGGTGTTAATAAACGTGTTTTTACGCTGGAAGGTCTGAAGTTAGCCCGGGAATCGGCGCGACGATCGTTTATAGGGCAAACACTTTGGTTAGTTTTATGACACGAACATAACACAGTAGTTATTTGGAAAATAGTCTCCAACAATGTTTCCTTACAACGTGTAGTTCTAGAGGGTCTCTGATGAAACATAGTAAGATTAGCACTACGAATGTTTGATGCAGGCTTCTTCCATGGAGACTAGCTGCAGTTGTGGTAAAAGGAATATAATGATGTTTCTTTAGTTTAGTGTAGTTGCCTTCTATGACATGCATGGTTGCGTACAGTGTTTCTGCTATTTGCTTCCCTTTCAGGCCCAGCAACACACGAGCGACCTCATTTATTTCATTCATTCCTTCATTAACATTCAGGTCCCCAGGTAACACAGACAAAAAGACAACATAAATACACTCCAAAACATTTTTCTCTCGTGCCATCCATACCTTATTGTATTTATCGTCTCCATATCTATGCTTGATTCCCTTCTCCATGTGTTGTTGTCTGCATTTATTTCTCTGACAACGGTGTTTCCATGACAACAACTGACTTGCATATCTTACATTCATATCATCATTTTCCTTCTCCCCCCCCCCCCCCCCCCCCCTTTTACAGAGCATGGTGCTACTACTGCAGTTGGTCCCACAGGAAGCAGTGACAGAGCAGTAACATGCTCTTGAAACATTGGATTCTTTGGTAATTGATGAGGTTGCCAGCCTCATGTAGAACCTCATATTAGTCGCCTTATACGAGAAGTCTAAAGGTGCTGATGTCCTGTTCTTTCTGGGTCTCTTCAAGGGCCCCCGAGAACTACAAGGGACAATACATTCACTTTATGAGTATATGAGGAGGACAACCAGGGACAATACATTCACTTTATGAGTATATGAGGAGAACTACAATGGACAATACATTCACTTTATGAGTATATGAGGAGAACTACAATGGACAATACATTCACTTTATGAGTATATGAGGAGAACTACCAGGGACAATACATTCACTTTATGAGTATATGAGGAGAACTACCAGGGACAATACATTCACTTTATGATGAAGACTATATGAGGAAAAACTACCAGGGGCAATAAATTCACTTTATGAGTATATGAGGAGAAACTACCAGGGACAATACATTCACTTTATGAGTATATGAGGAGGAACTACCAGGGGCAATACATTCACTTTATGAGTATATGAGGAGAACTACCCAGGGACAATACATTCACTTTTTTGAGTATATGAGGAGAACTACCAGGGACAATACATTCACTTTATGAGGATATGAGGAGAACTACCAGGAACAATACATTCTATTTAAGAGTACAGGAGGAGAACGACCAGGGACAATACATTCACTTTATGAGTATATGAGGAGAACTACCAGGGACAATACATTCACTTTATGAGTATATGAGGAGAACTACCAGGGACAATACATTCACTTTATGAGTATATGAGGAGAATTGCAAGGGACAATACATTCACTTTATGAGTATATGAGGAAAACTACCAGGGACAATAAATTCACTTTATGAGTATATGAGGAGAACTACCAGGGACAATACATTCACTTTATGAGTATATGAGGAGAACTACCAGGGACAATACATTCACTTTATGAGTATATGAGGAGAACTACCAGGGACAATACATTCACTTTATGAGTATATGAGGAGAACTACCAGGGTCAATACATTCACTTTATGAGTATATGAGGAGAACTACCAGGGACAATACATTCACTTTATGAGTATATGAGGAGAATTACCAGGGACAATACATTCACTTTATGAGTATATGAGGAGAACTACCAGGGACAATACATTCACTTTATGAGTATATGAGGAGAATTACAGGGGACAATACATTCACTTTATGAGTATATGAGGAGAACTACCAGGGACAATACATTCACTTTATGAGTATATGAGGAGAACTACCAGGGACAATACATTCACTTTATGAGTATATGAGGAGAACTACCAGGGACAATACATTCACTTTATGAGTATATGAGGAGAACTACCAGGGACAATACATTCACTTTATGAGTATATGAGGAGAACTACAATGGACAATACATTCACTTTATGAGTATATGAGGAGAATTGCAAGGGACAATACATTCACTTTATGAGTATATGAGGAGAACTACCAGGGACAATACATTCTCTTTATGAGTATATGAGGAGAACTACCAGGGACAATACATTCACTTTATGATGATATGAGGAGAATTACAAGGGACAATACATTCACTTTATGAGTATATGAGGATAATTGCAAGGGACAATACATTCACTTTATGAGTATATGAGGAGAACTGCCGAAAGACGGGGGTTAAACGGTAGAATGAAAAAAAAATTAAATTTTTTTTTTTACAAAAACAAACAAATAGTAATACGTCTTACAAAGAGAAAGGACAAGAAAAACCTACGTTGCGGCCACAAGGCCGTCGTCAGGGACAGACAAACAGGAGACAGGAGGGAAAAAGTGAGAATTAAGTGGAGAACATGAAACTACAGATATGAGAGATAAATACTCCCTTATTGTGTTGTCACATGTTGGAGTAAAGGTGGCTGCTTACTTGTACATAAATAAAACTTTACTGAACATAAATGTAATTATGTATTAAGATCACAGATTGCCGTGTGTTACACGCTGACGACATTATTACGTAGAAAAACAAACTTGAAAAAAGGTACCACTAACTGAATACATTAAAATTGTTCAATGATTAGAAGTATTAAAATGGTTTCCCAGAATGACTAATGTGAAACAAAAAGAACCTGACAAACTAAAGTGGAACATGAGTTGATTAAAAGACATCTGCTAAAACTGTAAATACATATTTGTGTGCCTACATGTGTTAGGAGAAAAAGAAAGCATCAATATATTGTGACAAGGGGACAGAGTGGAGACAAGAGATAGAAGACGCGTAAAGACAGTCTGACATCATTATCATGTATAGAAGCCTACAAAACAATTGCTAAGAGCGATGGGTACAGGAAGTTGTCGAGGCATATGATCTCCTACGCTATCTCGCATTCTACTCTAAGAAGAAGAAAATACCTATATTACATTGATTTAGACACATCACGTGACTACATTTAACACAAACCTGTAACTAAACATTTTGGAGGTGTATCAGACAGACACGCAAGACATCCTTTACCAGAAATTGTACTAGGACAAACAAATATACAGATCAGAAACGGGGGGGGGGGGGGGAATTTATGAGTTAGCTGAGAATATTTGATATCGTACTGTGTATTGAACATCGACGCCTAAACTGTGATAAATAAATGTAAAGTTGATGGAACCCCAGTAAACAGCTTCAGATATGCAGATGACCTCATCTGCTGAGGCACGGTTCTGCCAGAACTGCAGGAAAATATGACATAGATGAATGATCAAGAAGCCAGAAGAGAGATATATGATTTCATATGTATTCTTTTTGTTTGTCTTCTAGTTTCTCTGTCACTCCTTGAAGAAATCCTGTTGACTCTCCTGTAGAAAGTGTGCACCGAAGAATGTATGTACTCTTTCAGCAGTGATACAAGTTAGTCCCATCGCAAATACTGCCGTAAGGGAGTGAAGTGTTTGAGACTTCCCTTTACTAGTCTCAGCTTTATGAAGTGGTGGTCACCTTTTCCTTCCTCACTGTATTTGCCTTCCCTAACTCAAGAGCCAGGTACCCATTTACAGCTAGGTAGATTATAGCGTGATGCTACCAAGTTTCGACCCTGGTAACTTTGCCTCAAGAGGCAGGCGCTCTAAGTACTGTGCCACTCGACGCCCTGTAGCAATTTATTGTACATGACGAGCGGCCAGCCCTTTACAAAATGTTGCATTAGTCGACAACGAGGTTCTGTCCATATTACCTGTTTATTAGTTGCGCTGTAGATACTTTTTCCGTGCCATAATGTTGAAATGTTTAATATTTTCTCTCTTTTTTGTTTGTTAACGTACTTGAAAAAAAATAATTGCTTTTGTCAGTTGCCACAATTTAAAAAAAAAAAAAAAAAAAAAAAAAAAAAAGAGATTCTCAAATGTGTTATTGTTCATGACAATCCTGGACGACGGTGAAACAATAGCGAAAAAAAAAAATTAAAATTTTGAATTTTCTACTGTATTACGAAAAACTCCGGGCTATCGTGGCAGAAAAAGAAAGAATTAAACCATTATGTAATAATCAAGATTAACAAATGTGCCCTAAAAAGATAATCGCTTTCATCATCACCTATATTATTAATCTTCAGATCCCTGTAGAGTATAATATATCAATTAGTTCATGCCAAACAAGAAAGTGCAAGTACATTTGATTTTCGTACGCAGCAATATATAAGAAAATGAGACGGCCTGTCAAACAAGAAGGACACACAATTGAAACTCAAGACTGGATAACGTATGAAAAGATTAAAGAAATAATTTTATTAAAAAAAAGAAAAAAAAAGAAAGAGAACTAGGAAAGAGAACGCCCAGAGTCAGATACAACAAAAGCAAATCCTTTTTACCTGCATTGAACCCTATGTGACAGAATGGGGCGACCCCTCTCGATCTCTGTTTCACTACGGCATTATCATTTATATTTTTGTACTGATTTTTATTGTGTACTTTCAAATGCCGCACTTTCTTTCTTTCTTTCTCTGCTATGTGTAGCATATATTATGTAGTTTCCTTCTTACACTCCTCTCATGGATAAGTTATTACGTCTGTTTGTTTCCCGTCCCTTCGGTAAGCTTTGCAAGGAGCGGCAGAAATAATATTAAGGACAGGCAGGTTGGTAAAATTCCTTTGTACCAAATCTTGGCCTCGACAGATTAGCCCTACGAAAATGTCAGGGTATTTGCTAATCGCTGATAAAGGCCAGAGTACGGAACAGATAATGAGATTGCCCGTCTGCGAATAGATTACTTTCTGATAAAATAATAATTTGTTCCATCGGAAACACAGTTTACATATGTGTCTGTGAGTTCATTTGCCAAGCAATTCAATGTTTTTATACCATGTATGTAAGAGATGACCTCTAAATCACGTACACAATTTTCCCATGTCGGAAATATTTTGAATTTCCCACGGGACCTTTGAAAACGATTGGCTTTTTACTTAATAGAATAACAAACAGGTGCGGGGGTAGGACAGTGTGAAATGGAAATATAGCCTACAGTGTCTGACAGTTTTTCGTGATCCCGTTAACGGTCTATGATTCGCTAGCAAAGCCATGCAACTTACAGCCTGCGTTTACTCATTTTTAATCCACGCCTCTTTTCCCTGAGACGTAAACAAAACTAAGTTGTTTACCAACTTCTGCGACCTGCCAGTCATAACAGGGAGCGAAGCCGGTTTGTTTACCTGAGTTTCTCACGCGAACTGATCTGTCAATCACCAAGATATCAGACAGATGCACGTGGAAACACCGGACCTTTTTGAAGTAGCCGCACGGGCAAAATATTTTCCCGAGGGACCCTGTGATGTTCGTACATACAGGGGGAGACATCTCTTTGATATCCAGAAGCGGGCAAATCTACTAGAACCCGTTACACGGTTTAAGTCTCTGTTGTCCATTAGCAAGCGCCGACCGAGAGACCGTGAAAAACCTTTCATCTGGGAAACGTAGTTTTCTGAGTTTCTGCTATGCAATAAGAGTGTGAAAATTAACATCCTCTAGAGATCATAATTACATGATGTATATAAACTGTGCCTTCTCAACTCAGTTATCAGTTGTCTCTCAGAATTTTTCGGAGTCTAAACACGTAGTCTAGAACCATTTTGTGGAAGGTTTGTTAATAGCCTTCGTGGGGATTTCATTCGGATTTTCTGGTAATAGAAATTTGTGCTTAAGTGTTAAAATGTGTTACGTTTTACCATTATAATTCACTGTGATTTCCTAGCGTTAAAACTAGTGAAATAAATAACGCGTAGCTATTTTCTTGCCAGTTGTGCAGTTTAATGGAAATTCCATCACCCGCTTTATCACACAAGAAGAGACGTTTAGTTGACTAATTAATACATTAGACGCGACTGATTGTGTGCCATAGAATTCATGTTTATTCCATTTTGTGTAATTTTAGTAAGTGACTGTTAGTTATACCAGACGCCGACAATCTAATAGCCATTAATGACAGGCGATATTTGTTAAGTGCGCGTAGGGATAATTAAATAATAATTGACATTGTACGCCGATCGTTGACCGGGCCAGGAGGGGAAAGGCTGCATGGCTCAACCAAACCTGCACCCGCTAAGCAAAGCGCGATCATCATCATCATTAGCTGCCATCTCCACAACGAAGGTTGGCTGTAATGGATCTCCAACATCTTCTGTCTCTTGTCTTGGGGTGCACTCTGATAGACTCTTTTCTGTCCATCTCTTGATGTTATCTTCCCACTTATAGCGCTGTCTTCCCCTTGCACGTTTGCTTTCAACTCTCCCTTCTGTTATGGTCTTCTGCAAGGTGTTATGCCTTTTTATGTGGCCAAAGTATTTTAGCTGCCGAACTTTGACCTCCCTCATTAGTTCTCTTTTCATACCTAGATTTTCTAGGACCTCCTTATTTGTTTTCATCTCTTTCCATGAGATACGCCCCATTCTTCTATATATCCACATTTCAAGAGCCTCAATTCTTTCTTCCAAATGCTTATTCATCGTCCAAGTTTCTGCACCATACAGAAATGCAGAATATATATATATATATATATATATATATATATATATATATATATATATATATATATATATATATATATATATATATATATATATATATATATATATATATATAGCGGGAGCCGCGCTGGTGTAATGGCTTCGGCGTTGTACTGGCGACCAGGTGTTCATGGTTCAAACCCGGGCGTCGGCGTTTGACGAAATGTTTACGGCCGGAAATTTGACTGAATAGCCTGAACGGCTCCTGTGATAAACCCTCTGTGGATGGGAAGGAGCGAAGCTCCTGACCGGGTTGGAAGGAAAGTCCTCAGGTTCCCCAGCCTCGCAATGACATGTCATTGGGCCGAATGGCTGAAAGCCCAAGTGCCGCTGGTCAAAAAAAAAAAAAAAAAAAAAAAAAAATATAACACTTTATGATTCTCAGTTTTAATTTGTGAGATAACTAGATAGGCTAAAGACATCGTGTGCCTTTTAACTTTAATCAGGACTGACGGAGAGGATAAGAGATCGCCATGTCCCCGTCCGTGTAAATATATATTAGTAGCATTTTTTTCTAATGGTCTTTATTCCTCGAAGAATATGATCAAACGGCGACCAGCGGTCTATTTTGGTTTATTGTGGTCTATTTTGGTCCTTTTCTTCATCTACTGATTGATTAATGTTGTCCTCTTCTTGGCATTACGCGTCCCCAAGTTCAGTTGTGAACAGGAGCTGCCAAAGAGACACATAAACCTGTTAAATAATAAAGTTAACTGGACTTACAAATATCCAGACATTCATTCAATCTTATCAGCCCACTGTGGCGTAATACCAATAACATTCTATCTGACTTTTGACAGTCGTATCATCGGATTTATCCAGCAAGTTACGCTGTTTCAAAATCGGCACTCACCCAGAGCCAGCCGATAGGATTTACCATCACCATCATAAATAACAGTTTTTTAGCAACCCGATGTTTCCTTAGTACTGTGAACACCAGATCTCGTTTTTCTACATTAACTATTCGAGGTGACATTTGTCTACCCAGGAATCAACCATCAAACTAGGCGTCCCCCTTATAAAATTTAATTATTTACGGAGGGACTGGGGCCCAATTTGGAAGATAAAAACACTGGAAATTATATATATATTTGCAGACACTGTGTCCAAGAGATTTCTTCACCAAGAATGATTGAGTGGCCATGTATGTCAAAGAGAGTGAATATTTTCTTTGTTACAGGAAAAATGGTATTATATGAGTCTGCTTAAATCTTGTTTATTTTACTGGATAGCTTTAGTATGAACTTTGTTCTTTTCTTTACTGTCTATGCTGTATCATAGTGCTAACCTTTAACCTTTGGGGTTATTAACTTGTTGGGTTCTTTTTCTTCTCAAGGAGGGGAGGGCACATGTATTCTGTTAATTTTCTATGTATGAAATTCTGATTTTATTTGATCTTTCTTTAGATATTCGATGTTGTAAAGTTTAATGATAATAAACACGAAAGAACTTACCTTTGTGTGTTGGTCAGACCCATACCCAATTAATCATAGTTTTTCACGTTTGTGTGTCTTGTTGTCACATGATTGTATGTGTGTATAGTTAAACTTATATTTTTAGGTATAGGGATGGGCAAGATTGTCTTATACTAAATTATAGTCGTATAGATAAGCTGGACTAGAGAAACTACTCATTCCAGAGACAGATCTTCTCCTTAAACTATTCACTCGTGAAATCTATTCTCACACCTTTACTTCTCAATTACTTATCACTATCCACTCTACTCTCTACTCAGGCGGGACCATAAATATCTTTCAAACCTATCTAAATTCACGACAGACAGGCATATAACCTGACACAATTCAGTGTTATTTCACTGTGAAAATTTACTGTGAAGATCGCTTGCCACGACGACACCAGACCATGCCAGAGTTAGAATTCAGAATTCCTTCTATCAGGCCGGAGAGAATCTTGACGGATTTACAAAAACAGCCCAGGAAATCTCTATCATTTTAATAAGGAAACCGGGACTGAGGAAACTGAAAACACGCGGAGTCATAGAGAGAATAATTTTATTAAAGAAACGACACCCCAGACGCGTGTAAGAGGCCGATTCAAGTCTCTTTTATTTATCTCAGCAAAAAAATCTGTGAGCCAGGATTGGCTTATTGGTGGTACCAGCAGAAAGTACTTTCTATGGAAGAAGAAGGGACAAGTGGCCTACGCTTTAAGACGAGGGACCAACTTTGTAGACTTTCCTTGACATTTCTGGGAAACGAGCTACACCCGACAACCTTGACCAGCGACGAGCGTGAACAGTGTAAAAGGAACCCATCAGCTGGGAGCAGAAACTTCTATTGGCAGCTAAGTGCAAAATATATGCTGCCAAAGTGAACTTTTTTCCATTGACTCTACTATCAATCAATGATGAAACTTTTCTTCTAAACTATTCAATTATTTTCAACATGTTAAAACTTAAGTGATTATAAAATTTTGTTATTTGTAATTTTACAAATTTCACTTCGATTTAATCTTTTTAAATGTACTGCATGTTTGTCTCAGTCAATTTACTACACACACTCGAAACAGAGCTATACCAGAATAATAAGAATTCCACTGAGTAAAGCTGAGGTGGGGTTTGAACGAGCTAAAATTTATCATTGCTTAATTCTTTACAAAAGTTGTCGGCAGATTCAGGTATTAAAGTGCTCAGCCAAAGCAGCATTGTTTTCGCTTATCTGAATATCTTGTGAATAGACCCGTGTGATAGAAGTGTCTTTATCCTTCTATCTACATCTCCGCCAAGAGTAATATTGTGCAAAGGTAGACACCTTTGAAGGCCCATGGTAAATAGTCTTGTGTTTTGGCCACTGTTGGACCACTACTGCAAAGCAGGAGAGGCAATACCGTCACACCCGCTCATCAGCTATATTCACGAATTTTTTTTCTTTGTTACCCTACCATCAGCTATATTCATGACGTTTTTTTACCCCACCATCAGCAATATTCACGAATCTTTTTTTTGTTACACCACCTACTGCTATATTCACGAATATTTTGTTACCCCCCGATTAGCAGCTATATTCGCGAATCCTGTTTTTTAAATCCACCATCAGCAATATTCTGGAGTCTTTTTGTTATTGTTTTTTAAACCCCACCATCAACAATATTCACGACATTTTTTTAAACCTCACCATCAGATATATTCACGAATTTTGATTTAAACCACACCATCAGTTATATTCACTGATCTAAAATATGCATATCTCTTAAACAACCATATTTGTTGGTTATTGTATATGTCCGTTTATATCCACAAACTGCAGAAAGTTGTATGTCCACTGACGGTTTACAAGAACTCGAGGTTGACATTCTAATACCACACTGCATTAACCATTTGGTCTCATTAGACACGTTTCAGAATGCGGTGTTTAAGCTGAACGTTTTCATAGGGTTAACAACGTTATCTTTTTTTGATATCACTGTCTGTCCCTCCAACTCTGTCTATATTACTGCTGTCGTGAATTCTGATTCACAACACGTCATTCATACCAAAACGGCTCGCCATACTATATAAAAGTGTAGGCTAGACGGACCAATGAAATGCCATCCTTATTCACGTTGTTTACAATAGTATTAGGCATCTAAACATGGTCGGACTTCAAATCTGTGTAACCTAGTTGAATTTGAACAGAAACTACAGAATTATGAGCGAAGTACCGCATGGAACAGGTCAGTAATTTTATAATAGGACTGTTCCTTTATAAGAATGTGCAAAGAATTCCACGAAAAGTGTTATACTAACAGAGAAAATTTGAGTGGAATGCATCGAGACATCAGGCAAGTCAAAAATTTTGCTGTTTAGGCTGCGCCTATGATAATATGGACGTAGGAAAGGAAAAGACAATTATCTAGAAAGATAAAGAAGAATCCATGGCGTACTTTAAGCCTAAGATGAAGGAAATCGGTCCAGGAATGAAGGAGATATGAAAATTCCTAATTTTCCATAAATGCACAACTCGACAAAATTTTGCCTACATTTGAGAACGCAAACACACTTCAGTCTTATTGTTCTCCGAGACATTCGGCCGTGACCTATATAAAGACTTGCCCTCTTTCGAAAGCATGCCATAAAATTTTAAACTACAGCGAGAGAGCGCCAGTTCTGTCAGTGAGACTCCCGTTGCCTTCTGCATCTGAGAGCAGACTGAATGACCATTAACAGCTCGACTGTAAGTACTTGAGGGTAAAAAAGAATGTATACATTTATATATTTCTAATTAAGTAATCAAATTGTGCGTTAGGAAGTGTGTAACTGTGTAATTATTGGAGGGAATCCAAGCCTGTGTATATTCAGATAAATTGAGAATGGAAGCGGGAAGTGTGTTCATAGTTTTAGAAAAGCATTTAAAGAATTATTTCTTGAAGGAATGAAACACACACCAGGAACAAAGGAAAGTATGAAAGGAATTGCATTATTGTATTGATTAAGATATTACGTAGTGTTTTCCACAAGGCCTAATAACTGAATGGAGGCGAATCATGGACAGATAGCTGTGACCAAGGAATTGGAGAAAGATTATATTCACAGTGAACTAGATTGTGTTATTACTGATTTATTATGCCCTGTGCGTCTACCTGCACACTGTCTAAAACTGTCTTTCCTCCCCTACCTCTGTGATAGAAAGGTAGAGATAGACAGTACAGTGGTTAACCAATTATATTTCAGGTTACATCCTGTAACAAAAGTACACCTTTAAAGAGCCAGCCACAACTGAAGGAGCTAGTGGTGCAAGAGCACTACAAGTCCAGAGGGACAGCAACTTAGTTACCTAAGGCCTGGAAGAATCACATCTGACATTTTCTTTCCAGAGCAGTATTGTGAAAGACTCCAAGACAAGAAGTGAAGATAAGTGGCCATACAAGGTTACTGTCAAGTGTATAACCAGCTGTACCACAAATAAGATAGTATGATGAAAAGTCAGTTCATTTAGATAGGCAAATTCATAAATCAGTGATTGATTTTATTTCATTAACTGTGAAGTATCCTTATTGATCCTAAATAAAAAACAGTCTACAACAAGATTAAGTTCAGCCAGGAAAGGAGAACTGTCCTTAAAAATTTACAGACTGTAATTAGTTGTGAATATTTGACAAGTGATTTTATTAATTTTATTTCTAAATCAATTTTTAGTTCAGTGAAAAATTTCACAAAGAAAAGAAAACTTGTACAAAATAAATTGTAAATTTTACCAACAGACTTACTTGGATTATTAAAGTTAAGTTACAGTTCTTGTTAGTAAATAGGTTAGTTTAATACCCCTAGCAGAGCCTAACATTATAAACAGAGGAGGATCTTGAGAGGAGCATTTAGGAACCTAGGATAAATACACTATCATCATATCTAGGAACTTATACAGCTTGATGTTAGCTTTGATGTCTATACATCGCTACTCTTTTCAGAGAAGGGGGGAATTTCTTATAAGACAAGTCCCTTATCTGGCACTAAGCTGGTATCAGCTGATACAACTTTGTGTCCAGGATAGCTTTCTTTTAAAACTATAATTCCCTCTCGTGATAACTGCCAAGATATGTGTACGATTCTACATCCTTTAGTGGTGTTTCTTCAAGTTCAACCTTGTTATCATTTCTTGCATTTATTCTCATAATCTTTGTCTTTTCCATGTGTATTTTCAGGCCCACTTGTTGTGACCTCTCATCGAGAATTTTCAGAGGTGAAAATGATGAGGAAAACATGGAAAAAACTTGAGCGGATGGCACAGGACAGGAAGACTTGGCATGTGTTTGTTGAAGGCCTATGCTCCTCGGGGAGCTAAAGGGTATTGATTGATTGAACAACGTTATCTCTCTCTCCTTCAATTTTTCGCTCCTTAATTAGCATGGGGCCCCGCGTGGTTCCCGAGGACCTGTGATGAGGCAGATAAAGAAAGGGAACGCCGCTCCCACACGGCATGTCGTACAAGGCGACAAAGACAATGTTTCGCGTAGCGCTAGCAACCCCACCACATAAAACAAATAGCTGTAGAAGCCGCCACTACAACAGAACCTCAGTGCCTAGCGCAGGCTACCTGCGTGATGACTACTACCGTGGGTGGGAGAAGGAAGGTAGGTAGTAACGAGCATGGGGACACAAGTACATGAGTCATTGCCTCTGGTCAGGCGCCACCCCACTATCACTTTCACCACCCCTTTTTTTCTCATTAATTTACCCTCCCTGAGCATAAATTATAAATCCATTGGATTGAATGAAAAATCATCGTTACTCTCAGTTAATTTGATGAAAAAAATGTGACTGGACAGCGGAAACGACTTTTGCCTGGTTTACACTTGTTTAAATATACATGAACTTATTAAAATGTTAATATCATAAATATGTACACCATGGTGTCATCCTTATCTACTCCCTGCTTCACTTGTAGTCTGGGGCTACCTTCTGCTTTTGGTACCATGTGAGAGACCCAGCATGAAACAGTCATAAGCGCTTGCTGTGGTGGTTTATGACTATCACTTTCATATGCTGCGGTTGCCAGCCACGTATGCACTTGTACAACCACCAGCGAGTTAAACATGTCAAGTGTAAAATATAAAATGATAAAATTGTATATGTTAACAACTCACTCCGTATCGGGTTAATTTACAGACGTCTGGCACAGGAATACTTCTGAATGATGTCGGGCCACAGGTTTTGAGGCCGTCTTACAAGTAGTCGAGTATAACTTTAATTATAATCCCATTCTTATCATGTTTATAGGCTTCGAAGACTTTGTGATTTCCAGTATTATAAAGTCGAGCTGTTTTGTTCGTCAATTTCAGAAGATCCTCAATACTTGTTCCTATCCTCTTTATTGAAATCCTTTTTTAGTCTAAACAACATCTGGAAGTCCTCTCAGTACAGCACAAGCACAACTAAGGATCAAAGAAGAAGAAGATATTTCTTTGGTCCTGGCTAGTCTGAAGGTGTCGTCTTGACTCAATGGAACACAGTGCCGGAATCTAAACTTGTGCTACAGTATATGGGACTTTTCGCCCACGCTCTCCCAGCTTTTTACGCGGTTAACGTCGCTAATAAAACGTAGTCTAATTTAACATATTTTGGCTACACCAAGCAGATTTAAACGTTTGACTTTATTATACATCTTCTCCCTCCTTCTCTCGTGAAATTCGGCATGACACAGGTAATTTCAAACCTCTCCCATGTAAGGTATTGACACTACCGCTTTTTAGTTGACTCTTGTCTGTAATTCGTAACAAACCCTTCAGTTTAATTGTTGTTATAAATACTAACAAGCATGAGTCCACCCGCGGTAATGTGACCTAATATCCTGCCACACCTAAGGTACTTTTGCAGTTTATCTCCGGATTGTCAATACGAGAAGTATGGACGCCCATCTTGGCACACGAGAGAAATCCGCGCAAGTGTTTTTTTAAACAAAATGAAAGCAGATTTATCTATCTGCTCCCGTCTGAGTGTTAATGCTGTCTCTATCCATGGTAGATCGGGCAAAATAACAACATGAAACCTGAGTCATGCTTTACACGGGTTAGGAAGAAAGAAAAGGAAAGCACAATATGGATAAAAGACAGGTAGAACACGATCATTTCGTGACACTGTCACAGGTGGCTAGAATTGTCTGCCCCTCCCTTCTGATAGGCCGGTCTATTTTATTTCTATTTCTCGTCACCGCCCACTTTTCTGTCATTCCTGATTTTTATAGCTCATATTCTCACTTGAATTCTGCCAATCTCGTAGAGCCAATCGTAGGCCCACCTCTTGTATGTGAAACTGCGACTAGTTCTGCCAAAGCTTTTCATCTAGAAAGCGGCATGTGGAATAGTCTTTGATTCAGAGATTCTGGGAAAAAAAACGGGAATCATCTCCCGTTTCTTTGATTTCAGCGAACTCGCAGAGTTTGAGCCTTTTTTTTCTTCTGCTCTCTGTTTCCTGCACGAACGGAGAGAAGCGGCGTTGGCCCCTTCTATCTGGAGACGATCAGACCCTCTGATCGAAGGTCTTACGTCTGAAGCAGTAGTCCCTTGTATGCACGTGCGGGCCACCTGGCATTCTGCCCTAGTACTTAAGGCGTTGGTTCTGTCTTTCTTTACCAGTCATGCTTCTAGGATTCTCGATACTAGTAACTAAATACTTCAAGTTGAAAGCTGCTGTTATTTAATACTGTACGGAGATTCATTCCTTGAGCTGGTAAGACCGATATAATTCTCTTAGATTTATTTGGGGTGTTAGCTTATTATACATATATATATATAGTCTAATCCCGGGTTATTAATTCCATCTTATATAGTTAATTCTTAAAGAAAAGTAACTTTTGTGGGACCGGAGGAGACACATAATGTAAAGCGTGCCACCAATTTTAACTCTGCTTTAGAGGCACCAGCCAGACTTATGTGAAATAGACAGAGGTTGTTGTCCTGACAGAGAAAGGAGAGATAGATTGTAAATGACAGAAGGGAAATGTACAGGGCCGTAGATACGGGGGAGGGGGGGTTTGGGGGGTTCAAACCACCCCCCCCCCGCAGTGGGGAAATTATACTGTAACGGTATCAAAATAGTGCATTACAAAAATTATCTTTTTATAAGTGTTTGATTTAATTCTGCATTAAGCGTTTGATATTAATTTGTTTTTGTGTTTGGACAATTTAATTCCGCATTAAGCGGTTGCTGGTACTTGGTTTCTGTGTTTGGATGACCAACACGGAGCGCTCATTTTTCGCCTGTGTGCGAAATACCACCGCGCGACGGCCGCAGCCGTCACGCTTGGCTGAAGACGCGTACGGGTGTAAATTTGTGTCAGAGGGGGGAGCAAGGAGTATTGTTATGACGAGCGTGTACTGTTGTGCGATGGAGAGAAGAAATGGTGTTGTCGGCTGCACCGCAGTAATTGCCATCCATTCGTTTAAGCAATCGGGGGATAACCCTTTACACACCGTCAGTGTGAATACTACTAGCAGACAACAAAGAAAAAGAAACCAAAGGTTTTTCCTGTCGTCAATTTTTCCTTACCAGAGGCGCCCTTTGAGCCCTCACTCATTTTCGTTGTGGGTTTTTATTTGTGTGCTATTCGTCAGCTGAATCACTAGCGACCGGCTACTTGGATTTATTATTATTTGTGCGTGGATAAGCACTCTACCAGTTGTCTCGTTCTCCTCGCCCATTGAAAAGGGGGGGGGGGGAAGCGCGTTGAGATCTATTTTATCACTTAATTCACTGGAGTTTATTTCCTCACCCACTGGATTACCTCATTCGACGGACTCATGGTTAGGTTTCTTAAGATGGAGTACTGACATTTCCTGGATTTATTTAGCAGCAAGGCAGAAGTGACCGTTTGACACGAACTCGGGGCCCCTGTCCGTTAAAAGCAGCACTTGTGCAGACTTTAGTACGTACTGGCACGAAGCGAGTGAATGGGGGATTGTGTGTGATTATGAAGTAGTGAAACAGTGTTGTTGTGGTGGTATACGTTGTTCTATGATTTGTTGTTTATGGTCTGCCGAAGCGTTAAAGGCAGACTGATTCTGATTTTCCTTTATGTGTGGATTTAATATTTTCTTCAATACTATATATATATATATATATATATATATATATATATATATATATATATATATATATATATATATATATATATTATATATATATATATATATATACACACACTCGGTTGTGGTCAGAACATTTTTTCTATCTGTCATTGGTGTAGTATTCATATGTCGCTTACTGTGTATTAGACTGAAGTCTTGTATTAACATTGGAGGACGGGAAATGATTGCCCCATTAAAAGTTAGTCATCAGGTAGGCTGAAGACCGTAGTGCTGTTACTCTTCAGTAGGCATATCTTCTCCCAATAATTTATACCTGTGTGTTGCGTCCTTTTTTAAGTCCTTAACAGGCTTTAACAAATATAGACAGTCTCAGGTCCTGTCTTTGTTAAAAGTGTACGCACCAATTGAGATATTAGTAATACGTTTGGTATATTAAATTTATTGTGCACGAGAACGCACATTTTTGGGGATTTTGAAATTAACGCGCTTGTTGTCAAACAAAGGGAGATGACGTATCTGCTTAGAGAATGAAGCAGGATCCCTACCAGACAGTATGGTCTGTTGATGTATTTTAGCCCCTGTGTTCGGGCATATGGATGTTTACTTTGGTGATCGGCTCACTGCATTCAAGACATAGCCCCAGTATCACAGAGTAAGGTATTAATATAATTGATTACATATTTTATTGAATTAATGTCGTCATTGACATAACTTCTTCAAGTCGACCTCTAGCTGGTACCCTCATGCGTTGGGACCAGAATGGATCAAATGCATTGAAAGTTTCGAGCATATTTATATTGAAACTCGTTGATTGAAATTACGGGATCTACGTTATTGAATATTGGAATTGCCGTCATACGATTAACGGCTCTTTTGATGGAAGGTGAACCAAAGTTAGAAGTTCAGCCTAGGATATATATTTCAAATTAATGATTGTATTATGAAATCTAGAAGTTGTATTCTATTGAATATCTAGATAGGAGGGAATATCTATTTGATTGGATCTTATACTCTTGGTTGTACGAGGAGAGATTGTCCTTGAAAGGTCAACCGTCTTAGAGAACATTTGTTAAACCAACTATTCACTATTGTAAGATGAACCTTCAAGATTATGCTGATGTACTTTATATTGATTAACCATGTACCTGATGGAACATTACCTACCATTTGATCAGGAAGGAAGTTTCCAATATATGCAAGATTTTTGTATCGTCCTTTGTCAAAGTGATTGTCAAATAAACCGTGGATTGTAACTTTTACCAATCATGAGTTCCAGTGTCTTTCCCTCGACACTGTTGGTGTTGATGCGACCGTGAGGACTTTAACTATTTGTACATTCATATAGAATATCATTCGCGTCTGATTCAAGCAAATATCTAACTGTCTTCGCTTACACCATTCAAGCAAATAACTAACATTCAAACAAGACAGTATACGAATATGACAGCTACACAAAAGCACGGTTACAATTGGCGGCACAGTGTGTTCTGAATTTTACCGGATTCTTGGGAACGAAAGCCCTCAATCGAACAATCAATTGAAATCGAAAGAATACTTCAAGTCGACATTACCTAACGTGGAGGCCAAGGTCACTCAAAGTCTTCAACCGTCAACACGGAACTTCAATTTTCGAGGACAAAAGTGGAATGGAATCAAGTTCTTCCTTCATTCAAGATACTAAGGCTCAGTAACACAGCGCCCGATTTTCCTAATTCGGCAATCCTGCAAGGATCGGGAAAACTTTTCGATATCGGAAATAAGATAAGTTAATAACGCTGTTGTTTATTCCACCGTTTTCGTTGGCTGAGCTCTTCTTTTCAAATGTCCATACTAATGTTATTTGTATTGAATGTTTTATGTTCAATGTTGATAGCGGGAGGTTGAGTAGGTGAATTATGAAGGTAACATACCAGTTTCACCACAGGTCCTTCATAATTGTTCTTTAGAGTTATTTGCGGACTTCCCATAGTGGAATGTTCCGACACCTGTGTGTCGAAGGATTCTAGGTCCACTGTGTCTGGTTGTTTGTGACACCTGACTGTTTAGTTGTGACGTTCAGTTTCATTGTAGTTTTCGTTATAGTAATTTTTATCCGTACTTTAGTTTTATGATGTATTTTGTTCGTATCATCCGTCCAGTCTCACCTTACTATCGTTTAGTTGTTTACAAACCTATGTCTATAATTTTTTTATTCTAACTTTTTTGATTTCTGCGATTGTTTTCATTTGTCATTAACTATCTTGTCTTGTCACTAGTGTCGTAATTGTCTATTGCTTTTGTCTTATCATAACATTTCATTGCATAAATTATTTGTGTTGATTAAAAATATATTAATAATTATATGATATTGAATACAATTATTGGACATGAACGAATTACACTAATAAGAGTGTAAAATAATTTGTTATTAATTGAATAACATTTATTTAAGGAGAAATATTTCAAAAACTTTGTAAAGAATGTCTACCTTAGATTATTTTATTAAACAAGGAAAATCCCTTCAGTTAACTCCTGAAGAGGTAAAAGTATTCGCACTTGCGGAATATAAAAAGGCTCAAGAGATAGAAGCGGAACAGAGGAAGTTAGAAACTCTTAGGATAGAAAATCATAAATTTGAAGCAGAAGAAAATGAGAAAAAAAAGAAAATTTGAGGCAGAACAGAAAAGATTGGAGGCTGAAGAAAACGAGAAAAAAACTTAAATTTGAAGCTGCTGAAAAAGAAAGGCAACTTAAAATTGAAATGGAAATTAAGCAAACGGAAATGGAAGAAAAAGAAAGACAACTTAGAATTGAAATGGAAGGTAAGCAAAGGGAAATGGAAGAGAGGAGATTGATAGCTCAGGAGAATACAAGGAAATTTCAGCTTGAGACTGAGGAAAATGAGAAAAAGTTTCAACGTGAAAAACAGTTGAAGGAAATGGAATTTGAACAATTTAGATTAGCTCATGAGGTTAATACTCAAAAGACTCATGAAGGTCAAGCTTCATCTAAACATGATAATTTTAGGGAAGTTAACTTAAAATTACCAAAATTCAATCCACCATCCGACGATGTGATTTTCTTCCTAGACAGGTTTGAAGCTACATGTAGATCCTATAACTTGGATAAAACACAGTATTGTACCCATTTATCTAGGCTACTTACAGGCGAAGCTATGGCGGTCTACCATATGACTAGTACTAATGATAAAAATGATTATGATGCTCTTAGAGCCGCTCTTCTTAAGAAGTATCAAATGTCGGAAGATGAATACAGGGTACGTTTTAAAACTATGCTACCACAATCAGGAAAGAACTTTAATGACTTTCTTTCTCAGATACGTCTCACCTTGGAAAGATGGATAGAATTGTCCAAGGTAGAAAAATCTTATGACAGTCTTTTTGATTTATTGCTACGCGATAAAGTTTTATCTTCTGTAAATCCAGATTTCTTGCTTTTTACATGAACGTAAAACCTACTAATATGAAAAGAAATGGATGAAAATTGCAAAAATTTCTGCACTGCACATCCAAACATGGATATTAGCAATACTCAGATTAAGGATGAATTGCCTGTTGCTTTTGCTATGCAACAGAATAACTTTTCACGACACCGTTCATTAAGTAACGACAGATCCTTTAAAAAGGGAAATAACGAGAATTTCAGTTCTTGTAATTTTTAGAAGGGGAAACAATTCCAACAATCTTCTCCATATAATGTTTCTTGGGGTCAATCTCACAGATCACGAGATTTTGATAACAATAATTTCAGAAATAATCAAGGAAACAATTATAAACAAAACTGGCGATCCAATTCGCAGTATTCTCATAATAGACAGGGTTCTCTGAACAGATCATTTGGTCAAAGACATAACAGTAATACCAATAATTGGCGTTCAAACCAAGATTTTTTTAACTCCAACAGTAACAGTAATTATGGCAATTTCAGAGAAAATAGTCAGAATCGATCGCGGCGAAGAGATAGATCTTCGAGCAGACCTCGTCATCAGTCTAATGTTGCTTTACTTGAGGCACAAACTAACAAAGACCAGGACAAAAATGTTAATTCACATAATGCAATGTCTTGTATTGATCTTGAGCAGGTAAAGGCTTGTCGCGAATGCTCAACGCTATTCCAGCCCAAGGCGATCATGACGCTGAGATGCGGACACATATTGCCAAGTCTCCCTGCAGTCTGTACGGCCACTTCTGCGTCAGTTCACCAGGGAAAAGGATGCCTTAAATTCAATAGAGGATATGTTAACTCTGTACCTTGTTCTATTTTATTTGATTCAGGCTGCAGCACCGTTGGAGTGCGGAATTCGCTGATCGACCCTTGTTGTGCTACGGGCAATACTGTCAAGTGCGTCACCTTCGGCGGCACTGTGGAAACCTTTCTTACAGCTATTATTGATCTTAACAATCCTTTCTTTTCAGGGAAGATCCACGCATGCCTTCTTCAGAATCCAGTTAGTGATGTCATACTGGGTTGCATACACGGAATAAAAGAGTGTACCCCACAGCAAATTGCTGAATGGGAAGAGCGACATATTCAGGCTGCAAATGCAGTAGTTACCAGAGCGCAAGCTACTGATATGTTGCGTAATACACCTTCTGAACCTGCGGTCAATGTTAATGATGATGTTGACACTCCTATTTCACGGGAGTCGTTTATAACATTGCAAAAAAATGATGCTTCATTGAACAGATTTTTTAAACTAGCTAATAACAAGACTACAAAAACAAATGCAAAATCTAGACATAATTTTGTACTCAAGAATGGGATATTGGTGAGACTAATACAAGACACTGTTTCTTCACTACGGTCTCAGATTTTAGTACCTCTTTCTATGAGAGCTCGTATATTGCGTCACGCACACGACTCTCAATGCGCAGGCCATATGGGTTTTTCACGAACCAAACCTAGAGTGCTATCTGCATTCTATTGGCCAGGCGTTCACAGAGATGTGAATATCTACTGCCGTTCGTGTACGACATGTCAGGAAGTCAAAGTTCGGGGTCCATACCACGCAGCTCCCATTCAGGCTGCGGATATTCCGATTCGACCATTTGAGAAAATGGCTATTGATATCATTGGTCCTATGCAACCTTCTGCAAGAGGACATACACATATTCTCACTTGTATTGATATGTGTTCTCGTTGGCTGGAGGCCATACCTCTGAAAAATACATCATCTGCTAGTGTTGCAGAGGCATTATGGTTGATCTTTTCGCGCTTAGGTTTTCCGCGTAAGATCTTATCTGACCATGGTGTTCAGTTTGTATCTGAAACTATGTCACAAGTCATGAAGTTGTTAGGTATTGATAGATCGCTTAGTTCGATCTACCACGCAATATCCAATGGATTAATTGAGCGTGAGAATAGGACACTCAAACAGTTACTGGGTAAGATTACGCAAGATCATCCTCAGGATTGGGACAGAGTCCTACCTTCTGCCCTCTTTGCATATCGCGAGGTGCAAAACGAAGCAACTGGTTTCTCTCCGTATCAATTAGTCTTCGGCATCCAACCTCGCGGACCAATGTCGTTACTCCACGACTTACTCATTGAAGAAAATATCGAAGAGGAGACTCAATCCTCTTATGAGTATGTGATCTCTTTGAGAAAAAGGATCATAGATGCATGTAGGTTAGCTACCGCAGCATCTGAACAAGCAAAAGAAAAAGCTAGAGTTTTTGCAAACAAGTATAGACGTCTTCATCAGCTTATTCCGGGTGACGAGGCATATGTATTATTGCCTTCTAAAAATAATCGTCTACTCATTACCTGGAGTGGCCCTTTTAGAATAATCTCTAGAATTTCGGATGTCGACTACATTGTCGATGTAAAGAGCAAACATAAAACCTTTCACATTAATATGTTAAAGGAATATCATACACGTCCTGACTATCTTCAGTCAGTATTCCAGTCAACTGACGATCCTACACCTCCTATTCATCACTATACCACTTTAGCTGTCATTCAAGAAGAAGAGTCTTCTTTTCAAGACGTACCATTAACTATACCGGTGGTACCACTCCATCCGACTGAAAGTTGGAGTGATGTTACTATTTCTTCTGATCTTTCGGCTGATCAAAACCAGCAAGTTTCCTCACTTCTAAAATCTTATCAGGATGTCCTCACTGACATCCCAGGTCGTACGTCAGTTATTAAACATGACATTCTATTGACTGACGACATACCTATTCGAGTTCGTCCATACCCTATCCCTTTACACTTTCGTGCTCAGGTTGATAAGGAGTTGGATGAAATGCTTCAATTAAATATAATTGAACCTTCAACATCACCATATTCTTCTTCTATGGTGATCATCAGGAAAAAAGATAACAATATTCGTCTTTGTGTAGACTATAGAAAATTAAACAAAGTTACACAATTTGACGCAGAACCATTACCTTTGTTAGAAGAATTATTAGTTAAACTGTTTGACTCTATTTACTTTTCTAAATTTGACCTGTCAAAAGGATATTGGCAAGTCCCATTGACAGAAAATGCAAAGCCACTTACTGCCTTCTCGACACCTCGGGGCCTATTCCAATGGAATTTTATGCCATTTGGGTTAGTGAATGCTCCTGCCACTTTCGTGCGTATGATGCGCCGCATACTGTCTCATCGTCCCGATGTCATTGCATACATCGATGACATTTGTCTCTTTAGCAACTCATGGGATGAACATGTTCAGGGATTGAACACATTACTGTCCACGTTACGGTCATTTAACCTAACAGCTAAGCCATCCAAGGCATTCGTGGGTTTTCACGACATATCGTTTTTAGGCCACCGTATTGGTCATGGAAAATTATATACTGAGGACAGTAACGTCACAAAAATCCTGAACATTACCGCTCCTAAAACAAAGAAACAAGTACAATCTTTGTTAGGTCTCATACAATTTTACGGTAAATTTATTCCTCATTTATCGACCATTACTGCTCCTTTCTCTTTATTGTTGAGGAAGGACACAGCTAACGTGATTCGGTGGTCGGATGAACATCAAATCGCGTTGGATTCTATCAAGAATTTTTTTTCCAAACCTCCGGTTTTGATGCTACCTAATCCAAACATTCCTTTCATCCTTCGCAGTGACGCGTCTAATTACGGAATAGGGAGTGTGCTACTTCAAGAATACTTAGGTACCTTGCATTCAGTTATGTATGTGTCAAGAAAGTTAACAGCAACGGAGCAGAAATACTCGGTTCTGGATAAGGAACTTCTAGCGTTAGTTTGGTCAAGTACCAAACTTGAGCGTTATTTGTTGGGATCTCATTTCATTGTTGAGTCTGATCAAAAAGCACTCACTGCTCTCAACACTAAAGACGTCAAGTCAGCGAAATTCACCAGATATGCAATAACTTTGCAACCTTACAGTTTTACCATACGTTCCATACCAGGATCACAAAATGTGTTAGTGGACTGTTTATCTAGGTGTCCAAGCGATCCAAGCGAGCAAATATGCCCTACAGAGATTGGAACCTCTACACAGACAGTCTCGCAATTGTAACGTAATGATCAAATAACTTTGATGATTTATTTAACGTCTACTCAAGTTATATCTTCACTGTATTGCGTATGGAAATTGATTATTCAGACTTTTAGTATTATATAAGCCAATAACAGTGTTGTGTCAATAACATTGACGTAAAGAAAATTAACTTTCGTTTTTAAATGGACAACATTTCCTTCCGAACGTTACAGTGTGAATATATATAATCATCCTTCTAAGGTGATAGATACATGCTTTTCCAAGTGGAGTATGTTAACTTTCAGGATTACTCGGAAAATAACATTTCAATGTCGTTGGATGTTAATAAAACGGAACTGCATTGAGGCACTCCTCCGAATAGCGGTCCCAAATGAATCGATACGTTTTGTGTTAGAAAATATCCCTTACAGGGCCTCATTTGGTAATGCCGGTTCAGGGGCGACATGAAATGGAAAAAAAAGGTAAAGGATCCCGTTACACGCCCATTGAGGCATAGGCCTATTGGGAATATGGTGTTAGATCATATTTTCTTGACCATCGGCACACTAGGGGTGATGTGCTCAGCATCACGCCGGCCGCCTTAACCTTCCCAGAGTTGCTCTGGTACCCAATCGGGGTTGGGTCGACCCAGGATCCGTTTACTAAAAATTCATATTTATGCTGCTGTGAATATTTTCATAAATAATGAACATTGAAAGTTCAGCCCAGGTTATAAACACCTGTCATTGTGTAGCCACATGAATGTAGACCTAACAAGGGGAGAAAAAAAATCTAAAATTACAAGTTTTTTCCCGCTGTAACATTATAATTTCGATATTCCGATACAGTAAGTGAAGTCGACTATTTCTTTTCTTCCAAAGTTGTGAATAAATTGATATGATGATAGGAAACACTTTACAGAGCGATACAAAAGGAGGCAATCTGATCATCAGAAGTAGTTCCCCCCATCCGACAAGTGTTTCGGCCCAGTATACTCCTTTACACTCTAAGGAAGGCGGGCCCACTTGGGTCATGACTCCCAAGCGTCTCAGCCTCCTGTTGTCTTGTATCGAAAATGAACCCATTTCACTTATGGTAGCAACTTTAATCCACAACTCCGCCAGCCGTGGAGGCAATTGTGAAAGTAACAAAGAGAAGACAAATTATTCCGTTCGTTCCGTCGCACACACTGAGACACCCACAATTTTTTACTTTCGAATTTGTGCATTTGATATAAAAATATTAATAATGCCAGGTAGACCATCAGCTCCGACACAGATCAGCAACAATGTTCTACCAGTTCAACAACTAACAGCTGTAGATGTCAGACCTAGTTACTTGTATACGTTAATGAACAACAAACTCCAATGGCTACAGTGGCTTGCTACACACCGATTAATAAGAAACTCCGATTCAGTCTACCCAGCTGTAAATGGGTACCTGACTTCTCCCTTGAGTTAGGGAAGGAAAAGGCAGCAAGGAAAGGTACTGGTTACCCCACCTCTGTATGCATGACCTAGTATAGTGAGGTCTCTAACACTTCACTCCCCTACGGTAGTATCTGCTATGGGACTACCTTTTTACTCTCCCACTGAAGCAAATGACTATTTATCGATTCAGACATTACCATCTAACCCGTACAGTCAAGTACTAAATACACGTAACTGGCTATGGAAGTCTAGACGGCAAAATGTTTTCAACACAAGGGTTACTTTCACAATTGCCTCCAGCTGGCAGAAAATAAATTCAATCTGTCTGCTCAACTATAACTCTATCAATACATTGATCAGATTGGCAATTTCTGTGTTTCAAGAGTAGTTTCCCATTCATTTCTACTCGTATATTTTTTTTTAAATTATATGTCAAAATGAGGCCCTGTAAGGGAAATTTTCTAACACAAAACGTATCGATTCATTTGGGACCGCTATTCGGAGAAGTGCCTGCATTGATTATTGACTGTTTTCGGAAATGATAATGGAACTTCTTAAGATTATTAGAGATTATAATAACTGGGATTGGTAACAATTTTAAGACATGAACAATTTTGATTAGATATTAGCAATTAAGATCACTTAATTAGTTGTATATTTAACATTGGTTAACAATAATAGTTTGTATAATAGTTCTTAGAACTAGAAACCACCACTTTTAGTGTATTATTTTAGCACTCTTAGTTAATTAGTGTCACTAATTAATTTTAGAAACAGCTAAGTGTCTTGATCACTTCGCGTGGTTTATTAATTGCTTTGATCACTTTGCGTGTTTTATTTGCATTCTTTTTTGGTTGTTTATGAATTCACTTCTCTTTTATGATGTAATTTCATCTTAATCATTTATAATTCACTTGTTGATTTTTTAGTTTGATGGTTTCACATCCTCGTTGTTTTAGTTCATCATCCTTCATACTTTAATTTCTTTTCTTGGTGCCACAATTATTCCAAATTGATGGATTGTGGTTGGAATTTTTGTTTATTATACCTTCTGTTTATTGATGTTGACTTTAATTCTACATCCCATTTGTCATTAGTATATATAGGGGGGTGTATTATTAGTACATGAATATGTAAATTTGATTCACCTTTCCGCGTTTATTAACGAAGAAAAAAAATTAATAGAATTAATTTTTTTTCAGGAGGGGTTGTAAGGTAACTGTTGCGACCTTTTTTAAGTCCTTAACAGGCTTTAACAAATATAGACAGTCTCAGGTCCTGTCTTTGTTAAAAGTGTACGCACCAATTGAGATATTAGTAATACGTTTGGTATATTAAATTTATTGTGCACGAGAACGCACATTTTTGGGAATTTTGAAATTAACGCGCTTGTTGTCAAACAAAGGGAGATGACGTATCTGCTTAGAGAATGAAGCAGGATCCCTACCAGACAGTATGGTCTGTTGATGTATTTTAGCCCCTGTGTTCGGGCATATTGATGTTTACTTTGGTGATCGGCTCACTGCACTCAAGACATAGCCCCAGTATCACAGAGTAAGGTATTAATATAATTGATTATATATTTTATTGAATTAATGTCGTCATTGACATAACTTCTACAAGTCGACCTCTAGCTGGTACCCTCATGCGTTGGGACCAGAATGGATCAAACTTGAACATTTATGCATTGAAAGTTTCGAGCATATTTATATTGAAACTCGTTGATTGAAATTACGGGATCTACGTTATTGAATATTGGAATTGCCGTCATACGATTAACGGCTCTTTTGATGGAAGGTGAACCAAAGTTAGAAGTTCAGCCTAGGATATATATTTCAAATTAATGATTGTATTATGAAATCTAGAAGTCGTATTCTATTGACTATCTAGATAGGAGGGAATATCTATTTGATTTGATCTTATACTCTTGGTTGTACGAGGAGAGATTGTCCTTGAAAGGTCAACCGTCTTAGAGAACATTTGTTAAACCAACTATTCACTATTGTAAGATGAGCCTTCAAGATTATGCTGATGTACTTTATATTGATTAACCATGTACCTGATGGAACATTACCTACCATTTGATCAGGAAGGAAGTTTCCAATATATGCAAGATTTTTGTATCGTCATTTGTCAAAGTGATTGTCAAATAAACCGTGGATTGTAACTTTACCAGTCATGAGTTCCAGTGTCTTTCCCTCGACACTGTTGGTGCTGATGCGACCGTGAGGACATGAACTATTTGTACATTCATATAAAATATCATTCGCGTCTGATTCAAGCAAATATCTAACTGTCTTCGCTTACACCATTCAAGCAAATAACTATCATTCAAACAAGACAGTATACGAATATGACAGCTACACAAAAGCACGGCTACACTGTGACTATATTTATATCTATTCACACACTCTCTTCCATAGTCTGTATGGCCTCAGACAGAATCTATTCTCTATTTATACCTACCTGTGACAGACACCTAGGATAAACCACGCTGCAAGAACACATGAAGCTTTCTGCCTATTCAATCAATCCATCAATCAATCAATCAATCAGTGAATACCATTTAGCTCCACAATGAGCATAGGCCTGCAACCTTGTCATCATATTCTGCAGTTACTCTCAGTATCTTTGTCTTTACACTGTGTTTTTTTTTTTCAGACCCACATGCTGTGAACTCTCATCAAGTATTTTCATTTTGTCTTGCATCTGATTATGGTTATGGGGCAGAAGAGACTAGTCATCGGCAAACTCTAGATCATCAAGCTTTTTAGTCAGATTCTACTAGATTCTATTTTTATTGTGTGTCGTTGAAGTTTTCATAACCCAGTCTACTGTAAGAAAAGAAATGGAGACAAGAGACATTCCTGTCGCACTCTAGTTCTTATCCCAAACATTTCTGTAAGTTGTCTAAAAAAAAAAAAAAATTCACCGAATCTTTTGGCCGAATATCATCACCAACCAAGATCTGCTTACTCGAAGCAAGCAAGAGGACATGCACACCATCATAGCTGGCAGACGCTGGAGCTGGGTTGGCCATGTCCTCAGAAGAGACCCTGATGCCTTCACAAGAACAGCTATGCTTTGGACACCTGAAGGAAAACGAAAGAGAGGCCGACCAAAAACAACCTGGCGGAGGACTGTGGAGGCTGAGATGCAAAGAATGAACCAGTGTTGGGGCACTGTAAGAAGGATGACCGCCGACCGAGCAAAGTGGAATCAATTTGTTGTTGCCCTACAAGACGCCTCTAGGCATGATGGCCACTGACTGCTTTGACGGTCGGCGGCTAAGGATCAAAGAAGAAGAAGAAGTTTATGATATTCATGAGTACACAATAATGCCTCATCAATTCCTGCATGTTGAACAAACTTAATGACGGCGTTTGCGGAAACAAAAACTAACTACAACAACATTTATTATTCATTTCGTTTTTATTTGTGCTCGGTGTCACGGAATTGCCTCCCCTGCTTTGCAGCAGTGGTCCAACAGTGGCCAAAACTCAAGAGTATCTAATATTGGTCTTCCAAGGTGTCTATCTTCACACAAGATTACTCTTGGCAAAGTTGTAAATAGAAGGATAATGATGCCTCTATCTCAAGAGAGTTTCATAAGATATTTCCGAAGTCAAGAACAATGCTGCATTGGCAGAGCAACTGTT
This sequence comes from Oreohelix idahoensis, assembly GCA_024509875.1. Classification (NCBI taxonomy): domain Eukaryota; kingdom Metazoa; phylum Mollusca; class Gastropoda; order Stylommatophora; family Oreohelicidae; genus Oreohelix; species Oreohelix idahoensis. The sequence continues at coordinate 437,383 of JAMPIV010001563.1, read as the reverse complement.
AATTGTCCGCCGCCTTTTATGAAGAATTAAGCAATTATTAATTTCAGCTCGTTCAAGCCCCCACCCTGATTTACTCAGTGGAATTCTTATTATTATGGTATAGCTCTGTTTAGAGTGTATTTAGTAAACTGACTGAGACAAACATGCAGTAACTTCAAAATGATTAAATCGACGTTAAATTTGTATATCTACAAATAATTGAATTAATAGTCACTTAGGTTTTAACAAAGTTTTAAAGAAATGAATAATTATTTATAAAAAATGTTTATCATCACTGTTGTGAGGGATACAAATGTGTAAAGGAGGTGACTTGGCAGCTTTCATGTGTTACTTAGCTGTCATCGACGGTTATGCTCCTTCTGATTGTTTGGTTCTTGATTGACTAATCACGCTCGTCGCTGGTCAAGGTTGTAGATCGCAGCACGTTTCCAGATGTGTCAGGGAGTGTCTACGAAGTTGGTCCCTCGTCTTAAAGCTCAGGCCACTTTTCCCTTCTTGTTCCAGCGATAGTACTCTCAACTGGTACCACCAACTAGCCAATCTTGGCTCACAGACTCTTTGCTCAAATGAATAAAGGCACTTGACTAGGCCTCTTACACGCGTTCTTGGGGGGTCGTTATTTTAGCACTAAACTCCCACTATGACTCCGTGTTTCAGATTCCGGTTCCTTATTAAAATGGTTTTCCTGGGTTTTTTAAGTCCTTCAAGATGTTCAACAAAGTCCGGTCTGATAAAAAGAATTCTGAATTCTAACCTCTGGCGGTCTGGTTTCTTCTTGGCAAGCAATCCTCACAGTGTCTTGACACTGAGACGTGTCAGGTTATATTGCCTGTCTTCCCCCCTCATTTGTTTTGTTACGATGCTAAGAAAGCTCCAATCGTTTCAAACATGCGTGTTTAGTGGGGTAATTTTAAAATTAGTTCCACCTGAAACAATATGCGTGATGCAAAAGATCACGTCTCCTATATATGGAATGAAAATATTCGATCCTCTCTCGGCAATGTTTACAAACAACTTATTATTACTTTAATCTAAAATAATGTTTTTGTAACAAGGTGTTGTGACGAAATCAGTAGTGCATTGTTTATAACTCTCATCCACTCCGGCAGTATCACTTCATTTCTTTATTTCTCTTCTTCATCGTCCTATTATTTGGCATAATTTTTGCCCTATATTCTTTTTGCGGCGACGACTCCCAGATGTATTTACATTTCGCCAGGTGAACTGTGGTATTATGGAGGGTAATTAGACCGATCAGCGGATAATACTCGTTGTATTAGCCACCTTTGTTAGAGACGGCATGGGTGATCCCATGTGGTCCCGATACTCCTCAGACACAATACGACCCGGCAGGGTATATTTTTAAAAAACCATATTGTTTGTCTAAGCTGCCGGCGATCCTTTTGTTTGACTGTCTGGAGAAGGCACGAAAAACAAGGGCGATAATGAGGTAATAGCTTCCGCTTAGACCATCCCTAGGTAATTATCACGGTTAATCTGTCTGGGAAGACGATATGGGCGGAAGGTAGCATCTGGGCAGAATTGGTTCCCATATTTGGCGGCGAGTGTTGCATAAAGAGGTCGGCGGAAATATTACGGCTAATTATAAGAGGTCTTTTAAATTTGATATTTTAGAACACGCGGGGAATGGGTAATGACTTAACGTCCCAACCCACGTAGTGCTGAAAGAGCTAACCATTGGTTTGAAGTGAGAGCTGGAATACACAACGATTCTCATTGGAAAATTCGTCGGAAGAACAATCTGGGATTCAAACTTAGAATGAGATAATATAATCTAGCGAAATCAGAGACACAGATCAGACTGCATCGCAACTTAAAACTAGCGACTCCCAGAAGCCAGAGAGATAAGGATTGGACTAAGAATTCCTATATTATAAGTGACAGAGTGAAGTATTTAGGAAACATTAAACCTAAAAAAGTAAGCCTGCCTTTATAAATACAAAGACTGGAAACTTAAAAGGACCAGGACAGATCGAAGTATTTTGGAAACTTTAAACCTTAAAAAAGTAAGCCCGCCTTTATAAATACAAGACTGGTCCTAAGGAATCAGATCACCCGTCATAAGAGGAATACATAATATCCAGACCAAGTGATTCGCAGAACACCCGTCATAAGAGGAATCAAAATATTTCCCAGACCAAGTGATTCGCAGAACACCTGTCATAAGAGGAATTAAAAATTTCCAGGCCAAGTGATTCGAAAGCATGTAACCCAAATTGCTTGTGTCCATTCTACACTGTGCCAGGAGATTGTATAACCCATTTGGGGTAAGTTGTGAACATTTATTTTACAAATGTAAATTTGACATGTTTTTCTTGGTTAGTGGTTATGTATGAGGCTGGCAACCTCAAGATATGAAAATAGTATATTCATAGACTACTACAGCAAGCGCTGGGTTTGTTTTATGCTAATTTGCTCAGAAACGCGAAAGAGCAGCGACCCCAGACTCCGACTGGAGCAGTGATGAGTGATGAAGATGAAGTGTATAGTATCATTTTATGAGATATATGTACTTTGTTAATTGTAATTCGGGCTCGCCATTATTCGCGCTGCCTAGACATATTTTCCCAGTTTAATACCCAGAGGAGTACTGGTGATTTTTAATCATCCTCCTTGAGCTACGCTGTTTACTCAAGAATTTAATTCTTCTGAGAGATTAACATTAGTGGATGGACAGCGAGATACTGCGCCCGTTAAGTTTCCAACTCAGTGTACTTAGCAGAGGCATTTATCCTTTCTATTTTCTCAAAAATGTTCGTGGTTACAAGCTATCAGACGGTTTGAAGTACTAACGTTACTACGCCGCTAGTGTGAGAGAAGAGCATCAACACTGACCGCCTACATGGGACGAGTTATGTGGAGAAGTGCACTCATCACCAAAAGGAAGTGACGGAAAACACGGCGACAGAACTCACCTAAAGTTAAGTTCTTGTAAAAAAGGCACCAGCAAACGGACTTTTATAACTCCCCTATCAAGTCTCGATGAGGACTTTTGTCTAAATCTCACCATCATTTCAACCTTATTTTAGTTTGTTAAAACTAATTGACTATTAAATCTGTTACATGTTATTTTAAAACCCAATTTAAAAATCTCAGACCCATCACGACAGTCCACAAAAAGAACACCACAAATGGCAGCAGCATAAATCTAATAGAAAACAAAGTGAAGAAATACGTAGTGACGTTACACATATTGTAATTGGTGACTCCCTCTTGAAAGGTATTTATTGTGAAAGAATGTCCACTACAAGAGAAGACATCGTTTCAGTTATGACAGTGCCGGGAGCTGGTATTAAACGACCACTGGACATAATTAATAAGTTCGATATTAATCACAACATAACAAAAACAACACTACACGTAGGAATTAATGATATCACGAATGAGCAGAGCCTAAACCCCTCAGGATTGGTGACTACAGTTAAACAAAAATTTCCCAAAGCCTCCATCTTTATTTCATCAATCATACCACCATGCTATGGGTTTCAACGTCGCATAGCGGACACTTACAACACAAAACTACAGAACTATTGTAAACAAAATGGCCTTGGTTTCATCAACAATACCCCATTCTTTAATCTAATCCAGGAGCACCTAAGAAACGACTTTACAGAGATCAAATTCACACATCCACACTGGGAAGCAGCATCCTGGCCAAAAACATAAAATATCCTGAAAGGACGCAACAAGACAGTGCAACCCACATAGAGAATCCTAAAAATCTACTGTGACATCAATCTATCATCACAATACATCACACACCCTACCTGCCCAACAAAAAAGCACACCTATTGCAAGCAGACAGTCTTCCAGCTATCACAACGCCACTTTCAATCAGGAAGCAGAACCTTATGATACCATGTTTCCTCCATTAGTCACAAAGCAGTCCCACTCAGACACCTCTATCAACAGTATTCCAATGTCCCAGGCCAAGAATAGTCCTACCAACGCTAAAACAAGGACGGAAGAAATCAGAGATCACCATGCTTCCTCCCCTAGTCATTATCATCGTCCTCAGTGGAACCCTGAACTTGTCTATCTGTTGCAATTCAGCCCTGCGTCACTTAGACAAGCATTAATGATGTCTGCCCAACGTCATCCCTATTATATGCTAGGCAGAGATATCAGTTATTGACGAATTTTTCTTTGATTGCTTATTTTGTTACAATTTCAATTTCTTTTTATCACGCGTATCTTTAATTTGTTAGAAGTAACGGTGTTAAGGTGTGAAGTGTTGTATACTTGTCTAACGTGACAATTTTAATTTCTTCCATCTCTCGTTTAACTTCAATTTGTTGCGTTGAGCAGTTCTGGTGTGATATGTTGTATGCTTGATTGTTTTGTGACAATTTTTATATACTCCAAACAATTTACTCAGTTGAAATTGTTTTAATTATTTTAATATTGTATTTCCTGCAGTTTTTCTTTCCTTGAATTTCACTTCCTTGGTGAAGTATTAATTCGTAAAATACTTTGCGCTTTTTTGTGTGCATAACTGCTTTTTTAACTTGGTTTTATATATATATATATATATATATATATATATATATATATATATATATATATATATATATATATATATATATATATATATATATATATATATATATATATATATATCTTTTATACTATACAAACATGGCTGATAATTATGTACAGTGGCTTCACAAGAATGGTCTACGACTTGGTCATCTGAATATTTACCATCTTCTAGGTAAACTCCCCGAAATTACACACATTCTAAATAAGAATTTTCACATTTTTGGACTTTCAGAAAGTAGCCTAAATGACAGAATAACAGACGATGACATTGCGTTAAATGGTTTTAAAACTTTTCGGCGCGACGCAAGCAAAAAACAAGAGACAGGTATAACAGTTTGTATTTCCACTTCCCTTAATTTTCACCGCAGAAACGACTTAGAGACAGCAGAGATAGAATGTGTATGATTGGAAATAAAGCTACCGAATCAGGGCCCATTTCTGGTGGGATATCTTTATCGAAATCCTAGGGCAGGACCTATCTGGTACGAAGATTTCACCATCATGATGGACAATGTATTTGCCACTGTCAAGGAGGTTGTTCTTCTTGGTGATTTCAATATCGATATACACAATTCAAATCTAACATGGAAAAATATAATATTATCGTACAATTTAAAACAAATAGTTAACCAGCCTACAAGAGTAACACAAGCATCATCCACACTAATCGACCACATCTACGTAAGTTGCCCAGAAAACATCATAGAATGCTCTGTCCCTAATATTGCAATGAGTGACCACTATCCAGTATGCTGTACATGGTCAAAGAATAAATGTAAAGTTCCCAAAAATAAACATGTAAGTATTAAATTTAGAAGTTTCAAACATTTCAGTCGGGAATTATTTTTGAATGACTTGCTAACTGCACCTCTCGGCAGTGTTTACCAACTTCCTGATCCGGATGACGCTATTGCATACTGGACAAAAATTTTTTATAGTGTTTTTGACACGCACGTACCAGCTAAAGAAATTCGCGTCAAACGACAATTAAAATCTCCGTGGATCACGCAGGAAGTGTTGGAGGCTATGAGGCAGAGAGATCAAGCGCACAAAAATAAGGACCTCAACACTTACCGGGTATACAGGAACAAGGTTCAATATTTAATTCGTAAAGAAAAGAAAAATCATTTTAGAAATATGGTTCAGAACAAATCAAATAGTAAGGAGATATGGAAGGCAATTAACACCTTATCGAAAAAACTTAATGCACCAGACTCATTATCTTCCAACACTTCATTTACTTGTACAGACTTCAGCAATCACTTTCAAGCAGAAATAAGCAGTCTGAAATCCACAATGCCACATTCCCCTAGTGACTTAGACCAACTTTCAGCATTCTGTGAGAAGAGATGTACAAACTCAGTTCCACCCGACATTCCTTTTATGACAGTTAATGAAGTGTATAACTATCTTATTGGCCTTAAGGATAATAGCTCATCAGGGCTTGACGGAATTAGTAATCGAATACTGCGTTATGCTGCACCAGCTATTAGTGATTCACTAACTTATATATATATAATCAATGTATCGCCAAAAGTTATTTTCCTTCGGCCTTTAAGATCGCCAAAGTATATCCTCTCTTCAAACCTGGTTCGTCAGATAACAGTAACCCTGGTAACTATAGACCAATTTCTCTTTTATCATCGTGTCGTGAAATATTCTAATCCACATATATAAATTATCAGGTAAATATAAAGCCTAACAAATAAATTTAATAAAGAAAAGAGCAATGGTAAAGAACAGTGCTGTCACAATGACAGTACTCGAAATCCCCTTTGTTTTATGCTTCGTCTGCAAATTGTAACGTTTCCACGTTAAATATAAGCCACTGCATAAATACAAGCGTTTCCACAACACATTAAAACGGGTATTGCATGTCTAAGAAAAACATTGAGAGGCACACTGCGTAATGACCTAAATTAATCCTAACATTAATTATACTACGTTATCAAAACGAACGAACAGATGGACTCAAATAGAAAGAGAGAGGGGCGAATGAAAACAAGGACACATGCAACACTAAACTCGCGTCGCGCGATACACAATTACTACTATCACGCGTGTAAGGCCACATGCACTAACTTTTTTTCAGACGGACAGTGATAAAAACACTAACCTTCCCAGAGTTAGGTTTTAAAATCCTGAAAAATGCTTATTAGAAAAGATGACATTAGATGGGTTTACGTTTGAAAACATTACAGTACCCAGACAGCACATCTTCGAAACAGGAGGTAGAAGAAATTGCATATTTTGAACGCAGCCACTTAGCTCTTTTAAATTTGTATATTTGGGTTCCTTAGGGCTTGCTGACAAAGAATATGTAAAACGTTACGCAAATAGTCTAGGAATTACCAAATTATAACCAAAATAAAATAGTGGGGGTGCCTGACAGCATGAAATCATTTCTGCTCATAAAATTTTTATAACGTGTTTGAAAAAACCTTACGTTACGGAAATAGCCTACCATGTTAACTCCAAATTGATTGGAGCGCAACAAATATAAGACTAAACACGATTGGTCGGGCTATAAATACTATCTTGTGTTGTTATGGGAAACGAATAGAAGGGGTACTTTTTTGAAAAGATGGTTAGACGTGGTTTCATTGGGTAGAGCTGCGAATATACTTGATTCAGAGCGTCTGTACATTGCCACATCTTGTAATAATCCTACTAAGAAGCAGTACGTTGAGCACCAGTGTATATTTTATATAAAATAAAGCCTGGAACATCGGCAGATCGGAGTTGTGCTATATTCATTGCCAGTCAACGAAACTGTTTATTATTCTATGAATTGTGGTAAGCTTGAAATATTCAATATCTTTTAATGAAAATTGAATGTAAATTGTTAATTTATGCCTGTATATATGTGTAGTTCAGTAGCGAACATGATGTAAAGCCTATAATGCTCCAGCCTGAACAGAAGGTGTCGGAGGAAAGTAAAACTGCATGGAATGGCCAAACAGTACACTGACACCTAGATTATTGATTAGACAGAAATAATGCTGGAATTGCAGAGGCGTAGTAACCATTAGGGAGGGAAATACTGGTATAAAGTATTTCAGATGAAGCTGACAGTTGGCCTAACGCTCTGAACTCAATGTTTGTGATGTATTGTGCTCAGTGTAGAAAGAGAGTATAAATTAGTTATGACGTAGAAGGTACATCCTTCTTGTTTTCAGGGACCGTGGTCTTAAAGTTATTGAGCAGCACCTGGTCAGAGCTTTGCTGAATCCAGAGTCGGACAGCATACTCCTTGGTCCATTTAGCTATCTGTGAGGTGTCTCCAGAGCCCAGGGGAGAAATCGAGCAGAGGAGTCTTTTCCTGCCGCCATCACGCAAGATAAGCTGATGTGGCCAGCTGAGCTCAACATTATGTACCCCCATCTTAAAATGACAGTGTAAAATACAATTAAGAGGGGAATTTAATTGTTTTAATATCAGGAACTGAGAACATCTCCAATACTAGTTCCAATAAAGACAAACTATTGAAGTCATGATGACAAATACCAACAGAGCTTGAACAAAACAAAACCAGTATTACCTCATATTACTACTACACAACTAACACACATAGGATACTATTAAAAATAGATGTCACTACAAGATTCATATTAATAAATTCTGTACATATAACTTGTAATTAAAATTGATTGTGATTCCTGGTTCCTTTGTATTTGAATCAGGACACATATACATTCATGACAGCATGAATACATATTGTTATTTGAAAAGTTATCAGTGACTCCTTTAAGATATCCTTGTAGAGTGTTTTATGTATGTGAGTGTCACAGTGTTGTCAAGTGTAGTGGAATAAATTAAATTGTTTATCTGTCTGTTGTTGTTTTGACTTACACTTCATCATACACATACCCTAGACATATAACGTAGTCATCACACTATTCCAGAATAATTCTGACTGAGGTATACATATGTGGCAGCAAGTAAGGTTATATATAATACACTACTCTTATTAGATATATATATACCTTCACAGCTGATCTCAGTCAGTACACTAAGTCCCCTATAAATATTTATAACATCCCACTTTACCACATATATTGGGGTCTCGCTCTTGGGATTTTGAATCTTTCCCTATTAAAAATATTGGGGGGTAATTCACTTCAGGGAATAATAAGAATTAAAAAGGTATCCTTGGGTGGAATTAAATAAGGTTGAGCTCTCGGTGCCTGTGTTGTCCATTAGATATATATTTAGAGATTGAATTGTTAGTTAGACATTGTATAAACTTACCTGATAGACAATGGCGGACCTAGCCAAATTTCGATCTGCTGCTGTTCAGACTGCAAAAGAGTTAGGATTAGATGGGCAAGTTATGGTTGCCTATGTCACTACTGAATGTGACAAATTTATTGAACGCGAAGAAAGAAGGTTTGAAGCCGAAAGAAAGTTAGAGGCTGAAAGGGAAATTAAGAAGTTACAATTTGAGGCTGAGGCTGAGACTAACAGGTTGCAGATTGAGGCTGAGGCTAAGAAATTGGAAGCAGAGGAAAGAAGACAGGCTGCAGAAAGAGAAGAGAAGAAATTAGCTGCAGAAAGAGAAGAGAAGAAATTAGCTGCAGAAAGAGAAGAGAAGAAATTAGCTGCAGAAGAAAGAAGATTGACTGCAGAGAGGGAAGCAGAAAAGGAGGAGAAGAGATTACAAAGGGAACATGAGTTACGACTAAGGGAGTTTGAGTTTCAAGGCCATGCTCCTGAAAATGGTGCCAGTCCCTTTGCCTCTGATGCCACTGCTAGCCAGGGAGCCTCAACCTCAGCTATGAATTTTCATTTAGATCATTTTGTTGAGAAAGACGATGATATAGAGAGCTATCTAAATAGGTATGAACTATTAGCTACCACGTATGGGTTAGAGAGAGAAAGGTGGAGCTTAAAGTTATCTCAAGGACTTCGTGGGGCAGCTTATGAAGTTTTTGCAAAAATGAGCAGAGGTGATCAGGAAAATTATGACATGCTAAAGCAGGCTCTTTTGTTAAGATATGAAAAGAATGCAGAATTTTATAGGAAAAAATTTAGGAATGCTAAACTACTGTCAGGTGAAACCTATCACCAGTTCTCTGCACGAATAGAGACATACTTGGAGAAATGGACTTCTCTGGGGAAAACCCAAGATCTTAAGGAAATGGTCCTTATAGAGCAACTAAGAGAGTCCATGGCTCCAGACCTGAGAAAGTTTCTCATGGAACAAGGTGCAGAGAGGCTGGGTGAGTTGCTAAATGTTGCTGAAAGGTATCAAGCAGCTCAAGCAGAGGTAACAGGTAATAAAAAGAAACAAGTGGATAACTTTAGGGCACCACAGAACTTTAATAAATTTGATCCTAGGGATCAAAACAAAGGTAAGCACCAGTTTGATAGGCCACGGTATGAAAATAAAAATAAATTCCCACAATTCGATGAAAGGAAATATGATGAAAGAAAATCTTTCAACCAAGGAAAAAAGTGGTGTAAAAATTGTCAGATGGACAATCATGACACTGACCATTGCAGAAGGAAACCTGTGTATATGGCAACCCTTCAGGTCAGGTCGACCTCAAGACAGGAGGAGGATATTATGTTGAATACCACTCCAGAAGAGATGAGGAAGGCACAGGCTGGGGACAAGACCCTCAAGCCTTGTTTCAGAAAATTGTCAACTTGTCATACAACTCCAGGCAAGGGAGATTTTTACATGAAAAACAAGTTGATGTATAGGAAGACTGGAGCTAGATCCAAAGGTCAGGGACAGCTGGTACTTCCTAAAAGATATAGGGCAGACTTAATAAGGAGCCTACATGTGAAACCAGATGGGGACCATGAGAAGATAGGTACCATCATTCAAAAGGTGGCTCACAATTATTATTGGCCCAAAGCAAGATGGGACATTGAGAATTTTGTAGAAAGGTGTAGCATAGCACATGAGGGAACACCCACAAGTGGGAACATTAATCAGGACCTGGACACGCCACGGGGCAAAATTAGGCCTGATAATAAAAAGAAAAATAGATTTGATAAAGTGGACCAAAGGGAATGGGAAGCCCCTTTTCACGGACAAGCTTCACTTAACTGTTTTACAATGGCCACTATGCGGAGAGTGCAAAAAGATGTCTTACCCCAGGATAAGCCGAAAATCCCTCAATCAGACTTAAACAAACTGGAGGAAGAGGATGTAGAGAGGAAATCTCTCATCAAGAATTTTAAGTGGGGAGAAAGCCCCAAAAGAAAAATTGGTAGCGGTCGTTTTGTGAATGATAATTCTGGGAGGAAAAATCATCACTATAGAGCTTCGAGTGGAAGAGACCATACCGGTGCATGGACAAATAGGTCCACAAAATTAAAGGTCCATATGTAGCTTTGTTAAGAACGTGGACTGATGAAAAGGCAGAGGAAAACATTACATCTTCATACCAATATGTGAATGAGCTGACCACTCGTTTAAAAACTGGCTGGAAACTTGCCAATGAAAATTTGAAACAAGCCAGGAAGAAACATGCTGCCTATTATAACAGGAAGGCGAAAGACAGAGATTTGGCTGTGGGAGAGAAGGTACTGCTTCTTCTCCCCGGGAGTCAGAATAAGTTACAAATTGGATGGCAGGGTCCATATACAGTTCTAGAGAAGGTGTCTAGAACAAATTATAAGATAGATAAGAAAGGGAAAGAAAAAATCTATCATGTGAATCTCCTGAAGAAATATTTGGAAAGAGAACATCAGGAAGAGACACACTTGTTGACCTTGTCCATCGCCATGGAGATGAAAAAGGAACCACTTTCATCATTTGAATATCCATTACACCCCTGTGAGACAGCAGCACAGGTGAAAATCAGTACACATTTAACGAAAACTCAGAAAGAGAGAGTGCAACAGGTTCTAAATAATCATGCAGAGGTGTTAACAGACCGACCAGGGCATACAAACCTATTGGAATATGATATGAAACTGATAGACCCCACACCTGTCTGTATGAAACCATATTCGATTCCGTTTGCTAAGGAGAAAGCTTTGAAGGAAGAGATAGACTATCTGTTGAAGGAAGGAATTATTTCGCACAGTGAATCTTCGTATAGTTCCGGTGTTGTACTCTTAAGGAAGCCCTCTGGAGAACATAGACTCTGTATAGATTACAGGAGACTGAATGCTATTACAGAAGGACAGGTGGATCCATTGCCGGATACAAATCAGCTGTTTGCCAGACTAAATAAAGCTAAATATTTCTCAAAAGTGGATCTGAGTAAAGGATATTATCAGATTCCAGTAAAGCCTGAGGTTAGACCATACCTAGCTTTTAGTACCTCAGAAGGACACTATGAGTTTAATAGATTGCCATTTGGATTGAAGAATGCGCCTAGTGTCTTCTCTAGAATGATGAGAAAATTGTTGGATGTAAACATTTCGGAGGAACGTAATGAATCCCTGAGTTGCCTCTTTGATTGAGGATATTCCGAATGTTTCATACAGGATAATAAGAAGATTATGGGATCCACTACGAAAACTCTGCTATCACCAGGTATATGTTATCTCCTCATAACGTACATTTTGAGGGAAATATAATGTTCTCTGGACATGTCATTGCGCAGACTCAGAGAAGAGAAATGGTGAATACGGGTTGCGAAGCAGCATTAAGACAAGCACTCACACTTGCGGCTGTTCAGTAACATAACCGAAATATATTATTGGTTGTAGAAGTCTGAGGCAGATTTCATGAGTAGTGCCTACTCTGAATGGACCCAACTACATAAAAAAACCCATGATAGCACCACAGCAGAGTAAAGTCAAGTTGACTTACATTTATCTATGTGTATATAGAATAAAGGACTGACATGGGATGTCTGTTTTAAGAGGGGAGGTGTCGTGAAATATTCTAATCCACATATATAAATTATCAGGTAAATATAAAGCCTAACAAATAAATTTAATAAAGGAAAGAAGAATGGTAAAGAACAGTGCTGTCACAATGACAGTACTCGAAATCCCCTTTGTTTTATGCTTCGTCTGCAAATTGTAACGTTTCCACGTTAAATATAAGCCACTGCATAAATACAAGCGTTTCCACAACACATTAAAACGGGTATTGCATTTCTAAGAAAAACATTGAGAGGCACACTGCGTAATGACCTAAATTAATCCTAACATTAATTATACTACGTTACCAAAACGAACGAACAGATGGACTCAAATAGAAAGAGAGAGGGGCGAATGAAAACAAGGACACATGCAACACTAAACTCGCGTCGCGCGATACACAATTACTACTATCACGCGTGTAAGGCCACATGCACTAACTTTTTTTCAGACGGACAGTGATACGTTTTAAAATCCTGAAAAACGCTTATTAGAAAAGATGACATTAGATGGGTTTACGTTTGAAAACATTACAGTACCCAGACAGCACATCTTCGAAACAGGAGGTAGAAGAAATTGCATATTTTGAACGCAGCCACTTAGCTCTTTTAAATTTGTATATTTGGGTTCCTTAGGGCTTGCTGACAAAGAATATGTAAAACGTTACGCAAATAGTCTAGGAATTACCAAATTATAACCAAAATAAAATAGTGGGGGTGCCTGACAGCATGAAATCATTTCTGCTCATAAAATTTTTTATAACGTGTTTGAAAAAACCTTACGTTACGGAAATAGCCTACCATGTTAACTCCAAATTGATTGGAGCGCAACAAATATAAGACTAAACACGATTGGTCGGGCTATAAATACTATCTTGTGTTGTTATGGGAAACGAATAGAAGGGGTACTTTTTTGAAAAGATGGTTAGACGTGGTTTCATTGGGTAGAGCTGCGAATATACTTGATTCAGAGCGTCTGTTCATTGCCACATCTTGTAATAATCCTACTAAGAAGCAGTACGTTGAGCACCAGTGTATATTTTATATAAAATAAAAGATTTGGAACTTCTTTATTGCCCAGATTATAAAGCCTGGAACATCGGCAGATCGGAGTTGTGCTATATTCATTGCCAGTCAACGAAACTGTTTATTATTCTATGAATTGTGGTAAGCTTGAAATATTCAATATCTTTTAATGAAAATTGAATGTAAATTGTTAATTTATGCCTGTATATATGTGTAGTTCAGTAGCGAACATGATGTAAAGCCTATAATGCTCCAGCCTGAACAGAAGGTGTCGGAGGAAAGTAAAACTGCATGGAATGGCCAAACAGTACACTGACACCTAGATTATTGATTAGACAGAAATAATGCTGGAATTGCAGAGGCGTAGTAACCATTAGGGAGGGAAATACTGGTATAAAGTATTTCAGATGAAGCTGACAGTTGGCCTAACGCTCTGAACTCAATGTTTGTGATGTATTGTTCTCAGTGTAGAAAGAGAGTATAAATTAGTTATGACGTAGAAGGTACATCCTTCTTGTTTTCAGGGACCGTGGTCTTAAAGTTATTGAGCAGCACCTGGTCAGAGCTTTGCTGAATCCAGAGTCGGATAGCATACTCCTTGGTCCATTTAGCTATCAGTGAGGTGTCTCCAGAGCCCAGGGGAGAAATCGAGCAGAGGAGTCTTTTCCTGCCGCCATCACGCAAGATAAGCTGATGTGGCCAGCTGAGCTCAACATTATGTACCCCCATCTTAAAATGATAGTGTAAAATACAATTAAGAGTGGAATTTAATTGTTTTAATATCAGGAACTGAGAACATCTCCAATACTAGTTCCAATAAAGACAAACTATTGAAGTCATGATGACAAATACCAACAGAGCTTGAACAAAACAAAACCAGTATTAGCTCATATTACTACTACACAACTAACACACATAGGATACTATTAAAAATAGATGTCACTACAAGATTCATATTAATAAATTCTGTACATATAACTTGTAATTAAAATTGATTGTGATTCCTGGTTCCTTTGTATTTGAATCAGGACACATATACATTCATGACAGCAATGAATACATATTGTTATTTGAAAAGTTATCAGTGACTCCTTTAAGATATCCTTGTAGAGTGTTTTATGTATGTGAGTGTCACAGTGTTGTCAAGTGTAGTGGAATAAATTAAATTGTTTATCTGTCTGTTGTTGTTTTGACTTACACTTCATCATACACATACCCTAGACATATAACGTAGTCATCACACTATTCCAGAATAATTCTGACTGAGGTATACATATGTGGCAGCAAGTAAGGTTATATATAATACACTACTCTTATTAGATATATATATACCTTCACAGCTGATCTCAGTCAGTACACTAAGTCCCCTATAAATATTTATAACATCCCACTTTACCACACATCGCTATCTAAACCACTAGAAAAAACACATACATAAAACAACACTACAGTACCTAGTTAGCAATGACTTGCTAATTGACAGTCAGTCAGGGTTTAGACAAAAGCATTCATGCCACACAGCTCTAACTAAGATGATAGACAACTTGCACCTAAACATCAATAACGATACCATATGTTGAGCAATCTTTGTAGACTTTAGGAAAGCATTTGATATGTTAGATCACGCTGTTTTAATAAGGAAATTAGAAACAATGAAAGTTAACTTTAAACTAGTGACATTACTTAAATCATTCCTGTCCGACAGACAGCAAGTAGTGTGGTACAATAACTTCTTGTCAAGCCCAACTATTATTGACACCGGTGTTCCTCAGGGTTCTCTTCTCGGCCCTCTACTTTTCTCCATTTACATAAATGACCTTCCACTACACATCAAGCACTCATCCTGCGACCTATTTGCCAATGACTGTGCCATTTATACTAGTGATAAAAGTTGCAACACGCTAGAAATATTATTACAAAGCGACACAGACAATCTTATTAAGTGAAGCAATGAAAACTGCATGCAAATAAATATCATTAAAACAAAATGTATGATAATATCAACTAGACAAAAATTACAAAACTCACTGAAAACAACACTTCAGCTCTACATTGGAACCTCTTTAATTGAAAATGTAAATGAAAATAAAATACTAGGACTCATAATTGACCAACATTTAAGTTGGAATTCGCATGTACGAGCACTAACCAAACAAACGGCACAGAAAGTTTACCAGTTAGCTAAAATCAAACATTTCCTAGATGAGGAGACTCGAAAAATGTTCTATACATCCCAAATACAAACACATCTAGACTATTGTTCCACAATTTGGGATGGCTGCTCCATGTCCAACACTAAAAGACTATTCATTACAAAAACGTGCAGTGCGCCTAGTTTCAGACAAAAACCTCACACAGTGTGTTGACCCATATACATATCTTAAGATATTACCACTGAGAAAGCGCTTTCTCTTCAACAAAGCCAAATTTATTCACAAAATCTTATCACAGAATGCTGCAAAGTATTTGTGGCCTATTTTAAAATACAGCGGAAGACGCAGTCAATGCTTAAATAAATTATACATGCCCAAGCCTAGGCTCGACTTATTCAAGAAAAGTTTAGCTTTTTCTGCTGCTCATCTGTGGAATAATCTTCCACACGACCTAAAAACACGCTTAGTCCATATTAATTCAATCACAGACTTTTCAAATACATCATGAGTGCAGATTATATGACACTCTAATTTAGTTATGTTCTTAAATAATTACATAACATCATATGTAGGTTTTAAAGATAATTTTGTCCTGTTTAGTATTAATTATGATAAGATACTGTAAATCTGTGTAACTATTATTGTACTGTTACAATGTTGGGATTTTATTTTATTTTATTGTATGTTATTTTCTTATTTTAAGTAATATTTAAGATACATGTGAGAATTAATGGATTCAGTATGGAAGACGAGAGAAAGGAAGGGCAGAATGTTGGACGGGCCTGCGTGCCCAATTCTAAACCCTTTGAAAATAAAGTTCGTTCGTTCGTTCGATGTCGGGCACACACGAAATTAACTAACATGGTTGTCGGCTAATATTATCTTATCAGTTCCTTCCCCAGCAGGGAGAAACAGGTAGACAAGACGAATTATCACTGAGAGGAGTGTAAGAATGTTGAAAATACAAAATATCTGTTACATAGCAGAGAAAGAAAGAGATGTCGAACATTGAGAAGCATGTAATTAGTCAGTACAACAAATGTCACTGATTACTGCCGTAGTGAAGCAGAGATGGACCCAATAATCTCACACTTGGGTCGTCCATCTATTAATAGATTATTGTGTGTGACGTGAAATTATTCCAGTGCATCTCCGGGTATCAAACATCTCAAATATTCAACATTTGTCACATTCTCTGAGACCACTAAAAGATCTTTACACCTTTTAAAAGCGAGCCCAAAACAGAGACAGTTTTGTATCTTATAAATTAAAATACTTTCCCTACATAATGACATGTCCAGATTTAGGGAATACATTGTTTTGTTTTAAGTATAAAGTTCTTGTACAGGGTATACCATAAATCCCTTACCTTTTTGTTTAAAACATGTGGCTTTAGTCTGTACTGGTATGTGTCAAGGAAATACACCATAAAAATGACAGCACACTAGAATTGTTTATTGATAATTATAAATTT
Organism: Oreohelix idahoensis; assembly: GCA_024509875.1. Classification (NCBI taxonomy): domain Eukaryota; kingdom Metazoa; phylum Mollusca; class Gastropoda; order Stylommatophora; family Oreohelicidae; genus Oreohelix; species Oreohelix idahoensis. The sequence goes on along the minus strand of JAMPIV010001563.1, from coordinate 420,332 downwards.
ATTTACTTCTTCAAAATGGTGCCCATTAGCGTTCATACATAAAGTCAGCCTGTTGCATAAATCATGGTCAATTTTATGAAACACATCTGTTACTGCGGTTTTAAATCCCTAAGGCTTTAGGTTTCCGACCATATTGCTTGCCCTTTAAATATCGCTATAAGCATAATCTATTTACTTAGACATTTCTCTTCTACTTTGGTGTGTAGATGTTTGCCAGATAGATAGATAGATTGATAGATAGATAGATAGATAGAGAGAGAGAGAGAGAGAGAGAGAGAGAGCCATGTTATCTTATCAGCTGTCTTTCTTTTGGCCTGATTCCAATCCTTGGTCCTTCAGACATTGTCTGATGTTGTCCTGCCAGCGAACTTTGGGTCGCCCTGGAGGTCTGGATCCTTGACTCTTGTTGTCCCATATTTGGCGTAGTAGCCACTCTTCTCACATTCTGCAGACATGACTAAACCATCGCAACTGGGACTGTTCCACTCGGGTCTGCAGGGATGGGTTTCGAGCCCATTACGTATCGTCTGGTTGTGGACTCTGTCCCTACTTATCATTCGGAGCACCTTCCTCAAATACCACATTTGTGATGTTTGAAGCTGGTTCTTGTGCGTTGTAGTCATTGCTCACGACTCACATCCGTAAGTGAAGACTGGGTTATAGGTGGAGGAGTATACAGTGACTTTAGTCTCTTTGCCAATGTCTCTGTTGCTGAGAAATCCTCTGTCTTCGGCTGCTGCACTTCGGGTAGGCAACTCTTCTCTGATGCCCCCCTTTCAGTCCATTACAGCACCGAGGTATTTAAACTGTTTGGCCTGCCCCAAAGCCTGTTCTCTCATCATGATCTGATGCCATGTCTCCTGTCTTGAGATCACCATGGTTTTGGTCATGGAGATGCTGATGACCATCCCTTTTTCTCCAGCTCTTAAGTCTAGACTTGTAAGTTGGATTGAAAGTGTGTCTCTAATTTACAATCAAGGCCACATGTGAGGTAAGTTTCAGATCTGAAATACAGATTGGCGTCATCTTCCAGTATCCCACTCAATACGTTTTTTTGGTCCTTTTCTTACATGCTTTTATGACATTGTCCATAAGTCTGAACAGGTAAGGTGATAAAATAGCACCATGTCTTACACCAGTGGTGGTCCTGAACTCTTCTCATTTTTCATTTATGTCCTTATAAAATTATACAAGTCCTGTAGAATCTCTGACTAGCTTGAATCAGAGTTACTTACTATAGTGATCTTCCTTGCCAAGCAGCCCCAAACTTTGCTCCAGGGAACTTTGTCAGATACCTTCTCTTCATTCGAGAAACAGAGATGCATAGGGTTTTTTCACACAGCTGTTTGTGTGAAGATGAGGCATTGAGTACTTCGGTTTGCTTGGAAGCCACACTGGGCCTCATATATTTGTGGCTCAGCCAGGTAAAACAAAATCTGATAGAGTTTAATCAGGAGATCTCGCAGGTCATTCGATTGGACCCCGTCTTCCAATCCATATGTTAGGGAATTTTTTCATCAAGAAGATTCCTGACAATAAGGGAATAATAACCTGCAAAACAACAAACAAACACACAAACAAACAAACAGACAAACAAACAATAAATATGGATTAGAAGAGTTAGACATGGTGTAGACATTTCTGGGCATCCTGCAAAAAAGAAAAAAAAAACCGAGAGGGTAATCTACTACGCATTTCCATTTGACATAATATTTTGAAAAGGTAGGAGACTTATTGATGGCCCTGTATTATAAGTGCTATGTTTTCCTATATAGCAATCTCGCGTAGTAATCAGGTTTTACACATTAAGCGAATGAAGAGCTTTCAACTAATTCAGTTGCCCAGTTTTCCATGCAGCTAGTCTCACAGAATTAACCAGTGTATTCACAGGTTTCTGATGCAGATAACAATTTAGATGACGGATTTACGTGGAAGTCCCGAGTGAAATTAGTTTAGCCCCAGACATCACATGTGGGTCTCAGGTCACGTGCCACTTTACAGAATGCGACTTTCAACAATAGGAAATATAAACACAGGGCACTGAGAGGTGGGGGTATGTTGTAGGATGGATGGTAGATGAGAAGATGAGAGTTAAGTGCTCATGACAAGTTAGACACGGAGAAATCAGGAGATAAAACATTGACAAATTGGTTGTGGTGGTAAACTGATAGCCATCTATGGCTGGATATACTCTCTGGGCTGCAGCGAAACTGGATGGATAGAGAGAGACAGAGAGAAAAAAGGAGAGTAGGGTGTGGAATTCTGAAAGACAGAGTTTCAGACGGAAAGATTTATGTCCGAAGCAGACATAGAGAGATTTAGTTGTGAAGAACGGCAGGAAGACAGGGATAAATTCAAGACAGAAGTACATCATTCACAGAGAAGTTACTCACATATTTTGACCTCAACAAACAACTAGATACATCTTTCATTTAATTTTAAAAGGGACAAGAATAACATAGATTTTCAGCAACACGATAAAATAAACAGAGAACTAAAGACAGAAATAGATCATATATTTCATGTGTAAATAGAAAAAAAGTGAGAACTAGATATCATCTGTCTTATTTAGCAAGAGGAAGAAATAAGAGAAGTACATATTGTATTTATGTGCAAATAGATATTTAAAGACATTGCTACATAATATATACTGAAGCACATTAAAAACGCACCACTATTATATATACTGATGCCGAGAAGCTGGGAAAAAAAGTGTGGGAATGGATTTTCCCCGTGTTTGTCATGAGGTAGAGAGCGAATGGCTGCTGGAATGGAAAGTGCATGATTCAACCCACGAGTTTGTGTACAGACTACATGAAAACAATGAAAGTTACACGTGCAACACGATTCCCAACAGCTATGACCCTGAAAATGTGTACGCGTTGTGGCAGTATACTCGGTATAAAAAGGCCGTTGAGACAAAACACCCAGTAGATGTGCTTGAAATGCCACGACTATCTGAAAACGACCGCCAACGAGCCATTGGTATATTGGAGACCGGAATAAGCTCGCGGGCCATTGCCAGAAGGATGAATTGCCACCACAGCACTATTGTACGTCTCAATAAACGTTACGGAACCACTGGCAGTGACGGAATAGACTTCGGAGTGGCCAACCACGAGTTACTACCCCTGCGCAAGATCGGCATATTGTGCTGAGTCACCTAAGGAATCGTTCTCTCCCGGCAAGTCAAACAGCAAGAGCAATAGTGGGTAGACGTGGGCAAGTCTCTTGAATGACAGTCATACAACGACTCAGAGATACAGGCCTTACTGCAAGACGACCTTATGTTGGGCCAAACTTGACTCACAGACATCGTCAGCAGCGCCTGCAATGGGCAGAGCAACTTGTCAGATGGACTAGACTGCAGTGGAATGCTGTCCTATTCACAGACGAGAGCAGATTCAACATATCCTTTGCTGATGGACGTATGCGGATTTGGCGACGGTGTGGAGAGCGCTTTGCAGATTGCTGTGTTCGTCAGCACAACCGATTTGGAGGTGGCAGTATTCACATTTGGGGAGGATTCAGTTTTCACCATCGCTTGCCTCTTCACGTCTTCCGTGGAAATGTTAATGCTGTGACATATCGAGATGAGGTTCTGGATGCATTGATTGGTCCTGCGTTCACAAATTGTCCAGACTTGCAGCTTTTCCAGCAGGTTAACGCACGTGCGCACACCGCACGCATTACGCAGCAATATCTACAGCAGCAGAACATTGTGACGATTGATTGGCCTGCCCTATCACCAGACATGTCCCCTATAGAACATCTGTGGGACGAGCTTGGACGCAGAGTCTACAGGCAAGGTTCTCCAGCTAATCTGCAACAGCTCGAAGCTGCTCTTACACGTGAATGGGACTTGATTCCCCGGAATTTCCTTCAGAGACTTGTGCGTTCCATGCGGAGCCGCTGGCAAGCTTGTTTGCAAGCACACGATGGACATACCAGATACTGAGGATAGTGTGAATGAATTTTTTTCTTGGTCGCACTTTTGGTTTTCTCCCTTGCCTGCACAGAATGCAATGATTTCATAACAATCAAATGTACAAATTAATGACCAGCATGGATTCATAGGAAAATGAATAAAGATTCCAAATATGTAAACTTGTAAACACTTATATTTACATTTCACACTCTAGAAAACTAAATATAGAAATAGATAGTATATTTCACATATAAATAGAAAACTAAATATAGAAATAGATAGTATATTTCACATGTAAATAGAAAACTAAATATAGAAATAGATAGTATATTTCACATGTAAATAGAAAACTAAATATAGAAATAGATAGTATATTTCAAATTGAATTAATGAGCAGCACGGACTCGAAATGGCCGGATATAATAATGTAAGTGGAAACATGAGAGGTGTTACAGCAAAAGTCATTATGTAGAAGCGGGCACAAGAGGACTCGTGACCGCCTCAGTTTATGATCTACTGAAAGGATTGACAGTCAATAGCAAGGACACTGATACGGCTTGGCGAAACTGAGGAAACAACATCGTGCTGGCTGTGAAACAACTGTAACAGGCTATGGGATTCAGGACAGTCATTTATAGACAACAAAATAATGACTGTCATTACGGTTTGACGTTGGCAGACTGCATAACGTTTCAGTGTCAATTTGAAAACTGCAACAAAGGTGTCGTCAGTTCAGTTTCCAGGGCAGGAGGAAACTCAACAGCAGATTAACACTTGGGAGTCATGACACAAGAAGGCTCGTCATCTTAGAAGTGTAATAAATAAAATAAATAAATAAAGGTAATTAACAGCCACTCGTTGGACATAAAGAAGGAAACCAGAGAACAGAAAAGAAATCTAAGTGATAGGCTTGCCGGGAATCGAACCGAGGACCAATCAAACGGCACCATCGCCGTTCTTTAAAAGTCTTTTTGTGAAAAATTGGCTGTGCGTCTTTTCACGATTTACTTTGATTTAGATTTGGCAAGACGTGCTCCGTTCAACTTAGGGTCTCTGTCGCAAAATTTGGTACCACTTGCTTTGTTTGTGAAAAAATGTGTAACGCGACACACAGCGATAAGGGTGAAGGGACAGCTCGGTGGGTCTTGCTTTGAGTTGACGTTGAGCTGACATATTTGCGTTTCGCCTAAGCCGTACAGCATTGGGAAAGTGTAGGAAGGAACGAATACATGAAACATGGCAGACCTTAAAATTTGCATTGGCAGGAAAGAAAATCTAAAGCCACAAGCGCAAGTTTGGTGGAATGTTACTAAAACTGTAATCATTCATATAAGGAGATAGAGAATGAGTGATTTCCAAAAGGATATTATTCAAATGTAAGTAGTTTTAAAAATAATTAATATGAAACGTGTGCTGCATTTCTAAGAAAAACATTGAGACGTACTGCGTAATGACCTAAATTAATCCTAACATTAATTATATTACGTTACCAAAACGAACGAACAGATGGACAAAAGGATAGCGAGAAGGGAGAGGCAGAAAGCCGAACATTAAACACGCGTCGCGCGATACACAATTACTACTATCACGCGTGTTAGGCTACAAGCACTAACTTTTTTTCAGACGGACAGTGATAAAATACACTACCCTTTCCCAGAGTTAGGTTTATAAATCATAACAAACTCTTATTAGAAAAGACAACATTAGATGGGTTTACGTTTGAACACATAACAGTACCCAGACAGCACATCTTCGAAACAGGAGGTAGAAGAAATTGCATATTTTGAACGCAGCCACGTAGCTCCTTTAAATTAGTATTTTTGGGTTCCTTAGGGCTTGCTGACAAATAATATGTAAAACGTTACGCAAATAGTCCAGGAATTAATAAATTATACCCAAAATAAATATTGGGGGTGCCTGACAGCATAAAATCATTTCTGCTCATAAGATTTTTTTTTAACGTGTTTGAAAAAAATTTACGTTACAGAAATAGCCTACCATGTAAACTTCAAATTGATTGGAGCGCAACAAATGAAAGCCTAACCACGATTGGTCGGGCTATAAATACTATCTTGGTTGTTAGGGGAGACGGGAAAAGATAACATTTTTTCAAACACTTGTCGAAACGTGGCTCATTGGCCAGTCTCGCTGATATACACACTTGGGAGCGTTAGTTCGAGACCACTTGTTTAAATACAATTGATAAAGCATCAGTGCGTTGAAGCCAGCTTATATTTGACTCAATAAAAGCCTGGAAGATAAGCAGATGGAAATTTGTGCCAGTTTGTGCCAGAATTCATTGCTAATCAACGTATCTGTGTTTATTTCCATGAAATTGTGGGACAGTGGTCTTGATGGTACTGAGCAGCATCTAGTCAGAGATTTGCTGAATCCAGAGTCGGACAGCATACTCCTTGGTCTTTTTAGCTATCAGTGAGGTGTCTCCTGAGCCCAGAGGAGAATTCGAGCAGAGGAGTCCTTTCCTGCCGCCATCACTCAAGATAAGCAGAATTGGCCAGCTGAGCTCAACATTATGTCCCCTCATCTTGAAATAACTTTATAAAAATACTATTCAGAGGGGAATTTACTTGTCTTAAAATCAGGAACTGTGAACATCTCCAATACTAGTCCCTAAAGACAAACTATTGAAGTCATGATGACAAATACCAACAGAGCTTGAACAAAACAAAACCAGTATTACCTCATTTTACTACTACACAACTGACACACATAGAACATTTGTACTAATATATGTCACTACAATATTCATATTAAATACATTCTGTACATAACTTGTAATTTAAATTGATTGTGATTCCTGGTTCCCTTGTAGTTGAATCAGGACACATATTCATTCATGCCAGTAATGAATACATATTGTTATTTGAAAGTTTATCAGTGACTCTTTTAAGATATCTTTGTAGAGTGTTATATGTATGTGAGTGTCACTGTTGTTAAGAGTAGTGGATTAAATTAAATTGTTTATCTGTCTGTTGTTGTGACTTACACTTCACCATACTCATACCCTAGACACATAACGTAGCATCACACTATTCCAGAATAATTCTGACTGAGATATATAGATATGTGGTAGCAAGTAAGGTTATCTAAATACACTACTCTTAATAGATATAGATACCTTCACAGCTGATCTCAGTCAGTACACTAAGTCCCCTATAAATATTTATAACATCCCACTTCACCACATATATTGGGGGCTCGTCCGGGATTTTGAATCTTAACTATTAAAAATATTGGGGGTAATTCACTTCAGGGAATATAAGAATTAAAAGGTATCCTTGGGTGGAATTAAATAAGGTTGAGCTCACGGTGCCTGTGTTGTCCATTAGAGATTGAATTGTTGGTTAGACATTGTATAAATTTACATAATAGACAATGGCGGACCTGGCCAAATTTCGATCTGCTGCGGTTCAGACTGCAAAAGAGTTAGGATTAGATAGGCAAGTTATGGTTGCCTATGTTACTACGGAATGTGACAAATTTATTGAACGCGAAGAAAGAAGATTAGAAAAAGAAGCCGAAAGAAGGTTAGAGGCTGAAAGGGAAATTAAGAAGTTACAATTTGAAGCTGAGGCTGAGACTAAGAGGTTGCAGATTGAGGCTGAGACTAAGAAATTGGAGGCAGAAAGAGAAGACAAACGATTGGCTGCAGAAAGGGAAGAGAAGAAATTGGCTGCAGAAAGAGAAGAGAAGAGATTAGCTGCAGAGAGGGAAGCAGAAAAGGAGGAGAAAAGATTACAAAGGGAACATGAGTTACGACTAAGGGAGTTTGAGTTTCAAGGCCATGCTCCTGAAAATGGTGCCCAGCCCCTTTGCCTCTGATTGCTACGGTTACTCAGGGGAGCCTCAATCTCAGCTATGAATTTTCATTTAGATCATTTTGTTGAGAAAGACGATGATATTGAGAGCTATATAAATAGGTATGAACTATTAGCTACCACATATGGGTTAGAGAGAGAAAGGTGGAGCTTAAAGTTATCTCAGGGACTTCGTGGGCAGCTTATGAAGTTTTTGCAAAAATGAGCAGAGGTGATCAGGAAAATTATGACATGCTAAAGCAGGCTCTTTTGTTAAGGTATGAAAAGAATGCAGAGTTTTACAGGAAAAAATTTAGGAATGCTAAACTACTGTCAGGTGAAACCTATCACCAGTTCTCTGCACGAATAGAGACATACTTGGAGAAATGGACTTCTCTGGGGAAAACCCAAGATCTTAAGGAAATGGTCCTTATAGAGCAACTAAGAGAGTCCATGGCTCCAGACCTGAGAAAGTTTCTGATGGAACAAGGTGCAGAGAGGCTGGGTGAGTTGCTAAATGTTGCTGAAAGGTATCAAGCAGCTCAAGCAGAGGTAACAGGTAATAAAAAGAAACAGGTGGACAACTTTAGGGCACCACAGAACTTTAATAAATTTGATCCTAGGGATCAAAATAAAGGTAAGCACCAATTTGATAGGCCACGGTATGACAATAAAAATAAATTCCCACAATTCGATGAAAGGAAATATGATGAAAGAAAATCTTTAAACCAAGGAAAAAGGTGGTGTAAAAATTGTAAGATGAACAATCATGACACTGACCATTGTAGAAGGAAACCTCCTCATTTTGCTGCTATGACATCGGGGAAAAAGGAAAAGAAGGGAAAACCTGAAGAATTACAGGAACCATACCACCCCCCAGTGTGTGAAGATGTCATCTGTAATGGTGTCACTATAAGATGTTTATATGATACCGGTTTAGATTACGATTCCGTTGTGAGTTCTCACCTGGTGCAGGCCGATCAATACACCACAGAAACAGTGGAGATTCAAACTGCAACCAAGGATGTAGCTACCATGACACTTCCCGCCGCCCGAATAAAAGTGAAAACGCGATATGTGGAAGGAATCATAAAAGCAGCAGTGATAAATGAGCCAATCTACCCTCTAATATTGGGGTGTAGATATGTCTTCTTGGGAAATCCCAAGAGACCTGTGATATTGGCAACAGTGCAGACCAGATCACAGTCAAAGAAGGAGGAGGAGAATCCCATAAATACTCACCCAGATGAGATGAGGAAGGCACAGGCGGAGGACAAAACACTCAAGCCATGTTTCAAGAAGTTGCCCAAATCTCATACACCTCCAGGCAAGGGAGAGTTTTATATGAAGAACAAACTGATATATAGGAAGGCTGGATCTGAATCCAATGGTCACGGACAGCTGGTCCTTCCCACTTCATATAGGACTAAAGTGTTGGAACTAGGGCATGCGATTCCCTTCAGTGGTCATATGGGAATCAGCGCAACAGGACAGCGAATAGCTTGTCACTATTTCTTGCCAGGAATAACTGAAGATATCAAACGATATGTAAAATCCTGTCCAGAGTGCCAACGAGTAGCACCTAAACATTGGACTGCACCAGCAACTCTGGGGGAAATGCCCATAGTGGGAACACCCTTTGAGAGAGTTGCCGTGGATCTTGTGGGACCTCTCACCCGAACCAAGAGAAGGAACAGCTACATTCTGACTCTGGTGGACACTTGTTCTATGTGGGGAGAGGCAGTAGCCCTGTCATCGATTGATTCTAAACATGTGGCAGAGGCATTGCTCACAATTTTCACAAGGTTAGGCTTTCCCAATCAAATCTTGACTGATAATGGCTCTCAGTTCAAGGGGAAACTAACTGAAGAAGTTTTCAGGATCTTTCAGGCCAAACACTTCCATTGTAGTGTGTATCATCCCCAAGGGAACGGCCAAGTGGAAAGATTTAACGGCACATTGATGTCGATCCTGAGAAAGTTGGCACACGAAAAACCAGATACATGGGACCAGTACCTGCACGCCGCCCTCTTTGCTTATCGGGAGGTACCCCATAGTTCAACCGGTATGGCCCCGGCAACATATTGTTTGGAAGGCCAATAAAAGGTCCACTTGAAGCTTTGTTAAGAACGTGGACTGATGAAAAGGCAGAGGAAAACATTACATCTTCATACCAATATGTGAATGAGCTGACCACTCGGTTGAAAACTGGCTGGAAACTTGCCAATGAAAATTTGAAACAAGCCAGGAAGAAACATGCTGCCTATTATAACAGGAAGGCTAAAGACAGAAATTTGGCTGTGGGAGAGAAAGTACTGCTTCTTTTGCCCGGGAGTCAGAATAAGTTACAAAATGGATGGCAGGGTCCATATACAGTTCTAGAGAAGGTGTCTAGAACAAATTATAAGATAGATAAGAAGGGGAAAGAAAAAATCTATCATGTGAATCTCCTGAAGAAATATTTGGAAAGAGAACATCAGGAAGAGACACACTTGTTGACCTTGTCCATCGCCATGGAGATGAAAAAGGAACCACTTTCATCATTTGAATATCCATTACACCCCTGTGAGACAGCAGCACAGGTGAAAATCAGTACACATTTAACGAAAACTCAAAAAGAGAGAGTGCAACAGGTTCTAAATAATCATGCAGAGGTGTTAACAGACCGACCAGGGCATACAAACCTATTGGAATATGATATGAAACTCATAGACTCCACACCTGTCTGTATGAAACCATATTCGATTCCGTTTGCTAAGGAAAAAGCTTTGAAGGAAGAGATAGACTATCTGTTGAAGGAAGGAATTATTTCGCACAGTGAGTCTTCGTATAGTTCCGGGGTGGTACTCTTAATGAAGCCCTCTGGAGAACATAGACTCTGTATAGATTACAGGAGACTGAATGCTATTACAGAAGGACAGGTGGATCCATTGCCGGATACAAATCAGCTGTTTGCCAGACTAAATAAAGCTAAATATTTCTCAAAAGTGGATCTGAGTAAAGGATACTATCAGATTCCAGTAAAGCCTGAGGTTAGACCATACCTAGCTTTTAGTACCTCAGAAGGACACTATGAGTTTAATAGATTGCCATTTGGATTGAAGAATGCGCCTAGTGTCTTCTCTAGAATGATGAGAAAATTATTGGATCCTCTGAATAATCCCTGTATAACAAAATTTATGGATGATATCCTTATAGCAACAGAAACATTTGAGGAACACATTGACTCTCTGAACATGCTGTTTGATCGACTTAGGGAGGCAAATTTAACAGCCCGTCCAACCAAATGTTGCGTTGGATGTAAAGAATTGGAATTTTTGGGACACACAGTTTATCAGGGAAACATGACCCCTGACCCAAAGAATTTAGAGAAACTACAGAAAGCCCCGAGACCACAAACCAAGAAGGACGTGAGATCCTTTGTCTCATTATGTGGTTTCTACCAGAAGTATATCAAAAACTTTAATTCCATATGTGCACCTTTAACGGAATTGACACGTAAAGGACTTCCAGATCGCATTACATGGACACCACAATGTGAAATGACTTACCAAGAATTGAAGGAAAAGCTCACAAGTAAACCCATTTTGAAATTACCTGACTTAAGTCAAGAATTCATAGTAAGGACGGATGCAAGTAATATTGGGTTAGGTGCAACTCTACTACAGAAATCAGATGCATTGGATGGGGAATTAAGCCCAGTGGCATATGCTAGCAGAAAGTTGAATAAAGCTGAAATCAACTACTCAACTAGCGAAAAAGAATGTCTTGCAGTAATATGGGCAATAAAGAAATTCAATATTTATCTATATGGGAAGGCATTTAAGTTGCAAACTGACCACAAACCTTTATCGTTTTTTAGCACAGGCTAAGCATGAGAACTCTAGGTTACTCCGATGGTCTTTGCTTCTGGCTCCATATAATTTTAGCATTGAATATATATCTGGAAAAACCAATCTGGGAGCGGATTTTTTAAGCCGCCATCCGTGTGATGAGAATCACCGTAAACCCCAGAAATAATAATAAATTTCTCTATGTGTATATAGAATAAAGGACTGACATATAATGTCTGTTTTAAGAGGGGAGGTGTCATGAAATATTCTAATCCACATATATAAATTATTAGGTAAATATGAAGCCTAACAAATAAAATTAATAAAGAGAAGAGCAATGGTAAAATGACAGTGCTGTCACAAAGAATGTACTCGAAATCCCCCTTGTTTTCTGCTTCGTCTGCAAATTGTAACGCTTTCACGTTGATATAAAAGCTTACTGTATTATTACCCGCCTTCTTCAATGAAACGTGTGCTGCATTTCTAAGAAAAACATTGAGACGTACTGCGTAATGACCTAAATTAATCCTAACATTAATTATACTGCGTTACCAAAACGAACGAACAGTTGGACAAAAGGATAGCGAGAAGGGAGAGGCAGAAAGCCGAACATTAAACACGCGTCGCGCGATACACAATTACTACTATCACGCGTGTTAGGCTACAAGCACTAACTTTTTTTTCAGACGGACAGTGATAAAATACACTACCCTTTCCCAGAGTTAGGTTTATAAATCATAACAAACTCTTATTAGAAAAGACAACATTAGATGGGTTTACGTTTGAACACATAACAGTACCCAGACAGCACATCTTCGAAACAGGAGGTAGAAGAAATTGCATATTTTGAACGCAGCCACGTAGCTCCTTTAAATTAGTATTTTTTTGGGTTCCTTAGGGCTTGCTGACAAATAATATGTAAAACGTTACGCAAATAGTCCAGGAATTAATAAATTATACCCAAAATAAAATATTGGGGGTGCCTGACAGCATAAAATCATTTCTGCTCATAAGATTTTTTTTTAACGTGTTTGAAAAAAATTTACGTTACAGAAATAGCCTACCATGTAAACTTCAAATTGATTGGAGCGCAACACATGAAAGCCTAACCACGATTGGTCGGGCTATAAATACTATCTTGGTTGTTAGGGGAGACGGGAAAAGATAACATTTTTTCAAACACTTGTCGAAACGTGGCTCATTGGCCAGTCTCGCTGATATACACACTTGGGAGCGTTAGTTCGAGACCACTTGTTTAAATACAATTGATAAAGCATCAGTGCGTTGAAGCCAGCTTATATTTGACTCAATAAAAGCCTGGAAGATAAGCAGATGGAAATTTGTGCCAGTTTGTGCCAGAATTCATTGCTAATCAACGTATCTGTGTTATTCGTATGAATTGTGGGACAGTGGTCTTGATGGTACTGAGCAGCATCTAGTCAGAGATTTGCTGAATCCAGAGTCGGACAGCATACTCCTTGGTCTTTTTAGCTATCAGTGAGGTGTCTCCTGAGCCCAGAGGAGAATTCGAGCAGAGGAGTCCTTTCCTGCCGCCATCACTCAAGATAAGCAGAATTGGCCAGCTGAGCTCAACATTATGTCCCCTCATCTTGAAATAACTTTATAAAAATACTATTCAGAGGGGAATTTACTTGTCTTAAAATCAGGAACTGTGAACATCTCCAATACTAGTCCCTAAAGACAAACTATTGAAGTCATGATGACAAATACCAACAGAGCTTGAACAAAACAAAACCAGTATTACCTCATTTTACTACTACACAACTGACACACATAGAACATTTGTACTAATATATGTCACTACAATAATCATATTAAATACATTCTGTACATAACTTGTAATTTAAATTGATTGTGATTCCTGGTTCCCTTGTAGTTGAATCAGGACACATATTCATTCATGCCAGTAATGAATACATAATGTTATTCGAAAGTTTATCAGTGACTCTTTTAAGATATCTTTGTAGAGTGGTATATGTATGTGAGTGTCACAGTGTTGTCAAGAGTAGTGGATTAAATTAAATTGTTTATCTGTCTGTTGTTGTGACTTACACTTCACCATACTCATACCCTAGACACATAACGTAGCATCACACTATTCCAGAATAATTCTGACTGAGATATAGAGATATGTGGTAGCAAGTAAGGTTATCTATAATACACTACTCTTAATAGATATAGATACCTTCACCTGCTTATCTGTTCTGTTATGTGTGCGGATATTTTACCGACCGTGTTCACCAGAAAAACTTTACACCATTACTAAAGAAAGCATATGAACTTTATTTCGATTCGAAAGTTGATGATGCAAATAAATCTTGGAAGCCAAATGCAGTTTGTTCGACTTGTGCAAATACATTGGCAGGTTGGTTACGAAAATCGCCGAAGCATAAGTCAATGCCTTTTGGAGTGCCAGTAATATGGCGTGAACCGACAAATCACGCTACTGACTGTTACTTCTGCTTGACAAATATCCATGGTTTCACTTTTAAAACTAGAAAGTTTGTGGTTTATCCAAATATTGAATCGGTTTCGAAACCAGTGCCTCATGATCCAATCACGTGTCCGATCCCAGTTCCACCGGAACAATATCCGTTGGACGTGAATGAACCATCAGAAAGTGATAGTTTACCTGCTTTAGAAACTAATTCTGACTCGGATTATATACCGGTGAATGATGGTGTTCACTTAATTAACCATTCAGAATTTTCAGATCTAATACGTGATCTCGCTCTTACCAAAGGACAAGCGGAATTACTCGGTTCGCGACACAAAGAATGGAATCTTTTAGCGCACAATACTCCGATATCTAAATTTCGTCATAGACACAGAGAACTTGTTCAATACTCTGAGATGGATGATGACATTTGCTATTGCAAAGATGTAAACGGTCTAATGGTGCACCTCGGTCATGAGCACATAGTCAACGAATGGCGACTTTTCATCGACTCTTCCAAGACTAGTCTAAAAGCCGTGTTATTGCATAACGGAAATTTATTTTCATCAATTCCAGTCGCCTACTCTGTTCATATGAAAGAGACTTATGACAATATGGCTATACTTTTGGCAAAAATAAAGTACAATGACTACCAATGGCGGATTTGTGGAGACCTAAAAGTCATTGCAATTCTCACGGGCATGCAGACTGGGTATACTAAATTTTGTTGCTTCCTATGTGAATGAGACAGCCGCAACAGACAGGAACATTATGCAAGAAAGGTGTGGCCTTTCAGGGATCGTATGCAGCTCGGGCATAAAAATGTAATACACGAGCCATTAGTTAACAAAGACAGCATCATTTTACCACCGTTACATATAAAGTTAAGGCTCATGAAGAATTTCGTAAAAGCGTTAGATAAAACGAGCAAAGCTTTCACTTATCTTCGAGAAAAGTTTCCGCAAGTTAGCGATGCAAAGATAAAGGAAGGTATCTTTGTAGGACCTCAGATTAGGAAAGTTATTGCAGACAAACAATTCGAGAACTTGTTACATGGTAGTGAACTTCGCGGATGGATGGCATTCAAATCGATCGTCGATAACTTTCTGGGAAATCACAAATCTGTCGACTATGTGCATATTGTTAAGCAGTGCATAGATGCATACAGAATTATGGGCTGTAACATGTCCCTCAAAATCCATTTGCCCGATTTGCATCTTGACTTTTTCCCTGACAACCTTGGCGAAGTCAGCGATGAACACGGAGAACGATTCCATCAAGATATCGCCGTAATGGAGTCACGTTATCAAGGACGGTGGAGTGTGACCATGCTTGCCGATTATTGTTGGATGCTTCATCGCGATGTACCACATGCCATTCACCGACGAAAGTCAACTGCAAAGAAATTCAAGCCTACATAACTGTTATACTTCTTGTACGAATGATATTGTAAAACTGTATGCGTTGTTAAAAAACTTCAATTGCGTATTTCTTGAGATCCCGACCTGATAGAGAAAAACGGTTTGCAGATTTAAAAACAGCGCATTAAAATTGACCAGAAAAACATAGAAATGTTAGAGAAAGAAAAAAAAATTTTTTTTTGTTAGCCAGTGTAGTTAGATCATGATCTTTACAAATTTATTATAAATTCCTACTTCAACGGATTTCGATAAAACTTGGATAGAATGAACGCTTCCTACTGGGAAAATGAAAGGATACATAGGAAGGAAGGAAAGATATGTGTGTAGTGAAAAGAAGAGAAAACAAATACAGAAGAAGCACAGATCGCCTCAAACCAAGAGATTTAACGAAAATCTAAGCGGACTCAAGACGGTGCTTTCTCGTTCGGGAGAGTCGCCCAAATATAAGGACAGAGCGGCCCGTTTAAAATCACACACACAAAATCCAGACGCCAGAGTGAGAGACTGGAAGACAGTATCTGCAAGAAAAGTTTTTTCACGCTGCATGCAGGGCAGATATACTTCAACAAATACAGCTTCATCGTGCGCTTATTAATCCTAGAGGGTATGTAAGTTTATTAAAGATATATGTGTGACTAATATCATTTTATTTCAGATTTTGTTTACGATTTGATTGTATCAGACATAATAAAAGGGGTATACAGGAAGCCAGTGACGCTTACCAGAGATAACCTCCACCGGCATTGTCAGGAAGCATAACAATTAATTGGTTAGCCAAATATAGCATGGCTAGTTCTTGCCTGGAAGCTTACGACATACCAGCAAGTACATAAGTGTCTTGGCATCCATAAGTGGAAGGCAAATGTTATATCTTACCCATGTATCATAACATGTGATTTATTCATGTATTTTGTAATCTTCTGCACAGTATACAATATCTTATCATGCTATCTCTGTAACATACTATCATGAATCATTCATTTATATACAAACACTGAAAACATGGTCGCCTCATGAACATCAGTGGTGGGTGAGCTTGTTGGGACACCATAGCCACCTATTACCTTTTGTTCCACGTTTTATGATCGTTCCTGATCGAGCTCATGATCGAGTGTCTGATCGAGTTCGTGATCAAGTACCAACTAAAGACTTGAGGACCGTTGATCCTGGTAACTGGAGCCTAGTGGTCAAATAATCTTCAACACTTTAGTTCCCCCGTAGTTATAGGGCGGGTTGAAGGAAAGTCTTCTTGATTACCAGTGTGTCTCAGAAACCTCGAACAGACGTGACGTAATGCAAGATGAGTTTACGTGTACCCAATCCTACAAACACTGTGAGCGTTCAATAGCGATAGTCAATGATGAGAAAAGCTAGAGACTAGATAGCAAGAGATACCAAAACTACTGTGACAGACTTTATAATTTCATTGGAAGATACATCCAAGACTTTTTACTATTATTTATTTTACTTTGCAAATATAAATAATCATACATTTTACCATCTTCCAACACCCATTTCTCATTTCAAGGCTAGATAGATGTATATAATAAGTTATGAAATTGTACTCATTTGACTCGTTAAATTTTTAACTGTTAAATTTTGAGTTACTTTTTCTAATTTAATTATATTATCACATAGGGTTACTATAGCGAAAGTGGCACCGTATACTTCTGAAGCCTAAATCTATTGTCCAGCTGTCGTAGATTTGCGATAGAGAAATTAAGACATAGATTGGTCCCTTCTGAATAGATATGAACAGGTGAAAGCTCAGTGAGAGGTAGCGTAAAGAAAATAGCTTTCGCGAGTGAGATGGTTGAAAATAATAGATTCTGTCCCTGAAATCGAGAAAACCTCTCTCTTTCAGCCTATCTCTACAACAGATCTAGATGAGTCAGACAGTCTAATATAATATATATTAATATATATCTCCACTCACATACACACACACATAAGTGACGACAGTTAGACGCACAGACGTGAAAACTATAACAATGAAATATCGATATTTGGGAACGAGCTGACCGACACACTTGAATAAGTTTATGTAAATTTTATTAACATAAGGGAAAATTTTCCACAACAAAAAAGTTTGCTTATCAAGTACATATAAATACACATAGATTAATGAATTTCTAAAAGAATAATAGACCCATAGGTGTAATCCTTTCCCTCCCTGTTGAGCCACGACCCTGTTAGAAGAAAAGTGATAGTCCCCAAAGAGTCACAGATATATACGCTATGTTCTAGGATTACCCTCTACAGTTAAGAACTGTCACGAAGTGGATTTACGTTTATAGAGTTTGCATGAATGAAAGCAAGACCCTAGTATGAGAAAGTCTGAGAAGATAGAATTTAGATGAAAAATGTCATGCCTGTGGACAGATGAGACTATTGGCTCAAGGGATAGAACCAGGATTTGACTCTCCCCTTGCCGCTTCGTGACTTCAGAAAAAGCTATAGAATCACCTCCCCCCTCTAACTACCTTTAAACACAAAAAGATAAGGTGTATAAAACGACCACAGACACCACTATACAGACAACATAGAGTAAGTATAGTAAAGTGTAGAAGCTGATCCAGTATACAGTATATATATATTTATTTACACAATCAAACATAAAATTTCATCATACATCCATCAAATAAATAGCGTGCACTGTTGCACGGCCTGAAAAAAACAAAGTAACAATTAAATTGGTAGACACTAGAAAAACCCCAATTCCATTCACTCCTCCTGTCACCCTGCTGGGGAACAATAATATGATTAGTGATTTAAACAACTCTAATTATGTGGGGCTGCCAACTTTAGACTCCACTCTCTAACACAAATAATATTTCTGTGGTCTCAGTCCTGTTGACTCTTCCTCACCGAACGTCTACACAACTTCAACCTTGTTAGGCGATATGCGCCGCTAACTAACACCACTGGAAATGCTACAATAATAGACTTGGCTTACACCGATGGCTCAGTGTCTATCCGTCAAAGGGATAATAAAACTGACCCTACTGGTCCTGTCTATTCTCTCCCACCTTCTCTCTCTCTCTCTCCTGGTCTAAGTGTCTCTCTAATACTCGACTTCGGATGATGCGGCGTCTTCGTTACGCTCTTCTCTCGTTACTTTCAGGACCCAGGTATGGTAACCCTGTCACCTGCTCCTGAATTCGGTGATGATGATGTTCGGGTATCAAGCATGAGGTACTTGATTCACTGTAGAAACTTCTCTGCTGCTGAATAGCTTCTATAACTTTCCACTTTTAACCCGCTCCGGATTTAGAGGAAACCACAGCATTGATTTCTGGCTGTATACAATTACACCAGTCTCCCGGCCACGTGCCGTTGTCGGAGACTATAATAGCGAAGAGCTCTTGGTTTTATGATAAATAACCCTCGTTCCCGCTAAAGCATGGGCACTTCACTGCAAGAGACCGTAGGTTATTTTTCTTTTGCTTCTGACGATAACTCGAGTCCTCTGACCCCTGAGATATGTCCTTTTGCCGTGGAAAATCTGTGTTGGCAAATTATGCTCCCCCACTGTTTGCCGTGGCTCGCTGAAATTAAAATGAAATGCGTCTAATGTACACCACTCTAACATCACTTATCTCTATCATATTGCTCCCATAATCTTTACAACTCAATACTTCACCCGCTAAGCACCACAAATCCATAAATAATTTCTATCCACGTGTCACTTCAATCTCACTCCTTCTACTCCCCTTCTCTCGTTCTGAACAACGATACATAAAATAATACTATCCCACGTGTCTCCTATCTCACTCTCCTTCTACTCCTCCCTTCCCTCAACTTAAATTTGCCAGGTAAGTAAACAAAGCCCCAGACACTGTCTGACGGGTTACGTGGCTGTTACGCATGGCTAACCACGTGTCCAAACATCTCACCTAGGGAAATCCTTTGTCCGAAATTCCCATTACACCTTGGGTTCCCGACTTAAGCCCCAATTTAAATTAAACCTCGTGCTATAGGAGTAATTTACTCCCCTAAGCCGTATAATTCACTGATAATATAAATCTGTAACCTCCGACTGCATTTCTCACATTTAAGGCACACATCGTTCTTCAAAGATAATAATGGATGGCGCTACCGTTTATAACTTTAAGTTAATGTCCCCGAAGAACTTTACTTACGGGCCGAGATTTATCAAAGACCCCACTAACAAGTAAAACGATAAAAAAAATAGTTACATACCAATTACCGCTGTTTTTCCCCGCAGTGGAGACGATAATACGAAGTTGCTAAGCTATCCACTCGGACCAATGGAAATGCTAGAAGAATAAAATAACTAGCGACCTACGCCAATCAGATTGGAAACCGCGCAGACCACGTGTCCAAAAATGGCATCACGTTACGTGACGTTTCTGACGCGTCATACAGGCGTGCATGAAATGGAGATTTCCGTAAACAACGAAAATCTACGTGATCGCGGAAAATCAGAAGAACGTAAAACTGGTGGGAGTAAGAAATAAACCTACCGTCATAAAAAGAACCCATTTAATTAACTACACAACAATACCAAATACGATATATATTCAAATGAGAAGAAACATGGCAAACACATATAGTTACAAAGTGAAGACGAATGGTGAAAACTCTAAATAGAAGAACAGAATTGGGCCTGTTGAAAGACATAATTACAGTGCAGTATCACAAGAACAGAGTTGATATATTAATCTATTCTAAGAGGAGAAAAAAAATTAGATACACAACTAGAATATAAGAAATACAAAGTGGGTGAAATTTGTTATACAATAAAAGAGTCACTCATTCCTGCTGTCATTCTATTCATACAACAGTGGCCACTGACAATCTTGCTACTTACAGACTGGATTTTTCCCTTTCTGGAACAATCTTTGGAACACACACACATACAGCAGTGCCAGTTATTTTTCGCCAAGAGAACCCCAGCTCCTCAAAAGACAGAATCAAATCCACTGTTCCGGGGAGCGTTCCCTTGGTTATTATTATTTGGGTTACTGTTTATGTCACTAGGAAGAAAATCAGTTCAGCTAAGAGATGCCACAAAGCTCACAGTGTCAGATTCTTGAGGTTTCCAGTACTTTAGGAAATGTCAGGTTGGTAACTTCACTCGGTATAAACAACTGATTGTCACACCACAGCTAGTCAAACACGTCGGAAATGTTACTATTAGTAATTTCTCTTGAAACAGGGCTGAATATTACAATGAGAATGTTGGGAAGAATTATAATCTGGCTCGATAGGCCCAGTTATTTCATTAGTATTAAAGTTCGTGAGGTGAGTACTCTGTCTTTTTCTGGATGCAACCGGAATGCCAGACAGGTTGTAACTTGTAATCCCACGTATTTAAAGACATAAAAACTTTTCTTCTGTGATTTTTCCCCATATACTGAAAAACCGCTGGTAGAGGTTGGGCTGACCCAAAACTGTATAAGGAAGAGAAAAGTACAAAATACTTAACCATAATATTATACACACATCCTATCCTACCCTCGCGTAAAATATAATGTTCACTTCGGTTATTAACTTTAAGTTACAGACTATAAGCTTAGCGCTTGTCTCATCGTTTAAACTTCTGTGAAATAAATTATAGTCATTGAAAAAAATCAATCATCATGAATTAGAAATATATATATAAATATATTTCGTCAATACTCAATGATGAATCAGTGCATTTACTAGTTAGTTAAAAATATACTCGGACTGGTTGCTAGCAATTAAATTAAATTTATTTATAGCTGTATGAGTTTTAGCTAGAAATAGTAATTTATTTCGCTATCCACTGTAACGCCGTAACTTAGAGAAAATTAAATAACTTTCATTTAATCACTCTGCACATAAATCTAGTGAAGATATAATAGGCGATTTACCACTTAAATCACTCACAAATACTATCAATATATTTTACCTCGCACAGTACTACTAAAACTATCCTCCAACGAATCTGAGAAATTCTACTTAAATAAAAGTGATTTCTTGAACGTAGCTAGGTTGTCTAGCGAGACTGCGGATGTCTGAATGAATGAAGTCTAAAACTGCTCTGGTATAAATATATCTCTGATGAAAGGAAAATCATTACATTATCGAAACCCCAGACTCTCTCTACCACATGTTCACACCTAGAGGAGAATCTACATACATTCTATTTCATTCTGCGAAATTCTCACGCTGAAGCCGAAACAGACTCGCAAAACGAGCAGACAGTCTCTCTTTGATCTTGCGTAACATGATTTACCAAACCGTGCAGAGATTTCTACTCTCCAGAATTCACACTATTACTTGCTTGCAGACTATGGTCATAAACGAAATACACGCACGCTCGTCTTTCATCTCAAATCTTTCACCTTGAATACTTAACTTATAGGCGAGCAGATTAGAGAAAAGTGATAGACGATCGTCTTACTACTTATCCCTGTCGAGAACGAATTAACACGATTCGGTCTCATCAAAGAACCTAGCTTAACAGCAATAAAATGCGTTGCTAAATTAGCAAGGAAAAGACAAAGGTACGAATGGAAGAGTTTTATCTTAACAATCGAGCGTAAGCAAAAAAGAAGGGTAAAAGAGCGAAAGAAGGGTAAAAGAGCGGAAGAAAAAGGAAAAGACAAGTGTAGAATAAAGAATAGATATCTGAAATTTATTAATCATAAATCTCTCTGTAACACCAGCTCAGAGTATTCACAGCCGTAACTCAATTGTGATACCAGTGTACTTCTCGGGCACTGGAACTTCATACTTTGTGGAGAGAGATTCTACTTCTTCTCTACCACTATCATCACACTAGAAAAACCTTTCGCTACAGTCAGTCGGTTTAATTAGGGCGCATGTCCAGATAAAAAAGACTTTGTGGTGCTGTTTTGGTTGCCTATTGTTGTAACGAACTTGATAGTTTCCGATCACTGATCAGTTTTTTGTGTTTGTCGCAATAAGTCCAACTAAACGACATTTCTCATCGAGCACAGCTGTGGAGTCGGAGTCGTGGAGTCGGTCATTTTTTAAAGTGGAGTTGGAGTCGTGGAGTCGGTCATTTTTTTTAAAGTGGAGTTGGAGTCGCGGAGTCGGTCATTTTTTTAAAGTGGAGTCGGTCATTTTTTTTTAGCGGAGTCGGTCATTTTTTAGTGGAGTTGTGGAGTCGGTCATCTTTAGTGGAGTTGTGGAGTCGGAGTCGTGGAGTCGGTCATTTTTTTAGTGGAGTCGGTCATTTTTTTAGTGGAGTCGGTCATTTTTTAGTGGAGTCGGAGTCGTGGAGACGGTCATTTTTTTAGTGGAGTCGGTCATTTTTTTAATGGAGTCGGTAATTTTTAGTGGAGTCGTGGAGTCGGTCATTTTTTTAGTGGAGTTGTGGAGTCGGAGTCGTGGAGTCGGTCATTTTTTAGTGGAGTCGGTCATTTTTTTAGTGGAGTCGGTCATTTTTTAGTGGAGTTGGAGTCGTGGAGTTGGAGTCGTGGAGTCGGTCATTTTTTAGTGGAGTCGTGGAGTCTGTCGTTTTTAGTGGAGTCGTGGAGTCGGTAAAAAGATGTCCAGACTCCGACTCCGAATTTGACTAGACTTAACTCAAGGCAGATCCACGTTTGATCCATGCAAAGGAGGAGGGACGCTTACAAATTTGAAATAACATTTTAAAGTAGTAGAACTCCTAAAACCACTTTCGTGTTAAAGTACATTCATTTTTACATCTTCTTTGGTCCTTAGCCGCAGACTGTCAAAGCAGTCAGTGGCCATCACGCCTGGTGGTATCTTGTAGGGCAGCAACAAATTGCTTCCACTTTGTTCGGTCGGCGGCCATCCTTCGTACAGTGACCCAACTCTGGTTCATTCTTTGCATCTCAGCCTCCTCAGTTCTCGGCCAAGTTGTTTTTGGTCGGCCTCTCTTTCGCTTCTCAGTACACACCTTCGGGGGTCCATAGCATAGCTGTTCTTGTAATGGCTTCAGGGTCTCTTCTGAGGACGTGGCCAACCCAACTCCAGCGTGTGCCAGCTATGATGGTGTGCATGTCCTCTCGGCTACTCCGAATAAGTAGTTCATGGTTGGTGATGGTATTCGTCCAAAAGATTCGGTGAATTTTCTTTAGGCAGATTGTGTGAAAAGAGGTCAGTTTCGACATTTCCTTCTCTGTTACTCTCCAGCATTCTGCACCATAAAGAAGCACAGAAAGTACACAGCTCTCATATAATCTTAATTTGGCGTTTGTGCTGTACTGGGAAGACTTCCAAATGTTGTTGAGACTAGCAAAGGCTGTTCTCGCTTTATTCATTCTGTTGTTAATGTCCTTGCTTGTTCCGCCGTCTGGTGTTACTATGCATCCTAAGTATGTAAATGTGTCTGTCTGTTCTAGCTTCTGGTTCCTTACTGTTATTGGCTCAGGATTGCCCACATTGAGTGTCATGACCTCTGTTTTTACATTCTGTATAAGAATTGCAGTTGTTTCTGATCACAAATAAAAGTTTTTATCACAATTTTATTAAATACAATTTTGCCTCATTTTGGCGAGGCGCGTCCTGTTCAACCTAGTCGGTTATATTAGGGCGCGTGTCCAAATGTAAAAGACCTTTAGGTAGTGTAACAGGTTTTTATCACAATTGGAAATTTGTTGGCACATTTAGAAAAAGCACACAAGAAATGAAAATAAACTATATACACTGTCAGTTTTCCCGTCATTGTTAAAATGAAACTATTTTGTCTCAAGGTGTTTGGCAAAGCGGTCATGCGTGTGCAGGTGTGGATGATTTGTTATTTTGTATTACTGTATGAATGAATAAACAGTTTAAAATGTAGTCTACGAAAGCCACGTACTTATTTATTCACACACATACCATACTTATACATATAACTCCATATAAGGGCATCATTTTATGTCAAATCCCTAGCTAACAAAAAACTGTAGTCTGAATCGGACTTGTCAAATGTCCACATTTTGTCGTCTGACTCCACAACCTTGTCGTCTGACTCCACAACCTTGTCGTCTGACTCCACAACCTTGCCGTCTGACTCCACAACCTTGTCGTCTGATTCCACAACCTTGTCGTCTGACTCCACAACCTTGTCGTCTGACTCCACAACCTTGTCGTCGTCTGCGGCATATATTTCTCTTCTAATAAAAGTTGTTGCTCTCATTGGCACCCGTCCCCCTTTTTTCAAAAGTTCAACGTTAAAGAATCTCACATCCCCACCCCCCCCCCCACACCCCCCCCCCCAGTTTTCTCTACTGTCTTTAATGTTTGGCCAGTTTTTTTTTTATTATTATTTTTAAATTGTCCTGATAAACATCTTGATGGTGCTCTCTGTAGAATTTTGTATCTAGGTCATTAACGTCTGTCAATATTTTTTTATTAAATTTTTTTTTTTAACAGAGTCCTCTTGATTACGTTTTTATGGGGGACCCCTTACGATTTGACTTTTTTTCTGCTCTCTCATTTGTCTGGATCATTTCCATTCCGTGTTCCTCCTGTGTTCATTGTCTCCTACACCGAATGTTCTCAGTACACACCTGTCTTGTCTCTTTGTTAGCCTCCAGGTGTTTTGCGTGTCACTGTTATCTCAGTCTGTTGAATTAGATCTGGTCACGTTGATCACGTGTATAGGTTTTTCCTCCCTTCTTTTCTATGTTTTTTTTAAAAATGACTTTGGTATTTGTAGATTGACTGGCTCATAATTGTGACAGATATACTGACATCAGTGTGGTATAACTGTTTTAAAATGTTTTGTTTTTTGGCATTCTTTTTCTCGTTTAGGCACGGCAGACCCAGTTACCTAGACACTGGGTCCGTCCACGAATTTAAAAAAAAGAAAATCTTGCGGCAATAAAACAGATGTGTTAGCGTGCAAAAAGTGTTATACATTTTTATTTTTTACATTGTGCACTACTTTGCTTTCCATACAATACAGTTAGTTCTGTATGTAAACATATATATTGTCATTAATTAACTTTCCCAAGCATTCGAACATACATATATACTACTCGTCAAAAGTCAAGGGCACCCTATTATTTTCAATACACTTTTATATTAGCGCATAGAATGATTAAATGAAGGAAGTTTTTAGTAAAAATGGGTGCAATATCTTCTTCTGACAGTCCTCTATCCACGTTAAGCATAAAAACAACTCACCGACAACCATTGTGATCACGTGCAATTTGGTTTTCTGACCATAAATTCACATTTTTAATCTGTTTTTTCAAACTTCCGTACAACCAAACAGGTGAACTAATCGTGCTGATTGACATTCCACGTGCAATGGCGACTTTTTGTGAACAGAGTTCACTCTTAATTTGTTTTAAAATCAGCAGACCTAGGGTAGTTTCATCACTTGCAAAAACCATGCCACCGAGAAGAAGTCTTGACACCTTACAAAGAATGAGGGCTATAGCGTGGGTTGAAAGTGGTTTATCTGTCCGTGAGGTTGCTAGACGGCTTGCAGTGTCACACTCTACTATCCAAAGAATTTTGGAGAGATTTCAGGCCACAGTAAGTGTGGAGGATCGCCACCGGCCAGGTCGCCCTAGATGCACCAATAGACATGATGACCGGTGCCTCTTGTTGTCAGCCCTGCGCCATCGAACAGTGACTTGTTCCACTCTAAGATGTCAGCTGAGACAAACTGTAAACGTTAATGTCAGTCAAAGCACCATTCGCAGACGTTTACATTAATTTGGACTGGCTGCTCGACGTCCTGCAGTCAGAATCCCTCTTACTCCTGCTCATCGCAGAGCCCGTGTTGCTTGGTGTCGCGAGCACATCCGATGGACAAGGCAACAATGGAGTCAAGTTCTCTTCACTGATTAATCTCGCTTCACTGTGTCATTCAATGATGGCAGGATTCGAGTTTGGAGACGACCAGGAGAGCGATTTACTGATGACACAATTCGAGAGGTGGATCGTTATGGTAGGGGTTCTGTCATGTTCTGGAGAGACTTCTACAGACACGGCAGGACCCCACTCTACATCATCCAAGGCAACTTGACCGGCCCAAGATACCAGAACGAAATCTTGAGACCAATAGTTCAGCCTGCTCTGGAGGCCATAGGTGGTAATGCCATCCTCCAAGATGATAACGCTCGACCCCATCGAGCTCGTGTGGTGAATGAGTTTATTCAGCAACATGGGATGATCAGGATGGCGTGGCCAGCTCATTCACCTGACCTTTCTCCGATTGAGCTTCTCTGGGATGTCCTTGGTCGAAGATTGTCAACAAATCACCCCCTGCCAATGGATTTTGCACAGCTGACTGCATTTCTGCTTCAAGAATGGCAAGCTGTTCCTCAGGATACTCTTCGGACCCTTGTGGACTCGATGCGTCTACGCTGTCTTGAATGCCTTGCTGCAAACGGTGGTCATACCCGATTTTGAAATGTAATATCTATAGTGTGACTTTTGAAAAGGTGGGTGACACACTTCACAGCTTCATTGCGCTTGAATATGTGTTTCCATTTCTTTACGTGACATGTCAATTTGGTATTCAATAAATGCCGTTTTGACTGATACTAATTACGTTTATATAAGATTTGTTTTATGGTTTCTACCAAGGTTTTTCTAAGTGGCCCTTGACTTTTGACGAGTAGTATAGTTTCTTCTTCAGTCTCCTGGAAACACAAATTTGTTAAGGAGCTCCAACGTGTGGGGTCCATATTTATACACAGAAAATTTGTCTACAGAAAATACATGAAAAAAAAAATAATGATAGGAATTATTGTTTGCGTTCACTTTTCTTTCCTTGAAGTGGAGTTTTCTCTATTTTAATCTATGACAAGTATTTACCTCCCTTTTCCCGCCAATTTTTACATGGCCAACCCCCGGCGTGTTTCACATCGTCTGCACGGGTTGTTTTCGTGTCAATCCAGGTTAAAACAGAAAAACACAACTTCTGCCATTCGCAAGATCTAGCACCAGCTACTGTATTGTCAGAGGTCCCCGAAGCGAAAGCTTGTCTTCCTGGAAAAGTCATAATTTTATTTCTAAGACACGCTATATTGCCTTGAAACAATTGACTTTGACCTGTAAGTGGACGATCTTATCGATTGTCAGGGGAAGGGCAGGTTCTTAAGAATACGCTTTAATCCTGAAGTAATGACATGATGTGCATATTCAAAGAACATATTTTTTTTATTTTTAAATAAAATCTTGCCTCGTTTTGGCTTGGCGCGTCCTGTCACAAACACAGTCGGTTATATTAGGGCGCACATTCAAATATAAAAGACCCAAAGGTCTGATTTATTCTTATAACAGAAAAAAAAATGAAGTTATTGTTAAGAAACAGAATTAATTAGGCATAATTTCTGAAGATACAATAGTGACAGAAAGTGTAAAGGCTTTAACCTCGCCTCAATACCATAAAAGACGGAAGTTATGGTTGTCTCAAAGAAAATGACTTCTCCTGAATGCACTTTTAAAGTAAGTGGGTCAGTTTAAAACCAGGTCAATAGATTCAAATTCTAATGCACGTTAATAAAATCGGACAGAAGATGCATCTCAGAAGTGAAGAGTAGAATAGCCCAGGAAAAAACAGCATCCTAGAAAATGAAAAATGGAAAATATTTTATGCAACAATTTAAGGACAAAGAGATAGAGTGAAGGACAAAGAGATAGAGTGAAGGACACAGAGATAGAGTGAAGGACACAGAGATAGAGTGAAGGACAAAGAGATAGAGTGAAGGACAAAAAGATAGAGTGAAGGACAAAGAGATCGAGTGAAGGACACAGAGATAGAGTAAAGGACAAAGAGATAGAGTGAAGGACAAAGCGAGAGAGTGAAGGACACAGAGATAGAGTGAAGGACAAAGAGATAGATTGAAGGACAAAGAGATAGAGTGAACGACAAAAAGATAGAGTGAAGGACACAGAGATAGAGTGAACGACACAGAGATAGAGTGAAGGACACAGAGATAGAGTGAATGACACAGAGATAGAGTGAAGGACACAGAGATAGAGTGAACGACACAGAGATAGAGTGAAGGACACAAAGATAGAGTGAAGGACACAGAGATAGAGTGAACGACACAGAGATAGAGTGAAGGACACAGAGATAGAGTGTACGACAAAGAGATAGAGTGAACAACATAGAGATAGAGTGAAGGACAAAGAGATAGAGTGAAGGACAAAGAGATAGAGTGAACAACACAGAGTTAGAGTGAACAACACAGAGATAGAGTGAACAACATAGAGATAGAGTGAAGGACAAAGAGACAGAGTGAAGGACACAGAGATAGAGTGAAGGACAAAGAGATAGAGTGAAGGACACAGAGATAGAGTGAAGGACAAAGAGATAGAGTGAAGGACACAGAGATAGAGTGAAGGACAAAGAGATAGAGTGAAGGACAAAGAGATAGAGTGAAGGACAAAGAGATAGAGTGAAGGACAAAGAGATAGAGTGAAGGACAAAGAGATAGAGTGAAGGACAAAGAGATAGAGTGAAGGACACAGAGATAGAGTGAAGGACAAAGAGATAGAGTGAAGGACATAGAGATAGAGTGAAGGACACAGAGATAGATTGAAGGACACTGAGATAGAGCGAAGGACACAGAGATAGAGTGAAGGACACAGAGGTAGATTGAAGGACAAAGAGATAGAGTGAAGGACACAGAGATAGAGTGAACGACAAAGAGATAGAGTGAAGGAGTTCCATTTCTGGACTCACGGCTCTCAAATGTCATTTGATAAAGTTTGGAAAGATGGGCTAAGAGTTAAAATGCTTAAATATGGAGTCTGTGGAAGAATGTATAACTGGATCAGCAACTACCTAACAAACAGAACAGCTAGAGTGCAGGTGCACGGACAGTTAAGCAAAAAGACTACAATGGAACATGGAGTTCCACAGGGTGAGGTCCTTTCCCCAACACTCTTCCTTATATATATAAATGATATAACAGAAAACATCCACAAGAATGTCCACAACTCCCTCTACGCTGATGACCTGGCCATGTGGACTTCAGAACAATACATCATCACAGCAAGAGTGCGCATGCAGGATTCACTGCTAGCCCTTGAAAGTTGGTCCAGAAAGTGGTTGCTCAAAATAAATGAACAAAAAGCTACACACACGATTTTTACCTTGTCAAATAAACCACAGCAAGCAAAGCTACAACTAAATGGGCAGGCAGTACATAAACAAAATACAGCTAAGGGCAAAACTTCGCATGGCCATCATGAAAAAGTTAGCAGGTACCACATGGGGTGCTGATGAGAATATTCTCAAAAAGCTGTACACAGGCAGAGTCAGACCTGCTATGGAATACGGCATCACAGCTTGGTCGACGGCAGCAAAGTCAAATTTTGACAGAGTAAACAGACTCCAAAACCAAGCAGCACGTATTATAACAGGGGCCCTAAAGTCCACACAAATCAACCATATGGAAAACATTATAGGGCTACAGTCAATGGAGGATAGACGTGACAGCAGAGTCCTACAACAAGCTGAAAAATTTAAGAGACTCGAAGGACACCCCATGTACCAAAGAATGAATAGGCTAGGAAGAGGCAGGCTCAAGCGAACTAACTTTGTAGCCCAAGCAAAGGAAAAAATTAGCAAAAATACCATGCTAGCAAGCTCAGTTGCAAAGAAAATCCCAACAAGCTCAGCTATCCCACTGTGGAAAATAAGATGCTTTCCTGAGTTAAAATCTGATATTCCAGGCATTGAAAGTAAGGGAACACAGAAACACAAAGCTTTGGACACATGCATGTACTGATGGTTCAGCAAAAAATGCAGTTGAAAATGGGGGTGCCGGCATCCTCATAAAATTAAAGAATAGAATCCACTCTATGGCAATTGCCA
The DNA here is from genome assembly GCA_024509875.1 of Oreohelix idahoensis. NCBI lineage: Eukaryota > Metazoa > Mollusca > Gastropoda > Stylommatophora > Oreohelicidae > Oreohelix > Oreohelix idahoensis. The sequence continues at coordinate 390,116 of JAMPIV010001563.1, read as the reverse complement.
CTGACAAATACTGCAATAACTTCAGTGCTGAAGCAGAAGCCATGAAACAGGCAGCTGAAACTCTTATTGAATGCAAAGCACAGGCAGAAAAACAGATAGTAATCTTTACAGATGCCCTCTCAGTAATATCAGCGCTGAAGAGCCACCAAACTAGAGGATTGAAAGATCTGATAATCTCCCTTGAAAGACTGGCCAAATGCTTCAACAAGTGCACTATCCAGTGGATACCAGCCCATTGCAACATACCAGGGAATGAGGAGGCAGACAGACTTGCTAAGGAAGGAGGTGCATTACAACAAAATGATATAGAGACAACTTACGCAACGGCAAAGACTACTATATAGGCTACATTCAGGTCCAAATGGGAAAAAGAGCATCCGGGCCATTTGAAAAATGATGCATATCATCAACTATCCAGGAAAGAACAGGTCATCATTTTTCGGCTACGCACTGGACACAACAGATTGAGATACCATCTGTACCACAAATACAAAATTGGTGCAACAGATCTCTGCACCTGCGGTACCAGCCCGATGACAGTCGAACACCTGCTGCAGTACTGCCCAACCTACAGTAATGAACGGGGTAGCATATGGCAACAACCCACTTCTGTCAACGAAAAACTGTTTGGAGATGTCGGGAACCTTGAGTTGACTACTGCCTTTATTAGAGTCATAAATGTGGAAGTCTGAAGGCGAACGAGGAAGAAGAAGAAGAAGAAATGTCATGTAACACTTTATGACATCATTAATCTTCGAGCTTTAATCTTTCCAGATGTTAACTACATACGGACAAAAGGGAAAAAAACAGTTTTCTATATATACACATCATCACAGACTTGCAAGAACTTTGTCTCTCTTCATTTCTCTCTCACGCACATATACACACAAACATGCACACACACTTGCGTCACATGGTTTCATGCTTGCAAACACTATTTAAAAACTTAAGAATGATCCTGTTCAACCTCTGATGGGTTATAATTAGGATGTATCGTGTCTGTACTTGTAGATAGTATGTTCAATTGTTGCTATTTGTTCGTGGCGTAATCTGTCCTCGTCATTCACTGTTTACAGGATAAGTGAAAATAAAATAATATCTCCAAATCTAACAGTATCTCTTACAATATCTCCATATCTTACAATCTCTCCAAATCTTACAATCTCTCCAAATCTGACAATCTCTCCAACTCTTATAATCTCTCCAAATCTTACAGTGTCTCTAAGTCTTACAATTTCTCCATATCTTACAATGTCTCCAAATTTTACAATTTCTCCAAATCTTACAATTTCTCCAAATCTTAAAATCTCTACAAATTTTACAATCTCTACAAATCTTACAATATCTCCAAATCTTACAATTTCTCCAAATCTTACAATCTCTCTAAAAATTACAATCTCTACAAATCGTACAATCTCTACAAATCTTACAATCTCTACAAATCTTACAATCTTTCAAACGTTGAATACCAGAACAAATAAAAGTATTTTTTATACTATCAAAGAATGTCAATAACGTGCCCCCCCCCCCCTCTCCTCTCTCTCTCTCTCTCTCTCTCTCTCTCTCTCTCTCTCTCTCTCTCTCTCTCTCTCTCTCTCCATTTCTCTCTCACAGACACACTCACTTTCTCTGATTGTGATGCTTACTTTTTGCCGAATGAAAAGGTTACTTTTCGGGCCCTAAAATCATGGATTAAAAACATGTCTCTTAAACTTGATTTCGAGAAATCTACCTTCCTTTCGCTTATTCTTTTTTTTTTATTATGATTAATTGACATTGGGGATTTCTGTTGATTACTTGTTTAAATTGTTGGCGCTGTTTTTTTTTTGTTTTAAATTTTCTACAACACAAAGGTAGCGACTGTGTGACCAAATATCCTTACCTGACATCTACGAATGTATGGTACTGTACAATGTGACTATTCTTTACTTCCTTGAAGGGCCCCGACTACACAAGTGTGTGAGTCTCTGTGTGTGTGGTGTGTGTGTGTGGTGTGCGTGCGTGTGTGCGTGCGTGTTTGTGCGCGCGTGTGTGTGTGCGTGTTTGTGCGCGCGCGTGTGTGTGTGTGTGTGTTGGAGGATGCTAACACAACTAAACTCATTAATATTTACATTTCTGAATCGGCCCTTCCAAATTAAGGTCCCAACCAATTTCAAAGTAATCCCATCGATGTCCTTCCACTCCGGCATGAAGTTAACTGCTTGTGAACATCGATCAGCCATGGTGTCCAGCACCCCTACATAGACAGGCCTATTTGAAGTTGTCCCATTAATCATTGTTAAGTGTGAGAACGTCGACAAAAATTGTTTTATACGGGTTGAAAATAGGCTCCAGGGATTTTTTCAAAGATGGACAGAAGGACAGGCGGACAGAGAGACCTACTATACATTTTAAATATTTCTTACTGCAAACACTTTTCTCAGTTTCCTACATCTACGTAGCTCGTGTAGTTCATTGTGTGTGTGTGTGTGTGTGTGTGTGGGGGGGGGGGGGGAAGAGGGGGTCCTTTGATGAGGCACAGATAGAATATAACAAGTGCTGCCACATGCATGTCGTACAAGGCCACTAGTATAAGGTTATACATGAGGCACAGATAGAATATAACAAGTGCTGCCACATGCATGTCGTACAAGGCAACTAATATAAGGTTATACATGAGGCACAGATAGAATATAACAAGTGCTGCCACATGCATGTCGTACAAGGCCACTAATATAAGGTTATACATGAGGCACAGATAGAATATAACAAGTGCTGCCACATGCATGTCGTACAAGGCCACTAGTATAAGGTTATACATCAGGACTAATTAGCCACATGAGATCACGGCACAGAGGTCTCACAATTCAAGTCTGAAGCTGTCGCCATCTTCGCTTGCGATGGGCAACTATTATTATTATTATTATAAGACTACTAGTCTAATGATATTTTGTGACTGTAAATTATAACGACTGGACTTACCAAATCCAGGATATTATTTTTGACAGCCCACAGCGGCGTAAACCTGAGATCATCATTTTTTTCCACGACACCTGACAGTTGTATTCAAGTGGAGTACCTAGTCGATACACTGTGCAGGACCCGCACTCTGGCAAAGAGTCGGCCGTTAAAAGCAATCATCATCATCCTTAACATTAGGAGCAAACAGATTATCAGAATACTGGGAGTATCACCTCACTTCAATGGTCAAAAATCATCAACGATTTTTCACACTAGTCACCTATTTGTATTGACACCTGTAGCCAGATAGAACTCCAGACCGAGCGGGAACCTGTTCTCCCCCGCCCGCCCCATACACTGCAAGCGTTGTCGCACCGGGGTTATCCAGGTGTAGGTCCTGTGTCTAGATTTATCCCCCCCCCCCCCTTGTGGACCCCTATCGGAGGAAAAGTGGATAGTTTAGAACAGTGACGATAACCTTTAGGATTTATTCCTCTACCAGTATTTAGCGAGGATTTTAGCAAATTCGGCGTTCACCTCATAAGTATTTTTTGGGGGACGAACTGGGGCGAATTTGTACCCTCAACAGCTGGATCTGGTACACTAATCACAGTCAAAAGGATTTTCGAGGGATATTCTATATAAACAAGGGATACCACAGACCCACGGGTGAAAGACAATAGGTAAGAGAGTGAGAGGTGGCCACTGAGTGAGAGAGTGTGTGATGATTTTGGGTTTTTTTTTTTTGCTGGGGAAAGATCTATTAAGTTCGTTGTTTGATTTTTTTGACTTGGTCTTATATCGCACCAAGATTGTTTATTCCTGTAACCAAGTGCCAACCTTCAACCTTTGGGTTAATATTTTTTTGGTTTTCTCCATACGGTGAAGGGGCACCCTTCTTCTTTTGTCCTCTATATGAATGATTCTTGATATCTTTGGGTATTTGATGTTGTAATAAGTTTAGTGATAAATAAACAACAAAGAATTTAACTTTGTGTGTTGGTCAGACCCATGCCCATTTTCCCGTAGTTTTTCACGTGTATGTGTCTTGTTGTCACATAGTGTTGTGTGTGTAGAGTAACCTGTCTTATTTTAGATAGGGAGGCAAAGACTGTCTTGGAAACAAAGCACAGTCGTACGGATAGGCTGGAAGAGAGAAACATACTCACTCCAGAGACATATCTTTCCCTCAACCTACCACCAGTGAAACCTAATTTCTATACCTTCTCGTGTATCAGTCAACAGTCACTCTCTACTTAGACGGGCCAAATAAAAAAAATTACCTACCGTACGACAGAACAAGACATTACGCAACCAGATAGGAACTTGACGTTAAGCAACCAGATAGGAACCAGACGTTGAGCAACCAGATAGGAACCAGACGTTAAGCAACCAGATAGGAACCAGACGTTAAGCAACCAGATAGGAACCAGACGTTAAGCAACCAGATAGGAACCAGACGTTAAGCGACCAGATAGGAACCAGATGTTAAGCGACCAGATAGGAACCAGATGTTAAGCAACCAGATAGGAACCAGATGTTAAGCAACCAGATAGGAACCAGATGTTAAGCAACCAGATAGGAACCAGACGACTAAGCATGATAAGGTCTGATAACTATTTTCGAAAATAAAAGTGACTTTTAAGAAAATATAATATATAGGATAGGCTGGAATATTTAAACGGCAGTGAGTTCCTAAGTAAGTAATTGGTGGAACAGACAAACAACTGAGGTTAACCAAAACAAGTTCATACACAGGCAGTTGAGTCGCGTCTATAATTTCACTTGATTTTCTGTTATGTAGCTCTCCAGTACATATTCCCTTTATTTATTTATTTACTAATTTATTTACTGTAATTGAAGTCAGGAGAGCAACGTCATTGTGCTACGGTGAGGTGTGAATTAGAAAGCCATAGACCCCAAACTTTATCTGCCAGAGTGGGAAATGTGAGAAAATTTGGCAAGTGCTCGGTGATCACTAAGGACAACAAAAGTGAGAACTGTGTTTATCGTGGCGATTCATTTCAGTGGTGTCAACATTGGCTCCGTGAAGTCTGCCTGTTGTGAACCACCGTACTTCCTGTCTGCGTATCTGATTACGTAGCTGAAGAAGATGGTCGAAATGATGTTTGCTAAAGTTAGAAATTAATAACAGTTTTCTTTACTTATCTGTTATCAGACTTATCTGCTCATTCTTCTATTACAAATCACCTTAGTTGTTACTGCATCTGTTACAGATAATTCCAGCCGTTACAAGAACTGTTACAAATCAACTTAGCTGTTACTAGATATGTTATAGATGACCATCGTGAGCTTGATAGATAATGAATTACAAATAGACTCTGGCCAATGAAATGGTTGAGATGAAATCATAGCCTTAGTCTTAGTATCGATTTCAGTGATTACCGTCTATAGTAACGCGCCCCCTAGACAATGTCTCGGCCGATGCGAGGTTGGGCGCTTGGGTAAAGAGGTCAAGCTGATGCCTACGAAGCATGTCACACGAAGCTGGTGAGTCCAGAGGAACGGCGTAGTCGACACACTCTGGCACCAGAGCGAACCTATGTGCTATACCTTATGTCCCTAGACAAATTTAGGATCGAGAGTATGGACTTACTCGAGAACGCGACACTCTAGCACAATCCATTTTCAGGACTGAATGATTCGGTAGGTGAGTTGTTACACACTCCTTTGCGTGTTCCGACTTCCATGGCCACCGCCCTGTTGTCTATACCAAAGCGCTAGCTGTCCTGAGGGAAACTTCGGACGGAACCAGCTACTAGATGGTCTATTGCCCATATACCCAAGTTTGACGACCGAAATCATATTAGTAAAACTGCGAGCCATGCAAGAACAACAGCTAATGGTAGATCAGTGCATGAAGAAGAGTCTATAGTTAACAACATTGAGTTCGTTCACAGCAGAATAAATATGCATAACTGCGGTTCAGTGGATACAGGGTGTCAGAACTGATCTTCTCTGACCTTACTGAGATAAACTTCCTTCCTGAGAGATAAAATTCCTTACTGACAGATGAAATTCATTCTTCACTGAGAGATGAACTTCTTTACTGAGAGATAAACTTCCTTACTGACAGATGAAATTCGTTACTGACAGATGAAATTCTTCACTGAGAGATGAACTTCTTTACTGAGAGATAAACTTCCTTACTGAGAGATGAACGACTTTGTTGACAGATGAACTTCCTTACTGAGAGATGAACTTCCTTACTGAGAGATAAACTTCCTTACTGGGAGATGAACTTCCCTACTGAGAGATGAACTTCCTTACTGAGAGATGAACTTCCGTACTGAGAGATGAGATGAACTTCCTTACTGAGAGATGAACTTCCTTACTGACAGATGATATGAACTTCCTTACTGAGAGGTGAACTTCCTTACTGAGAGATGAGATGAACTTCCTTACTGAGAGATGAACTTCCTTACTGAGAGATGAACTTCCTTACTGAGAGATGAGATGAACTTCCTTACTGAGAGATGAATTTCCTTACTGTGAGATGAGATCAACTTCCTTAATGAGAGATGAACGTCTTTACTGAGAGATGAGATCAACTTCCTTAATGAGAGATGAACGTCTTTACTGAGAGATGAGATCAACTTCCTTAATGAGAGATGAACTTCCTTACTGAGAGATGAGATCAACTTCCTTAATGAGAGATGAACTTCCTTACTGAGAGATCAGATCAACTTCCTTAATGAGAGATGAACGTCTTTACTGAGAGATGAGATCAACTTCCTTAATGAGAGATGAACATCCTTAATGAGAGATGAGCTTCCTTAATGAGAGATGAACGTCTTTACTGAGAGATGAGATCAACTTCCTTAATGAGAGATGAACGTCTTTACTGAGAGATGAGATCAACTTCCTTAATGAGAGATGAACTTCCTTAATGAGAAATGAACATCCTTACATGAGAGATGAGATCAACTTCCTTAATGAGAAAGGAACATCCTTACTGAGAGATGAGATCAATGTCCTTACTGAGAGATGAATATCTTTACTGAGAAATGAGATAAACTTCTTTAATGAGAGATGAACATTCTGAATGAGAGATGAACTTCCTTACTGAGAGATGAACTTCCTTACTGAGAGATGAACTTCCGTACTGAGAGATGAGATGAACTCCCTTACTGAGAGATGAACTTCCTTACTAAGAGATGAGATGAACTTCCTTACTGAGAGATGAACTTCCTTACTGACAGATGATATGAACTTCCTTACTGAAAGATGAACTTCCTTACTGAGAGATGAGATGAACTTCCTTACTGAGAGATGAACTTCCTTACTGAGAGATGAACTGCCTTACTGAGAGATGAGATGAACTTCCTTACTGAGAGATGAGCTTCCTTACTGAGAGATGAACTTCCTTACTGAAAGATGAGATGAACTTCCTTGCTGAGAAATGAACTTCCTTACTGAGAGATGATATCAACTTCCTTAATGAGAGATGAACGTCTTTACTAAGAGATGAGATCAACTTCCTTAATGAGAGATGAACTTCCTTACTGAGAGATGAGATCAACTTCCTAATGAGAGATGAACTTCCTTACTGAGAGATGAGATCAACTTCCTTAAAGAGAGATGAACTTCCTTACTGAGAGATGAACATCCTTATATGAGAGATGAGATCAACTTCCTTAATGAGAAAGGAACATCGTTACTGAGAGATGAGATCAACGTCCTTACTGAGAGATGAATATCTTTACTGAGAGATGAGATAAGCTTCTTTAATGAGAGATGAACATCGTGAATGAGAGATGAAAGTCCTGCCTAAGAGATGAACGTCCCGAGTGAGAGATGAACGTCCTTACTGAGAGATGAACATCTTCACATAGAGATGAACTTCCTGCCTGAGAGATGAACGTCCTGCCTGAGAGATGAACATCCTGAGTGAGAGATGAACATCCTGATTGAGAGAGGAACATTCTGACTGAGCGACGAACATCCTGACTGAGAGATGAACGCCCTGCCTGAGAGATAAATGTCCTGAGTGAGACATGAACGTCCTTACTGAGAGATGAACTTCCTTACCGACAGATGAACGTCCTGACTGAGAGATGAACGTCCTGACTGAGAGATGAACATCCTTACTGAGAGATGAACGTTCGGACTGAGATATGAACAGCTTTACTGGGAGATGAACGTCTTGTCTGAGAGATGAACGTCCTGTCTGAGAGATGAACGTTCTTACTGTGAGATGAACATTCTGACGGAGAGGTAAACGTCCTGCCTGAGAGATGAACTTTCTTAATGAGGAATGAACGTCCTGAATAAAATATAAACGTGCTGACTGAGAGATGAACCTGCTGACTGAATTATGAACGTCGTTACCGAAAGATGGACGTGCTGACTGACTGATGAACGTCCTTACTAAAAGATGCACGTCCTTATGACAGGTGAACGTGCTGACGGAGTGATGAACATCCTTATTGAGAGATGAACGTTCTTACTGACAGATGAACGTGGTGAGTGAGTGATGAACGTCCTAACTGAGTGATAAACGTCATGACCGAGAAAGGAACTTGCTAACTGAAAAATGAACGTCCTCACTGAAAGACCAGGACAACTTTACGAAGCAGCTTCCAGCTTCAGAGATGAATACGAGCTGAAAATCTTTAAAGCTAATGTCGACAATCAGGAACAACAACCAAGTAAAGACGTTTACCAAAAAAATTATACACTCCCAGAATTGTTGCGATAACTTTTTTCTAATGTGTGTGCACTCCCAGAATTGTTGCGATTACTTTTTTCTAATGTGTGTGCACTCCCAGAATTGTTGCGATAACTTTTTTCTAATGTGTGTGCAATAGATGTAATTTTTTTAACAGGACACTTGATACATGTAAAAAAAAAAATATCAAATTACATCTTTAGTCATTTAAAGATATATATTTTATTACCTGACTCAGTGAAACTGAAACCTTATCTAGCCGTGAAGGCAGCCGAGGCATGCAGAAGTTTTTTGTAATTACAGTAGAACTCCATTTATCCGAACCCCAATTATCCGAACATCCAATTATCCGAACACTTTTTCCAGAAAAAAAAAAAAAAAATCAGATGCCACAGTCACGTTAGACTAAAATTCTGAATCTTTTGATGCGGCAAACTTCAAATGTGTGCGAACAATTTGTAGAGAATGGGATGGCTAATGGTCGGTCGCTTACGTACAGGAAGTCAGTTAGATCATAAAGTCAGTTAATATCTGGTTTACCAATCCAAAGTACGTGTGCGTTCTAGGTAGAACACTGGCTAAACAGACAGTTCAACTTAAAATAATTGTGTCTGCTACTACAGCAGAATAATTTTGGTGTACAAGTATTTCTCTGTGCGATATGGCACCTCCCAGTAGGCCTAAAGCATATAAAAGGAACCGCAATGTTTTGTCAATTGAAACGAAAACAGAAATTATCAAGAGACTAGGACAAGGTGAAACTGTGTCTTCACTTGCGAGGATTTTCAATGTTGGGAAAGCTACCGTCTCTGACATCAAAAGTAACAAGGATAAAATTATGAGTTTTGCATCGAAATTTGATAGTGAAAATGGGTCGAAGAAACGTAAAACCATGAGAAATGCGAAAGATGTGAACTTGGAAGAGGCTTTGTATATATGGTTTGTGCAAAGAAGAAGCAAAGGGGAACCTATCTCTGGTTCTCTGTTGTGTGAAAAGGCACTTCAGTTCAACAATCAACTTGACGGTCCTCCTGACTTTAAGGCTAGCCAGGGATGGTTAAGAAACTTTAAATCTCGTCATGGCATACGAGAATTAGAGATTCAAGGGGAATCTTTATCTAGCGATGCAACTGCCGCTAAAAATTTTAAAGAAACTTTCTTGGCTTTTTTGGAAGAAGAAGGTTATTCACTCGATGATGTGTATAATGCCGATGAGACTGGCTTATACTGGAAATCATTGCCTCAAAAATCACTTGCATCTCAGCGCGAAGCAGCTGCCCCTGGGTTTAAAAAGTGCAAAGAGAGAGTAACAATTTTGGTAGCCGCGAATGCCAGTGGAAGTCATCGTTTACCGGTGCTAATGATCGGCAAAGCCAAAAAACCACGTTGTTTAAAGAATGTGACATGTCTCCCATTGTGTTACAAAGCACAGAAGAGTGCTTGGATGAATAGTGAAATATTTCTTGATTGGTATACAAATCAGTTCATCCCAAATGTGAAGAGGTTGAGAGAACAAGAAAAGAAAACTGGAAAAGTAATTCTTCTACTGGACAATGCACCATCTCATCCAGAGACGGATACATTGAATGCAGTTGATGCAAATTTTAAAGTAATTTTTCTGCCTCCCAATGTAACAGCACTGATTCAACCAATGGATCAGGGTGTTATAGCAAAGCTTAAAAAGATGTACAAGAAGGAAGTCCTGCGTCGTTTATTGTTGGCTGAAGATGAAGAAAGTGTGGTGGCGTTTTCCAAAAAAGCTTAATCTCAAAGACTGCTGCTATATGTTAGCTGATGCTTGGACCACACTGTCACAAGATAATCTCAACAAGGCTTGGAGTAGATTGCTTGGGAAAAAAGGAGGAAATGAAACTACTGCAGTGGACACAAATGATGATTGTATAAATGAAGTTGTGGAACTGTTTCAAGCAATGCCCGGATTTTCGGACTGTGACAAAGATGATGCACACATGTGGCTAGAAGATGATAATGATTCTGGTTTTCAGTTTTTGAATGACGAAGAAATTTTGTCTTTTGTGCAAGAAGAAAACCAAATACATGTAGTGACCGATGATGAAGACTCCTCAGAAGTACACGATGTACTTGTAGATTATGAAGAAAAACCAAAACGTCGACCAAGTCCTGAAGAGGCCTTTATAGCACTAGAAACAGCGATGGCTTGGTACGAGCAAGAAGATGACAGCTGTCCTACACAGCTTCTGCTGTTGAAGAGAATGCGTGACTTAGCAGCCAAAAGGAGACTATCCAGTTTGGTGCAAAAGAGGATTCCTCATTATTTTAAATAGTGGGCTACATCTGTGCAAGTACATGTATACGTAAGTTGCGCCTGGTTTTGAATCGTTTGTAATGTTATTTTGAAAACATTTCTCTTTCTTAACAAAAATAATTAATACAAGTAGTACATGCACTGCAGTGTAATAAAAGATTTTGGTGATACAGTAATCTAATACAGTGTGGGTATTATTATTACAGTACAAGTAAATATGTTTTATAGTGTATTTTCCTTGTGATGGTTAATTATTTTTAGAAATATGTGTACATGTACTCGATACATTATGTAATCCAATTATCCGAACATTTGATTATCCGAACGATGCTCGGTCCCATGGGGTTCGGATAAATGGAGTTCTACTGTTGATAAAGACTGAAATCTTGGTATATACAATGGTGATAAATTATATCCCTCTTGATGTGATTAGACTGATTGTAGTACATGCGCCCACACAGAGCAGACGATAAATAGGTTAGCTCTGCATTGTCCCTGTGTATAAGGTCTATAGTGAGTGGTATGAAAGGTACAGTCACTCACCCTGTACTGTCAAGCATAGATCAACGAATCAGACTAGTGTTCATTTCCAATTGACAGCACATGATTTATTCACACAGCAACATCAATCCGATACGATACACTACACAGGTACAACAGGATACACAAAAATCAATAATAATCAATTGCGCAGAATGTTACAGCTGTTCAGTATGATGTAAACCCTGTTTACATCGCAGTTCTAATGTTACATCAGTAAATTCACCAGAACGACTGCTGACACTGCAGTTACAAAACCGCCACACAGGCTTACATCTATAGGACTCCCTCAACGACTGCATACCCTTGCAGTTAACAAAACGCCACCCAGGCTTAAATCTATATATACTCAAAAGACTGTCCGCTCTGTAGTCTATAAGTAATCTGGCCTACACAACTCCTGGCCTTATAATCTCTTCAATAACTCTGATATCTGTTCATGAATCCTTAAATCTATATATACTCAAAAGACTGTCCTCTCTGTAGTCTATAAGTAATCTGGCCTACACAACTCCTGGCCTTATAATCTCTTCAATAACTCTCCCTTCATAAGGAACAATGGCCTAACTATCTCCTAGCGCCGTTCCTGCACAATAGAAATCTATCAGGGAGGTAAATATGATCCCAAAACATCGGCCTGTATACACCAATGCCTCAGAACATGTCCTTAACATAAAGTACACCTTATCTTCTCTTATCTCATCTTATCTGCAGATTTATCACATCTTATCTGCAGATTTATCACATCTTATCTGCAGATAAACACACCTAAATAGGCAAGTACTAGTACACCTCGAAAAATGGCCAAATATCGTTCCCTTACACTACCCTTGGGAACACACACAAGATACTGGGCTGACTCCAGTCACCCGCCCAAACTTAGACTGCCACGGGATGACACATCTCCCGCACAAAAAACAGTCACCGGACCCGGCTGTTCACGGACTACCCGTGAGCTATTCACAGCCGGCCGAAACCAGTACAGAATAACTAAATGACCAGCGCTCACACGCTTTTTGTACCCTCTGTTTTCTTTTTTAACATATAAATGTTTTAAACAACTCACAATTAAACAAGCCGACAAGTGCTACAACCCTGAATTCACACTGTATAATCAGTATAGTACGTATCACTCCCCTTTGACCTTAACAGTTACCACCCGGTCCGGAGAAAAAAATGATTTATCATTTTTTTTTGAAAAAACTACATTACCGACAAATGAGGGGTCAGCTAAGCTCTAATATATGCTTACAACAATAGTTTTATGATAAGGTCAAAATAATACATCGCCAAATAATAAAGCAAATGTACAATAAACAAATTACCCATAATAATCTGCTAAATACACCGAAATAATCATTTACAAACAAAGTTAAGTATTATTACTGTAGACCAAACATGACACAATAAATAGAAAATAAAGTCAAGATCAAACAAAAGAAGCATGATCAGCACAGAAAATCAACAAAGAAATCGAAATAGGAAGAAAGATCCATAATACCTAATTGTAACAATTAAGCTAATCAATTCCTTGCATGAAATACATAGAACTGTCACTAATAATTACATATACTAATCCATATTACAATACGTAAGAATACAAAGTATGGAAGTATAAGAAGTGTAAGAAGTGAACGTATACAACTAGTATCAAGTAACATCCAGATGAAACATGGAAGCATAACCCAAGTATAGACCGCTTCCAAAGAAATGGAGTGAAACGAAGAATCATCCGAAAAGGCAGAAGGAAATACAAAATAATGAATGCATAGAAAAACGACAACAATACATCCCAACAACAATCCAAGTAACTAACGCATAATAAATAATTTTAGCTAAATTACAAAACTTATTCATAACTAAAATGATTTATCACAGACATCACACAAAAAAGTGCGATATATAAAATTATCACAATCTCAAAACAAAACAAAAATTACTATTTTAAATGGAATATCAACATATATTATTACACCTAATTAAGCGCTTTGGCGCAGAAAAAATATAACAATGTCAAAGAAAAATACATTTCCAAAAAAAAAAATTACAGTACAAAAAAGTTTCTTTAAAGCTAAGTTAAATAACAATAGTATTTTAATTTTTTCTAGATTAAATCTATAATTAATATACCAAAATAAAATTATCTTTTAACCAAATGAATGACATCTAACAAAAAAAGAATTCCAATACTTAAGTAGACTCATAATAAACACATACTAGTTTAAACAGAACTCAGCATAAAAAAACACATGGCAAAAAAAATACCAGAAACCAATGTTTCAAAATATGTTTACAAATACAAATACATAAATAACACATACAAGTTTAGTTTCAAAATTACATTTCACAACACAATAGTTACTGCATATAACCTCTGTATATAGTAATATATTAATTAGACATAGTACCAGAATATAAGAAAAAAATAAATTTAATGAATAACAAGACTCTCTGAAACAACTAACGCATATTCGACGCTAATGAGTTTGTGCATAGGGCTGGCAATCTCATCAAATCCAAAATTTTCCTAAGAACCAACGTTGCAAAACATATCAATGTTTGATGAATCAACTATCATTGCTTCAACTTCACAACGTAGCACCTATGGTCATACATAATATGGTCTAAGTGGAATAGTCTTCCGACTAGCGTATGAAAAAATCACAAATCCACAATCTCATTACAAAAATTAAAGATAAGTCACTACAAAGTGATATGTCATCATTTCATTGCAATCATAAAACATGCAATGTTTATCAACAAAACAATCATGTAAATAATGACAGAGTCACAACAGTGCATACCTATGAACATACACAATACCTAAGACATTATGTAATGTAAGTTACTATACAATACAGTAATTCATTAACCAAAAAATAAATTAAGTGTAAAAAACACTATAGCAATCTAAAACTAACTCCTAAACAGACAAAAAAAAAAAAAAAAGGTCACAAATCCGCGGTCCTCGATAACATTCTGTAAACCGCACGGGGTAACGTCATACAACACCGTGTCAACAGGCTGGCTGGGTTTCGCTTGACTAGACACCTGGTCACAGGTTGACCCACATTCCTCTCACAGTAAAAAATTACTTCGGTGCGAAGATTCTTAACAAGCCGAATACTGTGGGGAAAATATAAATGAAAATGTCTATTTCAATCAACTTGTGAGATTTATTGAAGTAAAACGGAAAGTTAGTCTTACATTTACCCAAACGTGTGGCAGTGAAAACGTCTGGTTTCTATATGATGCCATCATTTCCTCGTCACACAGCAGATAACACAGAAGGATAAGACATCCTGACAGAAATGAAGGTCATCACAACAGTAGGCTGAAATAAAATCCTACTCAAACACAACGAGATATTCTCTAGAACTCAAAATGCATAACAAGCAGTAGTATTTGAAACAATACCCTTACTGTTACCTTGTTTACAACCAAGATTGTTCTTTTGTTGTGCAACATTATTATGATTAGTATTTCTACTTCTATAAAAATATCTAACCAATGGATTTTGTTGTGTTCTAGAACCATCATTATAAGGCTGATAACCTTTATTGTAGTTATTTCTTTCACCACAACTGTTTCTATTCTCCTTTGTGACAATATGCTTACTAAATTGATCAGTACCAGTGATAACTAAATTCTTATGGTTATCAACATGTTGAGTTTTATTTTGGGTACAAGTCTTACTAATAGCTTTGTCCCTTATTATTTGTTTATCAGTATTTCCATAATCAGAATAATGGTTGGTCTTTTTAGATCTGCCTTGAAATTTATCTCCATTTTTTTGCAATCTATAGAACTGACTGTTATAGCAGAATTATCTTTGCTGGCCTGACGCCACGAGTCAGTAATGTTACCAGAAGTAGTACGTGGGAAATTGTATTTGCCACGTAGTGATCTCCGTCCATCATGTTCGATTTTCGTCTCAGCAAAGAATGTATAGGGCTGGATCTTTGCTTGTTTTACTTGTTGATAAGCAACCTTCTGTCTACTATTGTCAACATTGACAGTAGACAACCCCTTGATGCCTAAAATATCCACCAAACCATTAACTCTATTTCTTAGATCACTAATCTCAGCATTTCTAAGTGAGATGTCTTCAGTTTGTTTCTTAATTAAGTCATTCGATGTTAAAAGCTTACTCTTCTCCTGCATGAGTAATTTCTCAATATCAGTCATTTTCCTTTTGTACATCGTTAACTCTTCTAATCTCTCCTTATCATCCTTTTCTTCATTAGCACTCAACTGTGTTAAATCCATCTGAAGTTCCTTAGTGTTACTATTCTGGCCATTCCCAAGCTCATTAACATTCTCGGGAGGTACAAAATACTTTTCTTTAAGTCGGTGACTAACAATCACATTGTCACACAATAAGCCAGTAAGTGTTTCATTACATAAGTTTTCACATTTCTTGGTTTGAACTTTTAATTTCTCACAAATATCATTCTTCTCTTGAATTTCTCGAGTGAGATTACCCATTACGCTATTCATATGTTCTATCTGAACTTCCAAATCTTTTACTTTACTGCCTGCAGAGTCTAATGCTGTTGTTACATTAGCAAGATCCAAGTTTGATTTCTGTAACTCACTTGTGAGCCTAGTTTCTTGTAATTTTTTCTTTTCAGCATCATCTTGTAAAAACTTATCACTTTCCTGTAAAGCACTCTGTTTGTTTACTTTTGTTTGTTTCTCAATATTGAATTCCCTTTTATGCAGGTCAGAAACACTGTTGTGGATTATCTTGAATATACTTTGCACAATATGTCCGTGTTCAATCTCTATATATTGTTGCACAAACACACGAATGTGCCGTAGCAAATCAACCAAATCCCTAGCCATTACAAAATTACAAACTAACTTAAAGTTATGTTCAGCAAATGACTCTAGGGATGCTGACACATTAATCAAAAAATCCTCCATCACCCATGCTTCAAGTCGTGGGCCTCTCAATCCCTTTTTATCTCTTCCTACCACCAATGCATACTCCAACATAGGTCTTATATCTGTAGGATCTACATCACACCACTTAGCATCCATATCAAAATTAATTATAATAAGTTTATGTCCCTGGAAATTTAGATAATTAATTTCCACCTCACACAATAAATATTTCAATTCTCAATTATTATGCACTAAAACCTATACTAAGCAGTTAATAGAATATATAATGTGTGATATGAGAAGACTTGATAGCATGCATACATAAACACAGTTTTCACAACAACACAACCACTTATCTTGCAAATAGCAAAGTTCCTTCTTTTCTTGTTACAATCGATGGGCATCAACATCAAAGATGACACAACATAAGCAGAGTCCCATGTCAACTCTCACTACACCCTGACACAGCATGCTATGTTGTCATACACAGCATAGGAAACTGGAAACTGGAAACAGTATGCTATGTGATCGTACACAGCACTGGAAACTGGAAACAGCGCAAGTTACCCACTTGTTCCCTCTGTCGTCGCGAAGATACACTGTCTGTCACTCTTGTTGGAAAGAGCTACTTGATATTTCGCACTTGCATATAAAACTGGAACATACTGTAATTCTCATAATGCAGATATCGCTGATGATGATGAATCAGGACAGGTCGCCATAACCATGTCAAAGTTTACTTGAAAATTTCACTCCGAAACGTAGAACTGGAAACGTTGCGAAAATGTCATATGGAGGCATGTAAACACAAGACGCTTCACCGTGTCACCGATTAAAGGTCATGAGTGACACACAACTGTCTGTGTATTGTAGAGGCGTTGCCGATTACAGGTCACGATCAACACAAAAACTGTAGAAGATTCGCCTTTGTTTCTTAACAATGTAGAAGTAAGAAAACGCGTTATAAATCCAAGTCACGCCCACATAGGGCTATTCATTGCTCTTATAACCTTACCATGATACTGATAAAGTCTGATGCTCTTATAACGCGAATTCGTGGTCATTACGCCCGAAAGGTTGGCCCACCACTGGATATTAATCGTGATTTCTGATCTGATTTAGGTTTTGGTGAAATAGTCGTCCCGGCTAGACTAGTATCGTTATACTAAATTTATTCTCTGGAGGTGCTACACTTTGACCTGGTTTTCTGTTTAAAGTAAAACAAAAACAGAAAAGAAAAAAAACGAAATTTTAATGATTGCGTGTTTCTCATATCTCCGACATGTTTGTCTTGTAGAATGAAGGATTAACATACATACATACATATCAGAATCTGAATCTTTATAATCCAAAAAATACATTAACATGTAATTGATATAGTATAAAACACCATATCATATCGGATAATCATTTAGAGTAAACAAGTGTACCAAACTCGGTACAAAATACACAACACAAAAGTGCTGCCTACCATGCCGCCATCTTGGGACACACATACATACATACATACAGGAAACTATCGCCAAACGTTCAAAATCCGTTGAATTCACTTCGCACATAGTTTACAAGCTGACATCAAAAGAGAGACAGCTTACCATCGCCGTCCTTTGGAACATGAGCAAAAACGGAATCTTCACAATTCCACGGGATGCATAAGTTGACACACCTGTCAAAGCCGTGGAAAAGTCTCTTTTCTGCTGCATATCTTTCAGAAATGCACAAAATTAGTAAGGGTCAGTGAATCTTTCCATTCACAATGAGGGGTGTTAGTATCCGGTCGCCATTGTTGACGAAAACATTGTTTCTTTACGGTGGCTTCAAATACGAATATATTTTCTTTGTAAATAAAAATGACAATTTTAAAGACTTTTTCATTTTTATCTTTTACAAATATCCTTATGTTCTATAATTATCTCTTTGGGTGTTGTTATAGTAGCCTCTTTGAAAATCAAGTTACTGTCGTCAGAGCTTTAACGTTAATAGTCAGATCGAGTTGGCTTGATATATTTCTATTGTCATAGATTGAAGAACTCAAAGCTGACCTAATACATGGCTACTTCATTGGGCATGTATGATTATAATAAGGCATTGCTTCGAATTGCGATATTAATATTGCTTCTCAAAACTTGATATCAGCAGTAACAATAGCTTTCATGAAATGTGTGATGTTTTGAAACGCAGTCCGGTAGATACGTCACAAGACCGCCATCTTGGCTACTTGGTACCAGCAAGAACAGTGAACTCACATGACAGTCAAACTTGATGTTATCACCTTTAAAATATTCAGCAACATAATCCTGGATACGAGCCCAACACACTGCAAACTCATACAGCGTTAATGAGGGCTGTTGCCACAGATGTAGACTCCAACACGACGACACAAAATACACAACACAAAAGTGCTGCCTACCATGCCGCCATCTTGGGACACACATTCATACATACATACATACGGGACATACATACATACCTACCTACCTACATACATACATAAATATATACATACGGGACATACATACATACCTACCTACACACATACATACATACATACATACATACATACATACATACATACATACCTACCTACCTACCGACCGACCGACCGACCTACCTACCTACATATCAGAATCTTTATTCTCCATAAAATACATTAATATGTACAGACATGATATAATAGATACAACATGGCATATAGGAGAATCATTAGAATTTACATAAAGTGTTGAAGACGTCTCAAGTAGTTCTATGTGGGTGTTTTTACATCTAATGTTTGTGTTACACATACATAACAATCTTTAAGCTTTCTAAAAGACATTGGCATATAATGATATGATATGTTGTAACCTGCCAAAAATTAGTATTATTGAAATTTACAAAATGTGTGTGGAATAACATTCAAGTAGAGCAATATGGGTGTTTTTACACGGGGGTTTTATCAGAATTTTTATTTGCCATAAAAAGCTTTGACAGCTAGTGGAGTGACATATTAAATACAGCATCAAATACAATAGTCGTTTGGTATAGTAGACAGAGCACAATTGAGATTAGACTATGTGGAAAACATCTCCATCAATTTACAATGGATGTTTTTTACATCGAAGTTTCCATATTCTGTAAGAACCTATAATTGCACTAAAGCTGACATATTTACATAGAACTTTGGCTTCAAATTTCCGCAACCCTAGCGACATTAATCCACTCACACACTTTGCATGCACATGACCCAAACTACCAATTATCAGTACGATTATATGCGTACGATAGCCTAGTTCGTTAATTTTCAATCACATATATCACGAGATATTTTCTAATAAATATGTGCGTATGGCTTGGTTTAAAAACATCACCTGTGATTTAAAAAAAAAAAAACTGACACCAATTTTAGCCCCTGAAGAATATCTAAATCTGCCTGGGACATAAATAGGTCAATATCTACCTTCTGAAAGGTAGTTCCGTACAGAAATATTCCGAAACTGAATCTGCCATATGTGGTCTAATGGGATCTAGTGTGATACATATTAATTAAGTCTCGCCCTGTTAGTCAGTTCTAAGGTATCAAAAACACTCAAATTAGATAGTAGTTTTAGCAGGTCCTTGGGACTACTTAGGGTAAATACAGAACTAGAAATATTTTTAAAAATAACATTAAATGGTATATTTTTGTCTTCAAGACTGTTTTAAAACTGTTCATATTTGTACATTTTAAACGAAACTTTTATGGCGGATTTGTTTTTATTACCGTTCTAAAGGTAAACACCCGTGTGTTACCGGGGCCCGAAAGGGGAGCAAAGAATAGTAACACTGTGCC
Source organism: Oreohelix idahoensis (assembly GCA_024509875.1). NCBI lineage: Eukaryota > Metazoa > Mollusca > Gastropoda > Stylommatophora > Oreohelicidae > Oreohelix > Oreohelix idahoensis. The sequence goes on along the minus strand of JAMPIV010001563.1, from coordinate 369,959 downwards.
CTACCAGGCATGTCGTAAAAAGCGACTAAGAAGGGTTGGGAATGGGGCTGGTTAACCCATCCCGTAAAAAACTTTTTACCACAAAAACTTCAACAAACATGGACAAGTCAAATAAAGAATATAAATCAACTCAGCCGCCCAAGACAGAAGAAGGTCCTCTGGAAAGGAGGCGCACGAAGCAACCTAGAGAAAGCCGAAAGGAGTCTGGGTTGCCGACTAACCTTTTTTCGTCTAGGAAAATCTCCAGGATTGGCACCTGGAATGTTCGCACTCTGTGTGAACAAGGGAAAACTGCACAGGTAGCAGCAGAAATTAAAAATTACAGGATTGATATCCTGGGTCTCTGCGAGACACGGTGGAAAGGCATAGAGAAGAAGAGATTGATCACAGGAGAAATGGTGTTGTCCTCAGGACATGAGGAGGAAAGAGCCCACCACAGTGAAGGGGTGGCTCTAATGCTGTCCAAGGAAGCACAGAAGGCACTTATAGAATGGGAAGCAATGTGACCCCGAATTATAACAGCAAGGTTTAAATCAGCCAAAAAGGAAGTAAATATAAACATCTTTCAGTGTTATGCACCAACAAACGATAAAGAAGAATCTGTGAAAGAAGACTTTTACACCAGACTACAAAGTGTCTTGGACAATAAGAAAAGAAAGGACATCACAATTTTGATGGGGGACCTAAATGCGAAAATAGGAACAGACAACACTGGCTTTGAAGAAATCATGGGAAAGCAAGGGATTAGGTATGATGAACGAGAATGGGGAACTACGAGTATTAGCAAACCTCTGTGCTTCAAATCAACTAGCTATAGGAGGAAGCATATTTCCACATAAAAAAATACATAAAGCAACATGGATATCACCAGACCACAGAACTGAGAATCAGATTGATCACATATGCATAAGCAAGAAGTTTAGGTCATCATTGCATGATGTGAAAGTATGTAGAGGAGCAGATGTTGTATAAGACCACCATCTTCTATTGGCTAAAACAAAATTAAAACTCAAGAAATTTACAACAGCATATAGCTATAGACAACAGTATAATGTGGTATATCTAAGAAATCAGGAAATAAGAGAAAAATTTTCAATCACAGTATCCAACAAATACCAAGTACTCGAACAGCTGGAAGATGAAACAGATACGGAAAACCACTGGCAACAAGTAAAAAATATATGGAACGAGACATGTGAAGAAGTACTGAGAAAAAGAGAACATCAGCACAAAGCATGGATAACAACAGAAAACATTAGTAAGATAGAAGACAGGAAAAACAAGAAAGCAGATTTAAACAGAAGCAAAACCAGAAGCTCCAAAGCCAGGGCTCATGAAGTGTACATAGAAGCAAACAAAAAAGTAAGAAGAAACATCAAAAGAGACAAGATGAAATATATTGATGATTTGGCAAAGGAAGCAGAGGAAGCTAACAGGGAAATACAAGCAAGCAAATGGCCTCATAAAAGATAAGAATGGAAAATTGCTTAGTAATATACAAGAACAAATGAAGAGATGGACAGAACATTTTGAGGAACTTCTCAATAGACTATCTCCAACTAATCCCCCAGACATCCAGCCAGCAGAAGAGGAGCTACAAATCAGCTGTGAACGACCAAGTAGAGAAGAAATAAAGAAAGCCATAAAGCTTCTGAAAGATGGAAAAGCAGCTGGTCCAGATTGCATTCCAGCAGAGGCCATCAAAACAGATATTGATACCTCTACAGAGATATTATACAAACTACTAGGCAAAGTCTGGGAGAGAGAGGAAATACCAGCAGAATGGAAGGAAGGTTATCTGGTCAAGTTGCCTATGAAGGGAAATTTACAAGAGTGCACAAATTATAGAGGAATAAGGTTACTATCAGTACCAGCAAAAGTATTAAACAGAATCATCCTGGAGAGATTAAAAGAGTCCATAGACAAGCAACTGAGAGATGAACAAGCAGGTTTTCGACAAAATAGATCCTGTACAGACCAGATAGCCATATTGAGAATAATAATTGAACAAAGTCTGGAATGAAATTCACCGCTATACATCGGATTCGTGGACTATGAAAAGGCATTTGACAGTGTAGACAGAGAATCGCTTTGGAAATTGATGAGGCATTATGGAGTTCCCATGAAGATCATTAACTTAATAAAGAAGACCTATGAAGACATGACATGTAGAGTTCTTCATGAAGGACAACTTACAGAACCGTTTAGGATTAGAACGGGAGTGAGGCCGGGGTGGCCTCTTGTCTCCTTTTCTTTTCTTACTAGCAATAGATTGGGTTATGAAAACATCGACATCACACAACAGAAATGGAATCCAGTGGAATCTGACTAACAGCTTGATGAACTGGATTTTGCAGATGACTTGGCTCTTCTGTCCCATAACCATAATCAGATGCAAGAGAAAATGAAAATTCTCGATGAGAGGTCACAACAAGTGGGCCTGAAAATACAAAGGGAAAAGACAAAGATTATGAGAATAAATGCAAGAAATGATAACAAGGTTGAACTTGAAGAAACACCACTAAAAGATGCAGAATCGTACACATATCTTGGAAGTAATATAGATAAAGTTGGAGGGACAGACAGTGATATCAAAATAAGAATACAAAAAGCAAGAGAAGCTTTCATTGCATTGGGAAACATATGGAGAACAAGAGAAATCAAGTCCAACACGAAAATAAGAATCTTCAACTCAAATGTGAAGCCAGTCCTATTGTATGGCTCTGAGACACGGAGAACAACAAAAACAACAACCAAAAAGATACAGACTTTTATAAACGGGTGCTTGCATAGAATAGAAGGACTGAAATGGTATGACAAAGTCACAAATGTGGAATTGATGACAAGAACCAGACAAGTTCCAGTGGAACAAGAGTTGAGAAGAAGACGCTGGCGATGGATAGGACACACATTGAGGAAACCTGTTGATAGCATTACAAGGCAGTCCTTGTTCTGGAATCCACAGGGAAAGAGAGGCAGAGGTAGACCAAAAAACACACGGAGAAGAGAGCTGGATACAGAGGTGAAATGACGAGGAAAACATGGAAAGAACTTGAGCGGATGTCACATGACAGGAGGACTTGGCATGTGTTTGTTGAAGGCCTATGCTCCTTGGGGAGCTAAAGGGTATTGACTAAAGGTAAAGTTAAAGGATCCCGTTACTCGCCCATGGAGGCATATGGGAATATGGTGTTAGGCCCGTATTTTCTTGACCATCGGCACACGGGGTGATGTGGTCAGCATCACGCCGGCCACCTTAACCTTCCTAGAGTTGTTCTGGTACCCAATTTATGAGGCTGGGTCGACCCCGGAGCCATTTGCGGTTTAAAAAATCCCACCTCAACTGGGGATCGAACCATAGACCACCGAGCTAGGAAGCCAGTGCACTAACCACAGTGCTCCTGTGGCTCCCACCGTTCTAAAACCGTCTCTAAATTCTTGACTCCGGAAAAGAACAAACTCAAATATTCGTATTTAAAAAATCAGTGCCCTATTTGCACTGTTAAATGATCTAATACTTGTCATTAAAACATCATTCAATATTTCTTGTCAACGAATAATGCTGATTCTAAAAAGTGAACTTCTATGTAATTTTTTTTTTTTTTAATGTAATAGCGTTCTCGATGCCTCAGGTGAAGAAAGATGCAAGTAGCTTTTATCTGGCCAGAGAGCAGACGTTGGACGAAAGATATTCTTCTTCTTCCGTCCTTAGCCACCGACCGTCAAAGCAGTCAGTGGCCATTACGCCTAGTGGCGTCTTAGGGCAACAGCAGATAGGTTTTCTTTGCCATTGTTTCCCATCACGCCTATTGGCGTCTTTAGGGCAACGGCAAAATCAATCCATTTGCTGTTGTTTCCGTAATCGAAGGCAAACGATTACGCCTAGTGGCGTCATTAGGGAAATAATAGATCAAGTAATTTACTAAGTGACACTCAGAAAAATAACTGAATACAGAATTGGTAAATTTAACTAAATTAAATACGCCACCATAAAACAACAGCCAACAATTAAGTCAATCCCTAACGTTGTTGACAGATCAAATCTTACATATTTACGAAAGTCGATTTAATAAGGTGGAAGTATACATCCTGGGATTACAAAGATAGGACGAGAAATGGCGACTGTTATATTTAAACGCAGATTAAGGTGGAACTAAAGGCGCTGTTCAGCGACAAACATGTGAGCAAAATCCGGAAGTCGTGATCGACGACTTGTGGCGGCTACAAAAATCGAAGTTATTTACATGTAATTCATTGTTTCCTGACAATAACAAAACAATTCTCTGCTGGCGCGTGGGTGTGTAACACATCTGTGACAAGATGACGATATTTTTTTTTCCTGCATGTTCTTGTTGTTAGAAATAAAAGAAAAGACATTTTTTTTTTTAAAGTTGTGTCTTTGAAAGAACGAACGAACTTTATTTTGCAAGGGTTAAGAATGGGGCGAGCAGGCTCTTCTAATATTCTACCCTTTCTCTCTCATCTTGGTTACTGGATCCTTACATCCTCACACGTACTTTAACCATTACTTTTAAAGGCATACAAAATTATAAAGGTAATGTCACAACATACATATATAATCCTGATACACACTCATGCGGCAAAACTGTCAACTATTTATCTGCATTTTTACATGTATTTCCGTTGTAGGTATTTAAAATGACAGACATACGGGTGAGGTCACTCAAAATGACTAAATCAACTATAGATTTGTAAATTTACAGATAACTAAATTCAATACTCAATTATCATTAACGATTGTTAAATAAATAAGGGTGGGGTGAATTTAGATAGAATCTTTAAAATTTCTTCACAGGTGGTAGTCTGATATGAAAAAATGTTTTCTGGTTTGAAAACAGTGTTCACTTGGAAGCTTTGAATGGGTACTTAGCTGCCAGTAAAATGTCGGTTGGTTTCTGCTCCAGCCGATACTTATTCTTTGCAGGTTCTGGACTGGTTCACTCATCACTGGTCAAGTATGGTGGCTGCAACACGTCCCTCGTAGTATCGTGGGGTAATTGTGAAGATGGTCCAGCGTCTTTTAAGACCCATCTGCTGTAGGTGTTTAGTTTTTACTGCAGGTCACTTGTTCCACAGATAGTACCACCGATTGGTACTACCGACCCAAAATATCTTTTAAGAATACCGACTTCTAGCTCAGAGAAATAGTTAAAGCAACTTGTTTAAGATGCCTCTTAGACGTGGTCTGGGGTATTACTTTGCAAATAGAATCCCACTACAACTTAGTGTTCAGGTTCCCAGGACTCCAGGCTTTCCGTGTTATTGAAATTAGAATTTTCTTGGGATACAAGTCCACAAGATGCTCAGACATGTAGTCCGGTCCTTTAAAGTGGAATCCTGATCCTATTCCTTACTCTGGCTTGTTTGGCTGTCCTCTTGACAAGCTGAATTTTACAGTGCGGTAAACTCACAAGGCGCTAAATTATAAGGCAAGATTCGGCCCACATCTGTCACAGCATAAGTGACCTATAGCTAATGATGACGCAAAATCGAGAAATTAGAAAGATTATGGGCAATTGGATAAGGATTACACTCTCGAAGCTTATACCTAGTGGTTTAGTTAGAGATTAAGAAAAAAAACCAACGGAGACAGATGACGTAGAAAAAGAAAAAAATGAAGTGTGAAGCTGTAGACCAAGCAAAAAGATGAAAATTTCGCTGACCTTACCACCCACAAAAAAGTACTACCACTATACGATTATGAATTAAATAGCAGATGAGAAGAACCTGTGACAAGTGGGGTAGGTAGTTTGGTGCCGTGACCAGGATATTAACCACAGAAATTATCCCACGACATGGTTGTCCAGAAACTATTCTAACGGACAACGGAAAAGCTTTTTTAGGTAACCCCTTTAAGGATACCCTTTAAGGCTGCACATAAAGCATATTAAGACAACAATATATCGACCACAAGGAAATGGGATGAATGAAAGGATGCGTGGGGTAATCAACGATGTTATTTGCAAGTACAGCCGAGGAAATGTAGAAAACTGGGATTTGTGTTTGCTACAGGCACTAGAAGCGATTAGGTTCAATGTAAATGAAAGTAGGGGCATGTCACCATTCTACTTGTTATATGGACGGGATCCCACGTTTCCGATTGAACGAATACTAAGGGACAGGAAACGATATCATGGAGAGGGTTTTACCGAGGATATCTTACAAGAAAAGCATAAAACACATAGATTTGTACTCGAACACTTACGGAAGGAGTTTGACAGGCAAAAACGTTACGCTGACAGAAAAGCAAAATTACAGGAGTTTCGACCAAGGGATAGGGTGTACTATAAGAAACATGTGCGCCCAACAAAGTTTGATAATCGTTGGATAAAAGGTTAGGTAGTACTAGAGAGGACTTCAATCACAAATTACAGGATCTGGAATGAGAAACTAAATCACACTATCAAGGCTCATGTCCAACAATTAAAAAGGACGATTACAGACCATGGTTCACTCTTGATAAACCCACCATTGAAAGGAGAACTAGACCAGAGAGGAGGACTACGTGGGTATTACCACCAGATGTCGATGATAAAGAAACTGATCGAGAAAACGAGTTGAGTATAACGAACTATTCGGACACAGATATCGATAGAGTAAGAATTGAGACTGGTAGGACAAATGTAAAATCGGAATTAAAAACTGTAAAGGAAAATATGGGGAACAAAAGTAGTGATGGGAAGAGTGATGGGAGAACACGTAAATCAATTACGATTGGGGATAAAAATGTTGAAAAGGAAGAGGAGAATAGAGGCAGAGTACTAGATGCACTTGATAAAACGCAGGATAGGGAGAATTCAGAGGATAGAGAGGGACTAGCAGATGAGGAAGATAATTGGGAGAGTGAAGATGATATTCCATTGATGGAATATAAGAGATTTCTGACGGATGATTGGGAGAGCGAAGACGAGATACCGTTGAACGAGTATAAGAGGAGATTTCTGACGAATAGGGAAGAGAAGAATGAGGACACGGAACTGGAGAGGATTACAGTTAACCAGAAACTACAGGGAGATCCTCAGGACTTAGTGAATCAGACAGAAAAGACTTCAGAGACACAGGAAGTGTTGGGCGTTAAAGGTATAAGAGGGGATAGTAACAAGTCTGATGTATCGTCGGACGATTCATCTGATTACGTGAGGCGTCTTGCCAGATTGAGAGAAATTGCGCCAATTGAGATGAAGGAGAGAGATATAAAAAATTGTACAAAGGAAAGAAATAAGGAAGAACGAACTGCGGTTTATGCTTACATCGATAGAAAATTTAAGGAATGGGAAAGAAAAAAATAATAAGAAGAAAGACCAAGGGTAAGATAGAAGAGGTATGGAAGAAAAGTTAACGGTACCTTACGCCTATGTCGATAAGAGGGTTGAGAGTTTAGAAGGGAAGAAGAATAAAGAGGAAGACGTTAAGAGACCTGGAACGGACGGCAGGATAGATAGAAATGAATGCCGATTCAAGAGTCGAGAGAGTGAGAGAAATAGAGGTAGTAGTAGAAGTGGAGAAGAAACTTCTCAGGATCGACAGAGATACAGATCTGTCACAGTAGATATGTTCGACAAAATATTAAGTTGGTCACACTGAGAGTGACAACCCTGATACTAATTTAAAACCCGTTTTGGTCATGTGACCTGGACGGAAGTGCGCACGAATTCGGGCGCTAAAAGTTAGTTGAGTTTCTTGCCATCGACCAGGAGAGGTCGCTTTGTTGTTCCTTGTCAGCATTTTGCTGGGATATTGGATGCCATAGTTTTCATTGAGGGTGCTTGTCATGTATGCATGTGGTCAAGATTAGTTTACATATTTCTAGAACGGTGGTGTAGTTTCTAGCAACATTTTCGTAGACCATTGATAAGAAGTCATTTGTATTTAAGTATGGCTTTATTAGAACGCAGGACTTAGCCGGTGAGCGAAAGTCATTGTGTTGTTCACTCGGTATGACATATCCGCGAGTTTTTGATGATGAGAGATTTGATTGTTGATTATTGCAAGTTATATTGGCATTTCTGTTGCATTGTATTGCATATGTATCTTTAGCCGTGTGTGGCTTCATTGTGTGCATTGTTATTAAAGGGAACTTAACCTGTTACGAGTGTTATGGTGAATCTATGTCAGCTATTGCATACTGTGGTCGTATCCTTAGATAATGAGCCAGAGAGTATAAATTATCATGTGTCAAACCCACAGTGTGGATAGGTTGTTTCTGACATCAGGATGGCTCGTCTATTCTGTAGGCCGTGGGGCCAGTGGTTAGTCAGTATTTTGTAATATTTGATAGCAAGGCCGTAGAGCCTGTGTTTGCTATATACAGGCCAGTAAGAATTGTGCACACAGAGTATTAGAAGTTTGCAGCCGTGTTGGCGCCTTCTTATTTATTATTAAGTCAAAATAGTGAGGTATCGGTCTTCCAGTGTTAAGTCAGTATAGTTATCAGTCAGTCAGTTGTGTACCGTAGGCGGTCAAGTGTGACGCGTTTGATACGTAACCCAGTTTTGTTTTCACGGTCACAGTGTACGGGTATTGTTTTCAAGTTCAGTCAGTTTTGGACAGTAGGTTTGTCGGTGTGTTACAAGGTATTTTTGGTGCTACAGTCGCGGTTCAAGGTTAGTTTCACAGCGTAGTGTGGTCGTCTTTGTCATTCCAGGTAGTGGTATTAGTCCAGGTGGAGCAGCGGAGTTTGAGGTGTTGGTACCATCTAGTTAGATTGTCCCAGACGGCAAGTGGAGTGTATGGGAGATAGCTTGGTCAACCTCGGTATAGGGTGGAAGGAGATTGGTGTTAGGAAGTTGTAGATGATAATAGGTTGATAGGGTGATTGGTACCTCAGGTCATCGGGTTGGACATCTTGTCTTGACCTTACTACACTGATGTGCCCAACCAGGGGTGAAAGTCAACGCCTCTGACGTGACCTGTCTACACTGATGTGCCCAACCAGGGGTAAAAGCCAACGCCTCTGACGTGACCTGTCTACACTGATGTGCCCGGCCAGGGATGAATACTTATGTGCAGTGAAGCCTGCTGACCTGCGAGGGTCCAGTATACGTTACCTTGAAGACTGCTGTGATCTTGGAGTACACATTCGGTGATCTATTGTGGACAGTGCTATATTATAATCAAATAGAACAGTTCGTATTCATCGATATTTATGCAGTACCGTGCCTGGTGACAGTAGTGTTTATACTGGCAGACAGACTGTCTAGAGAAGCCTGATTTCCTGGACTTATATGTTTTTTCGTTTGGATGTACAAGTGTGGAGTCTTGTTTGTGCTGTTGTCATTATTCATCACCAGTGTTGAGGAAGCTCTGGATCAAGCGCCGCTGGACCGTCAGTTAAGTTTTTGTTTGTAATTTTTGTATGCTATGTTGTATGATTGTTTCTTATTTGTTTTTTCTTCTTTCTCTAAATTCTAAATTTTCTGTTCTGTCTATGAATCTGATCTTTTAGAGTAGGATAGTCCTGTTTCTTTATTTGCTTCTTGAATCTTGCTTACTGATTTGTTGTTGTTTTCCTTTACGGTTGTTCTATTCTTTTTCTCCCTACTTTCCTTGTAGAACTTAGTTGTGATGTTTAGATTGCAGTAGTTAGGTGGGATCTTTATTAATTAGACCGATTCTCTGTAGGGTGTGGCTGTGTATGTTCAGTGGTGGAGTAAGGCAGACGGGTTTCCTGCGACTGCCCTACTTAACATTCCGAGCCCTGTTGGTGTTAGGCGTATTCGTCAAGTGTGTATTTACATTGTCGTGTACATTCAGTAATTCTTTTGTTGTGCAAGTGGTGTGTTCTCTTGTTCTATCTTTCTATCTTGTAAATTCGTTTACAGGTATCCCTTGTTTTCGTTCGTGTGCAGTCACGCTTTGTATATATTAATCTACCTCTTCTCTTCTTGGTTTGTCATCTTGTTCCTCGTGACTGGGATTTTTGTTTTCGTAGTGTGGTGTGTGGGTTTCTTTCATCTGTATAGTGCTCATTTTGCCAAAGGAAACACTTGCATAACTTAGATTATTAAGATTAGCTATAAGTGAAGTGTTATCTGAGTATAGCACCAGTGTGGGTGCCAGTAACAGACTTTGAAGTAAAAACCTGATTTGTGACTAAGTTGGTATAATGGTGGCATAGCACCAGAAAGTTTCATTAATTGTTATTATACAACTGTCGAATATTGTAAGTTTGTTTGAGTGTATCTCAGAGACTAAGTGGTCAGTTAGACCAAATTTTCACAGTGAACGAACGAACGAGCGAACGAACGAACTTTATTTTCGAAGGGTTAAGAATTGGGCGCGCAGGCCCGTCTTACATTCTGCCCTTCCACTCTCATTTATCTTGCATACTATATCCTTTCATTCCCACATGTTAGTTTAAGCAATAATTTAAAGGCATGCAACATTATAAAGTTATCATAACAGCATTCATTTACAGTATGCAATCATAATAAAAAATGAGTAGGTTTGTTCTTTTAAAACAAACAAGATAGTAATTGGGAAAAAAGTAATAATAAAATAAAATAAACAAAACAATAAATAAAAATAAATAATTCTGTATACCTGTGACGAAAGTACTGAGCTTCTGTCTTTCAAATGGCCCATGTCTTTTTCCCCTTGCATTTTGTTCACTATTTTGGAGGGATTACAGAAAAATCCTTCTCCATGTTTCTTCTCCTTCTATTATTTACGTTTTTCAAGATGAGATCACGATGGAGTTGTATCTCATCTGCTTTATGTTTCTTCATTATGACTAGTAGTCTTGTTTAGTGTTGGTGTGTAGGGAACTGTTGCATTATTATTCTAGACGAAAGATTATAGAGGCTAGATCAGGATTTGCACCAGTGTCCTTTTTTTTAAAGATATTGCGTGGCCATAGACGCATTTTTCGGGAGTTAAATTATTTGCGGCCATTTTTGCTTCATTTCCGCAGTATAGGGCTAGGACGAATTCCCGTTTCTTTGTCTAGCAGAAACTGGTTGCATCAGCATGACCTAAGGTTCCGATTGGCTGAGAGCTAACTGCAGTTGAAATGCAGAGCTCCCATTGGCTTTAGAACCACGCCGCGCATATGACGTCATGAAGTCGGCGCGTGGGGGTCTTGATAATAAATAGGCTAGCATTTCATATTTTCGTTCTCTTCGTCTGTAAATTGCCAAAGCCGGGTGCCAGAAGCAAATTGTCGATTGCCTTTCAGTTGGACATTCGAGATTTGGTAAGCATGAATTTTTGCGTGAGGACTTTATTTAATTTTTCTAGTCCTAGCCGATCATTTAAGTTTCTGTGGGCAGTTTAAGTTTAATGTTAATTCTCATCGCCAGAGCCATCAAATACGATCTTAGTGATAGACTTGAAACTTTATAGGTCCATTTAATTCCTTGTTGAAGGAATAGCGGCATGGTTTAAAAGTTGAGATATCACCGCTTTGTATTATTGCAAAGTCGGTCGGGAGAGAAACTCGCATCTGCGAATCATATTTATTTACAGAATGACGGGAGTCTGTGTATTTGTGATTTTATTGAGAATGTAATGCTGCAAGTTATTTATATTATAGTACACTTCTATAGGTGGACGAGGGGAGAAGAGGTGGAATTTGTAAAGCACGTGGGCGCGTTGGTTACGGTATATTTATTGATACGATGTTCAGAGGGACGAGGGGGAGAGAAGCACGTGGTCATAAAATTGTAACCACGTGTTTGTAACTACTGAGATTTAATTGATAACCATTATGTATAACTTTTGACGGCATATATATATGCTAGCATCTAACAGGGTTATATGTTATTGATTGTGCATTATTGTTCTGTGAATTCAGAAGATGGGAGAAGTAATTTTAAAGGGAATTATTTTGTATTACATTTTGAATGTGATTACTATTATTGACGGGAAGTTTAGGAATTCCTAGAGATAGAGTATTTTTTGTGTTAATAATTTGCTGCATGTAGTGTCAGCGTAAGAAGTAGGCCACAGTACGTCTGAATTGCCAGTGGTGGAAGGAGAGGAAGAAAATACGTTTTCCCAGCCAGGGGAAGACATTTTCCAGCGAATAGGATTTTTGTGGATAAATCCTGAGTTCTGACGCTTGGTCGGTTACACACGCAGATTTGGCATGCTGCCAGCGTTGTGGTAATTTTATGTTCGCTTCTTCACGGCCATAATAAAGCCGATAGCCCCATCGCCCAGTCCTAAGTAATCGGGCAGGTAACCTCAGAGGTGTTAGGAGAAGCCAGCTACAGTTCCAGTCCAGAATCCAGTGGGGTTCTGTTAAACCTTAGTCATCAATTCCAAAGTAGTGGAGAGAGAGAGGGTAAACATTCTCTCTACTGAAGTCAGCACAGATAGGCAGAACTGATAGTTTTGGTGAATCATAGCAGAGGACCGCTGCTGAAGTTTAGAAGTGCAGTTAGTTGTGTTCAGGAGATTCCAGGATAGGCTGTGTAGAACCGAAGTCTGTGCAGAGATTGTGTAGACACTTCGTAGTCGTTCCAGCTATCAGTGGACTTAGAGTTAGAGTTAGAATTTAGAACAGCTAGTTTGGAGTGTAGGCGACATCAAGTGCAGTGTAGTTCATTTCAGTTAACCTTACCTTCTTTCTCCATACAGGTTGAAATTGTGGGAGAAGGGTTGGGGTTGATGCATTTTTAACTGTGCTTGATTTTGTTTCAGGTGTGCATCCTCGCATTTTTTTGTATTTGACATGTATATGAGTTTGTTTATAGGTGTATAATAAACTTGTATAAATTGTAGCTGGCATCAGTCATTTCCTTGAGTACAGTAGCTATATGTTGTCTGTACCTTGGTGTTTGTGAATCTTAATTGAACCTTATCCCCATAGGGTAGTTAGAGGTGGTTCGAGGCCATAGCAATTTAAACGTCCGAAGTGGCGAGGAAAGAATCAACATCGGTTCTCAACCTCGGAGCCAATGGTCTCAACTTTCACATTTTGCACTATATTTCTATCTGAATCTATCATTTCAGTCTTTCTTCTTACTATTGTCTTGTCACTATATGTAGACAGTCTCTAGTCCTAATCCATTTCGTGACAAAGTGGGTGGCGTCGTCCTTGGGATCATCTTTGTTGGGATCAATTCTAGATTCATAAATTGTCTCTGAAGAAAGTTCTGGAAATAGATTTCTTATAAATCCCCTAGACTTGAGCTATATTAAGACTTATCCAGCTATAAGTTTTTTCCACAGGTTTTAGTCAGTTTAGATGTTAGTTGTAGTAAGGTTGTTTATGACTTAGAAGTAATTGTTGGCTAATCGAATTTTTTTCTTGACAGGAAAGTAAATTCGGGTTTTGGGTAGCTGGATAACTTGAATTTTTTACAGGTAGTTATTAGTCAGACTTGGTGCTAGTCTGAGTGCGGGTTTTTGCGACAGCATTTTTCTAGTAGGTAACAGTAAATTTTTCTTGTTCCTTTTTTTTTGTCATTTCTCCTCGTGGTGAGTTACTGCTGATTTGTCAGGTAGGATGGCTGAATTGGTCAAGCTACTTACTGCATGGAAGGACGCAGCTAAAAGCATGGGGATGAATGAGGCCGAGACTAGGGCTTACATTATGAGGGAACAGGACCGGCAGACGGAGAAAGAAGAGAGGGCCCGACTGGCAGAGATGGACCTGCGTAAATTGGAAGCGGAGAAAGAAGAGAGGGCCCGACTGGCAGAGATGGACCTGCGTAAATCGGAAGCGGAGAAAGAAGAGAAGGCCCGACAGGCAGAGGAGAGAAAAGCAGAGAGGGAGGCGCAGGAAAGGGCTGCGGCAGCAGAGGAGAGAAAGGCAGAAAGGGAAGCGCAAGAGAAGGAGAAGGCAGCAGAGAGACAGCATGAACTTGCCCTGCGTTCACTGGAACTGCAGTACCGATCTTCGGAAGGCAGTTCGGCTAACAGAGATTCTCCCGGAGCAGGGGCGACAGACACCTCAGGAAATGGAGGGCCCCGGATGGCAGCCATGAGTTTTCCGATGGACTCTTTCCCTAACGGAAATGAGAAAATTGAAGTATATTTAGAAAAATTTGAACGGATGGCAAAGGCATACGGGCTGGATGATAGTCTTTGGTGTCTCAAATTATCTCAATCTCTAAGAGGACATGCGTATGATGTCTATAGCAAGATGCTAGTGGATGACCAAGGTAACTTTGAGGCACTGCGGAACGCCCTGTTACAGCGATTCCAATGGACTCCCCGGAAGTGCCAAACAATGTTTAGGGAAAGTCGACTGGAGAAAGGAGAAAGTTTTCCCCAGTTCGCAGAGAGGCTGAGGAATTACCTCACTCGCTGGAGAGAGTTGTCGGGATTGGCTAAATCGTTTGAAGGACTCGAAGAGCTCATCATGTGCGAACAGATAAAGGCCAACATGTCTCCGGACTTAAGGAAGTACCTGGCGGAGCAGGGCGCCCAGCAACTGGACCAGATAATTCTATTTGCAGAAAGGTTCCAGACGGCACAGGCCGAAGTACTGGGCCAGAAAAGAAAACACCCTGACCTGCCAGCCCCGGACAAAGGAGCATCTTCATCGCATTCGCCTTTCTCTTCAGCTCACCAACAGCAAGGGCCGTCTCGCAAGGAGCCCCCTCCCAGTCATAACATGCGCTCCCAGCCACCTAACAGAACACAGGGGCTGACTTCTCATGAACCCGTCAGGAACCGGGGAGATAATGAGAGATATTGTAGGTTCTGTCGGACTACTTCTCATTGGACAACACGGTGCCCAAACAAACAACCCGCTCATCAGGTGGCTTGTTTAAGGCCTGTGAGGGTGAAACAAGGGAAGAAGTGGAAACCCTTCCAGTCAGAGAAGTTGTTTTCCAACAGCGGGCCAGCAGAAGTGAACGGGACTGAGACTACATGCTTATTTGACAGCGGGCTTACATACCCCAGCATAGTCGCCCGACATCTGGTGAAGCCCTGGCAGATGACCAGAGAAAAAGTGAATATTGGTGGAGTTTTAAGGAAAGGGACTTCACAGTGCTTTCCGGTAGCCAATATTGAGGTGAAATGTAGGTTCGTGTCTGGCACCATCAAGGCAGCTGTAACGGCTGAACCAGCCTATGACTTCATTCTCGGTAACCCATATTTAGTTTTGGGGAACCCGCCCACACCGATCCTTGCTGATGCAAGGGGGCCTACTGCAGGCCAGTTAAGTGAAAAAGGAGAACCCCTAATTCACGGAGCCCCGAGCGAGCTCAAACATAGCTGTCATGCCAAGGACAGGTGCAACGCCTCTGACGACAGTGATATGTTATTTGCAGAGGCAAATTCGCCCGCCAGCCCTGTTCAGCCAACCGGCCAAACAGTGGTGACGACGCCTCTGATTCCGGAAGTGCACTCTTTGTTGTCGGGAATTAGGCCCCCGATGGTATTAGCTCCTTCAAGTGAGGGACATACTGACAAGAGCGGTATTACATATGTCAACGACCAGCGCCATCTTCATAGGGCACAAGATAGCGGTCTGAGCGAGCATATAGTTCCAACCAGCCCTGGAGCCCCATCCGACCAGCACTTTACTCAAACGGAGGAGGACAGTGATCTGAGTATCCGTTTGCCTATAAACGGAGATGGGCCCCACAACTCACGTATCTCGTTTACAGGAAACGACTCTTGTAACGAGGAGCCTGAAAAATTGGCTATCTTTTCCAATTCGTTTCACGGAACATTGGAACCAGTCACTGAGAGCTTTATCTCAGATTCTCCGCGATCTAACGGGATCCTAAACCGTCAAGTGTCACTGCAGGACACATCCCAACTGACGCCAGTAACTCTCACAGGGGAGGGCAAGGTTGAAGGTAGAACCAGGGCGTTAGACGGAGAGCTCTCGTGGTCTACAGTTTCATCTCACCAACTTTTCAGGCCAGAAAAGAGTGAGAAAAGCGACTTTACGCATTTGCAAGGAGCTATATTGGAGAGCTCTGTCCCGCTTCATGTTGGTAGGGGAAGAGCGAGTCCAGAACCACTGCCAGGGGCAGATATTACCTACATTTTCCCAAAGGTAGAAGCTATTGAGATTGATCGTGATCCAATAGACGCCCAGCAAGCAATCGGAGGCTCTACACCAGAGGAACCCGAGACGTTGCATCGTTCTCGCACAGTACCAGCAGTCACAACCCTGCTGACGCGCAGCGAGGAAGTCGCCATCGCCAGGTCGCCACAGCGCCCGCCGGTCAATCAGCTGACCAGGACAGCCTTTTGACGGTCATAGCAAGGGAAAGTTCAGACCCGCCATTAGACGGCACAGGTCTGAAGAGAGATCAACTCTCCCAACGGAGCATAGGAGCTCATTCTGGGAGAGGAAGAAAGAGGAAACGCAAAAGAGGAAGGTCGAAGAACACTGAATAGGAGGGGTAAGGACAGACAGCCTTGTAGACAGAGTTAAGGGCCAATGTGAAACTCAGAGATTTCAGTAAGGAGATAGTTGCTCAATCTTTGAAAGGGGGGAGTGATGTGACGAAAGTACTGAGATTCTGTCTTTCGAATGGCCCATGTCTTTTTCCCCTTGCATTTTGTTCACTATTTTGGAGGGATTACAGAAAAATCCTTCTCCATGTTTCTTCTCCTTCTATTATTTACGTTTTTCAAGATGAGATCACGATGGAGTTGTATCTCATCTGCTTTATGTTTCTTCATTATGACTAGTAGTCTTGTTTAGTGTTGGTGTGTAGGGAACTGTTGCATTATTATTCTAGACGAAAGATTATAGAGGCTAGATCAGGATTTGCACCAGTGTCCTTTTTTTTAAAGATATTGCGTGGCCATAGACGCATTTTTCGGGAGTTAAATTATTTGCGGCCATTTTTGCTTCATTTCCGCAGTATAGGGCTAGGACGAATTCCCGTTTCTTTGTCTAGCAGAAACTGGTTGCATCAGCATGACCTAAGGTTCCGATTGGCTGAGAGCTAACTGCAGTTGAAATGCAGAGCTCCCATTGGCTTTAGAACCACGCCGCGCATATGACGTCATGAAGTCGGCGCGTGGGGGTCTTGATAATAAATAGGCTAGCATTTCATATTTTCGTTCTCTTCGTCTGTAAATTGCCAAAGCCGGGTGCCAGAAGCAAATTGTCGATTGCCTTTCAGTTGGACATTCGAGATTTGGTAAGCATGAATTTTTGCGTGAGGACTTTATTTAATTTTTCTAGTCCTAGCCGATCATTTAAGTTTCTGTGGGCAGTTTAAGTTTAATGTTAATTCTCATCGCCAGAGCCATCAAATACGATCTTAGTGATAGACTTGAAACTTTATAGGTCCATTTAATTCCTTGTTGAAGGAATAGCGGCATGGTTTAAAAGTTGAGATATCACCGCTTTGTATTATTGCAAAGTCGGTCGGGAGAGAAACTCGCATCTGCGAATCATATTTATTTACAGAATGACGGGAGTCTGTGTATTTGTGATTTTATTGAGAATGTAATGCAAGTTATTTATATTATAGTACACTTCTATAGGTGGACGAGGGGAGAAGAGGTGGAATTTGTAAAGCACGTGGGCGCGTTGGTTACGGTATATTTATTGATACGATGTTCAGAGGGACGAGGGGGAGAGAAGCACGTGGTCATAAAATTGTAACCACGTGTTTGTAACTACTGAGATTTAATTGATAACCATTATGTATAACTTTTGACGGCATATATATATACGCTAGCATCTAACAGGGTTATATGTTATTGATTGTGCATTATTGTTCTGTGAATTCAGAAGATGGGAGAAGTAATTTTAAAGGGAATTATTTTGTATTACATTTTGAATGTGATTACTATTATTGACGGGAAGTTTAGGAATTCCTAGAGATAGAGTATTTTTGTGTTAATAATTTGCTGCATGTAGTGTCAGCGTAAGAAGTAGGCCACAGTACGTCTGCCCAGACGGGCCAGTGAAAATATTGTTGTTGCTCGGAGTTAGTCAGGCAGAACAGGCGATCTGGGTTAGCCAATGTTTACCTTGTGGGCTCAGGTAGAGAAGGGAACAGGAGAGTAGCGGACGGTGTTGGCATGATTTTTTTGTATGGAGGTGCATAACGTGTTGAAGAGTCAGGGAGGGGGTGTTATTAGAAATAGATTTATTACGTTTTGTTTAGCTGTTGTTTTGTTTCGTCTGAACAGCAGGTACCGGCTTTTGTGTGGGGAAGAGCAGAATTTTTGATACCTCAAAATTTCTCCCACGGCGAAGTTGTGGCATTCGCCGACAAGCTAAGTCGCGCATGAATTGCCAGTGGTGGAAGGAGAGGAAGAAAATACGTTTTCCCAGCCAGGGGAAGACATTTTCCAGCGAATAGGATTTTTGTGGATAAATCCTGAGTTCTGACGCTTGGTCGGTTACACACGCAGATTTGGCATGCTGCCAGCGTTGTGGTAATTTTATGTTCGCTTCTTCACGGCCATAATAAAACCGATAGCCCCATCGCCCAGTCCTAGGTAATCGGGCAGGTAACCTCAGAGGTGTTAGGAGAAGCCAGCTACAGTTCCAGTCCAGAATCCAGTGGGGTTCTGTTAAACCTTAGTCATCAATTCCAAAGTAGTGGAGAGAGAGAGGGTAAAAATTCTCTCTACTGAAGTCAGCACAGATAGGCAGAACTGATAGTTTTGGTGAATCATAGCAGAGGACCGCTGCTGAAGTTTAGAAGTGCAGTTAGTTGTGTTCATGAGATTCCAGGATAGGCTGTGTAGAACCGAAGTCTGTGCAGAGATTGTGTAGACACTTCGTAGTCGTTCCAGCTATCAGTGGACTTAGAGTTAGAGTTAGAATTTAGAACAGCTAGTTTGGAGTGTAGGCGACATCAAGTGCAGTGTAGTTCATTTCAGTTAACCTTACCTTCTTTCTCCATACAGGTTGCAATTGTGGGAGAAGGGTTGGGGTTGATGCATTTTTAACTGTGCTTGATTTTGTTTCAGGTGTGCATCCTCGCATTTTTTTATATTTGACATGTATATGAGTTTGTTTATAGGTGTATAATAAACTTGTATAAATTGTAGCTGGCATCAGTCATTTCCTTGAGTACAGTAGCTATATGTTGTCTGTACCTTGGTGTTTGTGAATCTTAATTGAACCTTATCCCCATAGGGTAGTTAGAGGTGGTTCGAGGCCATAGCAATTTAAACGTCCGAAGTGGCGAGGAAAGAATCAACCTCGGTTCTCAACCTCGGAGCCAATGGTCTCAACTTTCACATTTTGCACTATATTTCTATCTGAATCTATCATTTCAGTCTTTCTTCTTACTATTGTCTTGTCACTATATGTAGACAGTCTCTAGTCCTAATCCATTTCGTGACAATACCGACACTCACTCATGCGGTCAAACCGTCTACAATTAATCTGTATTTTTGAATGTGTCATCAATTATCATTACAAAAATTACATAAACACATTCTCGCTTATATCCATACATTCTTGGTGGAAAATGAAATAATAATAATAACACTTTCTTACGCACTTCTGTGGTATGTAATATCTGCTTATTCTCATATACATCATCCCATTTAAGCACACGAAAACATTCACATTTCTAAAGTACAGTGGTATGCTGGTACTTTTTCACGACTCACATTTCTAAAGTACAGTGGTATGCGGGTACATTCTCACATACATTACATTATATAATAATATTTTAAAGTGAATATAATAATATAATAATATTACATGGATATAAAACAAATAATTCACTCAAAAACGAGCGGAAGAGGAAAAGAAATGTTGACCTATGGATGAGATGTTGACAGGCAAATGCTGTTTCTATGGGGGTAGATAATCAGTGTTGAGGAAGTGTTTGAAAAGTGCTCTGTTAAATGAATATTGTGTAAGTAGGCTTTTTAGGTGGTGTGGAAGGCTGTTCCATAAGTAGGCTCCAGAGTAGGCTAGACTCTTTTTGAACAGGTCGATCCTAGGTTTGGGCAGACGTAACTGATGTAATTGTTGCCCCTCTCTTCTACTGGTTTGAAACAATGATCGTAGGTACGGCGGGGCATTGTAAGATAGAATTGCGTGAGTCAGCTTGGCTTTGTTGTAGAGAAGACGTTTTTTTAGGGACAGTATTTTGGGTTCTTTTCCTGTCCTTGTGTGTGGTGTCGTGCGATTATAGATACAAGAAATTAAGCATTTTCTAGAAGATATGACCAAGTTTCGGCTCGTGGAATAGTAAAGGCATCGGTCTGACCATTCACGCCGCACAACTTCTTGTTTGTCTCTTACCTCAGGTAACAGCTCGCCATTCTCGTGTCTATTAAGACCAGTTACCTCATTGACAAAGCCTGTGAGGACTTCATGCGTCAGAACACCACCAAACTGTCAAGAACAAAGTATAAATCGTCAGTATTCCATAATTAGAGAATTGCCTTATCGGTAACGTCACATTTCCTTAGCAAAGTTTCCCACTAAACCTGCAATCTCTTTACGGCGCAATTACGGGCGCCCCTGTTGAAATAAAACGCAATTTGTTCCCAGCATTAAAAATGGCGAATGTTTGATCTTGAACATAATTTTTTGAATTTTCCCAATTTGTATTATGGGTGAGTATGAATATGTATCTTATATGTATATTTAGCAGGCGATAATGAAGGGAGTTAGTTTCCAATGCAGTAACTCAGCCGATTTAGTAGCTCAAGCCGATAAGCCTATAAATAATGATTCGAACTCGGAATAATGGAAGATTTATTTTGAAGTTTTGCAGCATTTTTCGTTAAATGCGTACCAAGGCAAGATTATAAAAGTTATTGGGACATTTACAAAGCATGCAGTGATAAAACGGCTGTTAATTAATTAGTAAAATTTTAGTCCACTGACTTTTTCCCTTTCTCCCATGACATTTTTGAGGCGTAACATAATCATAGCAATCATTATTACTATCATTATAACAATAATTTTTACCATCACCTTGACAACCATTATTACCTCCCACACACTACAACAATTACCACAATTTTTATTAGCAAGTGTATTACTTTCTTCTTTATTCTTTCTCACATTACCACATTTATCTCTGTCATAAAGCATGCCTGTTGCCTGTCTGAGGATACTTTCATACGGTTCTTTCATCCACAGCGTTGATAAAATTAATGCTGTCACTTTGCTCCTATCATTTACACGATTTCACCTTTTTTCGATTTTTTTTCAAACCCACCCATTGTATTCCACGTCTTACCGCAGTTCCCCTCAACTTCCTCGATTATATATATCATTTACACGACATTCTTGGAACACATGTTCCTTTGTTTTCTTGTCTTCCTCCAGTGGACACAAGTCTGCTCGATTTTTAATTTGTTGAACGGATAATTATCTTTATCATTATTATCCGCATCATAACCCTCATCATAACCTCATCATTTTCACCATTATCACTTGTTGTGAAACCCTGACCGTTGACGTTTGAAACTTCTCACAGGATGAACTGACGTACAGATTTGTTCAAGGAATAAACCAGGCCAGGACGATCCAATGTCTTCTTCTTCTTCGTTCGCCTTCAGACTTCCACATTTATGACTCTAATAAAGGCAGCAGTCAACTCAAGGTTCCCGACATCTCCAAACAGTTTTTCGTTGACAGAAGTGGGTTGTTGCCATATGCTACCCCGTTCATTACTGTAGGTTGGGCAGTACTGCAGCAGGTGTTCGACTGTCATCGGGCTGGTACCGCAGGTGCAGAGATCTGTTGCACCAATTTTGTATTTGTGGTACAGATGGTATCTCAATCTGTTGTGCCCAGTGCGCAGTCGAAAAATGATGACCTGTTCTTTTCTGGATAGTTGATGATATGCGTCATTTTTCAAATGTCCCGGGTGCTCTCTTTCCCATTTGGACTTGAATGTAGCCTTTATAGTGGTCTTTGCCGTTGCGTAAGTTGTCTCTATATCATTTTGCTGTAAGGCACCTCCTTCTTTAGCAAGTCTATCTGCCTCTTCATTTCCTGGTATGTTGCAATGGGCTGGTATCCACTGGATAGTGCACTTCTTGAAGCATTCGGCCAGTCTTTCAAGGGAGATTATCAGATCTTTCAATCCTTTAGTTTGGTGGCTCTTCAGCGCTGATATTATTGAGAGGGCATCTGAAAAGATTACTATCTGTTTTTCTGCCTGTGCTTTGCATTCAATAAGAGTTTCAGCTGCCTGTTTCAGGGCTTCTGCTTCAGCACAGAAGTTGTTGCAGTATTTTCCAGTGGCAATTGCCATAGAGTGAATTCTATTCTTTAATTTTATGAGGATGCCGGCACCCCCATTTTCAACTGCATTTGTTGCCGAACCATCATTATATGCAGGTGTCCAATGCTTCGCTGGAAATCGTTGGACAAGATACTTTGTTGCTAGACACTTTCTTTTTGTTTCTGTCTGTGTTCCCTGCCCCTCAATGCCTGGAATATCAGATTTTAACAGGAAAGCATCTTATTTTCCACAGTGGGATAGTTGAGCTTGTTGGGATTTTCTTTGCAACTGAGCTAGCTAGTATGGTATTATTGTTAATTTTTTCTTTTGCTTGGGCGACAAAGTTAGTTCTGCCTTTCCTAGCCTATTCATTCTTTGGTACATGGGGTTGTCCTTCGAGCCTCTTAAATTTTTCAGCTTGTTTTAAGACTCTGCTGTCACGTCTATCCTCCATTGACTGTAGCCCTGTGATGTTTTCCATATGGTTGATTTGTGTAGACTTTAGGGCCCCTGTTATAATACGTGCTTTTTAGGTTGGTTTTGGAGTCTGTTTACTTTTGTCAAAATTTGGGCTCAAACACGTTGACTTTGCTGCCGTCGACCAAGCTGTGATGCCATATTCCATAGCAGGTCTGACTCTGCTGTGTACAGCTTTTTGAGGATATTCTCATCAGCACCCCATGTGGTGTACCTGCTAACTTTTTCATGATGGCCATGCGAAGTTTTGCCCTTCACATTTTGTTAATCTGTGATTTCCATGTCATTCGGCGGTCTAGTGTGATTCCTAAGTATGTTGGTGTTTCATCTCCTCGTACTGCCTGTCCATTTAATTGCAGCTTTGCTTGCTGTGGTTTTATTTGACAAGGTTAAAAATAGTGTGTGTAGTTTTTTTTATGTTCATTTATTTTGAGCAACCACTTTTTGGACCAACTTTCAAGGGCTAGCAGTGAATCCTGCATGCGCACTCTTGCTGTGGAGATGTATTGTTCTGAAGTCCACATGGCCAGGTCATCAGCGTAGAGGGAGTTGTGGACATTCTTGTGGATGTTTTCTGTTATATCATTTATATATATGAGGAAGAGTGTTGGGGAAAGGACCCCACCCTGTGGAACTCCATGTTCCATTGCAGTCTTTTTGCTTAACTGCCCGTGCACCTGCACTCTAGCTGTTCTGTTTGTTAGATAGTTGCTGATCCAGTTATACATTCTTCCACAGACTCCATATTTAAGCATTTTAACTCTTAGCCCATCTTTCCAAACTTTATCAAATGCTTTCTCCATATCTACCCAGACTGCTAAAGTGTGCTTTCTTTCTTGGAAAGCATCTTCGATTTCCAATCAATTCAGGTTTAACTATCTGACATTACACGTCCGGCATCTTTTATCATTGCCCTTTGTCATTCATACTGCCTTTATTTCCGTTGTGGGCCTTGGTTAATATAAACTGCAGATAAACTGCGCGTGCTTTAACTTTGAACCCTACGGATACCTGAGAGGCTAACCTGCCCCAGAATTACACAAATCCTGAATAATATGAATTCTACACACAACCAAAATGGACACCTTGTCCTTCCACAGGCCCGACAAACGTCCATTCTTCAACAGACGCCACACTTTCACTGTAACATCATCCTTCACAACGCATTTTACTTCTTTCAGGAAGTCTGCGCAACGATAATTAAAAGAACCCTCTATCGGGAAAACAAGAAATCTTCAGTTATTGTGCGCAGCTCTATAACACCACTGTTATTATAAATATTAATATTACTTTTATAATTATTATTACTATCATTGCTGTTTCCATCAACAAACGACAAATACTGAAATAAATAAAACAAGGTCATTACGAATTCAGTAAATATATGAGACAGTAGCCAAGTGGCAAAGTAAAACTATATACCACAAGAGATAAAGGTTGATGATGTGTATACAGTGAGAGGTGAGGTGTTATATACTTACATACACACATATATATGTGTATATTGGAGTACTGATATCAATATTTACTGGTATTACTGCATATTTTGCAAGCAGAGAAGTTATTTGGTGATATAAGTGAAATATATACGACTGAGTACTTCTATAGCAAAGTCTTTAGCCAGAGATAATAGTAAGCATTCTGAGTGTACACCATGGACCTACAGGCTTTCATTTGTAGCAAAGTTAGGTTTTGCTGGGGAGGTTATGATGGTATCCTAAAAGAATGAAATCCGTGTATGTATTAACCGTGTGAGGTCAAGCACATGTAGGCCCCTGACTCTATAAATGATGATGATGAATTATGTGCAGGGAACCTAACGCTACCTCCCTAGATCTCACACGGTCACTACTTTGGCTCTAGTGTCTGGTGTATGATGTACCTAGTGTCTAGGGGAGAAATGAAATGATGGTACACAACACAAAACGCTTTAAGTTTCTATGAGGAAGTGAATAAAACCTGTGGTTAAGTTTTTCTTTAAATTAATTTTTTTTTGCACAATTTATTTTGCCTGTCCAGTCATATCGTTTGGACAGGTCTTTGAAAATGAGGACAAGATAGTTTACATAAAAGATTAACTAAAATTGTGTGGGCAATCTGCCCAAATAACTACAATGTTAATATATGTCTTTCCTGTTGGAATGTTCACAGTTTACACTATATTCTTCTAAGAGGGAGAGTCACTGTGTATGAGGGGCTGTAATGTCATCATACCCCACAAAAGTCCTGAGTATGACTTGAAAAACCAAGGTTTATTTAAACCGAAACTGTCAGATGTACCCAGGTCCTTAACATATCACCTGGGGTTTCTTGTTGAAAGATAAGATATTGTGTAAATGCAGAAATATCGATATCACGTCACACGCCCAAGCTCCTGCTGTTATCTCTTGACAGCATACGTAAAGTGTAGGAGACTCTTGGCGTTATCGTCACTCCTCAGGTTTCCTGTCACCAGCTGGCAACAGGAAACGAAACCTCTGCAACAAAAGGACACCCTGGCCTTTTACATCTGATCACTTATTCTTTTATTTAATTTCATACGTGGGTATGGGGTCAGCCTCGCGTGCATTTCAGGTGCACTCATCCCCTAATTTTTCATGACTCCCACCTTGCTGTGACCACCCCTCAGGACCCTATGGCAGATACGCCACTGTACGTTTACATAGTTTTCCTCAATAATATAATATGGGGTAACCACATTTCCTTTTATATATTTTCTCATCTTTTTCTTTTTAAATATAAATGCTTCATGCATGTTGAACAGTGTTCCTTGAACACGGAGGCTTACTAATATACTCTAATACAATAATATTCAAACATAATCATGACAACATACATTAGTTAGATACATTTCAACGTGAGGACTCAACAATGTCTGCTCCCAGCACGTCCTTCACTTTTTCCCAATAGCAGTATCTAACTTTGTTAATGGGATTAAACATATTAAATTCATAAAGCATTCTTACCACAAATCAAGAAATATAAACAAATGATGCTGACTTTGCAAAGAAATGGCCACAGTTTCTTCTGCTCCGTCCAGACTGTGAAATACTCATATAGTTATTTAATTTACTTTTTAAATTTATCACAGCTGTTCTCAGCGTATCTGAATAAAAAAATACAGTTCAACTGGCAATGAATAGTGAAAGCTTTTTGCTAATATTTAGTAGCACTGGCCAATCGAAAGCTTGCGACTACCAGAATTCAAATGCAGTTTTTGAAAAACAAAAATAATTCCAAACATACTCTGCGTCTGGTAGTCGATTGGCCAGTCCGCTTTAGTTATGCCAATGCAAAACGATGTTAGTTTTTGGTAACAATTTTCCTACCGCTCCCCTCTCCTCCTATACTCTTGTTACCCAAGCTAATTTGAATTTACCTCAATGCCTCCCTTCTAAGCTGGTGTCCCCACTAACGTTAAGAAAAAACAAGCAGGAACAACAGTCTTTCTGGTCGTGCGTTCGTAGACATTTAGTATTTTTTCAATAACTTGTCTAATACTGGGACTATCATATTATTTAATACACATTCTTGCTCAGTGAACTCTAAGTTATACTACCATATAATTGTTATGTTCAGTTTCATTATGGTTTTAGATTTTCAATTTTGTCACCGGTCATCGTAAAATAAATATTTTACACAAGACGGCCATCTTCCCCTCTCGCTAGCATGTATTTTTCAAATAACTAACTTGTTTTTGTGACGTAAAAAACATTTCTGCGAGGAGGCAATAAAATTGTCTGCGTGTTTTGTCTCTGTTGGCTTTTTTTCAGCGTGTATATATGCATGGCGGACTATCAAGCGAGGTGGGGGTGTTGGCGTGGCGGGTTAAGAATTGGCGTTAATAATGTGTATTGTATAGTGTAACACTACCAAAAAATGTAAGGATTACTACTTATTACCAGCGTTAAAGTTGACAGAATACGTTAATTCAGATAGTTATTTTGCGGCACACTTCAGAAAAATCGTTAATTATAAGTCTAGGCTGCAAAATGTATGCAGCAGATCTGGCAAAATGTTAAATGTTGGTAGTACGTTTTCGAAACCGAAACCAAAACGCGTGTTAGATTTTTACCGTGGAATCGTTCTATAGGCTTTAGCACTGCACAAAAGGCAGCGTTGCTGGCGTGTGAGAGCATCACCGCCAGACACAATAGGGCGGATTTATTTATTATCATTTTATGACTAAAAACTTACTGAAATTAGCGATTATTCTCGCAGATTTTACTACATCATTCAGATTGGAAAAGAATGTGGGAACACTGGCAAAGAACTAAATGACTATGCCAAAGCTGAATTTTATTCAGTTGAAAATCAAAAAGCTCTGGAGTAGGAAAAGAAAGAGAAGGAAGCGAAGGAAGAGAAGGAAAGGATTGAGAAACAGAATGCTCTAAGAGATGCTCGAGCTGAAGAGCTAGAGCTAAAAAGGAAAGAATTTGAATTGCAAGAAAGGAAGATGAAAGAAGATAAGGAATTACAAGAAAAGAAGATGAAAGAAGAAAACGAGTGGAAACCGAGAGTTCGAATTGCAAGAAAAGAAGATAGAGCAAGAATTGGAAGAAAAGAAGATAGAGAGAGAATTGCAAAAAAAGAAGTTGAGAGAAGATAGAGATTTTGAAGAAAAGAAGAAGGAGAGAGAGATACAAGTAGAATTAGAGAAGGAGAAAATGAGAATAGCTCTGGAAGAGAAGATGATGGATAAGGAAAAACAATTGAAGAAATTGGAAGTGGGTGCGAGTGGTCAGAACTCCACTCCTGGAGGGGCTCATCGTCCCTTTAGGCTGCGTCTGCCGAATTTTAATGATAAAATTGATAGCTTAGATTTCTTCCTTGAAAGATTCAAGGCCGAATGCGTGGCCTATAAGGCTGACAGAGATCAATGGCCATCTCTGTTATCGACGCTGCTAGTGGGGCCTGCGATGGAGACTTTCTATAGCCTCCCGTTAGAGGAAAGGGCTAATTACGACAAAGTAAAGGAAAGGTAGCTCCGGAAGTTCCGTCTGACTGCTGACGGTTACCGGACGCGTTTTAAAAACGCGATACCAAGCGCAGACCAGGACTTCGAGGACTTTATCTCAAAGATAAAGCTCCTGCTGAATAGATGGATTGAAATAGAGTGAATTCCTAAGGACTATAATGGCTTGCTAGACTTGGTGCTACGAGACAAAGTGTTGTCCTCGTGTTCTAGTGAGTTGGTTGCGTTTTTTCAGGAACGTCAACCAAAGGACATTGAGTCCATGGCCCAATTGGGGCACCATTATGTCCTTGCCCACCCGGGCAAACCCATTCAGAAGTCGGGTCTGTCAGATGACTTAGTTGCCAGTGTCGGCAAAGTTCAGCGCAACCCTTGGCGAAATCAGCCAGGCAATGTAGATAGGGAGCAAGAGCAGAGGTATGAGAAGCCCTCCATCCCTATCAACCACGTAGAGGTAGCTATGAGAATTTTCGATATCATAGGAATGGTCGGCCGAGGTGGCAGAACCGACAATATGATAGTTATAAGGACAGAGGGGAGCGCCAAACGCGAAAGCAGGTACGCTTCGAGGACTCTGGGGACGAAGACCTGTTTTGGTATAAAGCAAAACATTCCAAGCAGAGGAGTGGTTCCTCAGAGAGTCGATCTTCTGACTCTGATGCGGGGTCTTCGTCATCAAAAAGCTCCAGCAAAAGTACACGCGATGAGAAGAAGAAGAGGGAGCGCGTGTGTACCAATTGTGGTAGAAATAATCATTGTGCTGACAGGTGTCCCACCCCGATTTAACACGCGAATTCCGCCTTTGTGTTGGACACAATTAATAGTGAAGACTGTGCGGGGTGTCGCCCTCTGTTCCACGTGAACGAGAGGGTGGTGCTTAAATGCGGGCATGCGGCACCATGTCTGTCAGCAGTCCATGAGACTGGTAAGGTGGATCTCCACAAAGGCATGGTGAAGAGGAAACCAGTCTCCGTGTTGAGGGACACTGGATGCACCACAATTGGGGTGCGTCGGTCGTGTATCGACGACTCCTGCCTTACAGGCAAAACTGTAACGTGCACCACGTTCGGGGGCAAAGTTGAGTCTTACCCCCAGGCGAGTATTAATGTGGACACTCCGTTCCTCTCGGGTAGAGTGAATGCGTTCGTTCTCGATGATCCGATTGCCGATTTAATCGTCTGCAATATACGCGGGGTGCATAATGCCGTGGGTGTGGTTGGAGCAGAGGCTCCGCAACACCAAAAGGTCAGAGACGGATGATCGGGTGGTCGACGTATCACCACCTGACAACAAGGTAGTTCGCAGACGTGGGTCTCGTCAAATACCAAGCGACATGTGTAGCAGCAGTATTTACGAGGGTCCGACAGCTGGCGATCGCACAGTTTGGGTGCGTAACGTTCCCCTAAGTGATAGTTGGCGCACACACAGGCGAGTGTTTGATGAGGTCGCGCGAGTTAGATTTGTCGAGGTAATGTCGTTGCGCGGCAATACCAAAATGGCGCGGGTGACTTTTGCGAATAGGTGGGGTGCGCGTGATGCAGTTAGGCAGAATCATATGTCGTTGTTTCAGAACCATCTGCTAATAGTCCAGAAATAGCTAAGGTTAGATTTCGGGTTCGTGTTCAGTAAGGTGTTTCGGTTGATGCGAACCGAACCTTAGAGTCTGACCCACACCCCCAGTACTATCCTGATATCAATATGAAGAGTGTGTAAACCTGTAAATATTATGTAATGTTTTGCAATGCATATTAATGCTATATTGTGGTATGCTCTGGAGCATCCATAAAGAGTATTTACAGTGCTTTTTGGATGTATTATAATCATGAGAATTGATGTTTATGAAGATGTATTATGGTATATGATTTATGTGTTATGATGCCATAAAGGAAATATGGATAGAGTTATACTCAACGTAGGTATAAATCATGTTATATTTACAGTGTGTAGACAGATTGGTTATACCATGAAATGATGTCTTATTATTGATACTTTGATATGAATAATTAATTTGTAACATATATTGTATTTGATAGACCAGGTCTGGACAGTCGTTGTTATTTTTCACGACTACCAGTACCTGGGATGATTAGTTCATTCTCATACTGTATTTAGTACATAGGGTGAGAAGGCATGAACGACAATGGTTTTGGACAACTTTGGCATTCTCCAGGTATATGAGGAGGTGCCGTCTCGGCATCTTGTTCGTCCATACTCCGAAAGGGGTTAGGCGTGACTCCTTCGGTGGAAGAAAACTTCGTTTTCTTTCTTAAAAGGAAGGGGGAGAGGGGGGTGTGGATGTCATAGTAGATATGTTCGACCAAATATTAAGTTGGTCACGCTGAGAGTGACAACCCTGATACTAATTTAAAACCCGTTTTGGTCATGTGACCTGGACGGAAGTGCGCACGAATTCGGGCACTAAAAGTTAGTTGAGTTTTTGGCCATCGACTAGGAGAGGTCGCTTTGTTGTTCCCTGTCAGCATTTTGCTGGGATATTGGATGCCATAGTTTTAATTGAGGGTGCTTGTCATTTATTCATGTGGTCAAGATTAGTTTACATATTTCTAGAACGGTGGTGTAGTTTCTAGCAACATTTTCGTAGACCATTGATAAGAAGTTATTTGTATTTAAGTATGGCTTTATTAGAATGCAGGACTTAGCCGGTGAGCGAAAGTCATTGTGTTGTTCACTCGGTATGACATACCCGCGAGTTTTTGATGATGATAGATTTGATTGTTGATTATTGCAAGTTATATTGGCATTTCTGTTGCATTGTATTGCATATGTATCTTTAGCCGTGTGTGGCTTCATTGTATGCATTGTTATTAAAGGGAACCTAACCTGTTACGAGTGTTATGGTGAATCTATGTCAGCTATTGCATACTGTGGTCGTATCCTTAGATAATGAGCCAGAGAGTATACATTATCATGTGTTAAACCCACAGTGTGGATAGGTTGTTTCTGACCAGATCCATTAGCGAAGAGAGGGCAAGGAGAAGAGATAAGGATGTTAGAAGTACAGGTACTTGTGTCTTTATTCACCCACAGATTAAAATTGTTGAAATTTAGAAGCCAAACGGAGCACCATACTTTTTCTTACATTTTTTTTTCTTAAATTCGCGCGAAAAATGTAAAACTGTGTCATTCAATCGCAATGTCAAGGCAGTGGAAGATGAATCTCTTTGAGTTGTCAGGGGAGTGAATTGTTACAGACTTCACTACAGTAAGACCAGATGTATGATACAGGGGAGTGAAGTCTTAGAGACTTCACTACAGTAAAACCAGCTTTATGATGCAGGGGAGTGAAGTGTAAGAGACTTCACTACAGTAAGACCAGCTGTATGATACAGGGGAGTGAAGTGTTAGAGACTTCACTGCAGTAAGACCAGCTGTATGATACAGGGAAGTGAAGTGTTAGAGACTTCACTACAGAAAGACCAGCTGTATGATGCAGGGGAGTGAAGTGTTAGAGACTTGACTACATGTGTGACTTTTTGTGTAAACATTTCGGATTAAAGTTCTTCAGTCAGACCCGTTTGACAGTATCATGCATGACATTACAGAATTTTGGCCTCCTCTTTAAATTGTGCTACTACGAACGAACATGTGTATGTCCTGATATGTGCATAGCTTCAGCGATCCTTGGTGATCTGTTCCCCTCACGGTCCTTTTTAGGGCCTAGAAACCCACAAAACTGCACCAACCACGGTCCTGTTTAGGGCCCACAAAACCAACAAATCTGTACCCTGGCAAGAAATCGCTACGCACTGATCCTTTATTTGTTTTCGCCGCTGGGTGGGGAGGGCTGGGTGGAGAGGGCTGGGTGGGGAGGGGGTCCCCTCGCTACGCACTGATCCTTGTCAAATATTGACACAATCAGAGCCGGATTAACGTAGTAGCAAAAGTAGCATATGCTACGAGCCCACGCTTTTAGGGGCCCCGCGCCAATAAATATGTACATAATTTTTGGGTCATCTTCTAAATGAGCATTAAACCAATGATCTTGTGATTTATGCCATCATTAGCGCCTTTTAATTTGGTGTTACGAAATTGTGAGAGAAAGAGCATAAGAGGGTGACAGTGTGACTTTTCATTATTTTTATTTTAACTGTTTGCGGACGGAAGCAGTCATTTTCTTTGGATTTGTTGAAAGACTGTACACCTTCTTCTCTGCTTCTACCTACCGGTGGGGTCTCCTTTCTACTGCATTATGTGCTGGCGGTACTCATAATAAGTCCCATTCGCCCTTTGTGAAAAAACTGTCAGATACCAGGTGGTCCGCTCGGGCAGATGCAACAAAAGCACTTTTACGCAGCTTTTCTGCAATAAAACTAGTCTTTGATGATATTTCAGATAACAATGATCAGAAGGCAGATTGTCGTCAACAGGCTCGTGGTCTACTTTCAACTATGATGAAGTTAGAAACAGGAATAATGATCATACTGTGGGATCAAGTATTACAGCGTTTTCAAATGAACAGTGCTTCTTTGCAATCTTCTGACCAAGATTTGAATACAGCTTGTGCACTCTATGAATCCCTGCGGGGGTATATTCAAGCTATGCGGTTGATTTCTTGCCAGGGTACAGTTTTGTTGGTTTTGTGGCCCCTAAAAAGGACCGTGGTGCAGTTTTGTGGGTTTTGTGGGCCCTGAAAAGGATCGTGGTGGGTGCAGTTTTGTGGGTTTTCTAGGCCCTAAAAAAGGACCGTGAGGGAAACAGATCACCAAAGATTGCTGACGCTATGCACACATCAGGACTTACACATGTTCGTTCGTAGCAGCACAATTTAAAGAGGAGGCCAAAATTCTGTAATGTCATGCAGGATACTGTCAAACGGGTCTGACTGAAGAACTTTATTCCGATATGTCGCCACAAAAAGTCACACATGTAGTCAAGTCTCTAACACTTTACTCCCCTGCATAATACAGCTGGTCTTACTGTAGTGAAGTCTCTAACACTTCACTCCCTTGTATTATAAAGATGGTGTTATCTGTAGTGAAGTCTCTAACACTTCACTCCCCTGTATCATACAGCTGGTCTTACTGTAGTGAAGTCTCTAACACTTCACTCTAATGCATCATAAAACTGGTTTTACTGTAGTGAAGTCTCTAACACTTCACTCCTCTGTATCATACAGCTGGTCTTACTGTAGTGATGTCTCTAACACTTCTCTCCAATGCATCATAAAGCTAGTCTTATTGTAGTGAAGTCTCTAACACTTCACTCCCCTGTATCATACAGCTGGTCTTACTGTAGTGAAGTCTCTAACACTTCACTCCAATGCATCATAAAGCTGGTCTTACTGTAGTGAAGTCTCTAACACTTCACTCCCCTGACAACCGCAGGACATACATAATATTTTCTTTATGCTTAATACATTCATGTGCCATGCTGCCACCCCTACCTGCGAAATGCATAATAGACTAACCCCACGCTCTTCCTGCCACCCCTACCTGCCAATTGCAAAATAGACTAACCCCGCGCAGGCAAATGTACGGAAGCCGGTGTGGTCATTGAATTTCAGAATGGGTGAACAAAGACACAAAAAATGTTAGTATTAATAAATGTAAACTGAATGAATCTCAAAGGACTCAGTAAGTTAGTATTAATAGATGTAAACTGAATGTATCTCAATGGACACAGTAAGTTAGTATTAATAGATGTAAACTGAATGTATCTCAAAGGACTCAGTAAATTAGTATTAATAGATGTAAACTGAATGTATCTCAAAGGACTCAGTAAGTTAGTATTAATAGATGTAAACTGAATGTATCTCAAAGGACTCAGTAAGTTAGTATTAATAGGTGTAAACTGAATGTATCTGAATGGACAGTAAGTTAGTATTAATAGATGTAAACTGAATGTATCTCAAAGGACTCAGTAAGTTAGTATTAATAGATGTAAACTGAATGTATCAGAAAGGACTCAGTAAGTTAGTATTAATAGATGTAAACTGAATGTATCTCAAAGGACTCAGTAAGTTAGTATTAATAGGTGTAAACTGAATGTATCTGAATGGACAGTAAGTTAGTATTAATAGATGTAAACTGAATGTATCTCAAAGGACTCAGTAAGTTAGTATTAATAGGTGTAAACTGAATGTATCTGAATGGACAGTAAGTTAGTATTAATAGATGTAAACTGAATGTATCTCAAAGGACTCAGTAAGTTAGTATTAATAGATGTTAACTGAATGTATCTTCCCGATACGCTAAACTGCAAAATGTGGAAAACACTTTGTTAATGTAACATTGATGTAGTTTGTTGCTTGTATTCGCAATACTTTCACATGACAGTTTCAAAAAGTTCCGGAGACCAGTTTTCTATCATCTAAAGACGAAAAAGATAGATAAATAAAAATCAGGAAAAGGCGTTTTTTTTTTTTTTAAGGGAACATAATAAGTGAAAACGAACCCCTTATTTAAAGGAAAAAAAATAAAACAAAGCGTTAAACAAAGGGAATGGAAAATATGAATAAAGATTGTTGTTAATGATTTCAGTAATGCTGACATTACATCGTACCATTAAAATTAAATTTAAAAAATGCAATCAAACATGAAAAACAAAGTACAGGAGGGAAATGGAGAGAGAGAGAGAGAGAGAGAGAGAGAGAGAGAGAGAGAGAGAGAGAGAGAGAGAGAGAGAGAGAGAGAGAGAGAGAGCTCCTAAATAATTTTAATAAACAGAACACACAAAATGAAAAAAGATCAAGATAACCATGGGCGTGAAAAAAAAAGAAGAGAAACGGAAAATTACAATCTCGCAAGATGCTGGTGACGTCATTGAACTCTTGAAAACAGGTGGAGAGAATTCACAAGTGGACATCCCCGTCCTGGGTCTCAAGGGCGTGTTGTTGTAATCAACTTGGTGGAGTAGGCAAGAGGGTTGGGGGGGGGGGGGGGGGGGGGGGGGGGGGGGAGAGACCGCCTAGAGACACGTGTTTTTTGTTTTGTTTTTATTTTTTATTTTTAGAAACATTAAAATCTTTGGCGATAACAAAGTCAGTTTACAAACATTAATTTGTCAGATTAAAAGCAGTTTACATAGACATCCAATAATCAGACGTAACCACTTTGTAATATATTAGTTTTCAATACAATAAGATCATAGGAAACTCTATACAGAGCAACACAACAGGGGGCAATCTGATCATCAGAGGATTCCACCCGTCGATCAAGTGTTTCGGTCCTTTTATCTCCTTTACACTCGGGGGGTGGGGGGGGGGGGGGGGGCTGGTCTATTTGGGTCATGACTTCCAAGTGTCAGCCTCCTGTTGTCTTGTGCAAAGAATTGAACCCACTCCACCTTGCTTGCAGCTTCCATTTAATGAATATTATACACATAACATGTGCATGCTGCAGGTACTCGAAAGAAGTAAAGAAGTAGAAGACTAGACAACAGAAGTGATAAGCTTACCGGGGACTCGAACCTAGGATCACCCGAATGGCAACACCGCCTCGCCACGGTAGTAAATCGTGGACTAACCTCCCTGCAAACTAAGCACCAAAGATAGTGCTTCGTGGACAGAGGTCACACAGAGGTCACACACCCTCCACGCAACTATCCAATCATATTACAATAAAACCATTTTCCAGCATAACCAGGTTACAGATACTGCCAGTTTGCAGAGACATTTAGTTATGAGATTTAGCCTTTTTACCTGATTATGTAGTTAACTGTCGTAGATTTTTGATAGGGAAATTAAGACTTGGGTTGGTCCCTTCTGAATAGGTTAGAATGAGTGATAGCCACAGTGAGATGTGATAATAGAAATAGAGTTCCACGAGTGAGATGGTAGAAATTTATAGAGGCTGTCCCGGAAATCGAGAATCTCTCTCTCTCTCTCCGCCTATCTTCTACAACAGATCCAGAGGAGTCAGACAGTCTATAAAAATATATATATATATTAATATATATCTATCCACTCACGTGCCCGCACATACAATTGACGACAGTAAGACACACAGACGTGGGAACACTATAACAATGATTATATAGATATTATGGGAACGAACTGACCACCACACTGAAATAAATGTAGGTATAGTTTAATTATCATAGTAAACTTACATCACAACATATAAAATACATCAAAAGCATACACATAGTCATAAAAATCAAGGAATGCTACAATAGTGATAGACCCGTTTGTATGGTCCTTCCCCTGGATATATATAGCTCACAGTCCCGTTAGAGAAAAGTGATAACCCCAAAGAGTTACAGATACATATGATTTGAGTCTATGGTTTCTGTCGTGTGGTGAGTCACTGGGGTAACTACTACAGTAGTTTTTGCCAGGAATAGTCTATGAGATATAGATATAAGGTCTCTAGAAATTGGCTCGTTAAGAAAGAATACAGACCTATTCGAGATAGGGACAAGAAGACAGGAATGCGAATGCTTTCCACTAGACAGTGTTTTCTAATTAATTATGGAAAGAGTTCTGTTTCCCCACGACCTTAGCTTCTGCCCTTAGATCCCGTAAAGAAAAAGCCCCCAACCTCATCTGAGTAGAGAAAGTTTCCTATAGGTGAATATGTAACACCGACAGCACGAGTGATACATTAACAAACTCTTGATAATGATCAACCGATCGTTGGGTTTATTAATGAAATATCCACACATATAGGGTTAATAATGGTTAGAACGTGATGATGGTGAAAGACGATTCACACAAAACACACAGATGAGATAATAAAATTACAGTTAATTAAGTAATAGTTAATTAAGAATGAACTGGTGTAAAGTGAAATGATGATGTGATATGATACGTGTTACCAAAATGGTGAGTATTCTACACAGTCCATGTGTCTCTAAATGCTTCTCCTAGATATGAGGATTCACATGTATGCATAAAATGTCCCAAGTTGTTATACGTTATGTCGAGTGGGGTATCTCTAAGCTGAGGACGTTCTGATGAATACTGTTGTCGTACGGAGAACGCTGACGAGATATCTATGTATATTCCTTCACTGTTTGAGTATATCTCTGTAGTGTTGATCAACAGTTAATAGCTGTCATATGAACAAAAGGTCTGTTGTCTAATCTCCCGACGTTACTGGTCAGACTGGATATCTTCACGAAATGTTAGTGATATGTAGACTCATAATCTTGCGTATGTAGTCGTGATTCATATACTTTCGAGTCTGCTTCATAAAATGCGCTTAAGAGGGTGTTGCACTTGCTATAAATATGCGATTCCTCTTTTGAGCTCTTTTGCTTGACTTAAGATAATAATGATCTTTCGAGTGATTTGAATTTATGATGATTCTGTATTGAACTTGTAATAACTCTGTATTGAACGTGTGAGCAAGCAGTATATGGTGACGAAAAATGCTGCGTCCACCTTATGACTTGTGGGTGAGACAATATTCCTTTTTAATTGAGGAATGAAAGATGTCCTATGGCGAATTATGCTAGCCAAATGTCCGTTTTTGATAACTTATTTCTGGTTAGACGTCAGACACGTTGCGTGTAGACTCAGACTTCTGATGAACTGAAGACACACAAAAGTCTTCGTAAGTTTTCACATTTAACATCACTGGTTGACTTTCATTTAAACTACTGCTCATTATTCATCTCTCTCTCTCTGAGTTCAATTCTAATGATGTTAAATATCTTGTGCATGAGAGTGTGTGCGCATGGGAGACTGTGATGATGATAAAGGTGAAATATGAACTATTAATGACCTCCTATCATCCTAACATCTTCTAGGAAAATCTTCTGATTTTATTAATCAGTTATGCCAAGAATTATTTGAAACTTTATCTTTCGCACATTTTAGCTGTGAGGTTAAAATAAACAAAAATAAGAAAATGTATTAATAAGTATAAGATCTACTAACCGTCTTTTCCCTTCGCAAAATCCTTTAAGAACACAATTAATCACAGAACTGAATTATCATCCACTCTGAATAAACACGTGTATTAGGCTATGCGTTTTTGGGTTTAATCTCTTCCTCACAAGGTAAAAACTGGACTGCCTCACTCTAGTAGATTATGCGGTATTATATATTTCTGGAAGTCACCTGGCCAAGCTGGGCGTCCAATGTGGTAAACCAACGCTTTTCTGAACCGCGGCCGACTAAAGATAACACCATTACAGCATGAGACGTTTTCCCCTGGCCAATCTGGGCGTCCAATGTGGTGTCACAGAAATTACAGCATGCCCCGATGTTTGATTAGGATGACCATATGTGTTTTTACCAGATTTATCACGATGCAATGTGGGCTTCAAACGATAATGTCGGGCATGGCGACTCAATCAAAGGACTTTTATTTCCCCCGATGAAAGAACAAATGTGGTTCTCTAGATACCGGTCGCGAGTAATCACAACGATGAAATAGCAAATGTGGGTCGCACATATGAGATGAAAGAGCAAATGTCGGAGAAAATACAATACGAAAGATGAAGGAAAAGATAGAGCAATAAGGCCTTTGCGCTCGTTTATCACAATAGCCCCTCCTCAAGTGTGATGTCAATCGTACTAAGGAGAGCTTAGCCTTCTTGCTCGGGATTCTTTAATCCTTTTCCTCATCTTCGTTTTTCTCTTCGGTTTCCACCCTTTCCTCTACTTGTCTGTGCTCTCCGTCCTGCCTCATAGGATGACGGCTTAAAAAATCCGCTCCTACGTTATGTTTTCCTTGGATATAGTCCACTTGGAACGTGTAAGGTTGTAGAACAAGCGACCACCTCATCAGTCTAGCATTCAAATTCTTTGAATTGGCGAGGAAGGTCAGAGGTTGGTGATCACTCTGGATTGTAAATTTCTTTCCGTACAGGTATGCTTGAAATTTTTGTATTCCCCAGACGAGGGACAAACACTCCTTTTCGATTGTGGAATAGTTTTGTTCTGCTCGGTTTAACTTCCGACTCGCATATGCGACCGGAAATAGATTTGGTGGGCTTCTGTCATCTGGCTGTAGTAATGTAGCCCCGATTCCAATGTTACTGGCATCTGTGCGCAAGATGAATTCTCTAGTTAAATCCGGAAGCCGTAAAATAGGTTTTGTGGTGAGTTTCTCTTTTAAGAGTGCATATGCATGTTCACATTCTGCTGACCATGTCACTTTATCTGGGTTTCCTTTCTTGGTTAGCGATGTAAGCGGCGCACAGAGGCTATTAAAATCCTTTGTATATCTCTGGTAGAATCCACAGAGAGATACAAATGACCGGACATCCCTTTTAGTGGACGGTCTCGGTGCATTTCTCAGCTTCTCAACGTTTTGAGTCTCGGGGAACATGGTCCCATGGGATATAGTATGTCCTAGGAACTCTAGCTGTTCACACCCAATTTGACATTTGGTTGGGCGGGCGGTTAGTCCCGCTTCTCTGAGTCTGTTAAACAGCAAGGATAGCGCTGATATATGTTCTTCAAACGATTCAGTAGCTACTAGGATATCATCCATAAAATTGCTGATGGCGGGATGATTCAAAGGATCCAATAACTTTTGCATCATCCTTGTGAAGACACTAGGAGCATTGTTCAGTCCAAATGGCATCACATTAAACTCCAAGTGTCCATCTGGAGTACTGAAGGCTAACAGGTTCCTCACCTCAGCTTTTACCGGTATTTGATAGTACCCTTTACTGAGGTCGATCTTTGAAAAATAGCGAGCCCTGCTCAGCTTAGTAAATAGCTGGTTCTGGTCCGGTAACGGTTCTGGCTGGAACTGTGTTAACGCATTCAGCTGTCGGTAGTCGATGCACAGGCGGTGTTCTCCACTGGGTTTGCGTAACAGCACCACTCCCGCACTGTAAGGGGACTCCGACTTCGAAATTATGCCTTCCTTAAGTAAGTAATCAATTTCTTGCTTTAATGCCGTCGCCTTGGCATACGGAATCGGATAGGTTCTCATTCGGACGGGCGTAGGATCCGTGACTTCCATGTCAAACTCCATCAGGTTTGTCCGGCCCGGTTTGTCTGTCAGAGAGTCGGCGTGGTTTTCCATCAATCTCCTTACTTTTTCTTGCTGGGCTTCCGTTAGGGTGGAGCTTATTTTCACATCTAAATGTGATTCCTCCTGTATCACCGGGTACTCTACGGATGATAATGGCTCTTCTTCCATTTGCATAGCAATGGCCATAGTCATGAGGTGCGCTGGTTCGGCAGGGGCTCGCTCGTAAAACTTCTTAAGCAGATTTAGGTGATAAATTTTCTGCTTTCCGTTCACGGCGATTTTATAGTTGGTGCGAGAAATCTTTTCCACCACTTTGTAGGGTCCCCTCCAGCAAATCTGCAATTTATTACTGCTACTTGGCAGAAGAAGTAGCACCTTCTCTCCTACTGCTAGTTCTCGGTCCTTCGCATTGCGATTGTAATATTTGGCATGTTTCCGCCTAGCCTAATTCGATGTTTCTGCGGGTTTTCGGTTGGGCGGAGTCTCCCTTAGATTATACCACGTCATAGAGGTCATCTATTGTGAGCGTTTTCTGTAGGGTGTGCAATTTTCGATACTGGAATTTGCAAAGCGACTTCTGTTGCTAATTTTTTGTTAGTTGTGATGCCATGTGTTAGTATTGTTTTCGTTATTTTTCTGCATTCTTTAGTTCTGTTTTGATTTGTTTGTACTTGCTAGCCTCCTCTTTACTATAGTTTAGTTTCATACAACATTTTTGTTTATATACTGTGGTGTCTTGTATTTGTGTTATCTTCTCTTAGATATCATCACATTTTTTGTGATATTTCTTTAATTTTCGCTTTATTTTTTGTTGATTTCTACGAATGTTTTCGTATTGTTGCTAAATCTTTGTTATTGTTTACATTGTATTGTTTACATTGTATTGTTTACAGTGTAATGTTTACATTGTTATTGTTTACATTGTGATTGTGTTTACATAGTCATTAGTTACACTTATAGTAGTTAATTCACATTTAATAGTGGGTTATGCTTATGCATTACTACTACACTGATGATTAATAAATGATGAATAGTATTGTGCACTATTGAATGGGAAGTGCACCTATGATCAAGAGTTGATTGATGATATTTCAAAAAGGTATATACACAAGTTCTTTGATATAAGACTTGTTTCCCACAGAGATTGGGATAATAATATAGTGTTGTGAGTAAACAAGTGCTTCATTTAAGACTTGTTATAATTAAATTTGAAATAAGATAATTAATTATTTCAGGTTGTGGACTCATATTATTACTCATCATGGCTACATTTGAGCACTTTATTGAGCAGGGTAAATTGCTTGGGAAGACTGGTGATAAGTTAGAAGAATTTGCAACTGCTCAATATGATAAAGCAATGGAAGCTGAACAAAAGAAACTGCAGATGCAGGTGGATGAAAAAAGATTCCAAATGGAAATGGAAAAACAAAAAAGAGAAGCAGAAGCAAAAGCTGAAGAGAAGAGACTACAAATTGAGTCTGAAAATAAAAGATTTGAAATAGAGGCTGAAAATAAAAGACTTGAAAAAGAGGCTGAAGAAAAAAAGTTACAAAGAGAAGCAGAAACAAAAGCTGAAGAGAAAAGACTTGAGGCTGAAAA
Source organism: Oreohelix idahoensis (assembly GCA_024509875.1). Taxonomy (NCBI): domain Eukaryota; kingdom Metazoa; phylum Mollusca; class Gastropoda; order Stylommatophora; family Oreohelicidae; genus Oreohelix; species Oreohelix idahoensis. The sequence goes on along the minus strand of JAMPIV010001563.1, from coordinate 328,890 downwards.
TAAAAGACTTGAAAGAGAGTCTGAAGAGAGAAAAGCAAAAATGGAGCATGAAGAAAAAATCTTAGCTTTGGAAATTGAGAAATTAAAGGTGATGAACATGGGTAATGCTAATGATGCAAATAAGGTCTCAGATAAGACTAATGCAAGCACTTTCAAACTTAACCTACCACCATTCAATGCTTCCATCGACGATATAACATTCTATTTGGACAGATTTGAAACTTCATGTAAAGTACATAACATAGATAAATCATTGCAGGTTTATCATTTGTCCAAAATACTTAGAGGTGATGCTTTAAGTATGTTAAGTATGGTAGATGAGCCTGACAAGAACAACTATGAGGTTGTCAGGGCTATGTTGTTAAAAAAATACCAACTTGACGAAGACGGCTATCGTCTTCAATTTAAAAATATGTTACCAGAAACTGGTGTGCAATTCTCTGAATTCATATCAAAGACACGTCTTACTTTTTTACGTTGGGTGGAGCTGTCTAAGACAGAAAAAACTTATGAAGGACTTATGGACTTAATACTTAGAGACAAAGTCATGTCTTCTGTCAATGAGTCTTTCCTTGCTTTCCTTCATGAACGTAAACCTAAAACAATAAAAGAAATGGAAGATTTCTGTAGCCAATATATAACTGCGCATCCCCACGTAACCATTGGTAACTCTAAAGTAAAAGAAGGTCTGCCAGTTGCTTCGGCAGCACCTTATGGTCAAAACTCTAGTAATAGATTCCAACAAAATTTTGATAAGAAAAGTAACCGTAGTTACGGTCAAAATTATGGAAATCAATTTCAGGGTGATTCTTCGTCGAAGAATTGGAGACGAGCTGACAGTCCTCGTTACTTCCAACCTAATAATTTTAGGCATTTCAGAAGAGGATATGGTAACAGAGGGTTTTCCTCGCGTAAACCTCAAAACCAAACAAATAGATGTTCACATCAATGTGGACATGATAATAATCATGGAAACTGTAGTTCGAAACATGATAACAGTTATAATAGAGACAATAACAACAGTGATAACTTCAGAGGTAATAGTAGTCGCGGTAGATCTCAATACAAAAAAAGAGATATCAGCAGGCTAACTCGGTTCAACAAGAATCTCAGGGAGCCTGTAATCAGGTTTCTGATAATAAAAACTCTGACGCTGTCACTTGTTCTTCATTTGACTTTGGGAGAGCAAACAAGTGCCCCCAATGCAGTACTTTGTTCGAACCGACTACAATATCGACTTTGAGTTGTGGTCACCCTCTCCCCGCTCTTCCTGCTTCGGTTGCACATGACGGGAGAGGTTCTCTAATCCTACATAAGGGTCTTGTTAATAATACTCCGGTCTCACTACTTTTCGATTCCGGATGCACCACTATTGGTGTTAGACAATCGCTTGTAGATCCATCCTGTGCGACAGGAAGGGTTATCAAATGTGTCACATTTGGCGGCACTCTAGAGAAATATCCTACTGCTATAATTCACATTGCCACTCCTTTCTTTACGGGAGATGTGCATGCCTGTCTCTTACCTAATCCTATTGCGGACCTTATTATTGGTCGTATCCACGGAGTTAGGGAATGTACCCCACAGCAGATTGCTGCTTGGGAAGATGATAATATGCAAGCTACCAATGCAGTGGTTACAAGAGCACAAGCTCTACAAACACCGCAAACTTCGTTGAATAATGATAATGAAGTTCATAGCCAAGATAGTACCTTGGTTATTTCTCGTGACTCGTTCATAAAATTACAAGAAGAAGATCCTACGCTAAAGAAATTCTTCATTCTTGCGAAGAAAGGTGATCCAAATAAGGATACACAAAGAAAATCTTGGATAGAAATGAAAAACGGCGTACTTGTACGTATGGTACAAGACTCGGCTACGTCAGCACATTCGCAAATTCTTGTTCCCAAGAGTATGAGAGTGCAAATATTGCAGCATGCTCATGACTCGCAATGTGCTGGACACATGGGATTTTCCCGTACAAAGTCGAGAGTCCTTGCGGCTTTCTTTTGGCCCTTTGTTAACAAGGACATCCGTATATACTGCCGATCATGTCAGGTATGTCAGGAGGTCAAATCTAGAGGACCACGACATGCTGCGCCTATCCAGGCTGCTGACATCCCTATTCGGCCATTCCAGAAAATGGCCATAGATATTATTGGCCCTTTTAAGATAAAGTCGGCCAGAGGACATCAGTTTATTCTTACATGTGTCGATATGTGCACACGTTGGCCAGAGGCTATCCCTCTAAAGAGCATATCTACTACAGATATCGCAGATGCTCTTTGGCTGATATTTTCTCGCTTGGGGTTCCCCAGAGAAATACTGTCAGACCATGGCACTCAACTCATATCTGATACTATGTCTCAAGTAATGTCTACCTTACACATTAAAAGATCTCTCAGTAGCATCTATCATCCTATGTCTAATGGGTTAGTTGAGCGTCTGAATAGAACGCTCAAGACTTTACTTGGTAAGATAACTGAAGACCATCCTCAAGATTGGGACAGGGTTTTACCTGCGGCTCTCTTTGCCTATAGAGAGGTCCCAAATGAGCACACAGGATTTTCTCCCTTTGAACTTGTCTTTGGCGCGCGTCCGCGCGGCCCTATGTCTTTATTACACGATCTCATCACTGCCGATGATATTAGTGATGACACTCAATCTTCATATGAGTATGTCATTGCTCTGAGGCAAAAGATCATTGAGGCATGCAAACTAGCGACTGCTTCGTCAGAAATTGCTAAAGAAAAAGCAAGGCAGTTTGCTAACAAGAACAGATGTCTACGACAACTTTGTCCAGGTGACAAAGCATTCGTCCTACTCCCCAGTAGGGAAAATAGACTTCTGATTGCATGGAAAGGTCCATATGCAATAGTCTCACGAATTTCCGATGTTGACTATGTGGTCGATATAGATGGAAAGCATAAGACTTTCCATATCAACATGCTGACGGAATTTCATGAGCGTCCAGACTATTTGCTGCCTATTTTTCAGGCAACGGACGAATCTTCGGTACCTCATGGTCATTACTCATCCCTGTCTGTCATACAGGATGAGGAATCTGTTTTTTCTGATGTCGATCTCCCTCTTCCAGTGGTTCCACTACATTCTATGGAATCTTGGAAAGATGTGTCCATTTCTCCTAATCTTTCTGTTGATGAACATCGTCAAGTCTCGTCGATGTTACAGACATTTAAGGATGTTCTAACCGACATCCCTGGTCACACGAATGTCATAGAACATGACATAATTCTTACCGACAGTAATCCTATTAGGGTTAGGCCGTATCCTATCCCTATACACTTTCAGTCACAAGTGGAAAAGGAATTGGATGAAATGATCCAATTAAACATAATTGAACCATCGACTTCTCCATATTCTTCTTCCATGGTTATTGTTCGGAAGAAAGATAAGAACATACGAATTTGCGTTGATTATCGCAAATTAAATCAAGTCACAAAGTTCGATGCTGAACCTATGCCTTTACTAGAGGATCTACTTAGTAGACTTTCTAATTCTAGATTCTTCACTAAACTTGACTTGTCAAAAGGTTATTGGCAAGTGCCTTTAGCAGATCATGCCAAACCTCTGACTGCTTTCTCTACACCTAGGGGTTTATTTCAATGGAATGTAATGCCTTTCGGTCTTATGAACGCCCCTGCTACTTTCGTTCGCATGATGCGTCGAATTCTTTCTCATCGTTCGGATGTCATCGCTTACTTAGATGATATCTGTCTCTTCAGTGATTCTTGGGAAGATCACTATCTGGGTTTATATGACCTACTGTCTACTCTACGTGAGTATAATCTGACAGCAAAACCTTCTAAAGCTTATATTGGTTTTGGTGAAATTTCTTTCTTGGGTCATCGTGTTGGTCATGGTCTCTTGAAGACAGAAGACCACAATACTTCGAAAATATTGAACATCTCTGTACCTAAAACGAAGAAACAAGTCCGGAGTCTCTTGGGGTTAATCAATTCTATGGGAGATTTATTCCGAATCTATCTTCGATAATGGCACCTCTGTCAACGTTGTTGAAGAAAGGGTCACCTAATCTGATTCGTTGGTCTCAGGAATGTCAATCTTCCTTAGACCAGATTAAAAGTATATTTTCTTCTCCTCCCATCCTAAGATTACCTACTCTTGATAGAACTTTTGTTCTTCGAAGTGATGCTTCATCCACTGGGATCGGAGCAGCACTTATGCAGGAATATGCTGAAACTCTGCATCCTGTCATGTACATTTCTAGAAAACTAAATGCGGCAGAGAGGAACTACTCGGTTTTAGACCGTGAATTGTTAGCTATGGTTTGGTCTATTCTCAAACTACAAAGATTCCTCCTGGGCGCACATTTCATTCTAGAAACTGATCAGAAAGCTCTTACAGCTATTCAGACTAAGAACTTGAAGAGTTCGAGATCCACTCGATATGCTATTGCTCTTCAACCTTTTCACTTCACGGTACGAGCTATCCGTGGGTCGGATAATGTGATGGCTGACATTCTGTCTAGATGCCCACATGATTCCAACTAATACTTCTGTTCTATTTCTAGATATACGACAGAGCCATAACACACCTATATTACTACAATACATTAGCACATCTGTCCTCACTTTAGGTGAACACATACTATTGTGCTTTGTTATCATCTTCTTCTGTTCCCATCTTTAATATAAGAAGAAGACTGAGTAGTTAATATAAGGGCCGAAAGTTCCAAAGGCCACAATTATTAATAATAATGTATTGTATAGTATGAAACTTAATGGCTATTAAATAGAATTATATTGTTTGTTTTTTCTCAGCACGTTATTGTTGATCTGAGAAGCTACCTTTCTATTGTCAAACATGGAGAGTTCCACATTGTACAGTTTCTTTGGAACGACAGGAGATGTGTCCTCGATCTTCATTTATATTTAATTTCATTGTGTAATGGTAATATTAAACATTTAGATAATGTAATATTTAACATTCAATATCAGATGTGTACATCCATTCTAAGCGGTATTAGATTATGACACTGCTATTTGATTATAATGATATGAACTTGCATATTTATATTGTATTTTCATGCAAGCGTAGTGTGTGTTGGTGGCACCTCCCCGATATATTTTTTAAATCAGATTTTTTATCTGTTGAGAAATATTCTCACCAGACACTTTATGTGTCAATTTAGCCTCATATTAGGCAGTGCAATTACTTATCCCCGCATAATTCGTGCGTTGTTAAACCGTTTTTTGGTTTTACTCTTGGATATTTAAAAAAAAAAAATGTTGCACATTTTTTTTTATCGGGAGGTGGCGGTAATGTTGCTGCTAAAAACTTGTAACAACTTATTCTGACCATGCATTCTGACTAGATTCATTTTTTAATGCATGGGAAGGAACTCATGAAATTGTAGTCACTTTTATTTCTACAGTCGTCTAATCTTGATAGCTATCGTTAAGAAGTTGTCTTATCTTGATAGCTAGGGTTGCCGATAGCTGTGTGAACGATTTTGAGTCACGACCATATATGGAGCGCTCAGATCGTCAGTTCTTTGAAAACAGTTGGCAATCGCAATGTTTCAAGATTCATTTCCTTTTAAGGTAATAGGTCTTAAGTCGAACATCGTAGAACATTCTTCGTTTCGTAAATTGGCCTGAGTTGTATTCGATTCGCGTGTTCTGCGCATGTCCCTTTTTGTGGCGTTGGTAAAACGATTTCCGCCCAGGTCAGTCTGTGCTGAGAAGCTGTGAAGGCGAGACGTAGCTATGTGCTAGTCTTCGCTTAGTTTGATCAGGAAGGAGTCCTCATGATTGTTGTTCCTATCTTGAGATGATATATCTCTGTGTTATTCCTAATGCCTGGAGGCATATGTGATTATTCATTTAATTCCTTATGAACAGGTAATTAAATCCCTTTTTTGGCTGAGTAACTTTATCGCCATCTTGTGATGTTGACTTTTGCTTAGCCTGCCTTATTCTAAAGTCTACGATATGACTAGTTTGCTCAGCTCACGATCCACTTAGATTGTCACGCATCGATTGATGCCTGTCCTACGGACTATTTGCTTCCTGAACTTTGTTGATGGATCTAGGTTTGATACCTTTGCTGTTTGCTGGACAATAGAGGACGATAATGTGGCGCTCAAAAGACATGCCTGTCTTGTTGAGGTCAAATCGAGGAGACCATCTTTAATCTCCTAGTTGATATCTTCTAGCTCTTATGGAAAGGGGGAAGTTTACTACCTGACTACATGTACAGCGGGTTTACGATATCCTAAAAGGCAGATGATGCACATTATTTTGATGCTGTCTGCTGTGCCAGTTGAATTGTCTACATATGTAATAATGACTGTTTGATCGTACCTATGATGTACCTGCTTGTTTATGTCTACACACTTCGTCATTGTGGCGTTTATAATAAATTATACAAAACCGTCACTAGCTGTTGCAAGCATCATTGACTTTTCACATCGTGAGTTAACGTGACGTCATTGTGTGGATTGCCTTGTTCGTAATGCTCACTGTCTGTATACACATCTACATCACACTTAAACCAGACTACAGACACCAAGTTACTACGCCTCATCATCCCTGGTGTCTGAGGGTGGCACACTACTCCGCAAAGGCCAGGATTATCATACCTTGAGAGGAGCAGATGAATTACAACACCCTCAACGTTGTGTGGCAAATGCGACATCCTCCACAGAACATTTATCAACACATATAATACTTACGCAACATTTGCTACGCTACACTCCCGTACTTTCGCTGTGGCTAATTCCCAGCCAGTCTTCAGACGTTGTTTCAAGTCTGTGACGTACTGGAAGGCTGATGTGACAGTGTCGTCTGCCTTGGTATCTGTCCATGTTCTTAGTAATGCTTCTAATGGACCTTTAATAGGTCTTCCGAAGAGTAATGTGGCCGGAGGAACTCCAGTTGACGCATGCGGTACTTCCCTATAAGCAAATAATGCGGCAGGAAGATACTGATCCCAAGTTTCTGGCTTCTCCTGTGCCAACTTCCGAAGAATAGAGGTGAGCGTCCCGTTAAACCGCTCTACTTGCCCGTTACTTTGGGGGTGATAGGGCGAAGTATGGATATGCCTAGTCTTGAATATTCTAAGCACCTCCTCTGTCAACTTGCCTCTAAATTGTGACCCGTTGTCTGTGAGAATTTCATGCGGGAAGCCCAATCTAGTAAAGATATTCAGTAAAGCGTCAGCTACATGCACTGAGTCGCATGCTGGCATGGCTATGGCTTCGCCCCACATGGAACAGGTGTCCACTAAGGTAAGGATATGGGAGTTCCTCTTCTTAGTTCTCAGCAGAGGTCCAATTATATCCACGGCCACTCTTTCAAATGGGGTGCCCAAGATTGGCATCTCCCCAAGGGTCGCGGGTGCCGTCCAGTGTTTTGGTGCAACTTTCTGGCACTGAGGACAAGACTTGACGAAACGTTCAATGTCGCCGGTGATCCCTGGCCAATAATAGTGGCAGGCGATCCTTTGAGTCGTGGCGCTCATTCCCATGTGTCCACTAAATGGGATAGAGTGGCCCATCTCAAGCACCTGGTTCCTATAGCTTGCAGGAACTACTAATTGGTTGTGTTCCTGTCCTTCATTTCCAGCTCGGCGATACATCAATCCATTTTTCATAAAGAAGTCTCCCTTGGTAGGTGGGTTGTGTGTTCTAGGTAATTTTTTAAAACAGGGCGCCAGTGAGGAATCTTCGATTTTGGCCCTCTTCAATTCCTCGGGGAGGATATTGGTAGGAGGTTCCTGCTCTGCGTCTTTTCTTGACTGTCCTCTAGTCTGTGCGGCCGCCTTGACTAGTGGTTGAGTAGGTTCTCCAAGGAACACATATCTACATCCCAAGATTAAAGAGTAGATTGGTTCTTCCATTATAGCTGCACGAATCTCTCCTGTCACATAACGAGATTCCACTCTGATAAGTGCAATTGGCAGTGTCATGGGTGCAACAACCTTCGTCGGACCTTGGATGTTGACATTCTCTTCTGTTATCTGGTCAGGGGTGACAAGAGATGCCCTGACCACCGCATCGAAAGCAAGTCCTGTGTCATAAAGGCACTCCACAGATTGTCCGTTTACGAGGACTGATTCGATGACAGGAGGATGAGAAACGTTTTCGGTCCTCTGCTCCTTCCGGGGTGACGATTTTGTCTGCAGACAGGCAGCATGTTGGGGAGGAAGTCTGCGCTTGCACTCATTAGTGTTGTGATTGTTCAAGCGACAGTACTTGCACCATTTATCTCCCTGTCTCTGGTGTGGCGCAGCATTTTTCTTGTTTTGCTCTTTGTAGTTATCTTGTTTTGCGTGCTGTTTATGCGAGATGTGTGGTCCTTTGCTTTGTTGGTCTGGTTGGGAGCGAGCAGGTTGCTTTGGCGCCTGATCCGAAAACTTCTTTCTGGCTCCATGAGACTCCATGAGAGCATTTTGGAATCGCTCTGCCAGTGTAAGAATATTTTCTAACCGGTCAGCGCCGTTCTCAGTGAGAAATCTACGCATTTCCACCGACATAGACTCTTTTAGTTGCTCTATCACAATCAGCTCTTTCAACCCGTCATAGTTCTCGGTAAAGTTTCCCAGTGTACACCACTTCACTAGGTAGTCTTCAATACGGGCTGCGAACTGTGAGAAAGTCTCTCCGGCCTCCTTCCTAGAACCTCGAAATTTTTTTCGGTAAGCCTCTGAATGAAGCTCGTACCTCACCAAGAGAGCTTTTTTCAATGCCTGATAGTCATCTTGCTCTCCGGCCGGAAGTTTATTAAAAACTTCGTAGGCGGCTCCTCTTAGGCCCTGGGAAAGTTTCAAGTTCCACTTCCGTTCTTCAAGTCCAAACCCTGTTGCAAAGCGTTCGAAGCGGTCTAAAAAGGCGTCCATGGTATCGTTCCTTTCTGAAAAAGGTTCCAGCGGAAAGTTCATGGCATTGGGTGGCGCAGGTTGCGAAGTAGGCACACCATCTGAGCGGGGTGAGTACCCTCCATCACAGTTGGAAGCCGCTGCACTTTTTACCAGCTCTATTTGATTGGTCTGTCCCTGGATTTCCAGTTGCTTCATCTTAAGTGCATGCTCTGCTGCGGCTTTCTCTTTACGCTCCGCTGCTTCTGCTGCTTTTTTCCGCTCCGCTGCTTCTGCTGCGGCTTTCCGCTCCGCTGCTTCTGCTGCTGCTTTCTCTTTCCGCTCCGCTGCTTCTGCTGCAGCCTTCTCCATTGCAAGTTTCTGCACTTCCATCTCTCTTGCATGGAGTTTATCAGTCTCCTCACTCACAAATTTCATCAGATCTTTTCCACTTAACCCGTATTCACGCCCTGCCTCCATTAAACTAGTCCTAATTTTTGTGGCATCTGCCATGATATGCAGTATGGGTTTGCGAAGGGAAAAATTGGCAGTGACCTCCAAGCAAATTGTTTAGACTCGCACAAGTAATTATCTCTTTAAAACCAGCTAGGTTTAAATTAGTAATCAAGTTCAAATAGTTCTTTAAAAAAGTCACTCACTCAGCATATTCTGAAAAATTATATAACAGATTATCTAGAAGTTTCTATGAAAATTTTACTAAATATTTATGATAAAATTTTCCCAGCAGTTACAGAAACAGATTTTAAAAAATCAGTTCCCTACAGTATCTTCTGTTCTCAAAAAGTGCTTACTCTGTCCGTTTGTCACTTAATTTAAAAAGTATCACTCGTGCTTTAGAGATATAAATTATCCCCCATATGAAATAGACAAATTATAGTAAGAGTCAGTCTAGAAGGTAATCCCTCAAAATGCCAACAAATTTTGCAATTATCGCAACTGTATAGCAGGGATGAAAATTGATTTATCACACTTCTAAGTCCGGGTTCACTAATCCCAAGACGAGTGCACAATTGTCGTGTGGTGAGTCACTGGGGTAACTACTACAGTAGTTTTTGCCAGGAATAGTCTATGAGATATAGATATAAGGTCTCTAGAAATTGGCTCGTTAAGAAAGAATACAGACCTATTCGAGATAGGGACAAGAAGACAGGAATGCGAATGCTTTCCACTAGACAGTGTTTTCTAATTAATTATGGAAAGAGTTCTGTTTCCCCACGACCTTAGCTTCTGCCCTTAGATCCCGTAAAGAAAAAGCCCCCAACCTCATCTGAGTAGAGAAAGGTTCCTATAGGTGAATATGTAACACCGACAGCACGAGTGATACATTAACAAACTCTTGATAATGATCAACCGATCGTTGGGTTTATTAATGAAATATCCACACATATAGGGTTAGTAATGGTTAGAACGTGATGATGGTGAAAGACGATTCACACAAAACACACAGATGAGATAATAAAATTACAGTTAATTAAGTAATAGTTAATTAAGAATGAACTGGTGTAAAGTGAAATGATGATGTGATATGATACGTGTTACCAAAATGGTGAGTACTCTACACAGTCCATGTGTCTCTAAATGCTTCTCCTAGATATGAGGATTCACATGTATGCATAAAATGTCCCAAGTTGTTATACGTTATGTCGAGTGGGGTATCTCTAAGCTGAGGACGTTCTGATGAATACTGTTGTCGTACGGAGAACGCTGACGAGATATCTATGTATATTCCTTCACTGTTTGAGTATATCTCTGTAGTGTTGATCAACAGTTAATAGCTGTCATATGAACAAAAGGTCTGTTGTCTAATCTCCCGACGTTACTGGTCAGACTGGATATCTTCACGAAATGTTAGTGATATGTAGACTCATAATCTTGCGTATGTAGTCGTGATTCATATACTTTCGAGTCTGCTTCATAAAATGCGCTTAAGAGGGTGTTGCACTTGCTATAAATATGCGATTCCTCTTTTGAGCTCTTTTGCTTGACTTAAGATAATAATGATCTTTCGAGTGATTTGAATTTATGATGACTCTGTATTGAACTTGTGATAACTCTGTATTGAACGTGTGAGCAAGCAGTATATGGTGACGAAAAATGCTGCGTCCACCTTATGACTTGTGGGTGAGACAATATTCCTTTTTAATTGAGGAATGAAAGATGTCTTATGGCGAATTCTGCTAGCCAAATGTCCGTTTTTGATAACTTATTTCTGGTTAGACGTCAGACACGTTGCGTGTAGACTCAGACTTCTGATGAACTGAAGACACACAAAAGTCTTCGTAAGTTTTCACATTTAACATCACTGGTTGACTTTCATTTAAACTACTGCTCATTATTCATCTCTCTCTGAGTTCAATTCTAATGATGTTAAATATCTTGTGCATGAGAGTGTGTGCGCATGGGAAACTGTGATGATGATAAAGGTGAAATATGAACTATTAATGACCTCCTATCATCCTATCATCTTCTAGGAAAATCTTCTGATTTTATTAATCAGTTATGCCAAGAATTATTTGAAACTTTATCTTTCGCACATTTTAGCTGTGAGGTTAAAATAAACAAAAATTAGAAAATGTATTAATAAGTATAAGATCTACTAACCGTCTTTTCCCTTCGCAAAATCCTTTAAGAACACAATTAATCACAGAACTGAATTATCATCCACTCTGAATAAACACGTGTATTAGGCTATGCGTTTTTGGGTTTAATCTCTTCCTCACAAGGTAAAAACTGGACTGCCTCACTCTAGTAGATTATGCGGTATTATATATTTCTGGAAGTCACCTGGCCAAGCTGGGCGTCTAATGTGGTAAACCAACGCTTGTCTGAACCGCGGCCGACTAAAGATAACACCATTACAGCATGAGACGTTTTCCCCTGGCCAATCTGGGCGTCCAATGTGGTGTCACAGAAATTACAGCATGCCCCGATGTTTGATTAGGATGACCATATGTGTTTTTACCAGATTTATCACGATGCAATGTGGGCTTCATACGATAATGTCGGGCATGGCGACTCAATCAAAGGACTTTTATTTCCCCCGATGAAAGAACAAATGTGGTTCTCTAGATACCGGTCGCGAGTAATCACAACGATGAAATAGCAAATGTGGGTCGCACATATGAGATGAAAGAGCAAATGTCGGAGAAAATACAATACGAAAGATGTAGGAAAAGATAGAGCAATAAGGCCTTTGCGCTCGTTTATCACAGTTTCACCCTTTTAAGGTATGGACAGACTTGATACTCTGCTTTATTCTAAGGGTACATATTGTTAGCAATAACTTGTATAAAGGAAGTTACAACGTGGGTGACTCAGACAAAGAACATCCTTCAGTCTACTTTCACTCGGTTCTTTCATCAGGGCCCTGATATACTTACAATCGTACTGTGGTTGCCGTCTGACGCAAACTTTGGGACACACACACTTTTTGTCTGTTACTGTCGTTTAATGAAACGGATCCCAGCTCTGCAGATTTGTTTGTTGGTGTCATCAAAATGGATCTGGGGAGCGTCTGCTTCATGCGATAGTTATTTCAGACTAAAGTTAGTGTTACTTGACTCACGAGGTAAGAATTAGGCTTAAACGAGCACACAATGTCAGAACACGAGGTTTCCCTTAATTAGGAGGATGACCGGTAGACAACTTCTCTCAACAAATAATCTTGGTTCACCACACACTTTGTAAACAATGTCGGAAAGTTAATGTTTTAGATTTTTTTGTAATTTTTCTCGCCACAAGGCAGCATGTACATTAGAGTTAGTGTAGAAATATGCACTGGCTCAAAGGCCCAGTATAAGCATTTATTAGGTATGTCTCTGTACAAAACGCCGGCAAAGTTTGGGTTACCCCAGTATTCACTGAATAAAGAAAAAACACATATGAAATATGTTACATATTATGTACTCAATATAACTTACGTTTTCAAAATGCAAGCGTACAGCTTGACTTATCATGTAAACTTCCCGTGCAATAAGTTATATATTTAAAAATCATCAATCCTCATGAATTAGGAATACATACGTATTCCGTCAACACTCATGAGGCATCTAGCATTTATAAGTTAGTTTAGAAATTTTTCCCGTCTGATTATTTAGCAGTTAAATTAAATTCATTATAGCTACATTGTTGTTTAAGCTAGAAATTATAATTTATTCTGCTTTCCACTGAAACACGTCACTATAAAATAATACAGACTATATAATTAAGCACTCTGCACCAAATCTAACTAGTGAAATATGAAATAAGCGATTATCACTTTAAACACTCACAAAATACTAGATATTATATATAATATTTACCTCCCCACACAGAACTACAGACTAAACCATGAACTAGAATACTGCAATCTAATGGTAGTCTAGAACTCGGCAAAATGGCCAAGAAACTCAGACTTCGCCAAAACACAGATATTTGATCTAGCACAGCGATCTGTCTACTGCAACATTTTAGGAGTCCGAATGAAAATAAAGTTTAACATTCTGGTTATATCTATTACCAGACAAAGGGGTCCCAACTTTATTTCGCCAAACGAAATAATCTCCCCTTTCCGTCTAAAACACCTTACATCAACTAGAAGACTACCATGAACTGACACTCGTGCGTTTTCACACCTCCCGCTGACCAGGCCAACCGTGAGTGCCTTGTCAGCTGGGATTTTCAGACAAATGTCTCAAACTGCGCCGAGGAGATGTCGGCTATCGCGCCTCACTGAGCGCTCAGCCGATGCAACTCGTTGTGGCAGGTGAAAATGCAGACAACTGTGTCGCCTATAGGTCTGGCGAAAGCAAATATTCACAGTGTATTTCGTCTGGTGCAGGGAATGCTGTAGACATATGTCTGCTCCTATTTCTGGCCAGACGAATATATTCACAGTTTCGTCCACTGACACCTAATGCAATAGAATGCATTTTAACGCTCTCTCTGACACGTTATGTCATAAATGCGTTTACCAGTATGAGAAAGAAACGGTAAAGTTGAGAATGGGGACGAAAATATTTTTCGCAAACGAATGGATGCGAAAAATACAGGAAAAAGGTAAAGAGTGATAATAAAATAGAGGATACGGGTGAAAGAAAAAGAAGAGGATATAGGCAATTTATGATCAATAAACTCTCTGTGACATTAACCATATAACCAGTTTCCAGGTACATATATGTTACACCAAAAACCGTACATAAATGCTAGTCGTTTTATGTTCACTTTACACATAGTTTATAGATACACACAAGTTTATAGATACACACATATTTATAGATACATACACGTTTATAGATACACACAAGTTTATAGATACACACAAGTTTATAGATACACACGAGTTTATAGATACACCAATCAGCACTTCTTCGTCTGAATATTTGTACCAAATAAAAAACTATTGTCTGGAAAACAGGGACAACACCAACAGAGTGGAGAAAAGGAATAATTGTCAAATTGCCCAAGAAGGGAGATCTTGCAGACTGCAATAATTGGAGAGGAATAACTCTTCTCTCAGTTCCCAGCAAAGGTCACGGAAAACCAGAGGCTAGGGAAGCAGTCCCGAACAAATGCATGCTGACGACGGATGCACTGGGCCGCAAGGCGCACAACATAGTGCAACGCAAACCGCCATGAGATGACTGTTTGGAGATGTTGGGAGCCTTGGGTTGACTACTGCCTTTATTAGAGTCATAAATGTGGAAGTCTGAAGGCGAACGAGGAAGAAGAAGTTCCCAGCAAAACACTAGGCAGGATAATTATACAGAGAATCTCAAAAGCAGTAGACCAAAAACTGAGGAAAGAACAAGCAGGATTTAGAAAGAACAGAAGATGTGTAGATCATATATTTACCCTCAGGAACATTATAGAGCAGTGCTCAGAATGGCAAAGACAGTTGTACATTAATTTCGTTGATTTTAAAAAAGGCTTTTGACAGTATACATAGGGACAGTTTATGGAAAATACTGAGGGCTTATGGAATTCCAAGCTGCATAGTGTCAATCATAAAAAGCCTTTATGCCAACTTTACGTGCAGCATTGGGCAGAGCAACCTAACCTTTGAAGTGAAGACAGGAGTATGACAGGGATGCCCCTTATCAACCACTCTATTTTTAACAGTCATAGACTGGGTGATGCGCCAGACAACAGAGGGCAATCCAAGAGGAATGAGATGGACTACATTTTCTACATTGGAAGATCTGGAATATGCAGATGACATTGCACTGCTAGCACATTCACATCAACACATCCAGGAAAAAACGGATAGACTTAATAAGTATAGCCAGCAGGTGGGCTTGAACATCAACCTAAAGAAGACAGAGGTCATGACGCTCAATGTGAGCAACCCTGAGCCCATATCAGTAAGGAATCAGCAACTGGAACAGACAGATGCCTTCACATACCTAGGATGCATAGTAACACCAGACGGCGGAGCAAGCAAAGACATCAACATCAGAATGAACAAAGCAAGAACTGCCTTTTTTAGTCTAAACAACATCTGGAAGTCCTCTCAGTACAGCACAGGCACAAAATTAGGATTATATCAGAGCTGTGTGCTTTCTGTGCTTCTCTATGGCGCGGAGAGCTGGAGAGTTACAGAGAAGGAAATGTCGAAATTGTCCTCTTTTCACACAACATGCCAAAGAAAAATTATCCGAATCTTTTGGCCGAATATCATCACAAACCAAGATCTGCTTACTCGGAGCAAGCAAGAGGACATGCACACCATCATAGCTGGCAGACGCTGGAGCTGGGTTGGCCATGTCCTCAGAAGAGACCCCGATGCCATCACAAGAACATCTATGCTATGGACCCCTGAAGGAAAACGAAAGAGAGGCCGACCAAAAACAACTTGGCGGAGGACTGTGCAGGCTGAAATGCAAAGAATGAACCAGAGTTGGGGCACTGTACGAAGGATGGCCGCCGACCGAGCAAAGTGGAATCAATTTGTTGTTCCCCTACAAGACGCCACCAGGCGTAATGGCCACTGACTGCTTTGACGGTCGGCGGCTAAGGATCAAAGAAGAGGAAAAAAAAACTATTAGTAATAAATAGCATATTAAAATAGAAAGGTAAATAGGAAGAAAGCGAAAAAAAAAAAACACAAATAGAAAGAAAGAAAACAATTTAAAAATGACCAAATACTGAGACTATAGAGACAAATAGTTAATTAACCACTAAGATTAAAACTATAGACTGGAGTTCGGCAATAAAACAATATTTTTTGCTTTTGCAGCATTCATTTGCCAGGTTGTGATTTTCGCCTACCCCAATTACACCCCCTCGACCTTTTTCGTTTCCCCAAGCAAGAACTTCTTGGCCAGGCATAACCCTCAGCCGAACTTGACCCTCTTACACGGATGCAGGTTTCTGACACACTCAAGCAGCTTGTTCCTCATTTGTTATTGGAAAATGGTCGCGGTAAGCGTATTTTTTTTTTTTTTTTTTTGCTTTTGGTTACTTGTCCATGTTGACGTTTTTATGGCTATAACGTTCTACAGCAGGGGTCGGGGAACAGGGGTAAATTACCACAAATGGGGTAAAAATGAAAATGTTGGGGGTAATGAAGGCTTAAAAAAAAGGCAAATAAATATATACATATATAAAGCACACAAAAATTGACACCATAACTATTGCGACTCGAGCAGGTACATTGTTCAAATCGTAAGTTCAGTTTGCATTATGGCAACATTCTCCACGCATATTATGGCTAATGTCAGGGTTATATTGTCTATGGGAGTGTGGCATTTTACAGGTCTTGTCAAACTGCATTGCATGTTGATAAAGAGTTGAGGACTGAATTATAACTCTTTATTGTTTCCTAAGGATATCGGCTGAAAGTATAACAATATTTTGCTTAAATTTTTCTGCTTTTAATCATTTTCACTTTTACCCTTCAGATGGCATCAAACAGGAAAAGGAAATACCTGGCCGAGTTCCTCAATTATGGTTTCACAGAAATAGAAGACAAAGGACAAATCAAGCCACAATGTGTCGTCTGTTTGAAAGCGCTGACTGCAGTCTTTCAAAAAGAATCAGCTGAAGAAACACTTGGACAATTTGCACTCACATCTGTCTTCCAAACCGCTGGAATACTTTGATAATTTGGAAAGAGCTATCAAAAGGCAGAGATTGGAAAGCAGCTTGACAGGTACATTTGATCAACGTTCAGCATCAAGAGCTAGCTTTGAAGTGGCCTGGTTGATTGCCCAAAACAAGAAGACACATACTATTGGTGAAGAATTGGTCAAACCTGCAGCTGTGAAAATGGCAGAAATCATGTGTGGCCAGAAAGAAGCCATGCGACTGGGTTCGGTGCCTTTGTCTGCAAGAGTTGTGAAAGAGAAAATTTCCATCTTAGCAGAAAATGTGAGGGAACAAGTGATTTCTTTAATCAAAGAGAGCAAACATTTTGCTATTCAACTTGATGAGACTACAGATGTCAGTAGCAATTCGCAGCTGATGGTGTATGTTCGATACAGGGGTTCTGATGCAATTGAAGAAGAAATGTTGTTCTGTTCTTCTCTTGAGTTGAGAGCTCGTGGAATTGATGTCTTCAACAAGGTTGATGTCTTCAACAAGGTTGATGTATACTTCAAAACACCAAGTGTTGATTTAAAGTGGGAAGACTGTATTGGTGTGTCTGTTGATGGAGCTCCAGCCATGTTGGGTCATGTTAGTGGCTTTTCGGCTTTGGGCAAAAAGCAGAATCCAAAAATTGAAGTTACCCACTGTATGATCCATCGCCAGGCATTGCCTGTGAAGCAGTTGGAACCTGAATTGGAAGCTGTCATGAATGATGTAATCAAGATTGTCAATGCTGTGAAAGGGCATGCACTAAACACGCGGCTATTTCGTGATTTATGTGAGGATGTGGAAGCTGAATATTCAGGCCTCCTTTTTCATACAGAAGTGAGGTGGCTTTCACGTGGAAATGTTCTGAATCGAGTGTGGGCTCTCAGATCTGAATTAAAAATCTTTCTGGTGGATCAAAAACATGCCCTTACATATAAGTTGAGAACCTTCACGTGGCTTGCACATCTCGCATATTTAGCTGACATCTTTGGGCATGTGAATTCATTGAACAAGGAATTGCAAGGGAAAAACATCGATGTCTTTTTAGCAAAAGAAAATATTTCAGCATTTGGATCAAAGCTTCTGTACTGGAAGCAGAAAGTGGAGCAAAACAAGATAAATGACCATGTTTCTCATTTGTCTAAGGGTGCTTACCACCCCTGCCCACAGTTTCGTGAAAATAGGATGCCTTATGGTGGTAATAGTGCATACTCACGCACCGTTCTAGTGCGAAATCTGCCACCCAGCACTACATGGGGCGCACTGTGTGAATTTTTTCAATTCACTGCTGACGTAAAATTTGTACGTCTTTTGCCTATCAACAGTTTCAATGATAGGGAGGCAATTATTTATTTTTACTCAAATGTGGATGCACGCATGGTTGTCGATCTTGACAACGGAGCTTACGTTCGAGATTATTGTCTTGATGTACAATTGATACATGATTCAGCACCACACAGATTTTAAAGCGTCCTTGTGCACTGTTTTCTTTGCTTATCCGTTTTCTTGCAGATCTTGACTATCTTACCTACTGGTTTCCTACGCTGTCGTATGGTATATCTTCATAAATTTTTCATCTTATTTTGCTTGGCATTATTTCAGTTTATATTTCAGGAATCTCCTGAGGAACAGGTTCAAATTGAGGAGGTGACTGATGAGGAGAAGACTGATGAGAGGGTGACTGAAGAGGTGATGACTGATGAGGAAATGTCTGATAAGGAGAGGACAGATGAGGATGATTTACATGTTGAACTTATTGACAAAGAATCATTCATACAGATGCAAAATGAAGATGATTCATTAAAAATATTTTTTTCAGGTTGCCAAATCTGATGATGTGGTGTTTAATGATAATTCGTTACACTGGTATACAATCAAGAATGGGATCTTGATTTGGAATTTCCAGGGACCAGAAGACGCAGCAATAGAGACCGCAGTCAGCGACTCATAGCTTGACTGCCTGCGTCAGGACCAGTGAACCAGAGCTGGTCAAGACCGTGCTCCACCTCCACGTGGTGGTCCTGGAAACAGTCTGCAGCAGTGCAGGCTGGCTGAGCGAGCACGGATCGCAATGGGAAGGCAAACCCGGTCCTAAAAAATGCCGTGCAGAAGTCGGATGTGTCGACCGAAAGGTGCAGATATCACAGCTTAGGCGTAAACAGACACAACGCAACCACCGTCCTTTTCAGTGCGAACGAAGAAGAAGAAGAAGAAGAAGAAGATTTGGAATTTCCAAGATTCAACATCAGTAAAAAAAAAACAAATTATGGTGCCTACTAGTTTCCGCCCATTTGTTTTACGGCATGCTCATGATGTTAATTGTGCAGGACATTGAGGGATTGCCAGGACAAAACAGAGGGTTAATTGAAATCACTTAAGTGATTGCACCAGATTGATTTAAGGCGTGAATTCTTTGTTTACGATTGAGCAACAAACTTCCATACAGACTGGCCAATCGGGATGTGTCGCTTCAGTGTTAATACAAGCGACTAAAAGTGCCTGATAAGTGATGCAATCACTTCCCTCGAAGTTACCCGTGATGATAATTACAGATAATAGAATCTGGGGAGAAATTTTGAAGTCGTGAGTGTAAACATGATCGAAAATAGACGGAAGCTGGCATACCATATATAGGAATTTTAAACAACACATTTATTTGTGCGTTTGTTATGCAGGAATTTTTCGAGAGAGAAGGGGAAATATATGCCTCTTGCATGCTATTGGCTTGGCATTTGAGAAGTAAAAATACAACATTTCTGATTTGAGCTTTGTCATATACATGTAGTAGAAATCTGGATGTGTCACAGGTTCTTCTTATCTGCCATTTAATTTATAATAGTATAGTGGTAGTTCTTTTTTGTGGGTGGTAAGGTCAAGGTCAACGAAATTTTCATCTTTTTGCTTGGTCTCCGGCTTCACACTTCATTTTTTTTCTTTTTCTACGTCATCTGTTTTCATTGGGGTTTTTTTCGTAATCTCTAACTAAACCACTAGGTATAAGCTTCAAGAGTGTAATCCTTATCCAATTGCCCATAATCTTCCTAATTTCTCGATTTTGCGTCATCATTAGCTATAGGTCACATATGCTGTGACATATTCACCCCTGGGCTCTTCAGAGAAAATGTGGCATATAGCAAAATTTTCAATAGTCTACTTCTTTCTTGAAGATAAAAGAACCTAGAATCCAAACAACAATATAATTATACAGCTCCCCTTTCCCATGGAAATTGGAACTACTAACCATTAAGGCTAACGAATGCCTTCAAACATACAAATAAAAAGTCATCAACACTTTCAAAAACATTTGAAATAAAATACAACAAATAACCCCTTTTCTTATCATCTTCCACTCGCTATCACCTAGACAAATTCAGCGCTCGACTGACACTCGTCTATGTCCGTGCTCATTGTACCCATTGGGTATCCTTAAACCTCCCCTTATTTTTTTTTTCAATTCACCTGAGCCTCGCTATATCCTCTCATGCCTTCCGGAGTCTCCCTTTTAAATTTAATTTACCATGATCTCTGGTCTACCAAACCTCACCATCTCATACTCAACCTTAGGTCCATGGTTAACTCTTATCTTCCTCTGCTCCGTAATTTATTCTTTTCCCTCTCTGGAATTATCCCCTTTATTTTATCTTCTATGTTGCCGGAGAAGACCAACTTCTCGCAGTATTCTCAGACCTTGGCAGCCACCGTAACATCTCTATGCTCCACGCTTCCTATTAATCTCGTTCATACTCTGGAACTATCTCTCCTAATTCCTCCCCTATCTCCATTTCTTACCTAACCCACGGCCTTGGGCGCTTTATGTCTGCCTATTACCTCATGGCCTCTCAAAAATTCAAATATTTCCACCGTTTTCTTTATTGTTTCTCAATATACCTTATTTTCTCTATTATCTTGCAACTCTTAGGTTCGTCACTTCTCTGTGACTTCTCAATTTTCTCATCCTTACTTATCTTAGCCATTCTCTTGAGTTCGCCATCTCCCATGGCCCCTCAATTCTCGCCATCCAAACTCTCATCTATCTCAACTCTTAATTTCGCCATCTCCCATGGCCCCCTCAATTCTCGCCATCCAAACTCTCATCTATCTCAACTCTTAATTTCGACATCTCCCATGGCTTCTCTCCAGTTTATCCATTATTCCTGCCGTCTTCCTACAGCTTCTCAATGTCTTAATTCTCAATTAACTAAAAACTCTTATTCTCACCATCTCTTATAGCTTCTCATATTCCTTATCATCCTTCCTCACACAATATCCTCGTCGTATTTTATGGTCTCCAATCCCAACTTATTCTTTATTCCATCTCTTTTGACACTCCCGTGTCCTCTCCTATATAATATCCTTGCCATTCTTCCATGGCCTTTAATCTACCTTATTTATTTATTATTTCCAAATTTTCATCATCACTGTATCTTTACTTTTAAGCGTCTCTAACGCTATACGTTGATCCATAATTATGTTTGCTTTCTGTCTCTTCTATTTCGCACTTCATCGCCCGCCTGTCTCGGCTCCTCTACTCTTCTTACTTCAGCAATACTTAATTGTTTTCTCTCAGCCTCTATATCTTCTCGAATCCTCCGAATTGGTCTCAGCCTCTCCACTCCTTATTTCTTCGACCGTTTGCCTCACTTTTCCTATGTCGCTAAATTCTTCATTTCTCTTGCTGTCTGAGTTCCTCTCAGGTTCTCTATTCTTCGAATCGTCGCTACCTCGACCTTTACTTGTACTTCGGTTCTTGTGTCTTTGTTCACCCATTCTGAAATTCAATGACCACACCGGCTTCCGTACATTTGCCTGCGCGGGGTTAGTCTATTTTGCAATTGGCAGGTAGGGGTGACAGGAAGAGCGCGGGGTTAGTCTATTATGCATTTAGCAGGTAAGGGTGGCAGCATGGCACATGAATGTATTAAGCATAAAGAAAATATTATGTATGTCCTGCGGTTGTCAGG
Organism: Oreohelix idahoensis; assembly: GCA_024509875.1. NCBI lineage: Eukaryota > Metazoa > Mollusca > Gastropoda > Stylommatophora > Oreohelicidae > Oreohelix > Oreohelix idahoensis. The sequence goes on along the minus strand of JAMPIV010001563.1, from coordinate 307,009 downwards.
GGAGTGAAGTGTTAGAGACATCACTACAGTAAGACCAGCTTTATGATGCATTGGAGTGAAGTGTTAGAGACATCACTACAGTAAGACCAGCTGTATGATACAGGGGAGTGAAGTGTTAGAGACTTCACTACAGTAAGACCAGCTTTATGATGCATTGGAGCGAAGTGTTAGAGACTTCACTACAGTAAGACCAGCTGTATGATACAGGGGAGTGAAGTGTTAGTGACTTCACTACAGTAAGACCAGCTTTTTGATGCATTGGAGTGAAGTGTTAGAGACTTCACTACAGTAAGACCAGCTGTATGATACAGGGGAGTGAAGTGTTAGAGACTTCACTACAGATAACACCAGCTTTATAATACAGGGGAGTGAAGTGTTAGAGACTTCACTACAATAAGACCAGCTGTATGATACAGGGGAGTGAAGTGTTAGAGACTTCACTACAGTAAGACCAGCTTTATGATACAGGGGTGTGAAGTGTTAGAGACTTCACTACAGTAAGAACAGCTGTAGGATACAGGGAAATGAAGTGTTAGAGACTTCACTACAGTAAGACCAGCTTTATGATGCATTGGAGTGAAGTGTTAGAGACTTCACTACAGTAAGACCAGCTTTATGATGCAGGGGAGTGAAGTGTAAGAGACTTCACTTCAGTAAGAATAGCTTTATGATGCATTGGAGTGAAGTGTTAGAGACTTCACTACAGTAAGACCAGCTTTATGATACAGGGGTGTGAAGTGTTAAAGACTTCACTACAGTAAGAACAGCTGTATGATACAGGGGAGTGAAGTGCTAGAGACTTCACTACAGTAAGACCAGCTTTATGATGCAGGGGAGTGAAGTGTTAGAGACTTGACTACATGTGTGACTTTTTGTGGCGACATATCGGAATAAAGTTATTCAGTCAGACCCGTTTGACAGTATCCTGCATGACATTACAGAATTTTGGCCTCCTCTTTAAATTGTGCTGCTACGAACGAACATGTGTATGTCCTGATATGTGCATAGCTTCAGCGATCCTTGGTGATCTGTTCCCCTCACGGTCCTTTTTAGGGCCTAGAAAACCCACAAAACTGCACCCACCACGGTCCTTTTTAGGGCCCACAAAACCAACAAAACTGTACCCTGGCAAGAAATCGCTACGCACTGATCCTTTATTTGTTTTCGCCGCTGGGTGGGGAGGGCTGGGTGGAGAGGGCTGGGTGGGGAGGGGGTCCCCTCGCTACGCACTGATCCTTGTCAAATATTGACACAATCAGAGCCGGATTAACGTAGTAGCAAAAGTAGCATATGCTACGAGCCCCGCGCTATTAGAGGCCCGCGCCAATAAATATGTACATAATTTTTTGGTCATCTTCTAATAAGAGCATTAAACCAATGATCTTGTGATTTATGCCATCTTTAGCGCCTTTTAATTTGGTGTCACGAAATTGTGAGAGAAAGAGCATAAGAGGGTGACTTAGTGTGACTTTTCATTATTTTTATTTTAACTGATTGCGGACGGAAGCAGTCATTTTCTTTGGATTTCTTGAAAGCATGTACTCCTTCTTTTCTGCTTCTACCTACCGATGGGGTCTCCTTTCTACTGCATTATGTGCTGGCGGTACTCATAATAAGTCCCATTTGCCCTTTGTGAAAAGACTGTCAGATACCAGGTGGTCCGCTCGGGCAGATGCAACAAAAGCACTTTTACACAGCTTTTCTGCAATAAAACAAGTCTTGGATGATATTTCAGATAACAATGATCAGAAGGCAGAGTGTCGTCAACAGGCTCGTGGTCTACTTTCAACCATGATGAAGTTAGAAACAGGAATAATGATCATACTGTGGGATCAAGTATTACAGCGTTTTCAAATGACCAGTGCTTCTTTGCAATCTTCTGACCAAGATTTGAATAAAGCTGGTCTTACTGTAGTGAAGTCTCTAACACTTCACTCCCCTGCATCATAAAGCTGGTTTTACTGTAGTGAATTCAGTTTACATCTATTAATACTAACAGTGCTGCTTTATGCATGTGAAACATGGACTGTATACAGGCGCCACGTAAAAAAGCTCAACCACTTCCATACAGTCTGTCTCAGGAGGATGGTGAACATCAAATGGCAAGACAAGATCCCAGATACCGCCGTTCTTGACAGAGCTGGTATCCCTAGCATCGATACTATTCTGATGCAGTCACAGATTCGCTGGGCAGGTCATGTAGTCCGCATGCCAGACCATCGACTGCCAAAGATACTCTTTTGTGGTGAGATGCAGAAGGGTAGACGCTCCCATGGTGGCCAGAAAAAGCGCTTCAAAGACACGCTTAAGGCTTCATTAAAAACCTTTGACATGGACCCAGACACATGGGAAGCTGCTGCGCAAGACCGAACTGCCTGGCGCACATCTCTTCGTAAAGGTGCAGCGGCATGCGAATCATCCAGGGGAGCGGCAGCGGAACAGCGGAGACAAGCTAGAAAAGATCGTGAAACAAAACCTTCACATGGAGCGGGCATTCCCTGCCCACACTGTCCGAGATCCTTCCAGGCCCGCATCGGGCTCATCAGTCACCTTCGTACTCATAGACTATCCTAACATCCTAATAATTGGATGAACAGAGTGGTCTTCATCACTTGTGATGGACGAACAACAACAACAACAACAACAACAACAACAATTAATACTAACTTACTGAGTCCTTTGAGATACATTCAGTTTACATCTATTAATACTAACTTACTGAGTCCTTTGAGATACATTCCGTTTACATCTATTAATACTAACTTACTGAGTCCTTTGAGATACAACTGGAGTGCAAGAGAGGAGCCTTTTGTCACCATTTCTCTTCTTACTGTCTGTAGACTGAGTTGTGAAAACATCGACATCAGCCAAGAGAAATGCAACTCAGTGGACTCCGACAAAATAGCTTGACGATCCGAATTTTTCCGACAACCTGTCTCTTCTGTCCCTTACCGGTAGCCTAATGCAAGACAAAATGATGATACGTGATAAGAGGTCACAGGAAATTGGCTGGGAAAATACACATGGAAAAGACAAAGATTATGAGTATAAATGCAACCAACAATAACTAGATAGAACTGGGATAAATCATCTCTAGTTCGTTTGTCGCTATAACAACAGTAGCTGCACTAAAAGTAGAAACAAAATCATCTCTTTTGTACTGCTATTTTCTGTTTTCATTTCTCAAAGTGTAATGCTTCCTGTCTTTGAGTTGCTGGTAGTGTAAGCTATGAAGTTGAGCCTACATGTGGTGGAGTTTGTGGTAGTGTAAGCTATGAATTCGGACCTAAAAGTGGTGGAGTGTGTGGTAGTGCAAGCTATGAAGTCGGGTCTAAAAGTGGTAGTGTTTATTGTAGTGCAAGTTATGAAGTCGGGTCTAAAAGTGGTAGTGTTTATTGTAGTGCAAGTTATGAAGTCGGGCTTAAAGTTTTGGGGTTTATTGTAGTGCAAGCTATGAAGTCGGGCCTAAAAGTGTTGGATTTTGTGGTAGTGCAAGCTTTGAAGTCGGGCCTAAAAGTGTTGGAGTTTGTGGTAGTGCAAGCTATGAAGTCGGGTCTAAAAGTGGTAGTGTTTATTGTAGTGCAAGTTATGAAGTCGGGCTTAAAGTTTTGGGGTTTATTGTAGTGCAAGCTATGAAGTCGGGCCTAAAAGTGTTGGATTTTGTGGTAGTGCAAGCTTTGAAGTCGGGCCTAAAAGTGTTGGAGTTTGTGGTAGTGCAAGCTATGAAGTCGGGCCTAAAAGTGTTGGAGTTTGTGGTAGTGGAAGCTATGAAGTCGGGCTTAAAAGTGGTGGGGTTTATTGTAGTGCAAGCTATGAAGTCGAGCCTAAAAGTGTTGGAGTTTGTGGTAGTGCAAGCTATGAAGTCGGGCCTAAAAGTGTTAGGGTTTATTGTAGTGCAAGCTATGAAGTCGGGCCTAAAAGTGTTAGGGTTTATTGTAGTGCAAGCTATGACGTCGGGTCTAAAAGTGGTGGGGTTTATTGTAGTGCAAGTTATGAAGTCGGGCCTAAAAGTGTTGGAGTTTATGGTAGTACAAGCTATGAAGTCGGGCTTAAAAGTGGTGGGGTTTATTGTAGTGCAAGCTATGAAGTCGGGCCTAAAAGTGTTGGAGTTTGTGGTAGTGCAAGCTATGAAATCGGGCTTAAAAGTGGTGGGGTTTATTGTAGTGCAAGCTATGAAGTCGGGCCTAAAAGTGTTAGAGTTTGTGGTAGTGCAAGCTATGAAGTCGGGCCTAAAAGTGTTAGGGTTTATTGTAGTGCAAGCTATGAAGTCGGACCTAAAAGTGTTGGGGTTTGTGGTTGTGCAAGCTATGAAGTCGGGCCTAAAAGTGATGGAGTTTGTGGTAATGCAAGCTATGAAGTCGGGCCTAAAAGTGTTGGAGTTTATGGTAGTACAAGCTATGAAGTCGGGCTTAAAAGTGGTGGGGTTTATTGTAGTGCAAGCTATGAAGTCGGGCCTAAAAGTGTTGGAGTTTGTGGTAGTGCAAGCTATGAAGTCGGGCCTAAAAGTGTTAGGGTTTATTGTAGTGCAAGCTATGAAGTCGGGCCTAAAAGTGTTGGAGTTTGTGGTAGTGCTAGTTATGAAGTCGGGCCTAAAAGTGTTAGGGTTTATTGTAGTGCAAGCTATGAAGTCGGACCTAAAAGGGTTGGGGTTTGTGGTTGTGCAAGCTAGTCGGGCCTAAAAGTGTTGGAGTTTGTGGTAGTGTAAGCTATGAAGTCGGGTCTAAAAGTGGTGGGGTTTATTGTAGTGCAAGCTATGAAGTCGGGTCTAAAAGTGGTGGGGTTTATTGTAGTGCAAGCTATGAAGTCGGGCTTAAATGTGGTGGGGTTTATTGTAGTGCAAGTTATGAAGTCGGGTCTAAAAGTGGTGGGGTTTATTGTAGTGCAAGCTATGAAGTCGGGTCTAAAAGTGGTGAGGTAAATTGTAGTGCAAGCTATGAAGTCGGGTCTAAAAGTGGTGAGGTTTATTGTAGTGCAAGTTATGAAGTCGGGCCTAAAAGTGGTGAGGTTTATTGTAGTGCAAGTTATGAAGTCGGGCCTAAAAGTGATGGGGTTTATTGTAGTGCAAGCTATGAAGTCGGGCCTAAAAGTGTTGGGGTTTGTGGTTGTGCAAGCAAGTCGGGCCTAAAAGTGTTGGAGTGTGTGATAGTGTAAGCTATGAAGTTGGGCCTAAAAATGTTGGAGTTTTTAAACTGTATTTTACAACTCTAAATATAGCTGCTCTAATTTTGTCGTTGCAGTTCCTGAGAGCATGAATAATTATTTTTTTCAACGGAGGTGCATGAAAACTCCACATAGATTATAATTATGAGATTGTAATTCTGCCAGTTTTGACATACGTAGCTGGGGAAGTAAGTGCGAGAAATGTTTTAAGAATTATAAATGTTTACTGAGTTAATTCCCTTGGCTTTTTAAACTGTGCATTCACGGTCAGTCCATGACGGGCGGAGCTCTTGGACTGTCACAAGGATAAAGTATCAGTACGATACAACCAGCTGTCTCCCTGGTCAGACATGGTGTGTTGGGAGCCTCTAAATCCCAGCATCTGGATGTCCCCAACTCTTATACACAGTATTCGTGGTGCCTGAAACCATCCTATTCTGGTGGTACCCACCCTGTGTACGCTGGATACCTAAGTCACTATACACGTACGAGTAATAACAGTAACAATATTAAGAAGTAATACTATTTAAGGAAAGCAAATAAAAGAAAAAGTCAAAACGCACTAATAATTAATAAATAAAAACAAACACACCATGAAAAAAACCACACATTTATTTAAAAAAAAACAACAATAAATAAATAACTACTCTTAATTAAGGATAAACAATAAAATAATTCAAACGATACGACACGTGAAAACTGCAAATACCAAAAGTAAGAAAACAACAAATTTTAATACGAACGGACACCATCAACAGCAATCAATCGCAAATAACGACAGGTATTTCACATTAACATAAACCTGAAAATAAAATAACACTAAATACCCTAATTATAACCGACAATTAGATTGAACAGGGTAGACAAAAATGGTGGATGACAACGGAGGAAGACGGCGCTAAAAGTGTGAAGATAACATCAACAGATGGACACGAAAGAGTGTCTCAGAGTGCACCATCAAGACAGATGACAGAAGATGTGGGGATGTTCGATATGGAGATGGTTGCTAATGATGATAAATCAAGAGAGAGTGATGAATAGGCAGTAAGATAATGTAGTAAAATAAATGTAAAGTAATATGGAGCTGTAGTATTAGTATCAAGAGGCTAATGCCAAATCATAAATAAATAAAATATATAGTGCATACACTCGAAAAGCAGCAGCTGGGAGACTTTTTCAGGCCATAAATCGAGGATTCCTCAGCAAGAGAGAGGTTGGTAAGAAAACGAAGATGGCTGTATACCGCTCCACCTATGTCCCAGTCTTGACATATGGATGCGAGTCATGGGCAATGACTACAACCCATAAAAGCCAGATCCAAACCTCAGAAATGAGGTATCTGAGGAAGGTGGTTGAAGTAACAAGAAGAGACATGGTACGCAACCAGACGATACGTCAAGGCATAAAATGCCACCCCCTACAGACCCAAGTAGAACAGTCCCAACTAAGATGGTTTGGCCATGTCTGCAGAATGGGAGAAGATCGGCTACCACGACAAGCATGGGAAACAAAGAGCCAAGGATCCAGACCCCGAGGACGACCCAGAGTCCGCTGGGAGGACAACATTAGACAATCTTTGAAGGACCGAGGACTAGAATGGAACCAGGCCAGGAGGAAGACAGCCGATAGAATAGTCTGGCGCTCTCTCTTCCAAATCTCTACACCTCACGGTAGAAGGGGAACGACTAAGTAAGTATAGTGCATACTAGATTCAAACAAGAACAAAAAAGTTATAGGCTTTCATTAATGGCTGCTTGGATAGAATAGAATGATTGAAGAGGTATGAAGATTAGCAGGATTTAAGTTGTATGGCAAGATCACTTGTATGGCAAGATCACTAATGTAAAGCAGGGGACAAGAACTAGACAAGTGCCAGTGGAACAAGAGGTGAGAAGAAGGCGCTGGCATGAAGTAGGACATACACTGAGAATACCTATTGATAACTGTTGAAGAATGCTTCTACTTGATCGTAGGCCATACTGGCCTCCACTGTTGCAAACTACTACTACTGTTGCAGTCTTGGTGTATCCTGGTGGTGTGATGTATGTGTCGCTGATAATGATGAGTCAGCTGACGTCGGGCTTACACAGATGGCCGACTAGAGGTGTGTGCGTGAGTAAATCAATCAGATAACGCGAATGGGTATAGGCTCGTGTTCAACCACTTTTTTTAGTGCACACACTCTCCACACCACATGTAGAAGTCATAAAACGTTGATAACCACAGGTGACATTTCCAACAATTTATTAGGGAACAACGGCTACATACGATGACATCAACAAAACACACAGTAATTGGACAAGGCTCAATCCCATCAACATCATGCAGCTAACATAGTTCACCATATGCAATACAATAAGGACTCTGCAAAAATAAGGCCGCATAAACAGCGGGCTCCAAATATATATATATATATTAATCTCTGTGCTTTTCTCTATCAACAAGCCATATCAGTCTTTGCCAAAATAATGCCGCATAAACAGCGGACTCCATGTATATATTAATCTCTGTGCTTTTCTCTATCAACAAGCCATATCAGTCTTTGCCAAAATAATGCCGCATAAACAGCGGACTCCATGTATATATTAATCTCTGTGCTTTTCTCTATCAATAAGGCATATCAGTCTTTGCCAAAATAATGCCGCATAAACAGCGGGCTCCATGTATATATTAATCTCTGTGCTTTTCTCTATCAACAAGGCATATCAGTCTTTGCCACAATAATGCCGCATAAACAGCGGGCTCTATGTATATATTAATCTCTGTGCTTTTCTCTATCAACAAGACATATCAGTCTTTGCCAAAATAATGCCGTAAAGCTCCGGGTTTCAAATGTCAAATTTTATCAAACTCCTATGCTCAATGCTTCTCCACACAAGAAGCAAGCCACCTCAAAATGTTACAAAGTTCTAGGCGAAAGATAATATCTTCAAAAAGTTCTTTTACCTGTACTGGTCCAGGAATAAAGCACAAACACATTTTATCACATCCTAGTTTAGAAATATGCCAGAATTATAAACCGGGGAGAACTCAAACATCTTCTATCACAAGAAGGCTCCATTCTCCGTTCAGTCACACAAAGAGATCGCTGGACCTCTCTCCGCTGAAGAAAACCCGGGCCGACTGACCAAGACAGACCGGCTTCCTGTCCCGCGCAAAATCATTGCGCATGTCTGAATCGTCGCGAGCCCCAAATCAGCTCACAACACATAACGATCCAGAAATTCCCCGAAAACAGCTTAAAAACGGTCCCTTTATGGACAGCTGTAAAAACAAGGGGATATCCACTGAGTCCAGTCCATATATGGACCGATCAGAACGTTCCCGAAAACCGACTAAACCCGTCCATATATGGACGACTTTATAAAGACAAGGGACATAACAAAAAAAATTACAGTCTATAAACTCCCTTTGACCAGGATAAAAGATTACATGCCTATCTGACTGTAACAATAACATTACAAGATAGTTCTTGCTCTGGAATCCACAAAGAAAAATAGATGGAAAATCACAGAAAGAAGAGAACTAGAGACAAGAGAAAATCATGAGGAGGACGTGGACAGACATTGAGCTGATAACATGGAACAGGAAAACTTGGCAGGTGTTAGCCGATGGGCGATGATGATGATGATGATATTAGATTAAAGCAAAGTCCACTAACACAGGTAGGATCTTGTTGTATCTTCATCTGTACAAGATAAGTCCACTAACACAGGTAAAATCTTGCGGTATCTTCATCTGTACAAGTCAAGTCCCTTAACTCAGGTAAGATCTTGTTGTATCTTCTTCTGTACAAGACAAGGGCAGTAATGTTTTTTGTGAAATACTGCCAGTTCCTAAAACAAAAGAGTACTTTTATTGTCACTACAGTTGGTGTAGAAAATTATCAATATGTACACATGATTGCATATACAGAAACACAGAGAGATTAGGGGAAATGAGCTACAGTTAATGTGATGATGATAATGATAATAAATTTAAAAAAAATAAAATAGTAATGGTAGCAATAATTAGAACAACCTATAAGAAATATTAAGCGGTTGTCTCAAGCGCACCGGAATTATCATGACAGCACCAGATCTGATTTCATAAACGTGTTTGTGTAGTGTACCCAACCCCAGCGATACTAGAACAACAAATTCTACACGACACTCAATAAACAGTGCACACTAACACAAGCTTCACAAATGTTTTGTTTTTTTCTACCGGAAGCACAAAAATACAAGTCTTTTGAAAAGAACCTGAGCTATAAATAGCAGTGATTCTCAGTGGTCCTCAACCTTTTTAAGGACAAGACCTTCCGTTAGAAAAGCTATTGACTAACACACCTAAGTGTCCTGTACTATAAGGGAGATATATATATATATACTACTGGACAAAAGTTAAGGGCCACCATTCAGTTTAGACAAGGTTTATATAATTGATTGGAAAACTGTAAAGACAAGTGAAAATGTCATTAAAACTGAGCTCAGAGAAACGTGTATACATTTCTGTGTGCACTAGGTTAATTTTTTTTAAATGTAAAAAAAACTGGGTCACTTTAACCCGCACGTGAAAATTGCCATTGTTGCTGCAAAAACTCGTGGTTTTTGCAACACGCCCCACTAGTTCAAAAGGTGAAAAAGTGAGTTGAATTTGAATGCACGTGGAAAATGATCATCGGTAAAGAGTGTTCACCGTTGGTATGCAATAAATCAGTATGACAAGTGGTCGAAATGATCACTGCATTAGCCATGCCACCAAGGAGAAGTCTCAGCACTGTAGACCGTGGTCGAGCCATGGCATGGATTCAGGATGGTCAGTCTGTTCGTCATGTTGCAAGACGTTTAGCAGTGTCCCACTCTACCATTCAGAGACTTCTTGAGAGATTTCAAGCTACCGGACATTTGGAAAATCGACCCTGCTCAGGAAGAATTATATAAACCTTGTCTAAACTGAATGGTGGCCCTTAACTTTTGTCCAGTAGCATATATATGATAAGAAACTTTATATTGAGCGATACAACAGGAGGCTATCTGACCATCAGAAGTTGTCCCCCCGTCGATCAAATGTTTCGGCCCTGTGTTCTCCTTTACACTCTGGGGGGGGGGGGGGGGGGGGCGCACCTGGGTAAGGACTCCTGTTGTTTGTGCAGAAAATGAACCCATTCCACCTTGGTTGCAGCTTTAAAATCCACAATTCCGCCAGCCGGAGGCAATTGTGAAAGTAACAAAGCGAAGACAAAATACGGTCATGAAGCCGACGAAGCGTGACGACGTTACGAGCTGGCAACTGAAATTTCACTCGACATCACATATAATATGCACCGCGGGTAACCTGTAGAGCGCCGTCCTTTCACTAATACAACGAAAATCTCCGTGTATTGCGGACTTAAAAAAATTTCCATCTCAGGGGCTAGATTTTACTGTCCCGTGTTCCATAGCCCATTGCGGTTGTTCCACAGCCAGGATGATGCCTTTTCTGTAGTCTCACTAAGCCTCTTCAGTGCCCTTGTTTTCGACTGTCCCCTCAGCCCCAACAGTTTCAATAAATCATACACTGACGCAGCCACGAGCCCTCTTGCACCCACCTCAACAGCCATGACCCTTTCAGTGAACCCATCGTGTCTCAGACGCGCGGCCAGATCACTATACTTTGCCGCTTTGAACGAATGTTGCTCGTCCAATCTGGATTACAATGGCACGGTCAGTTCAATCAATATAACCTGCTGCGAATCAGACAAGTGCCAGTGGAACAAGAGGTGACAAGTAGCTGATGGATTGGCATAAGACATGCATTGAGGAAACCTGTTGATAGCATTACAAGGCAGTTAGCTCTTGTTCAGAAACCCTCACTCACAAAAAAATGTTAAGCCATGTTGTTATACCTTGCAGTGTGTTTTATCTGCCGGAGGGACACGCCAAGTCCGATATTTCCCAAGCTTATACAACAGTTTTCTTGTTCCCCCGTCCATTACCTGCAGGTCTACTAAATTATCCCATATTATCTATCGGTAGGCGTGATCGAACAGTTACAGACCCCTGGTCTAGAAGAGAGTCAGACAAGAGAGAGAGAGATCTTCAAAGATACCCTTCCGATACGGAGTCTAGAAGGTCATGCGGTCTCTATATTTGACAACCCGGGCCTAGCAATAGTAACAGTTGGTATGGAGTCAGTTTTACAATAGAACATTACACCGCAAACACGTTTCGGTGCTTACCCTTCGTCAGCACTGCCACAAACAGGAGACAAAGACAAGATTTAGAAGAAAGAACTCAAGGTACAAATTAGACAAAACGAAAAGGGTAAACACATAAATGACCTGTGTTCTGTATGAATCATTTTATTGTAAAACTAAGTCCATACCATTTTCTACATTACATTTTTTCTTTATCTTCCAGTTTTACAGCATTCCTCCTTTATTCTTCTCCTTTAAGTGCCATGCCTGGTAGTGTAAGCGATTATGTCTCTCCACAACTTCCTGTCTTCAGAAAGATTATCAATTCTGTTATTGTTTATCTTTCCGTGCCATCATGACAAACTGCCCTGTATCTTCTCTCTTTATCTATCTATTCTTCCTTCAATCTTCTCTCTTTATCTATCTATTCTTCCTTCAATCTTTCCTGTTGTCATGATATATCCTAACTTTCCTGTTGTCATGATATATCCTAACTTTCCTGTTGTCATGATATATCCTAACTTTCCTGTTGTCATGATATATCCTAACTTTCCTGTTGTCATGATATATCCTAACTTTCCTGTTGTCATGATATATTCTAACTTTCCTGTTGTCATGATATATCCTAACTTTCCTGTTGTCATGATATATTCTAACTTTCCTGTTGTCATGATATATCCTAACTTTCCCAAAACGTGCCCGAAGACAGTGGATTGTTTATTTATAAGTTTTCTTTCAGAACATCCTCATGACTTTTGTATTTCAGCCGTCCATAGTACTCTTGACATTCTACCATAAAACCTGGCCTGTGTGTGGTGTCTAGTGCTTTCCTACTTGTTTATTAATTGTCCGTGACGCACATCCCTATGACAGGATTGGTTCTACATAACACTGAACAACTCTATTCTTTACTTCCATTGACCAAATTTTGTTGCTTAAAATACTTTTCATTTTATTTAACGCTGCTTTTTCCTGGGCTATTCTACTTCCCACCTCTGAGATGCATCTTCCATCCGATGTTAACAAAATGCCCAGGTATTTGGATCTTTTAGCTTGTGTTAAAACTGTTTCATTTACTTTGATAGTGCATTCTGAAGAAGTTATTATCTTCCAGATGGCCATTATGTTTGTAGTTTTGTTATTAAGACTACGGCCTTTCTCTCACTATTGCATCAATCATTTCCTGCAAAGCCCTTTTATTTTGTGCTATTTAAGACTGTAACATCAGCATTATCTCAAGTTGTTTATAAAATGTCAACAGACTGATATTTCTGCCATGTCCTCTATAGTCCATGGATCATTATATTTTCACTATACCGACTGAATAGATCAGGTGACTGAACACGTCCCTGTCTAACACCTTTTTTACCTGCTGAAAAATTCTTATTTGGCTGCAAATTCTTTTAGCTACTGTTTGTTGCCAGTTCATGTTTTTTTTTATTTTTCCCAGTTCTTTACCATCTATTTTTTTTTTTTTTTTTTTTTTACATTTTTAATAATTGCCACTTAATTATTTAACACATATTGAGGTAGACCTCGCCAGGTTTTCTTATACTGCAGGGCATACTCACCAAATAATGACAGAATATACCATTATTCGTCAGGTATATATATATATATATATATGTTTGTTGACAGACACATTTTTTGAATATCGTTACGCTAAAACCCATTTTAGCGCCCCATTAAAACAACAGACACACACACACACAACTCTTTGATTCAAACCAACCTCTTTTAAACGTTTTCTTGTGTAAAGAAGTGTCTTTTTTTTACAAATTCTTTTTCCTACATTTACTTCAGCTAACTCAAAACAAGCAGCAGCCAAATAACCCCAGCACATAAAAATCTGGAGTTTTCTGGCAGAAAGTAGAGAGGTACTAAATGTGGCTGAGAAATGGAGCTTGTGACACGTACAGGCACAAATATGAATGGAAAGATTAATGGGTACACGCCAAATGTATCGTGTGACTACAATAACACGCGCACATATTAACTGTGAGTGTTTGTGCGCGCGTATATGTGCGTAAATGTAGGATTGCATACAGTAGCACCAGATATATTCTAAATACTCTTGTTTTTCCAGTATACATACGGGGCTTTATAGCGCGTATATTATTGTAAGCATTAGTGACATGGACAATAAACACACAGATGGAAAGAAAACCTGGAAGCAGTAGATAAGAAAAATACAATGAATAATTTGGACGGCCAGGAAATTAAAAAGGAGCTCTTAGATGAACACAAGAAAGTAGTGTATTAATTATAATATTTACAATTAACAAAGTACGTCGGCAATGTAGATGACATATATTTAGGAAATATGTTGAAAGCATTACGAGGTAGTTCGTGTTCTGGATCCTTAGGGCAAGACATGCACAGGGAGATGGAAGAACACAGGGAGAACAGAAAAGAAGACAGATATGAAGAAGACAAATACGACATGGACAGATCTTTAGCGGATAGTACGGGATATCGGAACATACCACAAAATTGATGGCCGATTCTCCTTTAGACGCTTAAGGGTAATAAATGAAATGAATCAATCAACAAGGTAAGACGCAGACAATCAACTTTCTTTGGGTATATACAAATGTCACATAACTGGTCGTTCGCTTTTTCTAATTTCTCTCTCTCTCTCTCTCTGCAACTATCCATTTATTTCTTCATTTTACGCACATAAACCTGCCCCATCGCCGCGTCTTAGATTTGTTGACCTCTGTTCATACTGCGATAGTGTTATTTCAAGGCTAATTGACCATTCTTAAGGGTTAATTGTAATTGCTTAAGTTTTAAAACCAGATTTGACTTCCTATGGTAACCGTGACAATGTCCGTCTACAAATGCGTTAAGACACTTGGGCGGATAATACAAAAGGAAGACCAGATGTTGTCTGAGAAAATTGTCTGGATGCAACGATATGTCGCGACTTATCCTTCTGGCGACCAGGAAAGTACGGGTGATAATTGCTTATATCACTTCCGTCCAGACGTTGTCTGTGTAATTATTACAAAGAAACCCGTCTGGGTAGACAAATTAGCGAGGACACTATCTGCAGGCGAGGTTACAAATCGTAATTGAAAGACTGCCTAAGAGGACGGAAGAAGTCAGGCCATATATGGAAGATGAGGTCATGTGTTTAAATTTTAAAATGATGTTTTTAAAACACGCAGGAGAAAGTAAATAACTGACACACCGACCCACTACATTCTGCTCATGGATTGAATTACATGAATAAACATTTATTCTGATTGAAAGTTTTGTCGGAAACACCAGGTGGAATCGTGGGCAGGAAAACTGCTATATAATCTAGCAAATTCGGAGACTAAAACACACTGCATTCCAGAATCGTCAAAAGTAGACAGCTCGGACTGAAGCCAGGAAAAAATAGGATTCAGACCTTATAGGACAGGAAAAAACACGTGTCGGAACTTCTTCTGAACACTACAGCAAGGAATATTTACGTTTTAATACGGAAAACGGACTCCTACAGGACCTGCTCACAAAGTCACAGAGGGATTCTAACTAGAAATAATACCCCTGACGCGTGTTCGAGGCATCTTTATAAGACTATTCTACTGAGCAAGAAGTCTAGAGGTCCCAACTATTGGGGTGAGTTGTAACATATTTTATATACTTTAAATTTGGCATTTTTGAACTTGCTGATGGTTATACAGATCCACACGAGGCTGACAACCTCAGCATGTGAAAATGATATATTCATGAACCATCACAGCAAAGCGCTGGTGATTGCTTCGTGTTAGTTCTCACAGGGAACCAAAAGCAGAGGTAACCCCAGATGCGGAGTGGAGAAGGGAGTGGATGATGATGACATCATATGTATATATTTACTTTCATGTGTAAGTTGTATGTATAGTTAAACATATTCACTCAGGCATGAGCCATTGCACTTGCTGCTGCCCAGTCGCAATTTTGCAATTAAATTAACTAAAGGAATAGTGATTTTTTATCATATTCCCCGAGTTATATGATGTACGCTCAGGAATATTAAAAAATTCAGAGAAAGGAATCGGTTGATTGACAGCGGGAAAAACGCCTGATTAATATCAGGAAAGCAAAGACTTAGCAGAGGTTTCATTCTTTTATTTCCTCTAAAGTTTATGGTACGAATCGAAGAGACCATTTGGGGTACTATTCTACGATATCAGTTGTACTACTATTCTGTGGCTCAAAGCTTGTGATCGACACTGGAAACCTACGTTCCACGAGTTGTGAAGATACCTGCCTTGACCAGAAGAATTTATCTCTTGAACTGATTTGGAGACGTGCCCTTGCCACAGAGACGAACTGACGGAAACAGCAGCATCAACACTTCAGCGTCTTGGCAGGTAAGTGACATTTCTAGCAGGCCAAATACAGAAACATATTGTTTTTCTATTCAACATTAAGCTTTCTAAAGCCAACATCTTTTCTAAGAAGACAACTACAATTTATTAATTACCAATTCTTATTTATTTACATTTGTTCAAACGTAATTGATCATTACATTTGTTACATGTTGTTTTACAAATTCCTAGTTGATTTAGTTATTAGAGAGAGAAGTGCACACGCGTGATTCAGTATCTTTAATTTATATCTATACAGAGCCAATAAGAAGAATTTTACTATTAATTCAGTTGGGGGCTTGTAGGAGCTAAATTAAATCATATAGTACCTCTTCACAAAAGGCGGCGGGCAGATAAAAGTTAACATTGGTAAGACACATTCAGCATTGTTCTTGACTTCTGAAATATCTTGTGGAAACTCCCTCAAGGTAGAAGCATCATCATCCTTCTATCCGCATCCCTGCCAGGAGCAATCTTGAGCGAAGGTAGACACCTTTGAAGACCCATATTAGATACTCTAGGTTTTGGCCATTGTAGGACCATCACTGCGGAGCAACGGAGACAACCCGTGAGAACAAAGAAGAAAACACTAGAGAATGTGGTAAAAATCTGGCAAATTTAACTAAAATAAAAAAAAATAAAAATAAAAAATAACGGCAAGATAAAAAAAATATATATCGAGAGAATAACCTCAGGGCGACCTGTGAAGATACTGAAAACACAGCTGAGTCAAGACACTTGTGTACCATCTGAACCAACCTGGGAGACAGATCGTTCATGCCAGTCGCTACTGCTCTAGATGATGATAATCGTGTTTACGTCAGGACAATGCTGTGACTTACCAGTTGACTCCGCTAGGCATTTACTACTTCCTCAGTAAAAAAATAGCAAACATTCTGTTAAGTAGAGATTCATAGACATTCCGTGTTGTCACTACCGCCACTTAAATGGACAAGACGGGACGAGCGCTATGTCAGAGACGCCGTGTCTGAGAGCGGTTCCTGACGTTGCCTCACGAGATGGTAAGTGCAAAGATGAACAAGTTGATAAGAGAAACATCAAACAATCAACTACACGTACAGACGGAACGTCACGTGCTTCGGAGTAAATACCTCTCATTCACTTTTGACAAGGTTCTATCTATCTATCTATCTATCTATCTATCTATCTATCTATCTATCTATCTATCTATCTATCTATCTATCTATCTATCTATCTATCTATCTATCTATCTATCTTAGTCCATGGATCATTAATATTTTCACTATACCGACTCAATAGATCAGGTGACTGAACACATCCCTAACCCCTTTTTTTCCTGCTGAAAAATTCTTATTTGGCTGCAAATAACACATATTTATCTGTCTGTCTGTCCATCTGCCTCTCTGCCTCTGCCTTTTCGTCCGTCGGTCTGTCTATCCGTCCGTCCGTCTGTCTGACTGTATGTCTGTCCGTTCGTCATTCCGACCATCCAGTCACCCATCCATCCAAGCAGGCTCCCAAGGGCGTGTACCAGACCTAAGTATATCAGCTTTGTGACAGCACATTAGCGATGTGTCATCATCCAAGAAATGTTGGAACTTCTCGTCAGTAAACATACCAGACACATTTTCATTCCTGAAATTTGGAGGCGCTTAAAACATGCAAGTACAATCCCGGAAAACTCTCTCTCTCTCTCTCTCTCTCTCTCTCTCTCTCTCTCTCTCTCTCTCTCTCTCTCTCTCTCTCTCTCTCTCTCTCTCTCTCTCTCTCTCTCTCTCTCTCTCTCTCTCTCTCTCTCTGAAAGTAAACTTTCAACAAGTGACAATAATTAAATCATTCCTGTCAGACAGAAAACATGTAGTTTCTTACAATAACTCCTGTTCAAACGAAGCTGTGATAAATACAGGCGTTCCTCAGGGTTCTATACTTGGTCCTCTACTTTTTGCCATATATATTAATGACCTTCCACTACACATCAAGCACTCCTCCTGTGACCTGTTTGCAGACGACTGTACTGTTTACACGAGTGACAAAAGTTGTAACACACTCGAACTATTGTTACAAAAAAAGATACAGATAATCTGATTAAGTGGATCAACGGAAATCGCATGTTAATAAATACCATTAAAACAAAATGCATCAACTAGACAAAAATTACAAAATTCAAAGAAAACAAATACTTCAGATCTACATTGGTACCTCACTAATTGAAAACGTTAATGAACATAAAACTCTAGGTATAATCGTCGACCAGCATCTAAATTGGAACTCACACGTACATGCACTGACCAAGCAAACGGCACAGAAAGTTTACCAATTTGCTAAAATCAAACATTTCCTAGATGAAGAAGCACGAAAATTGTTCTATATATCTCACATACAAGCAAACCTTGACTATTGCTCCACAATCTTGGATGGTTGCTCAATGTCCAACACAAAGAGACTCCGTTCACTACAAAAGCGTGCAGTGCGTCTAGTCTCTGACAATGGCCTAACTCAGTGTGTAGATCTATATAAAAATCTTCAAATACTGCCCTTAAGAAAGCGCCTTCTGTTTAACAAAACTAAATTTGTTCACAAAATCCTGTCACATAATGCTCCAGCATATCTGTGGCCAATGTTCAAATACAACGAAAGACGCAGTCACCGCTTTAACAAATTGCAAGTGCCCAAGCCTAGGCTTGACTTATTCAAGAAAAGCTTAGCGTACTCTGCTGCTAATCTTTGGAATTGTCTTCCACATAACCTAAGAAACAACCTCAGTCCTTATTCATACAATCATAGACTTTTTGAATACTTTATTAGTTCTGATTACATGCCCCCCTAATCAGATTATATTTTCTTATAATATCAACTGTAGGTTCTTATGACGATGTTTGTACTTATCAACATATTTTATGTCATGTTTATAAGTAGTTAATGTTAATATGAGTGTGCTATTTTATTTTACTTTACAACGTTGAATTCCTTGACATTGTTATGTAAAATGCATATGGGAATAAATGAATTCAGTATGAAAGGTGAGAGAAAGGAAGGGCAGAATGTCAGACGGGCATGCGTGCCCAATTCTCAACCCTTTGAAAATAAAGTTCGTCGTTTGTTCGTTCGTTCTCTCTCTCTCTCTCTCTCTCTCTCGTTCTCTCTTCTGCTTTGTTTTATTTCAGTTTGGATGTCAGCCTACAATATTCTTCTCTACGCCATTCTGTACATGAAAATAAAGAACACGTCGACAGAACAAAGAAGAATCTATCTCTGGGACTATCTTTGTCTCTACGCTACTTGAGGGTCCAGTCGGTTACATGGCTCTGCCTCTCAGCCTTCGCTAAGGAAGGTCATTGAAATAGAGCTGATCTAACCTCCAGTCCTGGACATCCTGTTCTCTAGCACAGATGTTCCTACAATTTTTTGAACCCCGACCCCTCCATGGAATCCTTTATCTGTAATCGACCTCTGACAAAATATAAATAATTAAAGAAAGTCATTGATATAGAGGCACAGTATTTGAACATGACCTTATTATTAAACTGGTTAAATTCACTAATGTGAACTGATGAGTGTAACAAGGGCATTGATGTTTGGTTGGGCATTGGTGAGTTTTGATCTTAAGTCATCAAGTTCTTCCAGGTTCAATCATTCCTTTGTTTTGATAAAATAGCATTTGCCTGGCTAACACCAGCTTCAGGCATGTACAAACTTAAGGTATGTCAGTAACAACGGCTCAACCGCACCACAAAGCTTGGAGTAATATGTTCTAATATGTACGTTTTTTCAATAGTCATTGAGGCTTTTAATTTTTGAACCATGACACACACGTATCAATGGGTTCATCTAGTAGGTAAAATTCATTGACTGCATTATTTATTTCTACATTAAACGGCGTAACAATCCAGTCAGGTACATGCATTTTCTCCAGGTCCTCGAAACGTATTTGAAAGTATTCCCTTAAATTTTCGAAGCAGTTTACTGCAACATATGAAACACACATTTAACCGACCACAATAACACTTTCAGATATACAACTGAGACAAAGCAGGCATTAAAAAAAAAATGTTTTCGACCGCAAAAGTTTAATCGACCTCCTATCGACCCCCTATCGACCCCCTATCGACCTCCTGAATGTAGATATATACCCTTGGGGGTCGATATCGATCACTTTAGGAACCTCTCAATCAATACCCTTTAGCTCCCCGAGGAGCATAGGCCTTCAACAAACACATGCCAAGTCTTCCTGTCCTGTGCCATCTGCTCAAGTTCTTTCCATGTTTTCTTCATCATTTTCACCTCTGTTTCCAGTTCTCTTCTCCATGTGTTTTTTTGGTCTACCTCTGCCTCTCTTTCCCTGTGGATTCCAGAACAAGGACTGTCTTGTAATGCTATCAACAGGTTTCCTCAATGTGTGTCCTATCCATCGCCAGCGTCTTCTTCTCAACTCTTGTTCCATTGGCACTTGTCTGGTTCTTGTCATCAATTCCACATTTGTGACTTTGTCATACCATTTCAGTCCTTCTATTCTACGCAAGCACCCGTTTATAAAAAGTCTGTAGCTTTTTGGTTGTTGTTTTTGTTGCTCTCCATGTCTCAGAACCATACAATAGGACTGACTTGATTTCTCTTGTTCTCCATGTCTCAGAGCCATACCCCTGGTTTAGCACAATAATGTCCTTTTAACAGTTGTCCTCAATTTTCTTCTCCTTAAATTTTGAGGTCTTCCTCCATTTCTTGTATCATGAGGGTTCCATGAGAAGGAATTCTTATAATGAAGACTTCCAGAATGCGTGTCTCCCACAACCGTTTATTACCTCTCATACCAGTGTTCTTGGTCAGTCGTCAGTTCTTTATTGACATTACCACTCCCTCCCCACAGGCCTCTATACCTGATGTCTGTTTTATCCAGCAAGTGTGTCTGTAGTTTCTTTATCTTACCAGACAGGACATCTAGGGACAGGTAAACGTTGTTCCATAGCAGATACTGCCGTAAGGTGGCAATTTGTTAGAGACTTCACTATGCTATGTCCAGTTTTATGAAGCTCAATGATTTTGCCTTTCCTAACTCAAGAGCAGAGTCAGGCACCCATTTACAGCTGGGTAGACTGGAGCGTGTCGATACCGTGAATCGAACCCGCCACCTTTGCTGCGCGAGACCAGCGCATTCTAAGTTTTCTTTTTACACTCATCTTTCTTCTTCTTCTTCTTCTTCTTCTTCTTCTTCTTCTTCTTCTTTTTCTACGTACACTCTCAGAAAGTCTACTTGAATATTTTAAAAGAAATAGGTTGGTCAGCTTGAGGCTATTTGCATCTCCAGGAATGGTATTGGTGACGGCCATGTGTGCTTTCTCTGTTTCTAATATGTTGGGCATCTTTGAAGCTGTCACGAAATATGTTCGTTCTTTTTTCTGATCTTCATTCCTCTTCGGCATCATTACGCTGCCATTCCTTTTACAAGCTAATTCTTTCAGTATTCGTTGTATTCGCTTTCATCGTTCAAGGTTTTCTTATCACATCTTGTCACACCTCTCACCCACCTGTCTCTCCTTGTTATTTTCCGAAACCATGTTCTCGCATGATAAAGTGCTAGTTTGCAAACATGATGTGTCCAAATACACGGTCGATCTCATTGGAATGCAGGAAGATAACAATCTTGGTAAAGATTACGACACAGACAGTAATGTAATACTTCCAGCAGATGGAATTTGTTGTGATTTTTACCTACCAGAAAGTAACATCTTGGAGGACATTATAATGTTACATCTGTGAGGTAGTGAGTTTGTAAACAGGTATCAACGGAAGAAGCAAGACCTTATATGGTTATGGAGTTTGAAAATCACATGTAAAGGGCAATATTTTATGTTTTCATGAAATAATGTTCTACACGAGGGTAGTGGAGAGACCCCTACCAAAATTAGATACTTATTCGCAATTGGTCTTGCGTTTGAGATGCTATGATAGACTGCTCGTGACTGGACTTCTCCTCTATGTAGCAACCTGGTTGTGTGGGCGAAAATTTCGCCTACATTCTACAGTGTTGTAAAACTACTTCACTAACTTCCAATGTCGCCAAGAAAAAAAAATCATAGACAGTCAGGTCAGGAACACGGAATATTAGTACCCAAAATATAGGACAGTCTATAGGACTGGACGTGAATTCTAAGATTAGAAGAGAGTAGCCCCTGAGACATCACTTTGCGATTTAAGTTCTAGGATCCAACTTGACGTGCACTCAATTAGACACCTAACTTACCTGAAAAGTACCGCATCTTGAACATTTGCCTGACAATATTCGAACGTTCCTGTGCAAAATGTCTGTGCTCGCCCGAAGAAAAAAAAACTCGTGGTAAGTTGTAACTGGTACATTTTATATTTGCATTTTAACATTATAACTTGCTTGTGGCATATAAGGCTGGCAACCTCATGACTGCAAAGAACTTGACACATGAAAAACCACTGCAAGAATTGGTGACTGCTTCATGCGGGTTTCCTCACAAGGAATCAACAGCTAAGGTGGCTCTAGGCTCCATAGAGAGCAGGGCGTGGATGATATCATCGTGTATATATTTATTATACACGCACTTTAGTTAATAACATATATATATATATATATATATATATATATATATATATATATATATACATATATATATATATATATATATATATATATATATATATATATATATATATATATATATATATATATAGAAGGGAAAAATTTGTATGATTAGTAAAGATATGGAAAGAACCAAAACAGACATACTGGGCATTTCTGAACATAGATGGGCCAGACAAGGTCATTTTATAACTCAAACAGGAGAGACCTTCATATACTCAGGGAAGGAAAAGGGCGGTCAGAGCGGGGTTGGTTTCCTCCTGACGAAGAAAGCATCTATAGCACTACTTGGATACAATGCAATTAGTGATCGACTTCTCATGATTAGACTCAAGAGAAAGAAAAGGAACATCACAGTTTTACAAGTTTATGCACCCACATCTGCAGCAGATGATGATGAAATTGAGAAATTTTACAACAGTTTACAAGAGACTTTAGGGAAAGTGGAAAAAAGGGATATCATGATAATCATGGGCGACTTTAACGCGAAAGTTGGCATCGAAAGAACAGAGGAAGAGAAAAGGGTGCGAGGTCCATTCGGTATAGGCCATAGAAACGAAAGAGGAGAAAAACTAATCGAATTCTGCTGAGAAAACAACCTCTCTATTACAAATACCCTATGTAGACAACATCCCAGAAGGCTTAACACATGGACCTCACCAGATGGCAACAGCAGGAATCAAATAGATTACATCTTGATACAACAAAGATGGAGGTCAGGTATAGCATCTACAAAGACACTCCCAGGAGCAGATTGTGATTCAGATCATGAGCTACTAATTGCAGATTTTAAGTTAAAATTGAAAAAAGTGACGAAAGGTGCTCGACCTCTCCCTCTCGATGTAAGCACCATACCACCTGAATATAACATAGAAGTACAAAACAAATTCGAAGCACTGATGGCTGTACAAGAGGACATGACACCGGATGAGCTAGCCACACATGCGAGAGATATTCTCATCACATCAGCAGAAAACATGATCCCTAGAAAAGGGCATAAGAAGCAGATATACATCACGGAGGAAACATTGAGGCTCATAGAAGAAAGAAGAAAATTGAAGCAAATAGGGGTAGAACGGAACAGTGACAAATACAAAAACTGCACAAGAAACATCAGGAGAGAGATTAGGAAAGACAAGAAACATCAGGAGAGAGATTAGGAAAGACAAGAAACATCAGGAGAGAGATTAGGAAAGACAAGAAACATCAGGAGAGAGATTAGGAAAGACAAGAAACATCAGGAGAGAGATTAGGAAAGACAAGAAACAGTACATAACGAACACCTGCAATAGAATAGAAGATCTGCGATTTCAGGGAAAAGATGAGGATATGTTAAAGTAAATCAGAACGCTAACAGATGATTTTAGACCATCATTACATGTAATCAATGATAAAAATGGTCACATATTAACAGAAAGTAAGGATATATTGGAGAGATGGAAGGAGTACTGTAGAGAAATGTATGAAGATAGCACAAAGACCCCAGATATGACGATTGAAAGTGAAGAGAGAGAGCCAGAACCTATATTAGATGAAGTACGTGCAGCAATCAAAAGCATGAAGAAAGGGAAATCACCAGGATGCGATGATATACCAACTGAACTAATCCAAGCAGGAGGAGAGGCCAGTGTCCTCGTTTATCATGCATTATGTGTGAAGATCTGGAACAGTGCAATCTGGCCCGAAGCATGGAAAAGATCTGTGTATATCCCGCTCCCAAAGAAAGGCAATATAAAACTGTGTACCAACTATCGTACTATTGCTTTAATAGGTCATGCCAGCAAAATCCTCTTGCCGATTATCATGAAGAGGATAGAAAGAAAGTTAGAACATGAAATACATGAAGTACAGGCGGGTTTTTAGACAAGGCAGAGGTACGAGAGATCACATTTTTAATGTGAGAAACATCCTCGAGAAATGCAGAGAATACAATGTAGATCTTCATGCCTGTTTTGTAGATTACACCAAGGCCTTTGACTGCGTACAACATCAGAAATTGTGGAACATCATGAGAGAAATGGGGTTTCCGGCGCATTTGATCCATCTAATTGAAACACTATACCATGAACAACAAGCAGCTGTCAGAGTAGCGGGGGAAACATCAGGATGGTTTGAGGTGAAAAGGGGAGTAAGACAGGGTTGCATCCTCTCTCCATACTTGTTTAACATCTATGCAGAAAATATAATGAGAAATTTTTGGAGTGACCAAGAATGGGAACATTGCGATCCGTTCACAATTGGTGGAAATGCGTTCCCAGAACTCAGGTACGCAGATGACACAGTTATTCTTTCAAACAGTGCCTAGGGACTAGAACAGTTAATCCTGTCTGTCAAAAGACACAGTGAGGATCAGAACCTTTTTCTGAACACAAAAAAAAAAAAAAAACAAAGATAATGTCCACAGCCAAAACAAGATGCCAACCAAAAATTACCATCAATGATGAGAAAATTGAAAATGTCACAAATTTTTAATATCTTGGCTCCATAATTAACAACAATGGAGACTGCTCAAAAGAGGTCAGAAGGAGACTGGCCATAGCAATGCAGAGGTTAAATAAAATGAAGAACCTATGGCATAACACCAGCAAATTAATAAAAGTAAAACTTCTGAGAACGTGCTTCTTTCCGGTAGCAACATATGGATGTGAATCATGGACCATTACTCAAACATTAAAGAACAAAATCGAATCTTTAGAAGCAAAGTGTTACAGAAAAATTCTCAGAATATCTTGGACCAAGAAGAAGAAAAATATAGACATCCTACACGACTTGAACATCGAGGAAAACTGGCTCATAAACAATATCATGTCCCGGAAACTGAAATATTTTGGCCACATTAAACATCATAGTGGCCTAGAGAGAGCAGTGATGGAGGGTATGGTACCTGGAAGGCGAGGCAGGTGCCGACCAAGACGACGGTGGACACAGGACATTGAAGACACCTTGAACATGACAATGGAGGAGGCAGAAGGGCTGGCTAGAGATCGAGAGTCTTTCAGGCGGGCTGTGATGAGAGCGACGTTCTACAAAGGACATGCTACATGATATATATATATATATATATATATATATATATATATATATATATATATATATATATATATATATATATATATAATAAACGCTCGCGTAACATTTCTGAGAAAGGTGGTGGTGGATGGAAGCGGAGATGACCTGATGACTTTGTCAGGAGATCTAATACTTAGCAGAGACATTTGTCTCCTTTCAGTTTGTGGTACATGTCTGTAGTACAAGTTGCCAGCAGTCGACGCTAGACACCAACATCAGAAGGATCTTGAAGACGCTTGACAACTTTCGTAATTACCTCAGCCTTAATGTATGAGATGTGCTTACCAAACTTGACTATTGTAGAGAAGTACAGTCAAAAGTACCTGTGGGAACCAGCAGCAGCTGAAGCAGACGTCAGGCGATCCCACACCGGAAGCTAAGTACCTTAACAGCACATTTCACAAAGAACATTTCATAATTTTCCATAATGTCCACCACAGTTTAAATTATCCGATGATGATAATATCATTGCTTCTTTTTTTTATAAACAACTTGATTTAATTTACATTGCTAAACTATGAGTGATTATTAAAGCTGTTTATCTGTAACTATAAAGCTATAGTTGGTTTACTAACTTTTGAGTGAAGGGTGAGTCTGCACCCGTATGACTCATATTGTTCTAAATACATAACTAGATAGAGCTATAGTTGCTGAAACACCTTCAGCTGGGGGCAAAGAAATACGAGAGAAAATATATTACCTCATAGAAGAGGGGGAGAATAATAAGTACATGACAGCGTAGATTATCTCAGTTGTTATGCTTTCTTTTCTTTAAAATCCTTTGAGGCTCCTTTAAATAGAAGCATCGTTCTTCTATTGTTATCTCTGCCTCTTGAACGTAGGTTGATACCTTTGAAGACCCTTATTTTTATACTCTAAAGTTGGCCATTGGTGGATCACTACTGCGGGGCAGTGGAGGAAATACCTTCACAGAAGCAGGTGATCAGCAGTCATTTTATCAATGCCACATTTACACTCAATGGTAGTTCCTGTTGTTGGCTTGTTGAATAGATGGTATCCCAGTTTGTTGTTCCCCGTGCAAAATTGGAAGATTACCACTAATTGACTTCTGCTGAGCTGGTAATACGCATCATATTTTTGTGTAGCCTGGATACTCTACATTCCATTTGATCATGTATCTGCTTGTAATAAAACTCTTTGCATCTTCGAAAGTAATGCTTTTATCAGGCCGAGGTAGCGTTCCCCTTTCCTTTACCAATATGTCAGCCTCTTCATTGCACACATCCCATTTTTTCTCTGAAAATGCACGATATTCTAAATATCCATCTTAAAACCGTTACATGTTAAGTACAGACACTCTCCTTAATTCAACATCTTGAGCGCACTCAGCCGTTCTACAATCGTGTTATTTGTTGTATGTTTTAATTGTCGATGTTTCCCGTTCAGACATAAGCGTGGCAAGAAAAAGCATCTTATTAGTTTGGTTCATGTTCTGACAGTTTTTTTTCCTTTAAACATAAATGAACTAAATATTATGTTTAAGTCCTAATGGGTTGCAATTAAGATATATTATGTCAATAACTGTAGGTAGTATCTTTAATCACTGCCATTATCTTAATGACAACCAGCTGCTAAATTACATATTCAATTTACAAGCATGTTAATTAGAAGTTTTAATAGTGTATTTTTCTTAAAAAAAAACACATCTAAAAAATTAAAAGATTGTATATGTGTGTGTGTGTGTGTGTGTGTGTGTGTGTGTGTGTGTGTGTGTGTGTGTGTGTGTGTGTGTGTGTGTGTGTGTGCTCGCGCATGCGTGTACAGAATGTGGTGATAAGTGCCTCTTAGTTCAGTGGTATCAACAGTTTTGATGAACACTGACTGTCTTATTCTTTTGACTAGGTCACAAAAATATTACAATAATATTATTCATAATTAGCAGAGGTAAACAAGAAAACCTGTAGAGCTGAAGACATTATTATGATGAGGAAGATAAAAAAAAAGACCTGGAGCTGATGGCACGGGACAGGAAATTGGCTGGAGTTTGTTGAAGATCCACTCACCTTCTGGTGTTGGGCGTGATCAGTTATTCATAATTCGTGTTAACGAATCAAATGAGCAAGTTAAAGGATGATGTCGTATATTTTTAGATAGGTTAGAAGATATTTATGGTCCCGTCTGAGCAGAGGTGATAGTGGTAAATATGTGAGAATAAAGGTATAAGAAATAGAGTTTTCACGAGTGAATAGTTAAGGAGAAGATCTGTCTCTGGATTGAGTAGTTTCTCTAGTCCAGCCTATCTATACGACTATAATTTAGTATCAGACAATCTTGCAACCCCTTACATTGAGAAATATAAGTTTACTAAACACATACACCCACACACAGCTATATGACAACAAGACACACAAACGTGAAAAACAATGGTTAATTGGGTATGGGTCTGACCAACACACAAAGTTAAGTTCTTTTGTTGTTGTTTATTATCATTAAACTGTTACAACATCAAAACATATAGAGAAATCAACAAATCATGTTTACAGACATATGAAAATAACCGAATAAGTGCCCTCCCCCTTGTTGAGAAAGGATCCCAAAAGAAGTTAATAACCCAAAGGTCAAAGATTAACACTAGGTTATCCAATAGACTGTGAAGAACAAGTTCCAACTAAATTACTACTCAGTAAAGTACACAAGTTTAGCGAAATAAGAAAAGGGAAGTTAGTACAATGATTGTAACAAAGGAAAATATTTTCTCTCTCTCTCTCTATCCCTCTCTCTCTCTCTGTCATACGTGGCCACAAACAATCCCGCTTACCCACTCGTGGTGTTGATATCCCTTTAGAAAAATTACAATAGTTCCTGAACCTATACTGTCAGGTGGGTTGCCCAAATATGGCCCCCGTCCAGCCTATATATCGAATGATAATTACAAGGTGGACACCAAATTTGGTAGTTTAATTTTCCCTGGATGAAACAAGTGTCACCGCAAATAGTTACTGAAGGAAGACGTGCTCTGGACGTTCACAGTTGCCAAAGGAGAACAATAATTCCAGTATTGCGAAGCATCTGGCTGCTAAGACAAATGTTACAATATGTAAAAATGATGATGATAAATCCTATCGGCTGGCTCTGGTGAGTGCCGATTCTGAAATAGCGAACCTCTTCTGGATAAAAAAATCCACTTTGGATGCGACTATCAGATGTCGGGATAATCTTTCATACCCCAGTGGGCTGATAAAATTTAATAAATACTTGTGGTGTTTAGAGCCCAGTTAACATTTATGATTAAAATGTCAGTTAGTCTATGTGGCCGGTCCTGTTCACACTGAACTGGGAGATGCGTAAGCCAAAGGGTTATAACTTTAATCCAATCAGTAAATGGAGGAAAAACTCAACATGGACCACAAAGTACCACAATATAGGCCAAGTGAAGCCAATTAAAAAACCGCTGGACGCCGTTGATCAGGTCGAGCCTAAAGATGAAATAACATTATGAAAATAAGGCTACTAATATATATATATATATATATATATATATATACTGTATATATATATATATATATATATATATATATATATATATATATATATATATATATATATATATATATATATATATACACTGAAGGGGACGGGACGATCTCTCGTCCTCTCCGTCCTTTCTGATCAAAGTTAAAAGGCGCACGTTGTATCGAGCCTATCCTATCGCGCGTCGATTAGTGGGTGCAAGTTTGGTGGGGGCATGCAGCCTTTTACCCCTCCTGCTCCGTTCAACGATCAGCGCATAATGTCAATTATGATTTAATTATCGCTACTCGCACTCAACAAATATCGCCTGTCATTAGTAACTATTAGATTGTCGGCGCCTGTTTGTTTAGTCGCATAGTATAATCAAACACAGTCACTTACTACATTACACACAATGCAATAAAAGTGAATTCTATTCCGTCAATTATCAGTCGCCTATTGTATTTATTAGTCAACTACACGGTCCCTTTCTGTGTGATAGCGGGTGGAAAAATTATCATTAAACTGCACAACTGATACAAACAAATTTCTACGCGTTATTGATTTCGCTAGTTCTAACACCTAGAAATCACAGTGAATTTAAGATGAAAAACCTTTAACACTTGAATACGCTTAAGCACAATTTAATATTACCAGAAATTCAGAATAAGATCACCACGAAGCTATTAACACATTAATCCGCAATGGTTCTAGGTAACTTGTTTAGACTCTCCGAAAAAATCTGTGCGACAACTGATAAATGATTGTGAGGAGACGCAGTTTATATACCGTTATGTTATAATGATCTCTAGAAGATGTTACTGTTCACATTCCGTTTCAATAGCGGAGAAATCAGAAACTACATTTCCCCCAATAAAGGGTTCCACCGGTCTCTCTGTTCGACGATGTTGGCCGACAACAAAGCTTATACCGTGTAACGGGCTTTCTTCTGAGGTTTCGCCTGTTTCTCGAGATCAAAGGATTTGCTCCCCTTATAGAGAGTCTTCAAAGGCCGTTACTTTTCCATGTGTTTTCCACGTGCGATCTGCTCGTCATCGTAATAGTGACAGATTCGCTCGCGTGAGAAACTTGCGTAAACGAACGTGGTTCGCCCCCTGCAATGAATGACAGGTTGCGCAAGTTGGTAAACCAGCTCGTTTGATACGGTCAAGTAAAAAGAGGCGTGGATTAAAGACAGGCAGATAAATGCATGATTGGGTTAGCAAATCTTAAAACTACGCTGAGGTCACGAAAGGCTGTCGGATACAGGAGGCTTCATTTACATTATACGTCACAGAAGACACTATAAGGAAGTCACTGATAACAAAAGTAAAACACGGAAAGGTAAAATTCTCATATCACATACTTAAAGAAGAAAATCTGGAGACTATGATGAGGTGGGAGAAGGATGGCAAAACAAAAAGCGGAAGACAGGGAAGAAACCTTTGAGAGGACATGACAAAATGGGTAAGGCAACTGGTAGTATTTGAAGTGCTGGAATTTAAAGATATAGATTTGTGATGGTAATTTATCGCTAACGCCTCTAGACATGCCACAGGATGACGATGAAGATTATTGTATGCAGTGGCGTATTTCGAGAATGGCTTCCGTCCTCAGCACCCACCAACAAACCTCCAATTCTTTGCTAATATATTGCTAAGAAGTTTACTTGTGTTGCGCTTATAAACTGTGACAAAGTGGAAAAAATAACTTGGGCGATTCTTGGAATGCGAATCAGAGCCAACCTATCAGAAACGCGCAATTCGTGGCAGCCAGCTTGTAGTAAATTTCACAATGGCAAAACAAGCTATCGGAATCTGTGCTAGTCTAAGGTTAGAATTAGCCAGTTATTTCAGGAATGGATTATTACAACATATTTCTACTTAACTCTTAGTTCAAGGCAGATGGTAAGGCAAGTGTGGACGTCCTAGGAATTGTTTTGCATGTTATAAAGACTGTAATTATGCGTGTCACCTTGTTGTGAAAATCGAGTTCTGTTCACTTTGAGAATTCTCATAAAATCAAAATCAGTTCAGAATGGGATAAAGCTTATACAGCAAAAAAAGCCACGAATGAGCTGGATAAAAGGAGATATGACGAAAAGTGACAGTGATTATAGTTGAAGAGGAAGGAGAAGTTATAGGTAGTGGAAATAGCACAAACTGCAAAAATCAGCTCATGAGAGGCTGGAAACATTTTAGCCAAGTTCTGGCTATCGGTCGACAGCACTACGCCTATATACACAGCAGCAAATTTGAAATCGACATACACACAAAATCAGTTTAGTCAGTGTTGCCAGTAATTTTAATGGAAGGGAGGTGATCATAAAAATATTAGGTGAGCAGATTAGATTATGAGTTACATTTCTTGATTAGCTACGATGTGAGGTGAAATTGTAAGAGGGGAATTCTCTCGTATGTTCGAGAAGTAAACCTAGAAAGCGTGTGAACGCTAGTCAGTTCAATTGTGTAGAGGTATGCACTCTGAACTGTTTTGAGCTACGGGTGTTTAGCTATTTGTGGCTAGCCCGTGCAAGTAATGAGACTGAGCGGTGTTTGTGAACAGCCGGGTCTCGTATCTGGTTTAGGCGGGAGATGTGTGTTCCCGTGGGCAGTGAGTTTTTGGCGGGCATCGACTGAAGCAGTCGGCCCCACTGTGTGTTTTTGGGGAGAATGCCTGTACAGTGCTGAAGACAAGAGGCCATTATTTTGTGTAGGCCATTATTTCCTAGGAGAATAATTTAGTATTGTGAGTATTCAGAGATGTAGGATCCATTGTCTATTTGTTATAGCGCAGAGATGAGTCGTGAGGACTTTAGGCCATAATATATGTTAACTGCTGTGTGCAGTGTTATAGCGCAGATATGAGTCGTGAGGACTTTAGGCTTTGATATTTATCTGCTGATGAATGTTTAAGAGTATCTTGGAGGATGCTGGGAAGTGGAGTAGCTGAGAAGTGGAGTATTGTATTGCTATGACTTGTAATTTGACTATTGTGTGTTTAATGTTAACGTGTGGTGATGTAAATAAACTGTTATTCACTGTCGCCTGCCGTTACACCTTTCAATGCTTCTGATGTGTGTACCTGTAGTGGGTGACTGTACCTATACACACCTCACTTATGACACCAACACACTACCATATTATTACCAGTGGGAAACAGCTATTTCAGTGCCTGTGTGGCGTATGTGATTCAAAACTGTTACCTTAACGCTGGTGTGTACTTGAAGCAAGAGTGATAAGAAGAAACACACCGCAACATATCTGGCCAAACTAATATAATAATAAGAGAGGAGAAAAAAAGTTACGGGTACATATCTGGTGGTATTCATTAACATACCATGGATTTAACATAACTAATGAAAAGGACACATTTCACCGGGTATCATTTGATTTTCAGAGTCTATCATTTGGTGGCCAATGTGTTATTAACTTTCACCAGCCGTTTATAACCATCTATGACTTCTACGTGCGCATCTGTGTTGTGAGTGATTGTTCCAATACGCACGCACTCAATCAACCTTCCTAACACGGTACGCCACCTACTCACGCAACCACCAAAGATATTATGCAGTAACATTTGGCATTTCAGCGGGTGTCATTTGGTGGACCAAACCAACGGGTCGTAACACCCACATTACATTCGCGTGACAGAGAGTAAAGTAGGTCAAATTCTGGACCAGCCATTACAAGTGGGAACACTGAACGTGGTTATTTATAGCCCTGTGTGGGCGTAGCTTGAGTCATCCTCGCATTGCTTCAGAAGCCTCGACCTATTTAATTATATTCACGGGGTGGCGCAATTAAGAAAACACCGCACGTCTTATCCGTGCCAGTATTTAACTGTACACAGGTATCAGCTGACTGCGCATATCCATCCTCATATCTTGGCGTGTGTAGCAAGTAAACTGACTTTGTCGGTTGATTTGTATATCAGACAGCTGTTATCGGATAGCGACATTTATGCCTTAATGGTTACAGTGCTTGTTCTAGTCTTTCCATATACAGATTCAACTATAGGTGCAGTATTTTGGGAGAGTCTATTTGCACATATACCTCAGATCAGGAGTGACGGAGTTGCTGTACACTGGTCCCTGTCATCTTATGCATTGTGAGCACGTTCTATACTGTGGCAGGAACCTGAGGAGAAGAGAGCTAAATCTTGTACCTTTCTGCGGTGGTGTATTTTAATCTGCAGAACTTTGTGATATCCGGTGTGTCGACAGAAGGGACAAAATTATTATCAGATAAGTGGTTCTTGATATATGTAAATTGTGCAAATTTCTGCATTATCGGCAAACCTGCCTATGCTATACATTCCTTATTCTATTGTTTTTGTTGTCGATAATTATATAGAGTGATGGTAGAATATGTTGATGCATAGGTAATGTATGCTTTATATAGGTACTATAGCAGGAATTGTTGTACAGTAATTGATTGAGTGAAACTCTTATAAAATGTGGGAGTATGACAAATACCGTGAACTATTAGGATTTGGAGACCGTGAGCTGACTGAGTCTGAAATAACAAGACTGATGCGTGATGCCATATGATGATGGATGGTATCCGCATGTCTGGTTTTGTGTAGTGTGCAGATGTGTTCAGTCAAACAATGTTCATACAAAAATAACAGGGCAATCCACATAGGACGTCAGTAAACTCACGACGTATAAAGTCAATGATTCTTGTAACAGCCGTTGACGTTTTTCTTCATTATTTATTGTGGACGCCACAGTGACAAAATGGTTACGCGAATATGTAGGCACATCAAACAGTCATTATCACAGCAACATTCAATACAGCAA
Organism: Oreohelix idahoensis; assembly: GCA_024509875.1. Taxonomy (NCBI): domain Eukaryota; kingdom Metazoa; phylum Mollusca; class Gastropoda; order Stylommatophora; family Oreohelicidae; genus Oreohelix; species Oreohelix idahoensis. The sequence continues at coordinate 273,416 of JAMPIV010001563.1, read as the reverse complement.
TAGACGGTAGACAGCATTACACTGATGAGTCAGATGCATGTTATATTTCATAGTGCTGTAAATGTAGTCAGGTGAAAAACTCCATCCTTTTCTATAACAGCCAGGAGATAACCAGATGTATGAGATCAGTTCACTCTCCTTAGTCTGACTTCAGCAAGACAGACACGTCTGCCGAAGTATAAATAATGTCCTCAAAAATATCCTCTAGATAATAAAGGTTTTCCAAACCTAGTTCATTTAACAAAGTAGCAAGTAATGGTCCTTGGAACATGCATCAACCGATGCAGTACAATACAGCGACATGTGAGCTGGGAAAACATCTCGTGACGACGACTTTCGAAGACAGGCTATGAATCGAAATCGCTCACGACCCAAAATCGATAGAGTTAATGAAAAGTCAATTTACCTTGCTTTCAGGAAATACACAGAAATATCACGCCTCCCGACATGTGGGAAACACTAGAGGTATTATCTCGAATAAACGAAATATCCATTAAGAGGACTACACATCCCTGACAGAACAAAAAATAGCGGAGATCCCCTCTTCAACGAGGCATCTCTTTCGCCATTCAAATCGCTCACTCCACTAGTGGTGGGCGGAAACCGATCGACCAAAAAACAAGACCAGTCATGCGCAGTCCAGCGCAAAAAGACCACAGCTCAAAACTTAACTGCATTCAATACCAACGCGGGAAGACAAATGCTTACCGAGAAAAGTGACTATAAGTTTCAAGCAGTTGTTGCCCTTGCGTTATAAAATAGATATTGTAATAAAACGATGTTGCGAGAATTTATCACGCAACAAAGACTGATATGTGAAAAGCAAATTCATGAAATTAATGAGAGGTATCAGAAAAGGAAGCTAGAAGAGGAGAAGCAACTGAACATAAATCAGAGTACCCTAGAGCAAAGGGAAAGTTTCATAGAATGTACTGCTGAAGTAAGTGAGTTACATGAAAAAGTCTCTAAACTTACAGATGATTTAGGCAAATCAAACTCAGAACTTGCTAGTGTGCAAGCAAGTTTAGATTCAGCATTGTTAAAGATAAAGCAATTGGAAGTTCAGATGAAAGATAAGCAAGCTGAGGTAGAAAATCTTACACAGGAAGCCCAACAAAATAAACAGATGTATGAGAAATTGAAACTTGAGACTGATGAACATAATAGGACGTAGACAGAAACGCTCCTTGATTTATTAGATGATATTGCAAATCTCGGTGGCGAACATGAAGAGAAGAAGATTCATGAGCTTAATAAGAGCAGTGATGATATTAAGGTTCAGTCTCTACAACTAGAGTTGACTCAGTTGAGAGCAGATAAAGAACAGTATGAGAAAGAGACATTAGAAGAGTTGATGGCTGAGAAAGAGAAGGTCACTAAGATTAATAATTTACTAGCAGAGGAAAGCTGTAAAGTTTTAAGAGCTGGGAGCTTAAGCAAGAAATTAAGTGCAGATATTGCACTTAAAGATATTCAAATTTCAGAAGCCAGAACGAGAGTAGATGGTCTACTCGACATTTTCTTGGAAAAAAAATGTGGTCTTCTGTCAGTGTTGACAGTGAAAGACATAAAGCAAAAAGTCAGTCCTATACACTTTTTGCGGATTCTAAGGTCAAGAATAGTGGACAGAAATCTTGTCGTGGGAAATATAACTTTCAACGCAATACCAATGATTCCAATGATATCGATTGCTGGCGGCAGAGCAACAAAGGAAAGTCTACAGTAACAACCAGTCCTGTAGATAACGAAAGAGACGGTAATAAATTTCAAGTCAGAGTGATAAAAACAAACCAGGTATTAAGTGAGAACTCTGATGGCTTGATAACAGGGAAGAAAGATAGCACTCCTTGTTCCAGGAAGAAAACATATTTTGTGAAAAACAATAAAGAGATTGTCAAACCTTCTGGTCATACCCAGTCAAGTCAGTGTGACCCATTTGTTAAACACATTGACATAAGCAAAGAAAAAAACGGTTTTGATAGGAGACATAACCCTGAGGTTAGAAAGTACCAAGGGAGTTCATCCTACGGTAACGTTTCTTTTACTAAAAACAAGAAACAATTTGATAGATCTCAAAATTGTGATCCTAAGAGTTTTGAAAACTATAGTAGAAATAATTATATGAAAGTTCATTAATATGGTAATAATTTTTCTGCTAAAAATCAAGTTCTATATAGTAGACATTGTTATTTAAGAAGAGATGTTAAGCACAACTATTGTAACTGGGATTTAAATCAGTACAACTGTGTCAATAGAACAAAGAACAATGTTCTCAAAAGCAATTATAGAAATCACAACCAGATTAACTGTGCTCCACATGAAAGCAAAATTATTAACAAGCAAAGTAATAAGACTATTGATTGTCATGCTTGTAGTTTCAAGAGAACATCTCGTTCTCGTGAACATAGTAAATTTTTTTCAGCCTACAACACAGACGACCGTTCGTTACGGTCTAGTTGTCTCTGAGCATTTTGGAGTGTCTACACTTTGTAAAGGGAGGTTTGCGGAAGGTGCAAAAAGTGGCCATGACTTTCATCATCATGTGACATATTCTTTCCAGAACGTTGTCTCCATTACAGCTGCTCTGAACGCATCACGATTCTGGGCAAGTCGACCTGCATCAGCCAAAGACAAGTTCAGACTCTCTGTGATGTCCTGGGTCCACCGTCGTCTAGGTCGACCCCTTCCCCTTTTTCCAGGGACCATGCCTTCCATCACTGTTTTTTCCAGACTATTATGTCTTTTTATATGACCGAAAAATTTCAGCTTCCTTATTGCAATGGTATTTAGGAGCCAATGTTCCTGTACGTTTAGTGAGTGCAGTACTTCTCTGTTGGTCTTTTTTTCTGTCCAGGGTATTCTCAACATCCTTCTGTAGCATTTCATTTCGAATGATGTAATCTTTTTTACAACTGTTTTATTGAGTGTCCAAGTCTCGCAGCCGTATGTTGCTACTGGGAATATACATGCTCTGATCAGTTGTAACTTTGTTTCTTTGCTTGTGCCTTGCCATAGGTTTTTCATCTGTATTAGCTTATGTGAAGCAATTGCAAGTCTTCTTTTAATTTCTACTGCACAGTCGCCAGAGCTGTTAATGATTGATCCTAAGTATTCGAATTCATTGACACTTTCCAGTTCTTCGTTATCAATTTCAATTTCTGGTTTGGTCTTTACTTTGTCTGTTGTCAATACTTTGGTCTTCTTGGTGTTTAGGTATAGATTCTGGGCCTCGCTGTGTTTTTTGGTGGACAGAAGTAATTGTTCAAGTCCTTTTGGGTTGGTCGATAGGAGGACTGTGTCGTCAGCATATCTGATTTCCGGGATCTGGTACCCGCCGATGTTAAATGAGTCAAACTCTGTGTGTTCTTGGTCATCTCTTACGTTTCTCATGATATTCTCGGCATAAATGTTAAACAGGTAAGGGGAAAGGGTACAGCCTTGTCTTACTCCTTTCTGTACTTCAAACCATTCTGATGTTTCCCCCTCTATTCTTACGGCTGCCTGTTGTTCTTGGTACAGCAGTGCGATGAGTTGTATAAGGTGGTTTGGAAATCCCATATTTTTCATAATAGCCCATAACTGCTGATGTTGTACACAATCGAAAGCTTTGGTGTAATCAATGAAACAAGTATGTAGGTCAACGTTGAATTCTCTACACTTTTCTATGATGATCCTCATGTTGAATATATGATCTCTAGTGCCTCTACCTGGTCGAAAACCCGCCTGTACTTCATTTATTTCGGTTTCTAGCTTTTGTTGCATCCTTTTCATTATGATTTGTAAAAGTATTTTGCTGGCATGGCTTATAAGAGCTATAGTTCTGTAGTTTGTGCACAGTTTCAGGTTGCCCTTTTTTGGCAAGGGTATGTAAATTGCGTCAGTACAGGTAATCGTGATGACGGCCAAAAGCCTGACTGTGTTACCACGGAAAACCATGTCATCGGTCTTAGAAAAATAATCAAAATAGGAACATGGAACGTCAGAAGCTTATACCAAGGAAAACAGTACATAGTGAAGAACGAGATGGAAAGGCTAAACATCGATATCCTGGGCATCTCAGAGCACAGATGGTCGGGCCAGGGACACTTTTCGATTCCATCAGGAGGAACATTCATATACTCAGGCAAAGAGAGAGGAGGTCAGAGCGGCGTCGGCTTCTACCTGTCTAAAAGGACAGCTGCCTCCCTATTAGGATATAATCCCATAAATGACCGCATTGTCACAATCAGACTGAAAGGAAAAAGAAAGAACATCACAATTATACAAACATATGCGCCAACAGCAGCTGCTGAAGAACAGGAAATTGAAGATTTTTACAATGAACTGCAAAATGCATTAGAGAAAGCAAATAAGCAAGATATTAGGATAATAATGGGAGATTTTAATGCCAAAGTTGGAAACGAAAGATTAGAACATGAAAAAAGAGTGAAAGGAAGTTATGGATTGGGCCAGAGAAATGAGAGAGGAGAACGCTTGACAACATTCTGCCTAGAAAACAACCTAGTCATCACGAATACTCTTTTTATGCAACACCCTAGAAGACTATATACATGGACGTCACCGGACGGAAAAAGCAAGAACCAAATAGATTATATCTTAATACAACAAAGGTGGCGATCTTGTATCTCATCCATCAAGACGTTCCCAGGAGCAGACTGTGACTCCGACCATGAACTTCTTGCTGCAAACTTCAAGATCAAATTGAAAAAAGTCGTTACAAGCGACAAAGTAATACGTTATGACACAAGCGCCATACCAGAAGAGTACAGTGTCGATATTCAGAACAAATTTGACATTCTTATGGCAGTACAGGAGGAAATGACACCAGATGAACTTGCTAATAACATCAGAGATGTATATATTACAAATGCACAGAGGTTAATTCCTAAAAGAAGTATAAGAGACGAGAATACATCTCAGACGAAACACTGAAGTTGGTGGTAGAGAGAAGAAAAATGAAGTCCAAAAAAGATACAGAAAATCAGGAGTTGTACAAGGAATACACAAAGCAGATTAAAAAACGAGTCAGACAAGACAAACAACAATACATAAACGACACCTGCAGGAAAATAGAGGAAATGCGCGAACAGGGATTGAGTAAGAATATGTTATCTGAAGTAAGAACATTGAAAAACAGCAACTTTAAATCATCACCCTGAGCAATAAACGACAAGAAAGGCGACACTCTAACAGAACGTAAAGATATTCTGAACAGATGGAAGGAGTACTGTCAAGAAATGTATACGGAAATAAACAAAGCGGCAGATAACAACGTCATGAATGAAGCGGAACGTGAACCAGAACCTACCATAGAGGAAGTCAGGAATGCAATCAAACACTTAAAAAGTGGAAAATCTCCTGGTTGTGATGAAATAACAGCTGAAATGATACAGGCAGGAGGAGAAGGCAGCGCTCGTATATACCATGCATTATGCTGCAAGATCTGGCAAAGCGGAATTTGGCCCAAGGAATGGAAACGGCCATGACTTTACAACCTCAAAAAGAGATAGGTAATTGTTAGTTTGACTTTCCGTTTTTCATCATTAAATCTAACAGAGGATTATAATGGAAATTTTCATTTATATTGTCTCGCAGCATTTGACTTTGCGATGACTCAGCACACTTGTTGACATTATCGGTGGAGAATGTGAGTCACCCTTGTGAGCTCGTATGCAATCAAGCGAAACCTGACAGAGTCTGACTGAGCATTTGATGTGTCATTTTTTTTGGAGGGTCAGGACATGTTGACAAAACGTCGGGAAATTTTTACTTGTGATTTTTTTTTTTAGTATAGTACATATTATTGTATTCTATATAGTAGATTATATGCTGTTGTATTGAGATATTAGTAATTTCTTTAAAACATTATGATGTTCTTCATTATGCATTATTTGATTGCTATATATTTTTTGTTGTTGACATATATGACTGTTTAGATAATGTTCCAGTCTATTTGTATGCCATTTGTATACTGTTATGCTTTGATTAGGTGTAACATGTTTGTTGATAATGATTTGTATGTATTTTTTGATGAATGCAGTGAGCGGTTTCAAACTTGTGCTCATTTGGATCATAATCATTTATCTTTATTTTTTTTGCAATTGTAATTGTTAGAATACGTTTTTTATACAATGATGAGATTGCTAGCTCTATGCACAAACTCATTTTTTTTGGATGATGTAATAGTCATTTTCAAATATTCATGTGTGTAACTTTATTTTTTAAATTGAATTTTTCCCATATTTTGATACCATAATTGTTTTACATATTAACATATAGATATTATATGAATTTATTGTTATGTTGTGGAACGTGATTTTGTAAAATTATCTTGCATGTATCAGAAATGATCTTCTATTTGTATCGTTAACATATGGTGAAACACTGATCTTGTCAGAGATTAGTACCTAAGAATTTAAATAACACGATTTTCAACAATTTTGCAGTAGATTAATTTGATAAATATTTTTTAGGACCATTTTCATATCTGATTGTACCAATAGATTTTGGATTTATTTATAGTATATATCATCAGGCTGAGTAACATATAAATTTACAGCTAAATAACTCTTTAGCTAAGCTAAACGAAATTTTCAGTCAGAATTAACTTATAAGTTAAATTAAACTTTTTTGTAAAATTGATAGACACATCTGATACCATTGTTTGTTTGAAGAATAAGGACAGATTGTGGTAACACATACTCGATATACATTGTGTTATGTTATATATTTGAAAGTTCGTATACAGACGACAGTTTTTGTTTTTCCCAGGTGTTCTTTTTTGTGATGTAATTTTTTTGAAAAAAACTTACATGTTTTGATTTAAGTGTTTGTTTAGAGATAGGATATTTTGTTTTCTCTCATTTTTGTTGAGAGCTAATTTCATTGTTAGTTTATTAATTATAACTTCGAATTTCTTAAAAAAATAATAATTTTATTTTTTGATAACTTATCGTGTTGAAATATTTTATAGGGTAATTTTGAGAAAAAAATTGTATTTTTTTTTTGCATTGTAATGTATTTTTTGTGTGTGCCCAGCGCTTGACTATGCGCTATGATTAATATGTAAATGGATATTACTTTATTGAAAAGTTGTTTTGTTTGATATTGTGATGTATTTTTCATTTAGCGCTTGACTTTGCATTAGATCGAACTTAGTTATCATAATGATACTATTTGTTTGTGTGATGTCTATAATTTATTTTTATGTATGTATAATTTTTGTAAGTTAGTTAAATTAATTATTAGGCTTTGTTTAGTTATAAACTAATTTTTTTTTTGGTGGTGTTAGTATAGATATTCTTTGACATTTTGTTTTGTGCCTTGCGATATGTTTGTATTTATTTTTGTAATACGTTGTCTGATTTAAACATTTATTAGTATGTATTGTTATTGATTTTCTCTGTGTTCATGCCTGTGCTTTTCATCCGTCTTTGGTGACTATTCTTCATTTCATTCTATATTTCTGTTGTCTTTTCGATATGTGTTCAGGTCTTATTTATACTTCCGTATTATATCTTCGTTTCTCTCCATTCTACTTATATACTTCTTCTTCTTTCGATACTTATACTTTCATGCGTTATATTGTTGAGTTAATTATATAGCTTAATATAATTAGAAGGGTATTTGTATTTATTGTACATGAAATTGTTTTACTTATTAGTCTTTATGTGGTATTGTTGATTGTTTCGCATTTTCGGATTTCTTACTTTCCTTTACTACAGATCATTCTTCTTTTGCTGGATCTTGTTCTTTCACTTACTATTGGTTGATACTTGTATTAAATGTACTTAGTTCGGTTTTGTATTAGATCAATTTTGGTATGCTTGCATGATTATGTTGGATGTTTTAGTTGTAATTTTACATTTATTGCTGATATTTTGGGTACATTTTCTATTTTGACCTGTCATAGGTACATTTTTGGTAGCCATAGGATATTTCATTAACCTTTAAATTTTTGGGTCTTAAATTTTCAAAAAAATGATAAATCATTTTTTTCCCGGACGGGGTGGCAAACTGTTGCCAGTAATTTTAATGGAAGGGGGGTGATCATAAAAATGTTAGGTGAGCAGATTAGATTATGAGTTACATTTCTTGATTAGCTACGATGTGAGGTGAAATTGTAAGAGGGGAATTCTCTCGTATGTTCGAGAAGTAAACCTAGAAAGCGTGTGAACGCTAGTCAGTTCAATTGGGTAGAGGTATGCACTCTAAACTGTTTTGAGCTACGGGTGTTTAGCTATTTGTGGCTAGCCCGTGCAAGTAATGAGACTGAGCGGTGTTTGTGAACAGCCGGGTCTCGTATCTGGTTTAGGCGGGAGATGTGTGTTCCCGTGGGCAGTGAGTTTTTGGCGGGCATCGACTGAAGCAGTCGGCCCCACTGTGTGTTTTTGGGGAGAATGCCTGTACAGTGCTGAAGACAAGAGGCCATTATTTTGTGTAGGCCATTATTTCCTAGGAGAATAATTTAGTATTGTGAGTATTCAGAGATGTAGGATCCATTGTCTATTTGTTATAGCGCAGAGATGAGTCGTGAGGACTTTAGGCCATAATATATGTTGACTGCTGTGTGCAGTGTTATAGCGCAGAGATGAGTCGTGAGGACTTTAGGCCATAAAATATGTTAACTGCTGTGTGCAGTGTTATAGCGCAGAGATGAGTCGTGAGGACTTTAGGCCATAATATATGTTAACTGCTGTGTGTAGTGTTATAGCGCAGAGATGAGTCGTGAGGACTTTAGGCTTTGATATTTATCTGCTGATGAATGTTTAAGAGTATCTTGGAGGATGCTGGGAAGTGGAGTAGCTGAGAAGTGGAGTATTGTATTGCTATGACTTGTAATTTGACTATTGTGTGTTTAATGTTAACGTGTGGTGATGTAAATAAACTGTTATTCACTGTCGCCTGCCGTTACACCTTTCAATGCTTCTGATGTGTGTACCTGTAGTGGGTGACTGTACCTATACACACCTCACTTATGACACCAACACACTACCATATTATTACCAGTGGGAAACAGCTATTTCAGTGCCTGTGTGGCGTATGTGATTCAAAACTGTTACCTTAACGCTGGTGTGTACTTGGAGCAAGAGTGATAAGAAGAAACACACCGCAACATATCTGGCCAAACTAATATAATAATAAGAGAGGAGAAAAAAAGTTACGGGTACATATCTGGTGGTATTCATTAACATACCATGGATTTAACATAACTAATGAAAAGGACACATTTCACCGGGTATCATTTGATTTTCAGAGGGTATCAGTCAGGTGACAGAGCAAGTCGCAGACTTCATTCCTATGTGTCTTAGTGGCAGCCTACCTTGATTCACTCAGTATCTAGCTAGTGTATTTTGAACATCCAGAGGGTATGTAGAAATACTGTATATAATTGTGAAATTAATACAACTGTTTATTTCAAGATTTTAGTTGATTGATATACATAGTTATGATGTTAATGTAACACGCATAATACTTGCACATGCGCCTTAATATAATCGACTAGGTTGAACGGGACGCGCCTCGCCAAAACGAGACAACATTTTATTTAAAAAAAACAAAAAAACAAAACCTTGTAATAGATGGTTTGATTGGTGAAGATGGAAACCAACAATATAACCAACAGTGACTCAGCAGAGTCCTATCAACAGTCCTTATCAGGATTAATACAACATGCTAGAAAATTACAGCACTTTTCAGAGCTGACTTGACTGGCAGAGGAAGTAAAGGTAACTAAGACATCATACCATGAGTGTAAATAGTTGATATATTCTACAGTATATATAAGATATTATTGTAACTAGTAATGTATCAGCATATTGACACCTGTGTCACACTGACAAATGTAACAGAAACATGTGTCCATTACATACACATCCATAACTGATGATAACAACACCCACCTACACTAGGCTGGTGGAAACCCATAGGAAGAGGCTATCCACATAGTCTGTGTTGTTTCAGGTTTCATATTGTAGAAATCAAATCTAGAAGTCAGATCCATCAGTGTTATCCTGCATAGCGACAAGGAACACTACGTTCTGGACCACTCATATTTCCTGGCCTCCATATTGCATTGGCAGTTCAGTAAAGACTCTACAGTGGTGTGTCAACATCTACTGGTTGAGGCATTGTTGCTCATCATTCCAGGACTTTACCCAAAAGATAAGTGATAAACAGTCACAAACGGTTGATCACAACGAGTATCCAATAGAATAATCACATGATGAAAAGACTTTTTGTGAACATTGGTCAGTGAGATAGACAGAGTAACACAGAAACAGTGTTGTGGTTTAAATTCAAACTCATTCTGTGAATATTTTGTGTAAATATATAAATACCGTATATATAAATATCTCATTTTATTTTAACAAAAAGAAAGAAGAGAAGAAAATAAGTATAAATAAATGTATTAATTTTATTGTACTTTTTGACTTTGTGAACCTCTACACCTCACGGTAGAAGGGGAACGACTAAGTAAGTAAGTAAGTAAGACTTTGTGAAGTTAAGTCCATTGTATTTATTGTGTGAAATTGTTTAAGTGGAATTACGTTATAACAGAGCATAGGGTAGTCGTACGAGAAGAGAGGTAGTCTCTTGGTCTGTTCTTTACCATCTGGACAAGAGTTCTTTACAGTCTGACTACATCTAGTGCCATTCTTACACCAGTGCTCATTTCTGAGACTGTAGTATCTTTTGTAGTCCAGCACTCTTTTACTGGATCTACTATCAACTCAAGACCATCTATTTTCAATTTCGTAACATAAACATTAGAGTGAGCATATACTTGTTTTGTGACCTTTTAAACAACATGTTTATTTCCATTTTAATGCATTATAATAAAGTGACTTGTCATGGAAATGGATGGGGGCTAACAAAATTAAGTTCTCGAATAGATACCTCTCACCCAAATGGTGTACCTTGAAAAAAGAAGTGTAAACACGCCACTGAGAAGATGCATAAGACAGACAAGTCGCCTGACTACAGAAATACATTTACAACTACACATAATGTAGATCGGTACAGGCACTGCCATAAGTCGAGCTCTTCTATCACGTGATATCACAAATGTCATCACTTGGAAGATTGTTCCCCCTTATCTTTGATCATGAACAAAAACAAGATATGACGGGCAAAATTAAATGTTAAGTTTGTCAAATTTGCTGGATGTCTACAGGTTTTCTATTTGTTGTTTTTTTTTAATTTTGGTTAAAACACGTCTGCTATAAATTGTTACTGTGTTCTATTCGTTTTCCCAGTCAGTAATGGGTTTAAGTTGTGAGGCCTTAAGTAAGCTTGAACTTGCGAAGTCCTTTTTACATAAATTCCTATTGTATAGATAAGCATATATTTATGTGCGAGACTCCTAAACCCGCGAGAGGAGCTAGGCAAAAGGTTAGGTTGCCAGAGTTTTCTAAGGCATGTGTTCATAATAAAAAATAATATAAAACAAATAAAAATATTATTTCTGGCTTCAACTTTTCCAAACATCTGCCATTTAATTTTCGGAGTACTCCTCAATGCTGTCCATGCAGACATTTCTTTTATTAACATCCTTTGCCTTCTTGAAATTCAAATACACAATCTAAACACACCCAAATTCTCCTATGAGTTAAGTCAACTGTAAACCGGCTTCGTTTATTTATTCAAACTTCAAACTCCTAAAACTTCAAACTCGTTTGATTGACATAATTTACATTATCATTGCAGCCATTTAAGTGACGTCTACAGAAGGTAAAGACTGCTATAAACCAGGTTTGATTGTGATATTATTGAGTGCTCACTTCGTGCCAAACCTTGAAGAATGAATGTGGACACGCGCAGGTCTTGGAAGCTAGGGATACTTCCTCTCAGTCTATTTTTACTGAGTGAGAGAGAGAGAGAGAGAGAGAGAGAGAGAGAGAACGAACAAACGAATGCACTTTATTTTCAAAGGGGTAAGAATTTGGCGCACATGTCTGTTTAAAATTCTGTCTTTCCACTCTCACTTATCTTGCATACTATATCCTTTCGTTCCCAAATGTTGCTTTAAGCATTAACTGAAAGACATGCAACATTATAAAGGTTATTTAACATACATTTATAGTATCCAATTATAATCAAAATTATGTATGTTTAAAAAAACACACACAAGAAAGTAATGGAAACAAAAAACAAAACAAACAACAATAAAAGCAAACAGACAGAGAGAGAGAGAGAGAGAGAGAGAGAGAGAGAGAGATGAGAGAGAGAGATATGAAAGAGAAGAGGTCGCACAGTTTTTAGACTTCATTCAGGTATCAAAATGGCTCCTAATTTCTTTCCCAGGTGAAGTTTTCAAACAAGCAATCAACATTTATATTTATGAGAAAATATCTCGTTATGGATATAAAAATGGTTGTAAATTGTCTGAAGAATATTCTTTAAGTGTTGTAAGTTTTATGTGCGGCAAATATTTTTGTTTTATATCGTGTCAACTGCAGACGTACGGAAATTTGACTGTAACCGCATGGGCGTACGAGAGACGTTTTTGGAAGAATAACGAACGACCTTCTCGAGTAGTTCGTTGGGCTGCGAGAGTTGAGATTTACTTCCCTGCTGAGAGCATGTTCCGGTTTCCGTTTAATGTTTTTTCCGTGTAGAGATGTTTTAGCGTAGTAAGAAAAAACAAACAATTTTTTTTTAGCATGTGGTGTGTGGATAAAAAGAATCAGATCAGAACAAATTGTCATTCTGCGCCTCAGAATAGGACACAACCGCCTCCGCAGCCACATGTATACAAAATTCAAGATTGGCAATTCAGCCATGTGTACATGTGGACAGGCACCCCAGACTGTGGAGCACATACTTCAAGATTGCCCCGAATATGATATATTGAGGTAAACCCACTGGCCCAGAGAAACAACACTGGAAGCAAAACTATATGGACCCCTGTATGAACTACAAAAGACAGTGAAGTTTATACAAGAAACAACATGGCAGATATAGACAATATAGTTTATACAAGAAACAACATGGCAGATATAGACAATATAGTTTATACAAGAAACAACATGGCAGATATAGACAATATAGTTTATACAAGAAACAACATGGCAGATATAGACAATATAGTTTATACAAGAAACAACATTGCAGATATAGACAATATAGTTTATAGAAGAAACAACATGGCAGATATAGACAATATAGTTTATACAAGAAACAACATGGCAGATATAGACAATATAGTTTATACAAGAAACAACATTGCAGATATAGACAATATAGTTTATACAAGAAACAACATGGCAGATATAGACAATATAGTTTATACAAGAAACAACATTGCAGATATAGACAATATATTTCAAGCCAACGAAAGAAGAAGATAAAAAGAATGATAAAGATGTAAATTAAAAGACATTTAGAAGCAGATGAGAAGGATCTTAGTGTGAACAGAATTTGTAAAGTGAGTGAGGTAATATCAGCGGGAAATGGGACAAATTGAATCCTTCTTCTTCTTCTTCTTCCTCGTTCGCCTTCAGACTTCCACATTTATGACTCTAATAAAGGCAGCAGTCAACTCAAGGTTCCCGACATCTCCAAACAGTTTTTCGTTGACAGAAGTGGGTTGTTGCCATATGCTACCCCGTTCATTCCCCTTCGAGGCAGGGAGTCCGGCAATCTTCCCACCTGGCGGGACTCCTTGGGTCGAGCACTATCTCGTTGAGTCATATCTGTGTCTGTCATCTCATGGCGGTTTGCGTTGCACTATGTTGTGCGCCTTGCGGCCCAGTGCATCCGTCTTCAGCATGCATTTGTTCGGGACTGCTTCCCTAGCCTCCGGTTTTCCGTGACCTTCCTACAAGGCCGCAGTTGTTTTACAAACTGTGTCGGACATCTTGAACCGGAAGTCTCTTCAAAAATCAAATTGAATCCGAGCTCAATGGGATAACGGAGAGTCATGGAGGCGTGGAAGATTAGTCTAACAAAATAGTGTTGCAAAATAGCAGGATGGAGTAATTTGACAAAGATGTATTACAAAACAAAGTAGAAGGGTTGCGTAATTTCAACAAGATGTATTATAAAATTGCATAACTAAGTACAATGAGAAAGTAGTGTTACACAGATGTAAATGAAAATACTTTTTCATTTATCTAGCTCAGTGTTTCTCTCAGTGTTTGAAAGACGTACCAAGTGGAGATAGAAAGTCATCAATTAAAATAAAAAATTGCTGGAAAGATCAATACATGAGCTCGCGCTTAAGCATTTTGACGCATTTTCTGGGAGGGCAGTTGCAGTGATGCTTCAGTGCTCCCTGAGGAATGAAAAAAGGACAAAAAGTAGAAATGTAGATTATGTACATTACTGTGAAGACAAACAAAGTATCGGGTTATTATCTGTTAACTGTTGAGTACGGCCCAAGCTTGGTAAACTAATAGTGACCTTTGTTGATAAGCTGTTGTACAGATACGCGTCTGTGACCTAGATACGTTGTTGTACAGATAGGCGTCTGTGACCTAGATAAGTTGTATTACTGTAGAGCCCTTTTCGTAGACCTCTGCACTCCTTTATAGATGAAGGTAGTCTTATATTATTAATATGTTGTCCTACCAGTAATAAACTTTACGCACCGACTTACATGAGAGTAAGTCTTATTGGTGAGTTTGATTTCATTAGCGCACGGTTGTGCACTAAGGCGTATAGGGGGTTATCCTGTCCGCACGTGTATCTAGACAGTCAGTTGACGTCATCTGTGGGTTTGAGAAGCAAGAATCCCAAGTCCTACAAAGGAAGCTTTGGGAGTTCGAAACTGTCGTGGAATATTCTAATCCACATATATAAATTATTAGGTAAATATGAAGCATAACAAATAAAATTAATAAAGAAAAGAGCAATGGTAAAATAACAGTGCTGTCACAAAGAATGTACTCGAAATCCCCCTTGTTTTCTGCTTCGTCTGCAAATTGTAACGCTTTCACGTTGATAGTAAAAGCTTACTGTATTATACCCGCTTTCTTCAATGAAACGTGTGCTGTATTTCTTGGAAAAACATTGAGAGGCAGACTGCGTAATGACCTAAATTAATCCTAACATTAATTATACTGCGTTACCAAAACGAACGAACAGATGGACTAAAGGATAAAGAGAGAGGGAGGGCTGAAAATCAGGAACGCATGCAACACGCGTCGCGCGATACACAAATGCTGCCATCACGCGTGTAAGACTACATGCACTAACTTTTTTTCAGACGGACAGTGATAAATTCACTACCCTTCCCAGAGTTAGGTTTTAAAATCATAAAAAACGCTTATTAGGAAAGATAACAATAGATGGGTTTACGTTTGAAAACATTACAGTACCCAGACAGCACATCTTCGAAACAGGAGGTAGAAGGAATTGCATATTTTGAACGCAGCCACGTAGCTCTTTTAAATTTGGATATTTGGGTTCCTTAGGGCTTGCTGACAAAGAATATGTAAAACGTTACGCAAATAGTCCAGGAATTAATAAATTATAACCAAAATAAAATAGTGGGGATGCCTGACAGCATGGAATCATTTCTGCTCATAAAATTTTTTTATAACGTGTTTGAAAAAACCTTACGTTACAGAAATAGCCTACCATGTAAACTCCAAATTGATTGGAGCGCAACAAATGAAAGACTAACCACGATTGGTCGGGCTATAAATACTATCTTTGGTTGTTAGGGGAGACGTAGGAAGGTAACATTTTTTCAAACACTTGTCGAAACGTGGCTCCATTGGCCAGACTCGCTGATATACTCACTTAGGAGCGTTAGTTCGAGACCACTAGTGCAAATAAGCTTGATAAAGCAACAGTGCGTTGAAGCCAGCTCATATTTTGCTAAATAAAAGCCTGGAACATAAGCAGATGGGAATTTGTGCCAGTAAATGTGCCAGAATTCATTGCTAATCAACGTATCTGTGTTTATTCTATGAATTGTGGTAAGCTTGAACCATTCAGTATCTTTTAATGAAAATTGAATGTAAATTGTTAATTTATGCCTGTATATATATGTGTAGTTCAGTGGCAAACAGGAGATAAAGCCTATAATGCTCCAGCCTGAACAGAGGGTGTCGGAGGGAAGTAAAACGGCATGGAATGGCCAAATAGTACACTGACACCTGGATGATTGACTAGAAAGAAATAATGCTGGAAGTGCAGAGGCGTGGTAACCATTAAGGAGGTAAATACTGGTATAAAGTATTTCAGATGAAGCTGACAGTTGGCCTAACGCTCTGAACTCAATGTTTGTGATGTATTGTGCTCAGTGTAAAAAGAGAGTATAAATTAGTTATGAAGTAGAAGGTACATCCTTCTTGTTTTCAGGGACCGTGGTCTTGATGGTACTGAGCAGCACCTGGTCAGAGCTTTGCTGAATCCAGAGTCGGACAGCATACTCCTTGGTCTTTTTAGCTATCAGTGAGGTGTCTCCAGAGCCCAGGGGAGAATTCGAGCAGAGGAGTCCTTTCCTGCCGCCATCACGCAAGATAAGCTGATTTGGCCAGCTGAGCTCAACATTATGTCCCCTCATCTTGAAATGACTTTGTAAAAATAACATTCAGAGGGGAATTTAATTGTCTTAATATCAGGAACTGAGAACATCTCCAATACTAGTCCCAAAAGACAAACTATTGAAGTCATGATGACAAATACCAACAGAGCTTGAACAAAACAAAACCAGTATTACCTCATATTACTACTACACAACTGACACACATAGGATATTTTTAATAATATATGTCACTACAATATTCATATTGATAAATTCTGTACATATACTTGTAATTAAAATTGATTGTGATTCCTGGTTCCTTTGTATTTGAATCAGGACACATATACATTTATGATAACAATGAATACATATTGTTATTTGAAAAGTTATCAGTGACTCCTTAAGATATTCTCATAGAGTGTTATATGTATGTGAGTGTCACAGTGTTGTCAAGAGTAGTGGATTAAATTAAATTGTTTATCTGTCTGTTGTTGTGACTTACACTTCATCATACACATACCCTAGACACATAACGTAGTCATCACACTATTCCAGAATAATTCTGACTGAGATATATAGATATGTGGTAGCAAGTAAGGTTATCTATAATACACTACTCTTAATAGATATAGATACCTTCACAGCTGATCTCAGTCAGTACACTAAGTCCCCTATAAATATTTATAACATCCCACTTCACCACATATATTGGGGTCTCGCTCTTGGGATTTTGAATCTTTCCCTATTAAAAATATTGGGGGTAATTCACTTCAGGGAATATAAGAATTAAAAGGTATCCTTGGGTGGAATTAAATAAGGTTGAGCTCACGGTGCCTGTGTTGTCCATTAGATATATTTAGAGATTAAATTGTTGGTTAGACATTGTAGAAATTTACCTGATAGACAATGGCGGACCTGGCCAAATTTCGATCTGCTGCGGTTCAGACTGCAAAAGAGTTAGGATTAGATGGGCAAGTTATGGTTGCCTATGTCACTACGGAATGTGACAAATTTATTGAACGCGAAGAAAGAAGATTAGAAAAAGAGGCCGAAAGAAAGTTAGAGGCTGAGACTAAGAGGTTGCAATTTGAGGCTGAGGCTGAGACTAAGAGGTTGCAGATTGAGGCTGAGGCTAAGAAATTGGAAGCAGAAGAAAGAAGATTGACTGCAGAAAGAGAAGAAAGAAATTAGCTGCAGAAAGGGAAGCAGAAGATAAAAGATTACAAAGGGAACATGAGTTACGACTCAGGGAATTTGAGTTTCAGGGCCATGCTCCTGAAAATGGTGCCAGTCCCTTTGCCTCTGATGCCACTGCTAGCCAAGGAGCCTCAACCTCAGCTATGAATTTTCATTTAGATCATTTTGTTGAGAAAGACGATGATATAGAGAGCTACCTAAATAGGTATGAACTATTAGCTACCACGTATGGGTTAGAGAGAGAAAGGTGGAGCTTAAAGTTATCTCAGGGACTTCGTGGGGCAGCTTATGAAGTTTTTGCAAAAATGAGCAGAGGTGATCAGGAAAATTATGACATGCTAAAGCAGGCTCTTTTGTTAAGGTATGAAAAGAATGCAGAATTTTATAGGAAAAAATTTAGGAATGCTAAACTACTGTCAGGTGAAACCTATCACCAGTTCTCTGCACGAATAGAGACATACTTGGAGAAATGGACTTCTCTGGGGAAAACCCAAGATCTTAAGGAAATGGTCCTTATAGAGCAACTAAGAGAGTCCATGGCTCCAGACCTGAGAAAGTTTCTCATGGAACAAGGTGCAGAGAGGCTGGGTGAGTTGCTAAATGTTGCTGAAAGGTATCAAGCAGCTCAAGCAGAGGTAACAGGTAATAAAAAGAAACAAGTGGATAACTTTAGGGCACCACAGAACTTTAATAAATTTGATCCTAGGGATCAAAATAAAGGTAAGCACCAATTTGATAGGCCACGGTATGAAAATAAAAATAAATTCCCACAATTCGATGAAAGGAAATATGATGAAAGAAAATCTTTCAACCAAGGAAAAAGGTGGTGTAAAAATTGTCAGATGGACAATCATGACACTGACCGTTGCAGAAGGAAACCTGTGTATATGGCAACCCTTCAGGTCAGGTCGACCTCAAGACAGGAGGAGGATATTATGTTAGATACCACTCCAGAAGAGATGAGGAAGGCACAGGCTGGGGATAAAACACTCAAGCCTTGTTTCAGAAAATTGTCAACTTGTCATACAACTCCAGGCAAGGGAGATTTTTACATGAAAAACAAGTTGATGTATAGGAAGACTGGAGCTAGATCCAAAGGTCACGGACAGCTGGTTCTTCCAAAAAGATATAGGGCAGACTTAATAAGGAGCCTACATGTGAAACCAGATGGGGACCATGAGAAGATAGGTACCATCATTCAAAAGGTGGCTCACAATTATTATTGGCCCAAAGCAAGATGGGACATTGAGAATTTTGTAGAAAGGTGTAGCATAGCACATGAGGGAACACCCACAAGTGGGAACATGGATCAGGACCTGGACACGCCACGGGGCAAAATTAGGCCTGATAATAAAAAGAAAAATAGATTTGATAAAGTGGACCAAATGGAATGGGAAGCCCCTTTTCACGGACAAGCTTCACTTAACTGTTTTACAATGGCCACTATGCGGAGAGTGCAAAAAGATGTCTTACCCCAGGATAAGCCGAAAATCCCTCAATCGGACTTAAACAAACTGGAGGAAGAGGATGTAGAGAGGAAATCTCTCATCAAGAATTTTAAGTGGGGAGAAAGCCCCAAAAGAAAAATTGGTAGCGGTCGTTTTGTGAATGATAATTCTGGGAGGAAAAATCATCACTATAAAGCTTCGAGTGGAAGAGACCATACCGGTGCATGGACAAATAGGTCCACACAATTAAAGGTCCATATGTAGCTTTGTTAAGAACGTGGACTGATGAAAAGGCAGAGGAAAACATTACATCTTCATACCAATATGTGAATGAGCTGACCACTCGGTTAAAAACTGGCTGGAAACTTGCCAATGAAAATTTGAAACAAGCCAGGAAGAAACATGCTGCCTATTATAACAGGAAGGCGAAAGACAGAAATTTGGCTGTGGGAGAGAAAGTACTGCTTCTTTTGCCCGGGAGTCAGAATAAGTTACAAATTGGATGGCAGGGTCCATATACAGTTCTAGAGAAGGTGTCTAGAACAAATTATAAGATAGATAAGAAGGGGAAAGAAAAAATCTATCATGTGAATCTCCTGAAGAAATATTTGGAAAGAGAACATCAGGAAGAGACACACTTGTTGACCTTGTCCATCGCCATGGAGATGAAAAAGGAACCACTTTCATCATTTGAATATCCATTACACCCCTGTGAGACAGCAGCACAGGTGAAAATCAGTACACATTTAACGAAAACTCAGAAAGAGAGAGTGCAACAGGTTCTAAATAATCATGCAGAGGTGTTAACAGACCGACCAGGGCATACAAACCTATTGGAATATGATATGAAACTAATAGACTCCACACCTGTCTGTATGAAACCATATTCGATTCCGTTTGCTAAGGAGAAAGCTTTGAAGGAAGAGATAGACTATCTATTGAAGGAAGGAATTATTTCGCACAGTGAGTCTTCGTATAGTTCCGGTGTTGTACTCTTAAGGAAGCCCTCTGGAGAACATAGACTCTGTATAGATTACAGGAGACTGAATGCTATTACAGAAGGACAGGTGGATCCATTGCCGGATACAAATCAGCTGTTTGCCAGACTAAATAAAGCTAAATATTTCTCAAAAGTGGATCTGAGTAAAGGATACTATCAGATTCCAGTAAAGCCTGAGGTTAGACCATACCTAGCTTTTAGTACCTCAGAAGGACACTATGAGTTTAATAGATTGCCATTTGGATTGAAGAATGCGCCTAGTGTCTTCTCTAGAATGATGAGAAAATTATTGGATCCTCTGAATAATCCCTGTATAACAAATTTTATGGATGATATCCTTATAGCAACAGAAACATTTGAGGAACACATTGACTCTCTGAACATGCTGTTTGATCGACTTAGGGAGGCAAATTTAACAGCCCGACCAACCAAATGTTGCGTTGGATGTAAAGAATTGGAATTTTTGGGACACACAGTTTATCAGGGAAACATGACCCCTGACCCAAAGAATTTAGAGAAACTACAGAAAGCCCCGAGACCACAAACCAAGAAGGACGTGAGATCCTTTGTCTCATTATGTGGTTTCTACCAGAAGTATATCAAAAACTTTAATTCCATATGTGCACCGTTAACTGAATTGACACGTAAAGGACATCCAGATCGCATTACATGGACACCACAATGTGAAATGACTTACCAAGAATTGAAGGAAAAGCTCACAAGTAAACCCATTTTGAAATTACCTGACTTAAGTCAAGAATTCATAGTAAGGACGGATGCAAGTAATATTGGGTTAGGTGCAACTCTACTACAGAAATCAGATGCATTGGATGGGGAATTAAGCCCAGTGGCATATGCTAGCAGAAAGTTGAATAAAGCTGAAATCAACTACTCAACTAGCGAAAAAGAATGTCTTGCAGTAATATGGGCGATAAAGAAATTCAATATTTATCTATATGGGAAGGCATTTAAGTTGCAAACAGACCACAAACCTTTATCGTTTCTAGCACAGGCTAGGCATGAGAACTCTAGGTTACTCCGATGGTCTTTACTTTTGGCTCCATATAATTTTAGCATTGAGTATATATCTGGAAAAACAAATTGGGAGCGGATTTTTTAAGCCGCCATCCGTGTGATGAGAATCACCGTAAACCCCAGAAATAATAATAAATTTCTCTATGTGTATATAGAATAAAGGACTGACATATAATGTCTGTTTTAAGAGGGGAGGTGTCGTGGAATATTCTAATCCACATATATAAATTATTAGGTAAATATGAAGCCTAACAAATAAAATTAATAAAGAAAAGAGCAATGGTAAAATAACAGTGCTGTCACAAAGAATGTACTCGAAATCCCCCTTGTTTTCTGCTTCGTCTGCAAATTGTAACGCTTTCACGTTGATAGTAAAAGCTTACTGTATTATACCCGCTTTCTTCAATGAAACGTGTGCTGTATTTCTTGGAAAAACATTGAGAGGCAGACTGCGTAATGACCTAAATTAATCCTAACATTAATTATACTGCGTTACCAAAACGAACGAACAGATGGACTAAAGGATAAAGAGAGAGGGAGGGCTGAAAATCAGGAACGCATGCAACACGCGTCGCGCGATACACAAATGCTGCCATCACGCGTGTAAGACTACATGCACTAACTTTTTTTCAGACGGACAGTGATAAATTCACTACCCTTCCCAGAGTTAGGTTTTAAAATCATAAAAAACGCTTATTAGGAAAGATAACAATAGATGGGTTTACGTTTGAAAACATTACAGTACCCAGACAGCACATCTTCGAAACAGGAGGTAGAAGGAATTGCATATTTTGAACGCAGCCACGTAGCTCTTTTAAATTTGGATATTTGGGTTCCTTAGGGCTTGCTGACAAAGAATATGTAAAACGTTACGCAAATAGTCCAGGAATTAATAAATTATAACCAAAATAAAATAGTGTTTGAAAAAACCTTACGTTACAGAAATAGCCTACCATGTAAACTCCAAATTGATTGGAGCGCAACAAATGAAAGACTAACCACGATTGGTCGGGCTATAAATACTATCTTGGTTGGCTATAAATACTATCTTGGTTGTTAGGGAGACGTAGGAAGGTAACATTTTTTTCAAACACTTGTCGAAACGTGGCTCGATTGGCCAGACTCGCTGATATACTCACTTAGGAGCGTTAGTTCGAGATCACTAGTGCAAATAAGCTTGATAAAGCCACAGTGCGTTGAAGCCAGCTCATATTTTGATAAATAAAAGCCTGGAACATAAGCAGATGGGAATTTGTGCCAGTAAATGTGCCAGAATTCATTGCTAATCAACGTATCTGTGTTTATTCTATGAATTGTGGTAAGCTTGAACCATTCAGTATCTTTTAATGAAAATTGAATGTAAATTGTTAATTTATGCCTGTATATATATGTGTAGTTCAGTGGCAAACAGGAGATAAAGCCTATAATGCTCCAGCCTGAACAGAGGGTGTCGGAGGGAAGTAAAACGGCATGGAATGGCCAAATAGTACACTGACACCTGGATGATTGACTAGAAAGAAATAATGCTGGAAGTGCAGAGGCGTGGTAACCATTAAGGAGGTAAATACTGGTATAAAGTATTTCAGATGAAGCTGACAGTTGGCCTAACGCTCTGAACTCAATGTTTGTGATGTATTGTGCTCAGTGTAAAAAGAAAGTATAAATTAGTTATGAAGTAGAAGGTACATCCTTCTTGTTTTCAGGGACCGTGGTCTTGATGGTACTGAGCAGCACCTGGTCAGAGCTTTGCTGAATCCAGAGTCGGACAGCATACTCCTTGGTCTTTTTAGCTATCAGTGAGGTGTCTCCAGAGCCCAGGGGAGAATTCGAGCAGAGGAGTCCTTTCCTGCCGCCATCACGCAAGATAAGCTGATTTGGCCAGCTGAGCTCAACATTATGTCCCCTCATCTTGAAATGACTTTGTAAAAATAACATTCAGAGGGGAATTTAATTGTCTTAATATCAGGAACTGAGAACATCTCCAATACTAGTCCCAAAAGACAAACTATTGAAGTCATGATGACAAATACCAACAGAGCTTGAACAAAACAAAACCAGTATTACCTCATATTACTACTACACAACTGACACACATAGGATATTTTTAATAATATATGTCACTACAATATTCATATTGATAAACTCTGTACATATACTTGTAATTAAAATTGATTGTGATTCCTGGTTCCTTTGTATTTGAATCAGGACACATATACCTTTATGATAACAATGAATACATATTGTTATTTGAAAAGTTATCAGTGACTCCTTAAGATATTCTCATAGAGTGTTATATGTATGTGAGTGTCACAGTGTTGTCAAGAGTAGTGGATTAAATTAAATTGTTTATCTGTCTGTTGTTGTGACTTACACTTCATCATACACATACCCTAGACACATAACGTAGTCATCACACTATTCCAGAATAATTCTGACTGAGATATATAGATATGTGGTAGCAAGTAAGGTTATCTATAATACACTACTCTTAATAGATATAGATACCTTCACAGCTGATCTCAGTCAGTACACTAAGTCCCCTATAGATATTTATAACATCCCACTTCACCACAGAAACCCGTGTTTTTGAGTAAAGTATTGATGTTTTAGACCCGGTCCTGCGGATTAGCAGTCGTAGCCGGTAGTCGTCCACGTGAGTGTTCATTCGTTGGAAGAACCACGTATGTATTTATTATAATAATAATGATTGTTCTGCAAAGTCGTGAGCATCTAGTCGATATCAGGTAACTAGCCTGTACCGAAATGGATTCACAGCTGAAGATGTATTTTTATATGCCAGTAAATGCCTATCAAAGAGATCATCGGTAACTACCGTGGATCCACGATATATATATATTATTAGGAAGCCGTTGGGGTCAGTCACGGCTAATACAAGAGGTAACTCAAGTATCGATGCCTAAGTAACTTTACATGCCTTGAAGGTATTTAGTAGGAACCTGCACCTACGTTCTATTATGATTCGTTGATGAGGACTTCTTTATATATGAAAATACTAAAGAGCGGGATCTTAGATACTACCAAGTATCATGAGAATCTCCTGTCCTTGAGGAAAGGTCAACCTTGATCAATATAACATTGTACTTAATCTACTTCATGACCTTTATGACTATTGATGTAATCACTCAGAGACCTGGTCAGAATTTACTTGAGGATTCTTCTGAGATTATTTATTTGAACTTTTATTGAGAACATGCGTCCACTATCACCATGTTTGAATCACCTATTAACCGTCCACGTTGAATGTATCGTCCCGTATGATGTGATGTTAATAAACCATGTATGAACTTTTCAAGTAACGAGTTTGACTATCATAGTATTGGCACCTGTTGATGTGCCTACGTTGGGTTTGCATCTTACTGCACCAAGATTTTATAGATTCGCGAAATCAGCACGATTGACACCAAACACTATCAACCATCAATTACATATCCACCACCAATAGTAGCAACAACAAGATACAGGGTCCAACAGTATGATAGTCAAACTCGTTACTTGAAAAGTTCATACATGGTTTATTAACATCACATCATACGGGACGATACATTCAACGTGGACGGTTAATAGGTGATTCAAACATGGTGATAGTGGACGCATGTCCTCAATAAAAGTTCAAATAAATAATCTCAGAAGAATCCTCAAGTAAATTCTGACCAGGTCTCTGAGTGATTACATCAATAGTCATAAAGGTCATGAAGTAGATTAAGTACAATGTTATATTGATCAAGGTTGACCTTTCCTCAAGGACAGGAGATTCTCATGATACTTGGTAGTATCTAAGATCCCGCTCTTTAGTATTTTCATATATAAAGAAGTCCTCATCAACGAATCATAATAGAACGTAGGTGCAGGTTCCTACTAAATACCTTGCATCCCGTTCTCTATGTGTCACGGAAGTTAACTCCAACTGAACAGAATTATTCAGTTTTAGATAAAGAACTTCTCGGGCTTGTTTGGTCAATAAATAAACTGCAAAGATATCTGCTTGGATCACACTTTATTGTGGAATCAGACCAAAAAGCTCTTACTGCACTCAACACAAAGGACGTAAAATCTGCCAAATCTACCAGGTATGCGATCGCGTTACAACCATTTAATTTCACGATTCGATCCATACCTGGCACACAGAATGTTCTCGCTGACATCTTGTCAAGATGTCCGAATGAATCGAGTTAACAGCTACGCACTAAAGACAACTGAACTTGGACACTGACAGTTCGTCGAGTGTAACTTTTTACGTGTGATACCTCGATTATAAGAGTCATTAACATTCATTCAAGTGAAATCTACAATGCTTATGTATCAAAATAACATGGAACCTTAAGGTATATGACTATCCTTGTGAGAATAACATTCACTTAATTATGACATTGAAAAGATAATAACGTTGGAAAAGGATTGTATTTTCTCACCGAAATAACATTTCTACCACTCTGATTTCTTCGTGGAACTGAGTTTGTTATATTATAAACTGTTTACTAACAGGAAAATGGAACTTTCGGTATTTAAGTAATTAATAACATTATTAGGGTGAAATAAATGAATTAATTAGATTATTAAACTTAGATACTTAGTTAGTTAAAATAATGATTAATGTAATTAACTATACAATATTTAAGTGAATTTATCAATAGTTGTATTTAAGCACATTGATTTAACATTAGTACTTTCATTAGTACCTCAAAAGGACTTAGACACACAGTTAAGTGCGTTGTTCATATACGTGTTTAAATTGTATTCTTTCATTTTTATTCATTTTTTCACTTGTCATTTTAAATGCATATCCATCACTTTTCTGTTTATTCATTGGTTTCTCATCATTTCTTTGTATTTGCGTTTACATTTGTTTTAATTCAATATTTCTAATATGATATTTCATTTCATTGACCACATTGTACCAAAGGTGTGCAATTGTGGATGTATGCTTTTATGCATACCTTTTGTTGTTTGAGTTAACTGGAATTTCATATTTTATTATTTTTATCATGATATATTGGTAAAATAGGAATATGTAAACTTGACTTACCTCTAGTGCCGGTATTAAAGAAAAAAATTAATATAATTAATTTTTTGGGGGGGATTGGTAAGGAATCTGTAGAGCCCTTTTCGTAGACCTCTGCACTCCTTTATAGATGAAGGTAGTCTTATATTATTAATATGTTGTCCTACCAGTAATAAACTTAACGCACCGACTTACATGAGAGTAAGTCTTATTGGTGAGTTTGATTTCATTAGCGCACGGTTGTGCACTAAGGCGTATAGGGGGTTATCCTGTCCGCACGTGTATCTAGACAGTCAGTTGACGTCATCTGTGGGTTTGAGAAGCAAGAATCCCAAGTCCTACAAAGGAAGCTTTGGGAGTTCGAAACCCGTGTTTTTGAGTAAAGTATTGATGTTTTAGACCCGGTCCTGCGGATTAGCAGTCGTAGCCGGTAGTCGTCCACGTGAGTGTTCATTCGTTGGAAGAACCACGTATGTATTTATTATAATAATAATGATTGTTCTGCAAAGTCGTGAGCATCTAGTCGATATCAGGTAACTAGCCTGTACCGAAATGGATTCACAGCTGAAGATGTATTTTTATATGCCAGTAAATGCCTATCAAAGAGATCATCGGTAACTAGCGTGGATCTACGATATATATATATATTATTAGGAAGCCGTTGGGGTCAGTCACGGCTAATACAAGAGGTAACTCAAGTATCGATGCCTAAGTAACTTTACATGCCTTGAAGGTATTTAGTAGGAACCTGCACCTACGTTCTATTATGATTCGTTGATGAGGACTTCTTTATATATGAAAATACTAAAGAGCGGGATCTTAGATACTACCAAGTATCATGAGAATCTCCTGTCCTTGAGGAAAGGTCAACCTTGATCAATATAACATTGTACTTAATCTACTTCATGACCTTTATGACTATTGATGTAATCACTCAGAGACCTGGTCAGAATTTACTTGAGGATTCTTCTGAGATTATTTATTTGAACTTTTATTGAGGACATGCGTCCACTATCACCATGTTTGAATCACCTATTAACCGTCCACGTTGAATGTATCGTCCCGTATGATGTGATGTTAATAAACCATGTATGAACTTTTCAAGTAACGAGTTTGACTATCATAGTATTGGCACCTGTTGATGTGCCTACGTTGGGTTTGCATCTTACTGCACCAAGATTTTATAGATTCGCGAAATCAGCACGATTGACACCAAACACTATCAACCATCAATTACATATCCACCACCAATAGTAGCAACAACAAGATACAGGGTCCAACAATTACATATACGCGTCTGTGATCTAAATAGGTTATTGTACAGATACGCGTTTGTAATTTAGATAAGTTGTTGTACAGACAGACGTCTGTGACCTAGATAAGTGGTTTTACAGATACACGTCTGTGACCTAGATAAGTGGTTGCACAGATACGCGTGTGTGACCTAGATAGGTATTTGTACAGATACGCGTATGTGACCTAGATAAGTTGTACAAATACGCGTCTGTGACCTAGTTAAATTGTTATTGGGTGATCGTCAAACTTTTTTTACCACACCTATGTGATTTAATAGTATTCATATTCTTTTCTCTCCTTCACGCTGTACTTAATTATTCAGCTGATAAAGGATCGTACTCTGGATGATGATGCCATAGTATTCACTGATCTGTCTGTGCTCCGTGGTGAGAAATCAGGACTGGGCTTCTTGGTTTAAGTAATACGCAAAGGCGTTACTGAACAGAGCAGATCTCACATGAGAAAACACAGAAGCTAGATACTACTGCCGTAAGGTACATCCCATCGTAACTGTAACTTACAGGTTAGTCCACTTTATCGTGAACTCTCTGGTTGAAATTCTGACAGAGAACCCTGAGAAATACAGGTTCACCATGGGTGTAGTTTCATGTGGCATATAGTACATTTCAAGAGCCTGCCACAACATCTAGTATGGGACTGATCCTTATGCTATAGCGAGATCCAACCAGATTAGATGGGTATTTGTTCTGTGAGATCTATCGGGGGAACCATCCTGGTGGTCTTCTCCAGGTATCATTCCATTTAGCGCCAGTCTTTCCATAACATTAATGTCTCCAGTCTTGTTTATCATTTGTTTTGTTGACTTTATTCCATGCTACGATGTCGGGGTGTCCAGTATCATCTCTTTTTTTCCGTCCTCTTGTTCTTTTTCCTTCAATTTTTCCTGTCGTTACAAAGCGTTTCAGCTTTCATATTCTCATACAAAATCCCCAGAATATGGTTAGCCGCTTCTAATAAAATTTAAGAGCTTCCCATGAGCAATGGCTTCTTTCAGGACTAACATATTGTTGATAAATCTGTTAAGTAGGTAAGGGGCAATACAAAAATATATTGCAGCTAGCTTTCTATGTCGTAAACAAATAATAATAATAAAAGAGGCAGCTGTAAAGTTGATAAGAGAAAGTTGAAACAAAAATTGTTTTGGAGTCTGTTTTTACAAATTAACAAAATATTCTCCACATTTCTAGTGTACTGGGAATTTGGGAAATTTCTTCTTCTTTATCTTTGAAGTCTCCAAGGAGATTAAACCTTCAAAAACTTACGCCAAGTCTTCCTGTCATGCTCCAACGGCCCAAAGTCTTTCCATGTCTTTGTCATCCCCTTCGTTGTTGTGGCTGGTCGTTTAAAGGAATAGAATGACTGTAAAAATAGAATGACTGTCAAAATAGAATGACTGTAAAAATAGAATGAATTAAAGGACGTATCAAATCTATCCCTGGATG
This sequence comes from Oreohelix idahoensis, assembly GCA_024509875.1. Taxonomy (NCBI): domain Eukaryota; kingdom Metazoa; phylum Mollusca; class Gastropoda; order Stylommatophora; family Oreohelicidae; genus Oreohelix; species Oreohelix idahoensis. The sequence goes on along the minus strand of JAMPIV010001563.1, from coordinate 244,477 downwards.
ACCCACTAAATAAGGCTCGTAATAATGGGCAAAGGTTTTCCTAAGATAGTGAGTTTCAGAAAGAAAGATAGGGAAGAAAATACAACAACTTAAATTCCTCCTGCACATGAAAGAAACAGTGATGATTTCAATAGGAGATTAGTTCTCAAGAGGGGTCCCACAATATCAACTGCTACAGGTTCAAAAGGAGTGTCTACAATGGGCATCTCACCTAGTGTAGCTGACTGAGTCAAGTGTTTCGGTACCACTCTCTGGCACTCAGGACAAGACATGACAGATCGCTGAATATCAGCATTAATTCCTGGCCAATAGTAGTGGGCCGCTATCCGTTGTATAGTCGCTCCTTGTCCCATGTGATCACCATATGCTGTGACCCATTTACAATATTCGGGTTCTGTAAGAGAAAGGAACTACAAGTTGTCCGTTCTCTTGTATTCCTTTTCCAGCCCGGCGATGCAATAATCCCTTTTTCATGTAAAACTCTTTGGGGAGAGGGGGATTGTGTGCAGTAGGAAGTTTTTAAAGCAGGATGCCAGGGAAAGGTCTTACTCTTGAGCCTTTATTATCTCATCGGGGAGGGAATTCAGCTGAGTGTTCGTATCCTTTTCCTTCCATGCTTGTTCTCTTGTTTGCATTGCAGCAACAACGAGAGGTTGGGCTGGTTCGCCGATAAAAACGTATCTACACCCCAGTATTAAGTCGTAAATGGGGGTCGTCCATAACAGCTGAAGTTATGTGTCCCGAAACAAAGCGAGATTCCACATAAATTGTAGCCACTGGATGTGACATAAGAGGACCTGCTTTAGTGGGCTGTTGTATTTCCAGAAATTCCACCCTCTCTTCTGTCACCTGGCCAAGGTCGACAAAAGAAGAGGAAGCTACGGCACTATAGGACAGTCCCGTGTCATAAAGGAACTGGATTTTCCTGCCACTACACATTATCGTGTCAATGACTGGCGGTCGGGTTGTCACTATGTGTTTCATTCGAGGCTTCCTTACTCCGTTTTTCTGTTTGCATGCAAACGGCGTGGTGAGTTTTGGTTGGCTACACTCTTGCATGCTGTGCATATTGGTTTGGCACAGTTTGCAACATTTTCCCCCATCCCATGGAGATTAATCGTCTGTTGAGATATTCTTGTGTTTTTCTCAGGCCTGTTGTGTGTCTTATGTGCAGTAGCAAATTGTCGTTCCTGAGAGTCGGGTGCCGTACGGAAGCCATGCTTTGAAGGAAGGTTTAAGAACTTTTTTCTTGCTGGCGGATTCTCATAGAGGTCTAGCTGAAATCTTTCTGCGTGTGTTACAATGGAATCTAGATTTTCCGCCCCACCCTCGGTCAAAAATTTCCTCATATTTGTTTTCATTGTGTCTTTCAATTAGACACAATTCCTGTAGACCCTCAAATGTCAGAGAAGTGTTGTTTAAGGTACACCACTTCTGTACGTACGTCTCCAACCTATCCGCGAATTGACTATAACTTTTTCCTGATTCCTTTTCTGGCAAAACGAAACTTTCGTCTAAACGCTTTCGAATCCATCTCATACTGTAAAAGCAGGGCATTTTTGAGTGCATCATAATTGTTCTGCTCACTTACTGCCAGCTTGATACACACATCGTGCGTCGGTGCTCTTAACCACTAGGACAGCTTCAAGTTCCATGTATCCCGTTGTAACCGAAATGACAACGCCGATTTCTCAAACCTGCTGAGATAATTACCCATGCCTTCTACTCTCTCTACAAAGGCTTCAAGACGGAATGTCATAGCTCCAGCTGGAACTGCATTGTCATCTGATCTAGGAGATCCACCTGCAGAGTTTGCATTTCTGCTATTAATTTTCAACTCTATATTTCGTCGTTGAGTCAATGTTTCTGAATGTTTTATTTTTAACTCATGCTCTCTCTCTCTCTCTCTCTCTCTCTCTCTCTCTCTCTCTCTCTCTCTCTCTTTCTTTCTTTCTCTAAAACTTGCCTTTTTCTTTTGTTGTAGCTGCTCTTTCTTTTTTCTCTTTCTATCTCTATAGCTGCTCTTTCTTTTTCTAACGCAGCTTGTTCTTTTTCCATCTCCATGTATCGGTCCATCTCCTTTTATATAATTATGAATATCTACCCCGATTCTTCTTCTTCTTCTTTCGTTCGCTTGAAGTATATTGCCTATATCTGCAATGTTGTTTCTTGTATAAACTTCACTGTCTTTTGTAGTTTATACAGAGGTCCGTATAGTTTTGCTTCCAGTGTTGTTTCTCTGGGCCAGTGGGTTTGCCTCAATATATCATATTCGGGGCAATCTTGAAGTACGTGCTCCGCAGTCTGGGGGGCCTGTACACATGGCTGAATTGCCAATCTTGAATGTTGTATACATGTGGCTGCGGAGTCGGTTGTGTCCTGTTCTGAGGCGGTTGTGTCCTGTTCTGAGGCGCAGAATGACAATTTGTTCTGATCTGTTCATAGCTTGGTAGTCATCCTGTGCTGGTGTTGGTGGCTTTCTGATTGATTTGATCATCTTTTTCTTCTGATGGTACGTAACTGGTACATCTGGTTGCTTGTCTGCAGCACCTTCTTTAGCCAGTCCGTCCGCTCTCTCGTTTCCTGGTATTCCACAATGAGACAGTATCCACTGCATGGCGACCCCGCGCTGGTTGCACAGTTCAGAAAGTAGGGTTTGTATACTGTCACAGATGGAAATAGTGCAGCAGTGATCATCCACTTTTGCCCCTCCCCATCTAGTTTATTTTTTGCTACAGGAACGCCGAATTCACAAGTGCAATTAACAACGTGAGCCGTTTGGCAATTAAGCACGGTGGAACACAGAGAGAGCGCGGAGCATGGCGTAATAGATTCTTTGATCAGGGGCGATGTTAAGTCTGAGACGGACCTTGAATTGTAAAACTTTCAGGGGAATTAATTGCGTAGCTGATATTCGGCAAGGCGGAGATGATGAAATTCAAGCCAGTGAGGTTGTCGGCGGCAGAGGTGGTAAAATTACCTTTGATTCAAGAATCGAACGGCAAATGGGCTCGGGTCTGGCAGCAGGTGTGACTTTCGCATTAAAGAGCTATAGAACGGAATTTACGGATATATACCTTGTCTCTCCGATAGCCATGATCAGTTGTTCAGAAATCTTTCTGAAATTCACTTGCTCGATATCTTAGATTTCTCGTACAGAGTAAAAATTATTAGATTTTCGTGGAGTGTTTCATTTTTCTGATTGCGGTAATTTATATACTAGCCTTTAAGTGTTTTAGTGTGTTTAAAGTTTTCATTACATTTCACTGAGATTTTCTGTGCTAATTAAATAACATATAGCTAAATCTTTTTCAGCCGTAAAGTGAATTTAATTACTCGCTATTTCCTAGTAAGAGATGTTTTAAATTGACTTGTACATACATTAAATAACTGTCTACTGACGGTATATATTATTTACTTCTATCCATTCTATGTAAATTTTATAAATGACTAGTGTTCATATCACGCGTTAAAAAACATAGGATTAGCTAGTCACGTATGTTTTAAATCTAATTTATAACGGAGTGGTGAAGAGTTCCTATTTTAACACGTGTTAGATATGATATTGATAATTTGGTTAAATGGTTATATTTTCTGTCCTAAAATCTAGGCTGATCAACCTGAGTACTAGCGCTTTTTTTATGGCCATATGAACTTATGATCATACGAACTTATAATATTATAAGCATCCAGGGATATTTAATATTGATGAGCTTCTTGCTGTGACCTGTGTGGTCCAATTTTCCTCATTTTCATGAGATAAACCAGAATAGAACCATCAAATTATAATATTAACTGGACCAGAACTATTATCAGATTCACTTATATCAATCTTCTTCTTCTTCTTCTTCTTCCTCGTTCGCCTTCAGACTTCCACATTTATGATTCTAATAAAGGCAGTAGTCAACCCAAGGCTCCCAACATCTCCAAACAGTTTTTTGTTGACAGAAGTGGGTTGTTGGCATATGCTACTCCGTTCATTACTGTAGGTTGGGCAGTATTGCAGCAGGTGTTCGACTGTCATTGGGCTGGTACCGCAGGTGCAGAGATCTGTTGCACCAATTTTGTATTTGTGGTACAGATGGTATCTCAATCTGTTGTGACCAGTGCGTACCCGAAAAATGATGACCTGTTCTTTTCTGGATAGTTGATGATATGCATCATTTTTCAAATGTCCCGGGTGCTCTCTTTCCCATTTGGACTTGAATGTAGCCTTTATAGTAGTCTTTGCCGTTGCGTAAGTTGTCTCTATATCATTTTGTTGTAAGGCACCTCCTTCCTTAGCAAGTCTATCTGCCTCCTCATTTCCTGGTATGTTGCAATGGGCTGGTATCCACTGGATAGTGCACTTCTTGAAGCATTCGGCCAGTCTTTCAAGGGAGATTATCAGATCTTTCAATCCTTTAGTTTGGTGGCTCTTCAGCGCTGATATTATTGAGAGGGCATCTGAAAAGATTACTATCTGTTTTTCTGCCTGTGCTTTGCATTCAATAAGAGTTTCAGCTGCCTGTTTCAGGGCTTCTGCTTCAGCACAGAAGTTATTGCAGTATTTTCCAGTGGCAATTGCCATAGAGTGAATTCTATTCTTTAATTTTATGAGGATGCCGGCACCCCCATTTTCAACTGCATTTGTTGCCGAACCATCAGTATATGCATGTGTCCAAAGCTTTGCTGGAAATGTTTGGTCAATATACTTGGTTGCTATACACTTTCTTTGTGTTTTTGTCTGTGTTCCCTTACCTTCAATGCCTGGAATATCAGATTTTAACTTAGGAAAGCATCTTATTTTCCACAGTGGGATAGTTGAGCTTGTTGGGATTTTCTTTGCAACTGAGCTTGCTAGTATGGTATTATTGTTAATTTTTTCTTTTGCTTGGGCGACAAAGTTAGTTCGCTTGAGCATGCCTCTTCCTAGCCTATTCATTCTTTGGTACATGGGGTGTCCTTCGAGCCTCTTAAATTTTTCAGCTTGTTTTAAGACTCTGCTGTCACGTCTATCCTCCATTGACTGTAGCCCTGTGATGTTTTCCATATGGTTGATTTGTGTAGACTTTAGGGCCCCTGTTATAATACGTGCTGCTTGGTTTTGGAGTCTGTTTATTCTGTCAAAATTTGACTTTGCTGCCGTCGACCAAGCTGTGATGCCATATTCCATAGCAGGTCTGACTCTGCCTGTGTACAGCTTTTTGAGGATATTCTCATCAGCACCCCATGTGGTACCTGCTAACTTTTTCATGATGGCCATGCGAAGTTTTGCCCTTAGCTGTATTTTGTTAATCTGTGATTTCCATGTCATTCGGCGGTCTAGTGTGATTCCTAAGTATGTTGGTGTTTCATCTTCTCGTACTGCCTGCCCATTTAGTTGCAGCTTTGCTTGCTGTGGTTTATTTGACAAGGTAAAAATAGTTTGTGTAGTTTTTTGTTCATTTATTTTGAGCAACCACTTTTTGGACCAACTTTCAAGGGCTAGCAGTGAATCCTGCATGCGCACTCTTGCTGTGGTGATGTATTGTTCTGAAGTCCACATGGCCAGGTCATCAGCGTAGAGGGAGTTGTGGACATTCTTGTGGATGTTTTCTGTTATATCATTTATATATATGAGGAAGAGTGTTGGGGAAAGGACCCCACCCTGTGGAACTCCATGTTCCATTGTAGTCTTTTTGCTTAACTGTCCGTGCACCTGCACTCTAGCTGTTCTGTTTGTTAGATAGTTGCTGATCCAGTTATACATTCTTCCACAGACTCCATATTTAAGCATTTTAACTCTTAGCCCATCTTTCCAAACTTTATCAAATGCTTTCTCCATATCTACCCAGACTGCTAAAGTGTGCTTTCTTTCTTGGAAAGCATCTTCGATTTCCTGTGCAATGTAGGTGACTTGGTCCTCTGTAGACCTATGTTGCCTGAAGCCTGCCTGTTGGTGCAGTAAAATTTGTTTTTCTTCGAGGTGCCAGCTTAATCTGGTATTGATCATTCTCTCCATAAGCTTTCCCGTGCAGCTTAGAAGGCTGATGGGTCTGTAGCTGTTGGGGTCCATTCGGTCTTTGTCCTTTTTGGGGATTGGAACTAGTACTGCTTCTTTCCAGGCTTGTGGTACTATTCCACGCTTCCAGCTATAGTTCATAACCTTGAGGAGTACTTTCTTGGCCTTAGGTCCTAGCTCTTTAAGCATGTCATTTGTTACCCTGTCTTTTCCAGGTGACTTTCTTTGCTTAAGGGATACGATGGCTGCCTCTAGCTCTCTCATGGTGAGGTTTGTTGTCATATGCTCTTCTGGAACAGTTGGTATATTTTGGTAAGTTTCTTGCTCTTTGGAAATTTCCTGTTTTCTGTCCAGTGGAACATTTATCTGGTTCTCAAGTGAGAATTTTTGAGCAAAAACATTAGCTGCCTCTTTCTTTGTGAGTATTTTCTCATTTTGTTGTAGGGCTATTTCCTTATTTTTGCATTCCTCACCATTTAAGACTTTGGCGAGCCTCCATAATTTTCTTCCATCTTTGTCGAGGTTAAGACTTTCTGTTGTTTTGATCCAACTATTTTTGGCTGAACAGTTTAACGTTTTCCTGTATTTTGCAGAGATAGCTTTGTAGGCGAATGTTTGCCTCAACTGTTTTGACCTTTTCTGCTACATCTCTGGCCTCTGTTACCTGTTCTTCCAGTTCATTGAGTTCTTCTGTCCAGTACGGCTTATAATCTTTCCTCGCCCCTCTTGGTATTGATTCTAGGGCAGCTTTCAGAACTGCTTTGTTAAATCCGTCAGCTATTTCTCCAATTCTTTTGTTTTGGGTGTTTATGGAACCACGGTATTCATCTGTCAGTGCTGAGAACTTGTTCCAGTTGGCCTTTTTGTAGTTCCAGCGGGGTAATGGTTTATGGAGGTGGAGTGTATGTTCCATATTGATCATTAATTTGATCGGTTTGTGGTCACTGCCCGCCAATTGGTTGAGCACAATGCGTTCGATCTTATGGTTGATGTCACCTGTTGAGAAGGCAAGGTCGGGTGTCGAGGTCGATTGCCATCTTCTTGAGTAGAAGCTTGGTGTATCATCTGCTCTATTGATGATTTGTAGATTTGAGTCAATCTCCCAGTCCTCTACCTCAATGCCACGGATATCAGCCTTTGTGTAACCCCACCTTTCTGAATGGCTGTTGAAATCACCAACAACTAAGCAGTTGGTGCGCCTAATCTCCATTGTGGCTAGTGAAAGATCTTTATCGGGGGGGGGGGGGGGGTATAGGTTGTATACTCTAACGGTCTGGTCATCTATCGTGATATCAGCTCCTATAATTTCCGCCTGACCGTTTGTAGCAACAGAAAGCTCTCTGCTAGGCAAGGAATTTCTGATTAACATGAGTACTCCTCCCTTGTGTCCCTCTCTATCAAGCAGGAGGGTTTCATATCCTCTTACAGAAAATCTGTGGTTTGTGTTTAGGTGTGTTTCCTGTATGCAGGCTATGTCAATTTGCTCATCATGTAGTTTTTTTGTGAGCGGTAGTTTCTTCCTTAGGACACCTTCTGCATTCCATTGGAGTATATTTAGTGTTCTTTCCTGGGTGTTTTGGCCAGTCGCATTTTCCCTAATATTCTGCGCCCTGGCGGCACGATGCAGAGATAAGTGACTACCAGTAGCTTTGGGTGGATCCCTTCGAGGCAGGGAGTCCGGCACTCTTCCCATCTGGCGGGACTCCTTGGGTCGAGCACTATCTCGTTGAGTCATATTTGTGTCTGTCATCTCATGGCGGTTTGCGTTGCACTATGTTGTGCGCCTTGCGGCCCAGTGCATCCGTCTTCAGCATGCATTTGTTCGGGACTGCTTCCCTAGCCTCTGGTTTTCCGTGACCTTCCTACAAGGCAGCAGTTGTTTTACATCAGAGTTGTCTCTCCTAGGAGAGCTATCTTTCTGGACTAACGAGTCTTTCCTACCTGGGTTTGTGTGAAGTTGTCCTTCTCTTAGGTGGATTGTCAACCAAGACTACATGCTTTATACGAAGTGAAGACATTTGTTGATGACGCCATTATAGTAAAAGCATGTGAAGAAAGCACACGTAATCTTTTGTGAACAGAATTTTCTGACATGACAAGATGGCAGACAATGTCGTTAGCTGAACATTCCAAAATCATGCCCTCATTCAGGTATATACGTAACATGCAGACATTGCATGTAGCACAAAACATGGGGGAAGTCTCCTCACATGAACTTACTGGCTCGTACCAAGTCAATCACTTACGAAAAATTGATATAAAGCGGGAACAAACTCCAACATCTCGAATTACAAACTGCGTCGGACATCTTGAACCGGAAGCATCAATCTCATCAGCCAGATGTGGCGAAATATATTGTCAGCAACATTTGTGTAACTTAACTTAGCATGTAAGCCACCTGAGGCTAAACAACATAGGAACTATATATGTTTTATTCATCCTACGTCGGCGATCACCACGCATGAACCTTACTCCAACCAACTGAAGGCATAGATAACGTATTGTATCCAGGACAAATTAAAACACCGACTCTAGCGACTCCCATGAAATTTGCAGTCAGCAACTACGGCGAGTCTGGGGCTGGATTTGGCAAAACTTAAATTTGACACCGAAACAATTTTCAAACAGATACAGGAAATACCAGGACTGAACATCAGTGGAAGGTCAATAAACAACCTTAGATATGCAGATGATACCGTGTTGTTAGCTGAAAGCGGACAGGAGTTACAAGAACTAGTGAAGCAAGTGAACAGTATAAGTCATGAATATGGACTCGACATTAATATTGAGAAAACAAAAACTATGATAATTAGCAAAACAGACGATTAACCCACATTAAAGATAAGCGTAAATGGGAAAATCCTGGAACAAGTCAAGAGCTACGTATATCTTGGTCATATAATAACAGAAGATGGCAGATGTGAAACAGAAATCAAGAAAAGAATAGGAATGGCCAAAGTTACATTCAACAACATGAAACATATACTGACATCCAAACAGTTATCTCACAAATTAAAACTGAGAATCATAAAGTGTTATATATATATTCTGCATTTCTGTATGGTGCAGAAACATGGACGATGAATAAGCATTTGGAAGAAAGAATTGAGGCTCTTGAAATATGGATATATAGAAGAATGGGGCGTATCTCATGGAAAGAGATGAAAACAAATAAGGAGGTCCTAGAAAATCTAGGTATGAAAAGAGAACTAATGAGGGAGGTCAAAGTTCGGCAGCTAAAATACTTTGGCCACATAAAAAGGCATAACACCTTGCAGAAGACCATAACAGAAGGGAGAGTTGAAAGGAAAGAGTCTATCAGAGTGCACCACCAAGACAAGAGACAGAAGACGTTGGAGATCCATTACAGCCAACCTTCGTTGTGGAGATGGCAACTGATGATGATGATGATGAAATTTGACACTAAATAGTCGTATTACGTATTAGTGTATTTCCTTGGAATGCCTGCGACAACTACTGGGGTAAGCAAAAGTCTGTAAGTGGCCACTGAATGGGTGTGAATTGAATGAACGGAGAAAGAAACTTATGTCTTTTGTTAACATCATATACTTATGTGGTTTCTTCTTTCTTTTTATCTCAATAATCTGAGTAGTCACGGGATAGATTACATTAGGAACCTATTATTTTCCCATACTGACTATTTCATAACCTATTGTTAACTTTTGATCTTTTGGGTTAATTAATCTCTGTTGGGATCGTCTTTTCTTTTCCTTTACCAGAGGGGGAGAACCTATTTGATTAATTTCTTCTTTTGCAATTTTGTCTGTAAACCGTGATCTAGTAGTGTATATGCTTATTGTTGTGATCTTTTATTGATAATAAACTTTATTAAACCTTTAGTTATTGTGTCGGTCAACCCCTATCCATTATATGTTATTCATAGTTTGTTTTCACATTCGTGCGTATTTGTCACTGTTAAGTCCTAATAGTAGTCAAGGGGAGCTTATCAGTAAAATACTTGTAAGTACAGGCGGACCGTTGTTAGCTCCCTTGTTTAGCTGTTTATGTGTTTAAAATAACTTCGCGTATCTTCGCGAATGTTCTGGATGCAGAATGGTCCAGAACGTAGGTAAACGAAATTCATCTCAGGCGCTAAATCCGCGCTGAGATGAATTTTGCGCTGAGCTATTTTTTATGAGGGGAAATTTTTTCGTGACATTCGAATGCTGAGATAGCTTAGAGAAGGAGCTGACGATTATGGTCAGTGTGTCCCGATATGGAGAATAGTTTTGGTGAAAGGGATTTTGATATTGCCTAAGATTTTTCATAAAGCCGTGGATATAAAGGCTGATATATGTATTCTGCAGAATGTGCATTGTTAAAGATTTTTTCGGGCCTTGGATTATAGGCCGCTATGTGTTGATATCTCCGATGAGGGAGATTTGTGAAGATCGACAGATTATTATTATAGGGAAGGTGTTTTTCTCCCATGAGTTATGTTGAGTCTGAAGATTTGGTGTTCATGAGATGTATCCTATTTTTGCTGTGCACTGTAACCTGTGACAATGTACTTGGTGATGTCTTCGTGTCTGTGGAGTATTAAAACAGTGTAGAACGATTAGGAGTTTCAACCTTTTCCTGACTCCTACATGTGCGTTGGTGTGTGTGTGTGACTATTGTTGACTTTCGTTAGAACTACATGCATTCGCGCTCACTGATGTCTATACACTCACACACCTGGTCGGCCACCTGTAAGCCCGACGAATGTTGATGTGCCTTCATCAACGCACCTATAATAACAGAACATTTACCTCCTTCTTGAACATTGCCATGAACCACGAGTAATCATTATTAGCTGTATGTACCCGGCGTTGCCCGGAAGCCTCTCAACCCCCCCCCCCCCCCCCAACAGTACCAGAGTTATCAGTCACAGAATTGTGAGCATTTGAGTGTAGTGTAACTTGTAATTTTAATACAAGGAGAGAAAGTGCGTCTGATTTAAATATCGTCGTCCAGATAGGCTGGATTAGATAAATTATTCTATCCAGAGACTGTCCTTTCTTTTACACGATCACCTCGTGATAAAACAATTTCTTACCTCTTACTTTCACATTGTCATCACTATCACCTCTGCTCAGACAGGACTATAAACATCTATTACCTATCTGATAAAATCTACGACATATACCTGGCAATTTTCTGGACTGAAGTGCTTGGAGTGCTGATCTTGCATCTGTCAGGAATACTACAGGCTGTGGACCGAGATTGGTGTTCAACAGTTTCTCAGTTGCCACTTTGATTGCCTAGATTTCTGCATCATAGTTGTTACAGAATTTCCCCGTTTGTACTCTGATCGTATCCCTAGTGTTGTTTGGGTATTCTATGTACACTCCTGCTCCTCCATTCTTTACTGCATTCTGTGCTGACTCATCCGTGTATTCTCGGACCCAGAGGTCCTGTGGGTATTCATCATCAAGAATGGCTTGGCATACAGAGGAACTTTTCTGCCTGTGTTAGCACTTTCGTGTCTCTGCGTTCTCTCAGTGCTTGTATCCTCCCCATTTTCTCCATCTCCACTATAGGCGTTGATTTCATTGCCCCCGTGATGACCCTAAGCGCTTGGTTTCGCACCTTATCTAGCTCCTGTAATGTGGTGTTTGATGCTGGACACCATGCAGCTGACCCATATTCCAGGTGTGGTCGTATGCCCTGCTGGTAAACTTTACTAAGTATTTTCCCGCTGGCTCCCCATGTGGTTCCACTTAGTTTTCTCAGGATGGCTAACTTCCTCCTGACCTTTGTTGCTGCCTTGTTGATGTGCTGCTTCCATGTCAGCCTATTATCGAATGTAACTCCGAGATAGGTGGGTTGTTTATCTTCTCTCAGGACCTCTTCGTTTATCTTGATGACACCAGCTTTTTGTTTGGGAGAGAGGGTGAAAAGCCTAGTGCTACACTTGTCTGTGTTGATGCTGACACACCATCTATTTGCCCATGAGGTTAAGGCATCTATAGCTCGTTGTAGCAGTTTGGTGGCCACTGTTGCATGCTCATCTGTGCACCATATTACCAGGTCATCAGCGCACATTGCCACTTTCATTCCACGTGGTAGTTCAGCAACCAGGTGGTTGATGTAGACTAAGGAAAGTGTGGGGAACAGAATCTTCCCTGAGGGACGCCATGACGCAGTAGAATTTTCTTACTCTTGAGGCCATCTAGTTGTACTCGGGCTCTTCTGTTATGCAAGTATGCTTTCACCCATTTGTACATCTTACCATTCACTCTACAATTTCTCAGTTTCTTCAGAAGCCTTTCTTTCCAAACCTTGTCAAATGCTTTCCTTAGATCTATCCATGCTGCTAGTACCAGTTTCTTATCTTGGAACGCATCCTCAATCTCTTGGGAAAGGTAAGTTGCCTGATCTTTGGTAGAGTAACACTGCCTAAAGCCCGCCTGCTGTGGTACAAGAAGGTTTTCACTTTCAAGGCACCACTGTAGCCTGAGGTTGATGATATGTTCCATTGTTTTGCAGAGACAGCTTTTAAGGCTGATTGGTCTGTAGCTGGAGGCCGTGGAACTGTCTTTTCCTGGTTTTAGGAGTGGTATCATGATTCCTTGGACACTCCATCAACTCCTGGCGACTTTCTCATTTTCAATTTGGATACTGCAAGCTCCAGTTCTCTGAATGTGATTGGTGCCTCCATAACTTCAGGTATGGTTCCATCTCGTCCTGCATATTGTTGTTTCTCACGAGTCTCCTGTTGCTTCTCTGGGCTAACTTCGATGTTTTTGTCTTTAGCAAAGGAGTCTGCAAAGTGATCAGCTGCCTGTTTTCCCATGAAGATATTTCCATCTTTGTACAGTGCAATCTTTGAGTTTTTCCCTGTACCCTCATCATTAAGTTGTTTTACCAGCTTCCACAGTTTCCTTGTATCTCTTTCGAAATTCAAGGACTCTGTTTTCTCCTTCCAGCATCTCCGCCTGGCCTGGAACTTGGCCTTTTGAAATTTGGCCTTAGCTTGCTGGTAGTTATTGTGGTGTTCTTGGCATGGACTGGTCTCTGCCTGCTTTCGAGATGTTTCCACATCGTTGTGCAGCTGCTCTAGTTCACCATTCCAGTATGGTTTGTAGTGCTTACGAGCCCCTCTAGGTATTGTTTCACGAGCAGCCTGTAATATGCATCTGCTGAATTCATCGACTAGCTTATTGATGTCTACAGTCTTTGTCTACAGTCAGATCTCTAGCCAGTATACTGGTACGATGCTGGTACATTGTCCAGTCTGCCTTCTTGTAGTTCACCTAGAGATAGTGCTGCTCTCCTTGACAAGTTCATTTTCCACAATTAGGAAGATTGGCCGGTGGTCGCTGCCTCCAAGTTGTTTCCCTACAACGCGTGTGGTGTTCCACTCCAGGCCGGGTGAGTGGAATGCCAGGTCTGGTGTAGAGGTGGTGTGCCATGATCTCGAGTAGAAGGTTGGTGGGTCGATTGGCTGGTTAATCAGGATAAGCCCATTGTCATCCTGCCAGTTTTCAAGCTCCTCGCCTCTCCTGTCCATGTGATCATAGCCCCAGCTCTGTGAGTGGCTGTTGAAGTCTCCACATTCAATCAGTCTTTCTTTTGCTGGGATTGTGTCTAGTGCCAGTGGGCGGTCGCTCGGACAGTAGTAGTTGAGCAGGTGGAAGTCTGTACTTTCTGTCCTGAGATGTAGCATCTGGTATTCCGCCCCCTCCATATATGTTTCAAGCTGACATGCACTGATGTTATTACTCACGAGTGTCAGTATTCCACCCTTTCGCCTGTCTATTCGGTCAGATCGGTAGCACTGGTAGCCTCTGATTTTGAAGGCTATGTCCTTGTTGAGGTGGGTTTCTTGCAAGCAGCATACATTTACTTGCTCTTCATTCAAGATATTTTCGAGCTCTAATTTTTTGCTGAAGCCGTCTTTTTTACTGTTGACGCCTTCAGCACTCCAGTGCATTATTTTGTGGTCTTTGCTTGGCCAGTAGCTCTATTCTCATGCCTCCTGGCTCCACGGGGTAATTGAGAAGGACCCCAGTAGTGGGGGTTGGGCCCTTTTGAGGCAGAGGGCCCGGCACTGCGCCTCCCTGGGTGTCCGTCACACGGCGAGTGCCATTACATTTTGTAGATATAGTCATATTTCCATTGCGCGTGTGCGTGGCATCCTGATTGCTGTGGTGCGCCTCTTGGCTGGTTGCCTCCGTCTTCAGCACATTGACTTGCTAGGGCAGACTGTGGTCTTGCTCGAGTGCAGGAGGGCCTGGCCAGTCTTGGTTTTTCGGCCGCTGATGGCTGTACTTGAGCCCCATCTCCACGTCAAGGAGCTGGCCTAAATGGGGATCTACCCCGATAACCCAGTTTCCTTTCCACACTCTATTACAGAAGAACGCATCTTTGCTGTTTCAGCTATTAGCATGTTTTCTTACCTTCGTGTGTAAATTATAAAGACCCAAAATAACCAGGCTAAGTAACTCTATATAATTCTAAAACAGAATATAGAACTGCAACAAATTCCTGTCTAACATCTAACTACTTAACCAAGTAGACAATTTGTAATTATTAACAAATTGCAGGGAACCACACCTTCTCCTACTTGAGGTGTGTGTGTGTCTCAAATGAATACTAATATGTAGTGAACACTAGGAATGACAGTATGATTCATATTACAAACCTAACATGAAACATTCAATTTACACAAAGATGCCACGACTAAGATACTCTGATGTAGATATAACACAAGGATATAATACCAATGCAAATCTTATAATAGACAATCCAGTTAGGCTATCTAGGGTATTACATTTTCAATCCCAGAGTGGGAGCCGCGCTAGCGTAGTGGTTACAACACCGCTCTGGCGACTGGGTGATACAGGATCAAACCCGGGCGACGGCATTTGAGGATTTTTCGTCGACCGGGATTTGGACTGGATTAACTCGAGACCTGGCGAGGACATTTGAAGGAGTGTCGTCGACCAGGGACTGGCGGCTCCTGAGCCGACCCAGCTGCAATGGGTACCTCCGAAATCGGCGAGTATTTGCCTGAATGGCGAGGGACACCTGTCTCTGTACAAGAAATAAAGGGATACTCACGTAAAATCAATGTCAGGTTAGACATAAATAATAACCTGAGATTTCGCCTCGAGTATTAGCGGGCGTACGAAAAAAAAAATCCCAGAGTGCGCCCTCAGTTTTTGGCTGGTCTTTTAAAGGAATAGAAGGACGGTAGAAATAGAATGTATTAAAGGACGTATAAAATCTTTCCCTGAATGACCCACTGAATATGGCTCGTAATAATGGGCAAAGGTTTCCCTAAGATTGTGAGTTTCAAAATGAAAGACAGGGAAGAAAATACAGCAACTTAAATTCCCCCTGCATAAATAGTGATAATTTCAAGGGGGATTTGGTTTACTGGCCACCTTGATTCTTCCCATACGTGTTTGTGACGAAATGGGTTATAAATTGTGGGCACTTGGATGGAGCTACCATCCCTCCTATTTCTTTCTGATTTTTGGCGCGCCCATTTTTCTTCTTTTCGTGCTTCTGTAGATATAAGCGGAGTAATGGACTTGTCATTCTTGAATCCGATTGGTTCTCTCCCCTTAGTCTGTAAGGATGGTAGGAGATAATTGACGCATCCACGGCGGCATCATGCTTTAGAGCTCTTGTGACCACGAGTCAGAAGACCGACACGCAGTTTGAGAGGGAGCGGCAAAAAGTTCCCGAGTTTTTGACACCAGGGAAAGCTCTTGCCTTCGTGTGTCGGCGGTTAGAACCTATTACGACATATATTGGCGATTTCTTTCTTTTTGCACGTAAACACTGTAAACTGTTCCAGGAGTTCCGTCATGTTACGTGGCAGCCCGAGCGAAAGAGCGACGTGTCCGAAGACACCCGCGCTGTTGAGATGACGGTCACCTAATCTGCTCTGTGCTTTGATGCTAGGGAAATTCTGGGACTCTCTATGCGTAACAAGCTTTACTCTGTTACGCTAATTCTTGTGTAGCTTGTCGCCAGGAGAATTCTCTGGGTAATTCTTACTACTGTTTTCGATATTCTCTTCGTAGATTTTAAGCCAGGTGTTCGAACAACTAAGGCCTATTCCTACTATATAATTGATTCTCTTCTGCTTCTAAATTGCTCAGTCCTAAAATTTCCTGTCGTGAGAAGGCAGAGACCTAGTATTAGCTTGCCAGCTTATTAGAATGGGGACATTCTGTACTGATCTCGGTAAGCCTCCTTAAGTATTTGGTAGTTATTTAGTTTTTTCGTGGGTATTAGCCGTAGTCCGATAAGTTCATTAAAGTGAGTTCGAGACATTATTAACGTTCGGCTATCGCTCTACTACACCAAGAAGCTATAGCTAGTTCTTGTATAGGAAGTTGTGGTTGTATGCCTATTACGGGGTTTTATTTTGAAGCCTAATGGTTGTGTACTTTTAGATGCTTCATGAAAGTTTTGAGAACCCCTCTTATGCACAGAGTATATATATATATAAAATGTGTTTCATTAAAGGAATAAGAGGGCACCTAAGGGTAACTTTGTAATTAAGCGTTAAGTGAAGAGAATTCTTTTAACACAGAGGGTAACAATAAGATATTTTCTTGGTTTTACAGTCTCTGTAGTGTATAATTTTTCCTACCTGTAAGGTTGTATTAATTGATTACATGTGTACTGTATGGTTACTTTTAACTCAGTTAAAGATTTCCCAACAGCAGCCTTATATGTTGTGTAATATAGATGCTTGTAAATGTAATGAGACTATATGTACTACAACCAGCGTGGCGATTGTGTTTTAGACCAAACTGACCTATGTTATAAGGCCAGTTCTGCACCAGCTAACGGCAAGGTTGTTTACATGCCTAAAACCCTCCCAGCGTCAGTCGCGGTTAACCTGATTATGCAAAGTTGCGAGGTTAGCAATACGCCTGCCCGGCCCGTATCTGCTCGCTTGTCTGGTTAACGGTCAGTGAGAGAGAGAGAGCGAGAGAGAGAGCGAGCGGGGGATGATGAAACTGTGGGACCAGGTCAGCCCTGGACAGCAGATAATTTTGAGAAGGAACGGGTTGTATAAAAGTTAAACTGTGCCTGTGTATGCACTGGCCTTGTTTAATTTTGCACCATTTTATGATTTATTTTGACGAGATGATAAGTGTTTTTGAAAATGTGTTATTACAGCAATACCTGGTCAACTCCGACAGAGTTCTGAGTCATCAGTTTGAAATTACCTTCCTGTCTTCCTATAAGGCCCTTTACATCGGGGTAGTCCTCAACGTATTGCAATGGTGGTTCTTCAGTCCGACTTCTTATTACGGGTCCAGTCGGTTAATTTCCCCTTGCTGGGAACAACTGCCAACGCCTACTCGCAAAACAAGTGGAGCGCCCTGCTCCACAGGCGTCATGTGCATTCACCTTCTAAATAATTGCGCGCGCCTTCCTAAGAGTGGCGGGCCTTTGTACGAATGGAGGAATTACTTTTTTAGCGTCTCATTAAATCTGAAGTGCACGCATTGATTACCTCGGGGTTTTATTTGAGATCTACATCACCTTGTCTGGGTAGAGACCTAGCCTTGGGCCCATTATTTCGTTCCAGTGGTGGAGTTGGTTCTACGGATTTGCAGCAGTTTAGGGAAAGGAGAGGGTGATCATCGTTCCGGTTAGCGATCCGCCATATGCTGGCTCTATCGCTGACAAGGATAGGTGGGCAGGGTCATTTTGAGGTGTAGGAACTTGTTTGTTTCATGGTTCCTGCTGAAGGATTAGCTTAAACTTCTTCCCAATAACGTCTGGAGTTAAATCAGGGTGGATTAAGCCTAATATTATGTTTGCTAGCCTTGTGGTCACTTGATTAATTTTTTTGTAATGCATGTGTTTGGGTGTATTTGCGTGTGATTTGATATTTCTCGTTCTTTACACGAGAGTCTTTTTTTGGCTGTGGTGAAATAAAAAATAGACCATTTATTAGCGGATCAGACCCTCTTTCTATTCTGTCTTAAACTTAGTTGTTTGTGGAGTCACTAATGTTTACTAAACCTTATCTCCAAGATAAGGTGGGACAGTAGTTAAAACATAGTCATTGCGTGGCAGGAGGGAGAGTCAGTCTCTCTTCTTTACTCCTGATAACTATAAGTCACTCTATCCACATTCAACACCATAACTCATCTATCTTCTCAGTCTTCACTCAGACATTTGTCTTGTCTCATGCGTCACACAGACTTTTGTCTTGTCTAGGCAGACACGTGAAAACCACACGCGACAGTGTCGAAAATAATTGAATCAAATAAGCCCCCGTAAAATAGTAGAAAACAAACTATCAGACACATACATCAATCGATAACAACAATCAATGTACTATACACTGAACACGGAAGGTGCAATGAAAATTACAAAGAAACGTTATTTATTAATGAATGGAAGTATTCTGAATGAATGAATGAAGTTAAACAATTCGAGTAAATAAACAAGTGATGTCTGCGAGTATCTACTGCAAACGCTAGTGTGAGTTTTTTTCTAATTTAACAGAGTTCGTGTCACTACTGTTTCACTATAATTATGTGAAGGAGATTGGTGAGTTCCAGTGCAGATATAAACTTAGCTGAGATGTCCAGCATCGAATCTGCTAATGGTTTCTGACACATGCTGGAAGATGCATGCTGTCACATTAATTAATCCTCAACGATTAATTATTCCTCAATGTCACATCCATTCCTGAGTAACCAATCAACACCGAAATTTAGTCCCAAACTGAACACTGTATTACAAAATGTCATGACACATAAACACAAATACAAACATCCAAAGTAATAATTCGTAATTCTTCCTTCAGAATCGAACAACAAGATTCAGCCATAATATCTAGCCATCTTCTCAGCTCTACACGCAACCTTTCAGTCCCTCTTTTTTAACCCAAAACAAACCACCTCGCATCTCGAACTATCATCCCGTGTTATGACATACAACCCGCACGAGGCAACTCACTTAAAAACCAGACTGACCAGTTTTCATTCGCACTTAACATACTCACAGGCCTAGACAATTTATCGTTCACGCAAACAACCTCTCTTACTTTATCATTTGCCCCACACACACACATTGACCATTAATATCATCGTCAGCATAATAACCATCATTATCCTTACAACATATGCTTGATAACTGTATTACACTGACATCATCATCATCAATGTGACAGTTTCTGGTTTTAGCTTGGTGACGTTAGGCAGCTCACTGTGACTATGCCTTCCTTCCAACGTTCAAAGTCATTTGAGGTCACTTGCTGACTCAGGAAACAAGATCAGGCCTAAGCTTGCCCGGATCTTCCCTTTAACTACAAGGATAAATGGAGATCTTGTGTCTTTCCTGGTTCAAACCACTCAGCAAGAAATCTTTCTAGGCTGGCAAAGATGGATAAATGCTATCTGTTATTCTTGCCTTTATTTTGAATTGGCCCCAGACTTGGCAAAGCAATAGGGAAGAATGAGTGTTCTGTCTCCTCGTGTAAAGAGTTTGTCGTACAAAGAATTTCGCTAGTAATTATGTTGCCTGTGTGTTAGCGTTTTGCATTTCGTGAGACCGAATCTTCTTCTTCTTCCTCGTTCGCCCTGAAAAGGACGGTGGTTGCGTTGTGTCTGTTTACACCGGAGCTGTAATATCTGCACCTTTCGGTCGACACATCCGACTTCTGCACGGCATTTTTTGGGACCGGGTTTGCCTTCCCTCTTCGATCCGTACTCGCTCAGCCAGACTGCACTGCTGCAGACTGTTTCCAGGACCACCACGTGGAGGTGGAGTACGGTCTTGACCAGCTCTGGTTCGCTGATCCTGATGCTAGCAGTCAAGCATTCTCTATTGCTGCATCTTTGGGTCCCAGACCGAATCAGACCTACCATTATTCTAGAAAAAAAAGTATAAGATTTAAGATTTCCTACAAGGTAATAAGATGCTGCATTTAATTAGTACACGACCACTGTAAATGTCAGTAAGAATTTATCGCCGTCTTTATGGGCATTCGCTTACACCAAAACGTCATTACATTAACGGAGCCGTAACGATACTCTTCTGCTATAGAAATAAATACCTAAGGGGCGAAGCCCAGGTGTAGTGCGACTTATGGGAGTTGCTTGGATTTTCCCAGAACGAAAAATGGGTCGAGTTTGCGACAGTTGTGGCGAGATGGATATTGGATAGAAAAGTAGAAAGTAGTTCCCATAAACGGAGAAAAGAGCTGGTGAACCAAAGGTACAAGACAAGTCAGGTAGTTAACTGTACATTTCTTGATGATAGCTGATTAATGATGTATAGCAAAAAAAAAAAAATCAAAAAAATTAGCACATTGGTTTATCAATATCTTTCAAAATTTCACACAATTAAAAAAAAAAAAAGTATGTAACTGTATTCTCGTTTTCATCATCTGATTGGCTTGAGTGTCTTGGTTTATGTTTTCACGATAAGCTGTACTTAACTTGCTTCACACGTGTAGTAGCTGACTTCCCATGGTCGTTAAAATATCTGGACATTGAAGACGCTATGCTTATGCCAGGAACAGTGTTGGTCCACTGTTAAACAATTTCGATAATTGTGTCACGTTTTTCACCATTAGTTGAGCCCTCAGACACAGTGGTACTTCGAAGTCTGTGGCTGTTTGAAGCTTCGATCTACAAATCTTTCACAATATGGTCAGTTGTGGCTTCTTCTCGGTTATTGTGTTGTGAATTAAGACTTCTAATTATAAGAGTCAGCCCTCTGGATATCTTCTCAGATCTTGAAGTGATTTCGGGAAGTAAAGAACTGTGTCTGAGACGGGGCCTACATACCTCTTCTCAGGTCTAAGCTTTTCTTTCTCAGAGATTAACTTTTTCTCTTTTAAACTTTCGTGGGATTTCAATGCTGGTGTGCGAATTTACCGACAAAATCATAATTTCCTCGCCAAATACCACTAATAATGATTTCCCACTGCCATAATTACATATTTTTGTAGTTGCAGTCCAAATCCCGAAAGAAATATCCTGTTCAGGATAACCGTGAAGTTATAGCAGAATTTCTGATGCGCAATTAATAATCAAAATACATAATTGCCGCCGTAAGTACTTGGTCAGTCGGTTGGACGGTCGGTCGGTCAGTCACATTTTTGCCCACCGTCATTTGCGCACTTTTTTCTATTATTGAGGGAATGCATTAACTTTCAACCACAGCTAAGGGGGTGCAAATGTGGTTGAGAGTTAGACAATAATTGTATTTTTTCCCCTTATATGTACTCTCGCGAAAATAGAAAAAAAAGTGCAAATGAAGGTGTGCATGAACAGTTTGATTATGGAAAGAAGCCAACAACACGATTGATAAACAGTACATGAACTGGAGTTTCGTCAAACTTCAAACGTTGTTCTCAGAGGCAGTAAGTCGACCAAGGCTTCTCAGAGGCGGTAAGTCGACCAGTGCAAGATTTTAAAAGATGCGCGAACAATTACGAGACATGCTGTCATAAAAGAAATGTTAGTTATTTAGTCAATTTACGGTCCATTAGACCATTATCACTGCTCTACATGTCATTTAGGTTGGGTTACTCATGTCTTCATATTTAATACATCTATATAATTTTCACTACAAATATCTAAAGACGGTCGTCTGCAATGAAATGACCACAGTAGTGATAGTACCGTCTGTAATACATGTAGCAGAAACAACACACTATAATTAACAACCTGTCAATTTTGGCGGGTTGTTGCTAGTTTATCATAATGACACTAGTTTACCTGGCAGTTTCAGAGTGTCTTGCCCGTGGTATAACATTATGTCTATCTCCAGTTCTCTTCTCCATATATTCCTTAGTTTTCTTCTACCTCTCTTACTATGGAGATTCCAGAACAAAGACTACCTTGTAATACTATCAACAGGATTTCTCAATGTGTGTCCTTTCCATCTCCAACATTTTCTTCTCATCTCTAGAGTCTAGCCTACTCTGGTGCCTACTTATGGAACAGCCTTCCACCTTTAGCCACACCACCTAAAAAGCCTACCTACACAATATTCTTTTAACAAAGCACTTTTCAAACACTTCCTCAACACTGATTATCTACCCCCATAGAAACAGTATTTGCCTGTCAACATCTCATCCATAGGTCAACATTTCTTTTCCTCTTCCGCTCATTTTTGTGTGTGAATAATTTGTTTTATATCCATGTAATATCATTATTATATTCACTTTAAAATATTATTATATAATGTCATGTATGTGTGAATGTACCCACATAATACTGTACTTTAGAAATGTGAGTCGTGAGAATGTACCCGCATACCAAAAATACAGATTAATTGTAGACGGATTGACCGCATGAGTGAGTGTCGGTATACAGAATTTATTTATTTTTATTTATTGTTTTATTTATTTTATTTTATTATTACTTTTTTCCCCCATTTACTAGCTTGTTTGTTTCAAAAAAAAAAAAAAAACCCTACTCATTTTTTTATTATTATGCTTGCATACTGTAAATGAATGCTGTTATGTTAACTTTATAATGTTGCATGCCTTTAAATTAATGCTTAAAGCATCATGTGGGAATGAAAGGATATACTATGCAAGATTAATGAGAGTGGAAGGGCAGAATGTTAGACGGGCCTGCGCGCCCAATTCTTTACCCTTCGAAAATAAAGTTCGTTCGTTCGTTCGTTCGTTCGTTCTCTTGTTCCACTAGTGCGTGTCTAGTTCTTGTCATTAGTTCCATATTAGTGATCTTGTCATTAGTTCCATATTAGTGATCTTGTCATTAGTTCCATATTAGTGATCTTGTCATTAGTTCAAAATTAGTGATAATGTCATTAGTTCCATATTAGTGATCTTGTCATTAGTTCCATATTAGTGATCTTGTCATCAGTTCCATATTAGTGATCTTGTCATCAGTTCCATATTAGTGATCTTGTCATCAGTTCCATATTAGTGATCTTGTCATTAGTTCCATATTAGTGATCTTGTCATTAGTTCCATATTAGTGATCTTGTCATTAGTTCCATATTAGTGATCTTGTCATTAGTTCCATATTAGTGATCTTGTCATCAGTTCCATATTAGTGATCTTGTCATCAGTTCCATATTAGTGATCTTGTCATTAGTTCCATATTAGTGATCTTGTCATTAGTTCCATATCAGTGAACTTGTCATTAGTTCCATATCAGTGATCTTGTCATTAGTTCCATATCAGTGATCTTGTCATTAGTTCCATATCAGTGATCTTGTCATTAGTTCCATATTAGTGATCTTGTCATTAGTTCCATATTAGTGATCTTGTCATTAGTTCCATATCAGTGATCTTGTCATTAGTTCCATATCAGTGATCTTGTCATTAGTTCCATATCAGTGATCTTGTCATTAGTTCCATATCAGTGATCTTGTCATTAGTTCCATATTAGTGATCTTGTCATACCACTTCAATCCTTCTATTCTACACAAGCACCTAATTATGAAAGTCTGCAACTATTTTGTTGTTGTTTTTGTTGTTCTCCATGTTTCAGAGCCATACAGTTGGATACCCTCACATTTGAATTAAAAATTCTGATTTGTTTGTTAGATCTGATATCATTCTATCTCCATATACAAGGTATTTCCAAATGCAACGAAAGCTTCTCTAGCCTTTTTTATTCTTATGTTTTATATCATTTCTATTTGTAGCCGGTGCCACTTAGTGATATGTCACCGGTGGTGTGTTGTAGTTTCACGGCACCACTTAGTGATATGTCACCGGTGGTGTGTTGTAGTTTCACGGCACCACTTAGTGATATGTCACCGGTGGTGTGTTGTAGTTTCACGGCACCACTTAGTGATATGTCACCGGTGGTGTGTTGTAGTTTCACGGCACCACTTAGTGATATGCCACCGGTGGTGTGTTGTAGTTTCACGGCACCACTTAGTGATATGTCACCGTTCACAGTACTTAGAAGTATGTGATTATTATTTTGGCACTATTCTACTAGGTGACTGATGGCAGGCCCAGTAGAATTGTATATTTCTTCGTTTATCGTTCACGTTATGAGGTACCAGAACAATCTTCCAGAGGTGTTAATTCTTGATCGAAGATTCTTATACTTCCAGCTTCGTTCGTGTCCTTCTTTGATATTAAATAGTGTGAGTATTAGTGGTAATTGATTCTGCCAACAATCATAACTCTGTAACTGTAGTGATCAAGACAACTGCCTGGAGTTTCAATTAAAACATTTATTGAACAAAATTTAACATCCAAGATCAAAAGTCAAGTCATTTACAGCTGTTGGATTTCATCCAAAAATGTGGAATCCGCATACATAATCCATCTTCCATCTCTTATCTCAAGTACATTTGATACATACATTTCTTGATAATATTCTGACTTTTCCTTATCGTTTATATCTTTCTTGGGCGTAACAGTAAGGGAGGCTTCTACCTTCTGTATTATCTCTTGTAATTGTCGCTCAGTAGTAGTTACTTCTTGTGACATTTAATATTCATTTCTTGAGCTGAATAGTTCTTGAAAAAATGACTATGTCAAATCGAGAGGTACTTACCATGGAATAGTATCTTGGAGAATGCACCAACTGCGATTCTCTGCCAATGTAAAAACTTCTGTAAGTTTCTTTTCTGATGTCTTCAGAATATACATGAGAAAGCCGACGCCACAGTAGATCTGAGAATAAACTCGAATACGGATTCTTCAACAGAATCTACAAGCGACCATCACCAACGGCATTCTATCAGGGACTAAAGTGAAAATATTAGAGCAACGCCGTTTGCCTGGAAAAGCTTCCCGTCTAAGGTAGCGTTGGGCGGCCCAACTACGTCATTGACACTTCATGACTAAGGGAACACTGCGGCGTTTACGTCTAGGTTCTGGAGATTAGTCTGTTCTAAACTAGACGTTTTAGTAAACAGCTGGTTTTTGAAACTTAAATGATCAAGCCACTTCTTCTAGTACTATTTCGTTTTTTTTCATGTTTAATGCTATTGTTATTCTCTAATGTTGTTTAGCACGAATAATGCTATCATAGTAGGCCATCCGGTAACATATTACTGACTCCAATGCAATGTTGTTTTTTTTAGTGCTTTCTGTATTGAGAACTGCATGTTCCGAACTGTGATTCTATAGTGTGAATTCAGTATAATAATGTGAATTCAGTATAACAAGCAAGGACGATGACCTAACATTAGCGATTCATCGGCGCCAAGTGAATTGCTATGTACTGATGCAATCGCGAAGTTCTTTGTATCCATCAAAAGTAAACAATGACAGAAGAGTTCCGTATCCCCTGTGATCAGGGGCTGTGTAGTTTGTACAAGCAAGAAAGTCAATGTTTCGTGGCGCGCTTGTTTGCTTATATACGACAATGTGGGTGGGTTAGTAAACGAGGCAGAGAAACGAAAATATGCGTTGAATCAACAAACAACAGAAAATAAAGACAGAAGTTGTAAACAAATCCTCAAAGAGATGGAGAGAAGTTGGGGAAAAAATGTTAAGGCAAAATTACAAAAAATAACTGTCCTAAGTGATGCCACGTGTAATAGCAGAACTGAAACCAAAACCACGCTTATCCTTTGTTATTATAAAATATAGTAATATTTACAGTAGCTCTCCATGGACAGAACATGTGTTTGTGTTGCAATGTTATCTGATGTTTGTGTTCTCAAATTTCAATTGTTCATATTTATGTTGTTTTCTTCGTTCTCCCCTGCTATGATTGTCCCGCCCCCACTAGACCACGGGGAAGGATCAACTAGAGCAACGAATAATATCAATGTCTCTACCAAGCATGGCGTATAAGACGTCTATGGAGGGTCGTGCGTGGTAAAAGCATTATACGTTTCAGAAGGCCCGACCTTGAAAAAATTCAAGAAATGGCGTCACAACATAAGACACATAGGCGGAACAATCGACAAAAGAAATTTTTTCTTTCAAAGGCAAGTCAGTGTCTGAGATTTTCAAATAGAAGGTGGAGGTTGAGCAAACAACCCCGTCATGTGAAACAAATTGCTACGTAAACTCTTATTGAAGCAGTATCGTGTTGCGAGTTTCATGAATCATACTAAATGGGGTTGTCATCTCGCGCTATTTAAGTAACTAAAACCAAGAAAATGATTTGTTTTTTCGCAGAAGTGAAAATTGGATTATCGTGTTCCCTGCCTGTCTGGTCAGATCTACAACAATACTGCGTCTTCCTAAAACTCCCATCATTCTAGCCAAACTCTGGGACACGACATATAATCTGTTGCCGTAAATCAAGAACGTTGAATATTATTGTCCAACAGAATTGTACACAGCGATAAAACAACGCACTTGCTGAAATCGATACATTTGCTTTTAAATCAAAGTTTATGAACTAGCAAAACCAAGCAGTTCTAGACAAATGGTGCTATTTTGTGGATGAGGGCGAGAGGCGACATTACATGTTTTCTAGCTCAGCAGGAAAACACCAAGTGGTGCAGGAGCTGCTGGAATTATTCACTGTAAAAAATTCAAGTGTTATGAATGATGATACATTGCACATGTTTCTTGATTTACGTTAATATTTGTGAGAAAATGATACAAAAATATCAACATCTGACACAGCAACGAGTACATGAAGCAAATTAACAAGAGACATTTTGTCCACACGATCTCTTGTAGAGGACGAAATGTGTACCTAAGCGTAAGGGAAAAAGCAGTGCACATGTACTGTCGCATAGAGATTATGATCAATACATTTTCTATATTCTCTTCTTTTTTTCTACCCGTGTCCTTTACTTTATTATCGCTCTTTTATCCTTTTCCTGTATTTTTCACATTCGTTCGTTTGCAAAAAAATATTTTCTTTCACATTCTCACTTTACCGTTTTTCTTTCTCATACTGATACGCATTCTATTACGTAGATATCAGGCTCTGGAGGTTATTGCGTTGTAGACGTAAAACTGTGAATATTCATCTATCTCAGACATAGGGCAGACATATCGTCTGCATTTTCACCTGTCACAACGTAGTTTCATCGGCTGAGTGCTCAGGTGAGGTGTGAAACCCGACATCTGCACGGGCAGAATGAGACATTTGTCTGGTAGTTTCCTCTGTCACGGCACTCGGGGCCAGTTTCGCTAGCAGTGAGGTGTCTAAGACGCGTTTGGCATGTTATTGCCAGCGTCTAAGGTACGTAGGTGTTAAGAGAAGGGGAGGCTATTGCGTGGTTTTGGAAATAGCGCTCATCTTTGTCCGTTTCATAGATATAACTAGAGTTGGAAACCTGACTTCACGTACTCAGTAACTTCGCAGTTAGACTAGAACAACCTACGTTCGAGCCCTAAGAATCTCTGTTATAGAAGCAATTAATTGGTCGAATTGAATGTTCGATTTCTAAGTATCTATGTTGATGATAGAGGGCATTAGTTGGTCGAAGTGGTTTTAATTCTTAGTAGTTCTGTGTTGAGGTAAATATATTATATCTAGTATTTTGTGAAGTGTTTAAAGTGTTAAATCGCTTATTTCACTAGTTAGATTTTTGTGCAGAGTGCTTAATTTATAAGTCTGTTATATTCTCTAGCTGACGTGTTTCAGTGGAAAGCAGATTAAATTATAATTTCTAGCTTAAAACCAGGTAGCTAGAAGGAATTAAATTTAACTGCTAAATAATCAGACGAGAATATTTTTTAAAACTAACTTATAACTGCATTGCTACATCTTGAGTATTGACGGGATACGTATGTATTCCTAATTCATGATGATTGATTTTATGAATATAACTTATTTCACGGGAAGTTTTAAATGATAAGTCAAGCTGTACGCTTGCCGTTAAAATGTAAGTTATAACAAGTACATAGTATGTATAGTATTTTATATGTGGTTTTTCTTCCCTATGCAGTGAAAACTTGAGTTAACCCAAACTTTGCCAGCGTTAAGTACTGATGAGTAATATCTGTGAAGAACTAAAACATTCTCCTTAAAAGACTTGGTGTCAAATCTTTACAAGACTTTTAAAAGTGAAATGACATAACGGGCCTGTGGCGCCAGATTTTATTCTTCCTGAGAAAACTTAAGTACAGTTCAGCCCTTGTGGCAAGTAAACTATTACTAACAGTAACGTTCCGCAAATTATGTCAACTTGTGGTGTGACCAAGAAGTTTACCTTTGATCGAAAGTTACAAACCTGACATTTTTCCCTAAGTAGTGGAAACCTTGTGATTCTGACACTGTGAACCTGCTTACCCTAATTCTTACCTGAGCTGATAAAGTGACACTAACTTAAAATCTGAACGAAATTATCGCCTGAAGAGGAAGCTCCCCGGACAAATTGGATGAAACCAAGATCTGCAGAGCTGGGTATCCTCTTCATCAAACGATAAAATCAGATTGTGTCATAACGTGCGCCAGACGGCGAACAGCAGCACGATTTTAGGTAAGGTTGTGTGAGACAGGGCCCTGATGAATGAACCGAGAGAAAGCAGGAACGAGTGACTCTTTTATAGTATACCAAATTTCACCCACTTTGTAATTTCTTTAGGCAAGTTTTGTTGCAAACAAGATACTTTTCCTTAGGATGGATCAGACTAATATCTAAGTCTGTTCATACCTTTAAAAAAGGGGAAAATCCTTAGATTACCGCTAACGTATCCTTGATTCCTTGGGGCTATCACTTTCTTCTAACAGGACTGTGGGCATACCTTGAGGGATAAGATCATACTGTGGGTCTATCATTCTTGTAGCATTTTTATTGACTTTATGACTATTTGTATATGCTTTGATGTAAATTTTATGTGTTGCGATGAAATTTTAGATGATAATTAAAATTTCTCTTGTACTTAATCAGCGCGTTGGTCAGCTCGTTCCAAAGTATCTGTATAATCATTTTTATAGTTTTCCCCACGTCTGTACGTCTTACTGTCGTCTTGTATGTGCGTGCACGTGAGTGGATAGAAATATATATGTAATATATATATGTGTTTAGACTGTCTGACTCCTCTAAATCTGTCGTAGAAGACAGGTCTACCATCTCACTCGTGGAAATCTATTTCTATTATTATCTCTCACTGTGACTATCACTTATTCTAATCTATTCAGAAGGGACCAACCCAACTCTTAATTCTCCTATCAAAAATCTACGACAAATGTGGTCTCGTCCGAAGGATTTTTGAACTTAGAATAGGAAGACGAGTACGACAAATGTGGTCTCGTCCGAAGGATTTTTTGAACTTAGAATAGGAAGACGAGTACGACAAATGTGGACTCGTCTAACGGGGTTTTGAATTTAGAATAGGAAGACGAGACGGCAAATATCAGCTCGTCTGTATTTTCTTTATTCTGATATAGAGTAAGAGTGTGATGTCTTGTGAGTTTTGTATCTTTTAAAAATAATTTTCCCCCTAGACCAGCGGTGGCCAAACTACGGCCCGCGGGCCAGATCTGGCCCACCAACCTGTTTTGACCGGCCCGCCAACCTGTTTTGGCCAGCCTCTTATTGTTGATTGAAGCCACACTCTTCACAATGAAATAACGCACAAACGGATGTTTGAAATACATAATTACATGTTATATTACAAATTACAAAACAAATTAAAACAACAGATTCATTATATATTTTTTTAAACAGTAATTTCAGTCTGAAGACTGGTATACATGTCTTGGCAGATGTGCAGTACAGTAGTTTGCCGTTGCTTTCTGTACGTGGTTCATTATATATGTAAAACTAAATCTCAGAACGTTATTTTTTTAAGGATTTTATAGGTCTGGCCCTCTGGTGTTACCCTTTACCATAATCTGACCCTCGGCCAACCTTAGCTTGGCCACCACTGCCCTAGACGAAACGATCTGTTTATGGGCGTGCTGACCACACAATTAATAATTGGTTTTTCCACAGCATTTTTGAGCATATATACATTTGAGTTACAGGTTGATTTTGTCGGAATATATGTTAATATTTATTTTCTAATACTAAACGCTGGCAAAGTTTATTATTGTCTAACAATCACAGGGTTCTGAAGAAGTAGGTGTTTGAGCTAAGCTAAGGAGCGCGATCAGACTATACGTCCTGTAATTGCCTCCCTTCCCTAACTGTCTTCAGGGGTAAACTTATAGTGGATTAAAAATTAAGGGATTTTTTTTCTCCTTAAAAGTTTGCAATAATTATTTTGTTTCCACTGTAGCAACTTATTTTTCAGTGAGTAATCTTAAGCATTAATTTAAAGGCATGCAACATTATAAAGTTACCATAACAGCATTCATTTACAGTATGCAATCATAATAAAAAAAATGAGTAGGTTTTGTTTTTGAAACAAACAAACTAGTAATTGGGAGAAAAAAGTAATAATAAAATAAAATAAATAAAACAATAAATAAAAATAAATAAATTCTGTATACCGACACTCACTCATGCGGTCAATCCGTCTAAAATTAATCTGTATTTTTTAATGTGTCATCAATCATCAATAAACAAATTACATAAACACATTCTCGCTTATGTCCATACATTCTTGGTGGAAAATGAAATTGTGACCGTGCAGTTACTTGTGCGCAGGTCACGGCATCAATTAGTATCGTGTGACAGGGCTGGTTACAACATCAATGAAAGAATGTGTGTGTGTCCGTCAGCTGATCGGGTCAGTTCAGTTAATGGTTGAGCGCAGGTAAATATTTTGAAGTGCGCTAACTCTTGTACGTTTCTTGGTTCAATACGTTACAGGCCTGTCCGCCTGAGATGGAAATTCATGACCTTATTTTATTCTTCCTTCCCAGAGTTCGTTCGTACACTTTTTATGTTTAGTGAAAAGCAATCTCGTATAATGGTTTTGTCAAAATATCCAACTGTAATATTCCAACGAAAACTCAGCAATGTAGAAAAATAGAATATAGTTTATTAACGTG
Source organism: Oreohelix idahoensis (assembly GCA_024509875.1). Classification (NCBI taxonomy): domain Eukaryota; kingdom Metazoa; phylum Mollusca; class Gastropoda; order Stylommatophora; family Oreohelicidae; genus Oreohelix; species Oreohelix idahoensis. The sequence goes on along the minus strand of JAMPIV010001563.1, from coordinate 213,682 downwards.
ATTGGAACAGCAATGTTATTGGCACAATGGTGAAGTACTTATTTCTTTCTTACACAAAGTAGTGAGTATCCAAAAATGAAAATGTAAATCCACAGGAATAATATATCCAATAGAGTAAAATACAAACTTGTCCACTTAAAAATACTTGTCTAAGTTGAAGAAACTTGTCAAGTTAAAAACAACTTGTCTTGATAATCTCAAAGACGAAGTTCTGTAAAAATCCTCTCGCCTAACGAATCCTAAAATCTGTACAAAACCTGTCAATCGCCCACGTCTCTTCTTTATATACAGCCCACTCTTTTTTTCCCACCAATTTTCACACGATGCTTTATTTTTCACACGATACCAAACATCTACATTTGCACACGCTTTCCTCAGCTTTTCGACTTTTTTCACACGACTCTCACTCTAGCAACGGAAAAAAAACCCAGATTAGCAACTTCTCCCAAAACTTTCCATTCAATAAACATGCATTTACTATTTTGTTGTTCTGGGACAGCTTTTCTCGAGGCCGTGAACTTTTCATGATACTGTATTTTGTGCACAAATGTCTTAACTGCTTTTAACGTTGTTATTTCTCATTTTATGTGGTTTTTAACACGTATTAATTGTAGTGTATGCCAAGCGGTCACAAAATAATAACAATAATAACACTGTCTTACGCACTTCTGTGGCAGGAAAAGTTTTTGAGCAGTAAAAAAAAAATTCACATTTCTAAAGTACAGTGGTGTGCGGGTACACTCTCACGGCTCACATTTCTAAAGTACAGTATTATGTGGGTACATTCTCACATACATTACATTATATAATAATATTTTAAAGTGAATATAATAATAATATTACATGGATATAAAACAAATTGTTCACAAAAAACGAGCGGAAGAGGAAAAGAAATGTTGAACTATGGATGAGATGTTGACAGGGAAATGCTGTTTCTATGGGGGTAGATGATAATCAGTGTTGAGGAAGTGTTTGAAAAGTGCTTTGTTAAAAGAATATTGTGTAGGTAGGCTTTTTAGGAGGCGTGGAAGGCTGTTCCATAAGTAGGCACCAGAGTAGGCTAGACTCTTTTTGAACAGGTCGATCCTAGGTTTGGGCAGACGTAACTGATGTAATTGTTGTCCCTCTCTTCTACTGGTTTGAAACAATGATCGTAGGTACGACGGGGCATTGTTAGATAGAATTGTGTGAATCAGCTTGGCTTTGTTGTAAAGAAGACATTTTTTTAGCGACAGTATTTTGGGTTCTTTTCCTGTCCTTGTGTGTGGTGTCGTGCGATTATCGGTGATCAGACGTACTGCTCTCTTTTGCAGGGAGTGCAGTCTCTTCGAGGTGGAAGCAGGGCAACAATCCCATAGTGTAGAACAGTAATCTAGATGTGTCTGTATATGTGAGGTGTAGAATAATAGTCTAGTGTCTGCGTCTAAGAAGTGTTTTATTTTGGCTAGCTGGTACGTCTTTTGAGCTAAGTGTTTGGTTAAATTCCGTACATGGGAGTTCCACGTTAAGTGCTGGTCAATCGTGATCCCTAGAACTTTGTGTTATGTTACATGTTCAATTTGTATTGATTCCGCGTGTAGCTGTAGCGATCTTTTGGTGCAGCTTAGGAGTTTCTGTCTGGTGGTAATCAACATAGATTTCGTTTTTGCTATGTTTACTGGCATACGATTCATATTACTCCATTTTGTTAAATTGTCTTCATCGCTTTGAAGAGTCATTTCAAGTGCCACGCAGTCATTGTCACAACTGATTACAAGATCACTAATGTGGAACTGATGACAAGATCGCTAATGTGGAACCGATGTTAAGATCGCTAATGTGGAACTGATGACAAGATCACTAATGTGGAACTGGTGACAAGATCACTAATGTGGAACTGATGACAAGATCACTGATCTGAAACTGATGACAAGATCGCTAATGTGGAACTGATGACAAGATCGCTAATGTAGAACTGATGACAAGAACCAGACAAATGCCAGTGGAACAAGAGATGAAGAGACAGTGGCGTTGGATAGGACACACGTTCAGACAATCAGCTGATAGCATTACTAAGCAGACCTTGTTCTTGAATCCTTATGTATTAAGATACAATGACAGTAATTTGACTAATTACTTGACAACTCTTTTATTATAACATTTGTTTTGTAATGTAGAGTTAGTTTTAATATTTTTTCCCTTGGTAGCCTGGGACCTGCATATATACGTTAAGATAGTCTGGGCTTATCCCTCGCGTGATCGCTACATAAAGTTGACAATATAACATAGGTCATAACTGGTCACAAAAATGCCACGGGCTCTTCTAACACGTGGATCATTGTGGTAAAGTGGGATGTTATAAATATTTATAGGGGACTTAGTGTACTGACTGAGATCAGCTGTGAAGGTATCTGTATCTAATAAGTGTGGTGTATTACAGATGACCTTACTTGCTACCACATTTATACCTCAGTCAGAATTATTCTGGAATATTGTGATGACTACGTTAAATGTCTAGGGTTATGAAAATGATGAAGTGTAAGTCACAACAACAACAGACAGATAAACAATTTAATTTATTCCACAACACTTTACAACACTGTGACACTCACACACATATAACACTCTATAAGACTATCTTAAATGAGTCAAGTGTAAAGTTTCAAATATATATGTAATGATTCTTTATCAATAATGGATATCCTGATTCAACTACACAGTGAACCAGGAATCACAATCAAATGTAATTACAAGTAGTATGTACACAGTTTATAAATATAATCCTTGTATTGACATATTTTATTATTCTTATCCTATGTGTGTAAGTTGTGAAGTAGTAATATGAGGTAATACTGGTTTTGTTTTTCAAGCTAGGTTGTTGTTTGTCATCATGACTTCAAGTGTTTGATTATCTTGGAAATAGTATTGGGAAAAGTTCACAGTTCCTGTCATTTGCAACAGTTTATTGTCCCTCTGTGTTAAATATACTGTCCATTTTTGAGGGGGGGGGGGGGCACATAATGTTGAGCTACTCTGGCCACAGAAGCTTATCTTTCGTGATGGCGGCAGGAAAAGACTCCTCTGCTCGATTGCTTCACTGTGTTCTGGAGACACCTCACTGGTCGCTATCTGGACCAAGGAGTATGCTGTCAGCCTCTGGATTCAGCAAAACTCAGACCAGGTGCTGCTTCAATAACTTATGACCACGGTCCCTGAAACAAGAAGGTTGTACCTCCTACTTCAGATCTAATTTATAATCTATTTCCACACTGAACACAATACATAACAAACACTGAGTTCAGAGCGGTAGGCCAACTGCTAGCTTCATCTGAAACAATTTACACCAGTATACTCCTCCCTAATGGTTACTACGCCTCTGCAATTCCAGCATTAGTTCCTTCTAGTCAATAAGATAGGTGTTAGTGTACTATTTGGCAATTCCATGCAGTTTTCTTTTCTCCGACACGTTCTGTTCAGGTTGGAGCACTATCTAGGCTTTGCCTCATGTTGGCTACTGAACCACACACATATACAGACATAAATTACACTGACTAACAAAAAAAAACTTTTTTTTTCTTTCTCTAACATTTCTATGTTTTTCTGGTCAATTTTAATGCGCTGTTTTTAAATCTGCAAACCGTTTTTCTCTATCAGGTCGGGATCTCTAGAAAAACGCAATTGAAGTTTTTTAACAACGCATACAGTATTACAACATCATTCGTACAAGAAGTATAACAGTTATGTAGGCTTGAATTTCTTTGCAGTCGACTTTCGTCGGTGAATGGCATGTGGTACATCGCGATGAAGCATCCAACAATAATCGGCAAGCATGGTCACACTCCACCGTCCTTGAAAACGTGACTCCATTACGGCGATATCTTGATGGAATCGTTCTCCATGTTCATCGCTGACTTCGCCAAGGTTGTCAGGGAAAAAGTCAAGATGCGAATCGAGCAAATGGATTTTGAGGGACATGTTACAGCCCATAATTCTGTATGCATCTATGCACTGCTTAACAATATGCAACATAGTCAACAGATTTGTGATTTCCCAGAAAGTTATCGACGATCGATTTGAATGCCATCCATGCGCGAAGTTCACTACCATGTAACAAGTTCTCGAATTGTTTGTCTGCAATAACTTTCCTAATCTGAGGTCCTACAAAGATACCTTCCTTTATCTTTGCATCGCTAACTTGCGGAAACTTTTCTCGAAGATAAGTGAAAGCTTTGCTCGTTTTATCTAACGCTTTTACAAAATTCTTCATGAGCCCCAACTTTATATGTAACAGTGGTAAAATGAAGCTGTCTTTGTTAACTAATGGCTCGTGTATTACATTTTTATGCCCGAGCTGCATACGATCCCGGATAGGCCACACCTTTCTTGCATAATGTTCCTGTCTGTTGCGGCTGTCCCATTCACATCGGAAGCAACAAAATTTAGTATACCCAGTCTGCATGCCCGTGAGAATTGCAATGACCTTTAGGTCTCCACAAATCCGCCATTGGTAGTCATTGTACTTTATTTTTTCCAAACGTATAGCCATATTGTCATAAGTTTCTTTCATATGAACAGAGTAGGCGACTGGAATTGATGAAAATAAATTTCTGTTATGCAATAACACGGCTTTTAGACTAGTCTTGGAAGAATCGATGAAAAATCGCCATTCGTTGACTATGTGCTCATGACCGTTTACATCTTTGCAATAGCAAATGTCATCATCCATCTCAAAGTATTGAACAAGTTCTCTGTGTCTATGACGAAATTTAGATATCGGAGTATTGGGCGCTAAAAGATTCCATTCTTTGAGTCGCGAACCGAGTAATTCCGCTTGTCCTTTGGTAAGAGCGAGATCACGTATTAGATCTGAAAGTCCTGAATGGTTAATTAAGTAAACACCATCATTCACCTACCAACGGGCTGATCACCCGTTTGCCAGTCACTTCGATTACGGAAACAACAGCAAATGGATTGATTTGCCGTTGCCCTAAAGACGCCAATAGGCGTGATGGGAAACAATGGCAAAGAAAACCTATCTGCTGTTGCTCTAAGACGCCACTAGGCGTAATGGCCACTGACTGCGTTGACGGTCGGTGGCTAAGGACGGAAGAAGAAGAATCATTCACCGGTATGTAATCGGAGTCAGAATTAGTTTCTAAAGCAGGTAAACTATCACTTTCTGATGGTTCATTCACGTCCAACGGATTATGTTCTGGTGGTACTTGGATCGGACACGTGATTGGATCATGAGGCACTGGTTTCGAAACCAATTCAATATTTGAATAAACCACAGACTTTCTAGTTTTAAAAGTGAAACCATGGATATTTGTCAAGCAGAAGTAACAATCAGTAGTGTGATTTGTATGTTCACGCCATATTACTGGCACTCCAAAAGGCATCGACTTATGCTTCGGCGATTTTCGTAACCAACCTGCCAATGTATCGAACAAACTGCATTTGGCTTCCAAGATTTATTTGCATCATCAACTTTCGAATCGAAATAAAGTTCATATGCTTTCTTTAGTAATGGTGTAAAGTTTTTCTGGTCAACACGATCGGTAAAATATCCGCACACGTAACAGAACAGATCAGCCGAATTTCTACAACTTCTAGAAGCCATATTTTGCTCAGAATTATTTCAAAATACAGTAACTATTTGAAAAATCGCGTAACATATGACATGCATCTTTTAGCAGTATAAAAAGTAGAATTATGTTGCTTTTTATTAATTTTTAATAAGTTATATAGTAAAAATGAAACGGAGCAAATAACGGTTTCCCAAAAATATATTTATTCACAAATATCTTAAGAACCCGACGTGATAGAGATAAACGGATTTCAGATTTGAAATCAGCGCAAGAAACTGACCTAAGAACACTTATTCTTATATAAGAAAGAAAAATGTTGTTTGTCAGTGTTATCAATTCACATTCAATTTTCATTAAAAAGATCTCAAATATGTCAAGCTTACCACAATTCATGGAAATAATAACAAATACGTTGACTGGCGATGAATAATGGCACAAATTCCGATCTGCCTCTGTCACAGACTTTTATTTAGAAAAATATGATCTGGATCTCAACGCACTGTTTCTTAGTAAGTTTATTTTAAAATGTGGCACTGAACTGACGCTCCTAATTGACTATATTGGCGGGTCTAACCAATCGGGCCATGTTTACACAGCTTTTCAAAAAAAGTACCCCTACTCACATTTCCCCTAACAACAAAAAATTAGTATTTGTAGTCCGACTAATCGTGTTTAGCCTTACATTTACTTCTATCCAATCAAATAGGATTTAACATGGTGGCCTATTTCCCGTAAAATGGTGGTTTCAAAACATGCCACTGTGCGATTATTATTTGGTGTTGTCTGACACCCTCACTATTTTCTTTTGGCTATAATTTGTTAATTCCTAGACTATTTGCTTAACACTTAACATATTCTTTGTCAGCAAGTCCTAAGGAACCCAAATATATACGTTTAATGGGGCTAAGGGGCTGCGTTCAAAATATGCATTTTCTTCTACCTCCCGTTCACTTCGATACGATGTGGTGTCTGGGTACTGTCAGGCTTTCAGACATAAAACAATATAATGTCATGTTTCCTAATAAGCGTTTTTCAGGTTTTTAAACCTAACTCTCGTATGGGTAGTGTTTTTTATCACTGTCTATCTGAAAAAAAGTTAGTGCTTCATGCCTTATGCTTGGGGTGGCATTAATTATATATCGCGAGACGCGTGTTAGTGTTGCATGCGTTCCTGCTTTCAGCCCTCTCTCTATCCTAATTCCATCTGTCCTTCCGTTTATGTTAACGTAGTGTATAAAATGAAATTAATGGAAGTATTAATTTAGGTCATTACGCAGGGTGCCTAGCTCAAGGTTTTCTTAGAAATACAGTACACGTTTTATTGTTTTGTGGAAACGCGTGTATGCTGCTATAGGCTTTACTATCAACGTGGAAACGTTACAATTTGCAGACGAAGCAGAAAAAGGGAGGATTTTAGTACGCCATTGTGACAGCACTGTACTTTTACCATTTCTCTTTCCTTTTTATTGAATTAATTCGTTAGGCTTTACATTTACCTTTTAATTTATATATGTGGATTTAGAATGTTTCACGACAAATTCTCCCCTCTTAAAACAGACGTTATACGTCAGTCTATAATTCTATATACACATAGAGAAATTTATGTCTATGCCTGGTGATTTCTTTGATTTTCATCGCACGGATGGCGGCTTAGAAAATCTGCATCAACGTTTCTCTGATTTTATTTTGATCATGGATTAATGCAGGTGGGTCAATTCAAAGTAAGCACTACTGACGAAGATTGCCTCAGACCTCTGCAATCCAAGAATCCATTTCAGTTATATTACTGAACAGCGGCAAGTGTTACTGCTTGTCTTATTGCTGCTTAGCAATCAGTATTCACCATTTCTCTTCGCTGAGTCTGCTCAACGACATGTCCTGAGAATATTAGATGTTCCTCAATTTGTACGTTATGAGGAGTTGATCTATATGGTGATATCTGAGTTGTGGAGTGGATCCAATAATTTCCTGATCAGCCTTAATAAACACTCGGACTATCCTCAATTCAAAAAGGCAACAATGGAGACACTCTGCTCCTCCGAAATGTTCATAGCCAACAATTGGTCTGATCTCAGGCGTGATTGAATGTGGAAACACCCTTCTAATAATATATTTATAATGTTCTATAATGTGCCACTCAAATGGAGGCCATATTCACCAACTATAGTTCCGCCTACCGACAATCTGGTGAATTTAGATAATATGTGGGGAAATGAATTTCTGCATCAGAAATCAATTCGCCCTTAGCATTGCTATAAGGTGTGTGGGTTATCTCCATCCAGGGTCCGAACAATACTTTCCCTTGGACGGTGTAGGGTCGGGTGACTACCAATGTCACCAGTGCCCTTTTAATGCTAAGTTAATAGCCATAGTGTGAAGCGCTGTGAGCATTTTCCGAATTGATCACTTGTCCACTGCCCACTGTTCTTCTGTTAACCATTTGTTTCGGTTTTAACTTAGGCGGATCATCTTCAATGTCAATGTCAGCCAGCTCCCTAACAGCGGCTTCAAACTGTTCCTGGGTTGACTGGTCTGAGTTTCTATTTTCTCTGGATGCCCTTCTCAGAGTTGCGAATCTAATTATTTTTGGTGAACACTGTTGGGGGGAAGGTGGATACCTATCCTCTATGTCAACCTTATTATTGTTATTTTCCTTGTTATTGTTAGGCCCATATGTTTCAGAATGCTTGGCTGGCATCTGATTATGATTTTCCCAACTTGGGGACTGTACCTTGCTACATTTTTCACAGGCCCCCACAAATTGTGCAATATCAGCAGCTACTTGGGGCCAATAGAATTTTTCCGATGTCCTTTGACGGGTGGTCCCATTTCTCTGGTGTCCACCGTCTGGTACAACATGAGCTTGTGCCATCACTTCTTCTCTGTAGGAGGTTGGCAATACCAATTGTCCCTGTTCTTTGGATCCTGCTCTAGCTTTCCTGAAAAGCAGTCCCTCCTTCAAATAAAATTGTCCTTTCTTAGGGTGTGCATGGCTTGTTGGCAATTTACCAAAGCAAGGTTTTAATGTTTTATCTTTTGCCTGGGCCTTTCTCATCTGCTTATGAGAATAAACTAGTGGTGGTTCCTCCTCCGTTCTACTAGGGGTCGACCTGACCTGAAGCGTGGCCATTACCACAGGTTTTACAGGGCTTCCTAGAAAAACATATTTGCTTCCTAACACCAGCGGGTAATTAGGGTCGTCACACACGGCTGCTCTAATCACTCCTTCCACGTACCTTGTCTCTACATTGATCTCGGCTACGGGAAGTGTCATGGTGGATATTCCCTTTACGGCCCCTTGTATCTCCACTTTCTCTGTGGTATACTGTTCAGGGTGCACTAGGGTTGCACTCACAACTGAGTCATATTCTAAACCTGAATCGTAAAGGCACCTAACCTTGGCACCATTACATGTCACTTCTTCACAGATGGGGGGATGTTGAAGATTTATATGATTCTCTGTCAGTTTCTTCTTCCCCTTGTCCACTGTTATCATGCATGCCGCGTGATATGGAGGAACTTTCCTACCACATTCACTAGTATTATGATTATGCATCCTGCATATTTGACAATATTTTCCTTCCTGTCTGAAGGGTTTCCTGTTATCATATTTCCTTTCATTGAATTGTGGGGTTTTATTTTTATAGTCATTTCGTGGCCTATCAAACTGGTGCTTACCTTTGTTTTGATCTCTATGATCAAATTCATTAAAGTTTTGTGGTGCCTGATAATTGTCTACCTGTTTCTTTTTGTTACCTGATACCTCTGCCTGAGCTGCTTGATACCTTTCAGCAACATTCAATAACTCACCCAGTCTCTCTGCACCTTGTTCCATGAGAAACTTTCTCAGGTCTGGAGCCATGGACTCTCTTAGTTGTTCTATAAGGATCATTTCCTTAAGATCTTGGGTTTTCCCCAGAGAAGTCCATTTCTCCAAGTATGTCTCTAACCGTGCAGAGAACTGGTGATAGGTTTCACCTGACAGTAGTTTAGCATTCCTAAATTTTTTCCTATAAAATTCTGCGTTCTTTTCATATCTTAACAAAAGAGCCTGCTTTAGCATGTCATAATTTTCTTGATCACCTCTGCTCATTTTGGCAAAAACTTCATAAGCTGCCCCACGAAGCCCTTGAGATAACTTTAAGCTCCACCTTTCTCTCTCTAACCCATACGTGGTAGCTAATAGTTCATATCTATTTAGATAGCTCTCAATATCATCGTCTTTCTCAACAAAATGATCTAAATGAAAGTTCATAGCTGAAGTTGAGGCTCCCTGACTAGCATTAGCATCGGATGTAAAGGGACTGGCACCATTTTCAGGAGCATGGCCTTGAAACTCAAACTCCCTTAGTCGTAACTCATGTTCCCTTTGTAATCTCTTCTCCTCCTTTTCTGCTTCCCTCTCTGCAACCTGTCTTCTTTCCTCGGCTTCCCTTTCTGCAGCCAATCTTTTTTCTTCTCTTTCTGCAGCCAATTTCTTCTCTTCTCTTTCTGCAGTCAATCTTCTTTCTTCTGCTTCCAATTTCTTAGCCTCAGCCTCAATCTGCAACCTCTAAGCCTCAGCCTCAGCCTCCAATTGTAACTTCTTAATTTCTTTTTCAGCCTCTAACTTTCTTTCAGCCTCTTTTTCTAATCTTCTTTCTTCGCGTTCAATAAATTTGTCACATTCAGTAGTGACATAAGCAATCATAACTTGTCCCTCCATTCCTAACTCTTTTGCAGTCTGCACAGCAGCAGATCGAAATTTGGCCAGGTCTGCCATTTTCTAACAGGTAAATGTATAAAATATTTAACTAAACAATTTTATCTATCAATAATTATCCAAGAACAACCACAGGCACTGAGAGCTCAACCTTATTTAATTCCACCCAAGGATACCGTTTTAATTTTTATTTGTTCCCAATATATATAATAGGAGAAAGTTCAATATCCCGGGAGCGAGACCCCAATATATGTGGTAAAGTGGGATGTTATAAATATTTATAGGGGACTTAGTGTACTGACTGAGATCAGCTGTGAAGGTATCTGTATCTAATAAGTGTGGTGTATTACAGATGACCTTACTTGCTACCACATTTATACCTCAGTCAGAATTATTCTGGAATATTGTGATGACTACGTTAAATGTCTAGGGTTATGAAAATGATGAAGTGTAAGTCACAACAACAACAGACAGATAAACAATTTAATTTATTCCACAACACTTTACAACACTGTGACACTCACACACATATAACACTCTATAAGACTATCTTAAATGAGTCAAGTGTAAAGTTTCAAATATATATGTAATGATTCTTTATCAATAATGGATATCCTGATTCAACTACACAGTGAACCAGGAATCACAATCAAATGTAATTACAAGTAGTATGTACACAGTTTATAAATATAATCCTTGTATTGACATATTTTATTATTCTTATCCTATGTGTGTAAGTTGTGAAGTAGTAATATGAGGTAATACTGGTTTTGTTTTTTCAAGCTAGGTTGTTGTTTGTCATCATGACTCCAAGTGTTTGATTATCTTGGAAATATTATTGGGAAAAGTTCACAGTTCCTGTCATTTGCAACAGTTTATTGTCCCTCTGTGTTAAATATACTGTCAATTTTTGAAGGGGGGGGGGGACATAATGTTGAGCTACTCTGGCCACAGAAGCTTATCTTTCGTGATGGCGGCAGGAAAAGACTCCTCTGCTCGATTGCTTCACTGTGTTCTGGAGACACCTCACTGGTCGCTATCTGGACCAAGGAGTATGCTGTCAGCCTCTGGATTCAGCAAAACTCAGACCAGGTGCTGCTTCAATAACTTATGACCACGGTCCCTGAAACAAGAAGGTTGTACCTCCTACTTCAGATCTAATTTATAATCTATTTCCACACTGAACACAATACATAACAAACACTGAGTTCAGAGCGGTAGGCCAACTGCTAGCTTCATCTGAAACAATTTACACCAGTATACTCCTCCCTAATGGTTACTAAAAGTTAGTTGCTTATCCTTTACAGGACGTGGCAATCAACCCCAGCTTTTATTGGCTGTTTGTGATTTATCTAGGCAATTTTTACGTTCAGTAGTTTGCCATTGCTTTCTGAACGGTACGGCGCTTATCATCTCATCATCTCAGCCCGTAACCCGTCATGGGTCGTAGGGGTGCCATGGTGGAAGCATCAGCAGACAGAGTCCTCCACTGCTCTCTATCCTCAGCAATGCGTACAAGTGTGGAAAAACCGTGTCCTGCCCATTCTTTGATGTTATCAGCCCAGGATTTTCTCTGCCTTCCTCTTCTCCGTTTACGTTCGACTGTTCCCTGAAGGATCGTTTTCGAAAGGGAGTCATGACGAGTTACATGCCCAAACCAGGCAAGCTTTCGACGTTTCACTGTTGACAAAAGTGGTTCTTGGTGGCCTGCATAGGTGTTTATCTTCTCTCTAACATAGACATTTGTTTTGTGCTCTTTATAGCAAATGCGCAAAATTCTTCTATAACATTTATGCTCGAAAGCCTGAATCCTTCGCTCCGTATCTGCAGTGAGTGTCCAGCTCTCACACCCATACAAGAGAATAGATAATACAAGTGATTTGTATAATTTGATCTTCACAGGAAAACTGATGTTACTTTTCCAGATCACATTCAACCTTGTCATGGCAGCTGAGGCCATCTCAAGTCTTGTCTTGATTTCTTTAATTGATCTTCCATCACTGCATATAGTGGACCCGAGATATTTAAAGGTGTTAACTTCTTCTAACGTTTGCCCATTTAATGTAATGTTGGTCGGAACATGTTTCTTATGGCTATTCACCAATATCTTGCTTTTTTCTATATTAATTTCCATCCCATACGTTCTTGTTACTTTCTCCAGTCTAGAGGTAAGGTCTTGAAGTTCTGATTCTGATCCAGCTATCAGATCAATATCATCAGCAAAACGTAGGTTGCACAGAGGTCGGCCTCCAATCGATATGGTTGATTTATAATCGTAGAGAGCCTCTTGCATAATATGTTCTAGATAAATATTAAAGAGCACTGGGGACAGGATACATCCCTGCCGAACTCCTACAGTTGTTTTGAAAAATTCTCCAATGTCGTTGCTTGCAAAAACAGCACTGCTTGCGTCCTTGTATAGTGCTTCAATGATATCTATGATGTTGGTATCAAAATTGAATTTTTTCATTACTTGCCATAAGCCTTCATGCCAGACTCGATCGAAGGCTTTTGTGAAATCGATGAAGTTATGGTATAAATCGTGTTGATGTTGGAGATGTTTTTCGATAAGTAATCTAATATTGAAGATTTGTTCTGAGGTACTTCTTTTTGGTCTAAAGCCAGCCTGTTCCTCTGACAAGATTTCTTCTGATTTCTGTTTTATTCTGTTCAAAAGTATCCTTAACATCACCTTACTTGGATGACTAATAAGGCTAATGGTTCTGTAGTTCTTGCACATTTTTAGATTTCCTTTCTTTGGAAGCGGTATTACTAATGACTGCGTCCATTCTTTTGGCCATTTTTTTGTACTCCATATCTTCTGGCAAATGGTTGTCATGATTTTTACTATATCTGGTCCTCCATATTTCAAGAGCTCTGCTGGGATATTATCCACACCCGGTGACTTCCCTCCTTTCATCGAACATATAGCCTCTTCCACTTCTTCCCGTAATATTGCTGCATTTCCGAGTTCCCTGTTTTCGCACTTATACCATTGTTAAAAATCCACACAAAGCGATCTGCTACCAAACCGCCTGCAGCAGGTTTCGAACCTGGTATATCTGGATTATGAAACTGCGTTCATATCCATTAGGCCACAGACGCCGACAATGGTTACTACGCCTCTGCAATTCCAGCATTAGTTCCTTCTAGTCAATAAGATAGGTGTTAGTGTACTATTTGGCAATTCCATGCAGTTTTCTTTTCTCTGACACGTTCTGTTCAGGTTGGAGCACTATCTAGGCTTTGCCTCATGTTGGCTACTGAACCACACACATATACAGACATAAATTATCAATTCACATTCAATTTTAATTAAAAAGATCTCAAATATGTCAATCTTACCACAATTCATGGAAATAATAACAAATACGTTGACTGGCGATGAATAATGGCACAAATTCCGATCTGCCTCTGTCCCAGACTTTTATTTAGAAAAGTATGATCTGGATCTCAACGCACTGTTTCTTAGTAAGTTTATTTTAAAATGTGGCACTGAACTGACGCTCCTAATTGACTATATTGGCGGGTCTAACCAATCGGGCCATGTTTACACAGCTTTTCAAAAAAAGTACCCCTACTCACATTTCCCCTAACAACAAAAAATTAGTATTTGTAGTCCGACTAATCGTGTTTAGCCTTACATTTACTTCTATCCAATCAAATAGGATTTCACATGGTGGCCTATTTCCCGTAAAATGGTGGTTTCAAAACATGCCACTGTGCGATTTTTATTTGGTGTTGTCTGACACCCTCACTATTTTCTTTTGGCTATAATTTGTTAATTCCTAGACTATTTGCGTAACACTTAACATATTCTTTGTCAGCAAGTCCTAAGGAACCCAAATATATAAGTTTAATGGGGCTAAGGGGCTGCGTTCAAAATATGCATTTTCTTCTACCTCCCGTTCACTTCGATACGATGTGGTGTCTGGGTACTATCAGACTTTCAGACATAAAAAAGTATAATGTCATGTTTCCTAATAAGCGTTTTTTCAGGTTTTTAAACCTAACTCTCGTATGGGTAGTGTTTTTTATCACTGTCTATCTGAAAAAAAGTTAGTGCTTCATGCCTTACGCTTGGGGTGGCATTAATTATATATCGCGAGACGCGTGTTAGTGTTGCATGCGTTCCTGCTTTCAGCCCTCACTCTCTCTATCCTAATTCCATCTGTCCTTCCGTTTATGTTAACGTAGTGTATAAAATGAAATTAATGGAAGTATTAATTTAGGTCATTACGCAGGGTGCCTAGCTCAAGGTTTTCTTAGAAATACAGTACACGTTTTATTGTTTTGTGGAAACGCGTGTATGCTGCTATAGGCTTTACTATCAACGTGGAAACGTTACAATTTGCAGACGAAGCACAAAAAAGGGAGGATTTTAGTACGCCATTGTGACAGCACTGTACTTTTACCATTTCTCTTTCCTTTTTATTGAATTAATTCGTTAGGCTTTACATTTACCTTTTAATTTATATATGTGGATTTAGAATATTTCACGACAATCATCGAGATTCATCTCCCGTGTTGAATTTTACCCAAATGTAGACTATTCTTGCGTTTATTTCAGGCTCACTATCCCTTGGTAGTTCTTCGTTGTGATAATTCAAGCACAGAAATGTATTATTTCTGGAGACTATTTTTAACTGTCGTTTTTCCGCTCAGCTCCGCACTCCTTTTTCGCGTTCAAAAACCGTACGCACTACAAAAAAAAAAAAAAAAAAAAAGAACGCTGGTACAAATGCGCAACGACTGCGTCTGGTAGGTATACTCCTAAATAATCAAATGATTTTCCCTGTTCATTGTTGATTGTCACGGTAAAAGGCAATATCACAGGAAACCGACGACTTTTCAAGACGAACAGAAGACTGGTATCGTATGGCTCCAAACCACTGAGTGGAATGATAGCTACTGCCTGCAGTGATTTCGCATCAAACAATCTTGGATAGTTCAAAAGACAGTTATGTGCTCCTAGATATTTTTTAGCAACATGATGAATGTACTGATTTTTGGCTTCAGTAGGTGCAGAGACATTCCTGATGGACATTGCGGATTTGAAAACGGAATTGGAAAATCAGTGGAATCACTGGGATCGTCAGTAACCATCGAGTCAAAATTCAAAATAAAAGAAACTCAAAACACAAGAAATGATCATGTTCCAGAAATGCCATACCATTGTTCTTTCCCGTTTTAATTCATTCATAACCCTCCACTCCCAAAGGAGCATAGGCCTTCAACAAACACATGTCAAGTCCTCCTGTCACGTGCCAGCATCTCAAGTTCTTTCCACGCTCTCCTCGTCATTTTCACATCTGTTTCCAGCTCTCTTCTCCATGTGCTTCTTGGTCTACCTCTGCCTCTCTTGCCCTGAGGGTTGAAGAACAAGGACTGCCTTGTAATGCTATCAACAGGTTTCCTCAGTGTGTGTCCAATCCATCGCTATCGTCTTTTTCTCATCTCTTGTTCCACTGGCACTTGTCTAGTTCTTGTCATCAGTTCCACGTTGGTAACCTGGTCATACCATTTCAATCCCTCTATTCTACGCAAGCACCCATTTATGAAAGTCTGTAGCTTTTTGGTTGTCTTTGTTGTTCTCCATATCTCAGAGCCATACAATAGGACTGACCACATTTGAGTTGAAGATTCTTATTTTCGTGTTCGATCCGATTTCTCTTGATCTCCATATATTTCCCAATGCAATGAAAGCTCCTCTTGCTTTTTGTATTCTTGTTTTGATATCGCTGTCTGTCCCTCCAACTTTGTCTATATTGCTGCCAAGATATGTGTACGATTCTACATCTTGTATTGGTGTATCTTCATGTTCAACCCTGTTATCATTACCTGCATTTATTCTCATTATCTTTGTCTTTTCCCTGTGTATTTTCAGACCCAATTGCTGTGACCTCTCATCGAGTGTTTTCAATTTGTCCTGCATCTGATTACGGTTATGGGACAGAAGAGCCAAGTCATCAGCAAAATCCAGATCATCCAACTGCTTAGTCAGAGTCCACTGGATTCCATTTCTGTTGTGTGTTGTCGATGATCTCATAACCCAGTCTGGGACTCAAAGATGCAGCAATAAAGAATGCAGTCAGTGACCCATAGCTTGACTGCTTGCGTCAGGGTCAGCGAACCAGAGCTGACCAAGACCCTACTCCACCTCCACGTGGTGGTCCTAGAAACAGGCTGCATCACTGCAGTCTGGCTGAGAGAGTAGGGATCGAAGAGGGAAGGCAAACCCGGTCCCAAAAAATGCCGTGCTGAAGTAGGATGTGTCGGCCGAAAGGCGCAGATATCGCAGCTCCGGTGTAAACAGACACAACGTAACCAACGTCCTTTTCAGGACGAACGAGGAATAAGAGGAAGAAGAAGATAACCCAGTCTATTGCTAGTAAGAAAAGAAATGGAGACAAGAGGCATCCCTGTCGCACTCCTGTTCTTATCCCAAACGGTTCTGTAAGCTGTCCTTCGTGAAGAACTCTGCATGTCATGTCTTCATATGTTTTCTTTATTAAATTAATGATCTTCAGGGGAACTCCATAATGCCTCATCAATTTCCAAAGTGATTCTCTGTCTACACTGTCAAATGCCTTTTCGTAGGCCACAAATCCGATGTATAGTGGTGAATTCCATTCCAGACTTTGTTCAACTATTATTCTCAAAGTGGCTATCTGATCTGTACATGATCTGTTTTGTCGAAAACCTGCTTGTTCATCTCTCAGTTTTTTGTCTATGGACTCTTTTAATCTCTCAAGGATAATCCTGTTTAATACTTTTCCTGGCACTGATAGTAACATTATTCCTCTATAATTTGTGCACTCTTGTAAATTTCCCTTCTTAGGCAACTTAACCAGATATCCTTCCTTCCATTCTGCTGGTATCTCTTCCTTTTCCCAGACTTTACCAAGTAATTTATATAACATCTCTGTAGCCGTGTCGATATCTGCTTTGATTGCCTCTGCTGGAATGCCATCAGGTCCAGACGCTTTTCCATCTCTTAGAAGCTTTATGGCTTTCTTTATTTCTTCCTTCGTTGGTCTTTCACCGTTAATTTGTAGCTCTTCTTCTGCTGGCTGGATGTCCGGGGGGTTTTGTGGAGCTGGTCTATTGAGAAGGTCCTCAAAATATTCTGTCCACCTCTTCATTTGCTCTTGTATATTGCTGAGCAGTTTTCCATTCTTGTCTTTTATGAGGCAACTTGTTTGCTTGTATTTCCCTGTCAGCTTCTTTGTGCTGTTATACAGTTCTCTCATATTTCCTTTGGCTGCAGCATCTTCTGCCTCTCTTGCCAACTCCTCAATATACTTCCTCTTGTCTCTTTTGATACTTCTTTTTACTTCTTTGTTTGCTTCTGTGTACACTTCTTGAGCGTTGGCTTTGGAACTTCTGGTTTTGCGTGATTAATTATGAGCATTTTCTTTTTTATTCGTTTAAGTTCACTCCTCTGTCTTTATTTTTAACGGTACCTTAAAGTTAGGAGCCGCGGTAGCATAGTGGTTAGTGCACTGGCTTCCTAGCGCAGTGGTCTATGGTTCGATCCCCAGATGAGGCGGAAAAATTTTTAGGCCACAAACGGCTCCTGGGTCGACCCAGCCCCGAATGGGTACCAGAGCTACTCTGGGAAGGTTAAGGCGGCCGGCGTGATGCCGACCACATCACCCCTCGTGTGCCGACGGTCAAGATAATATGGGCCTAACACCATATTCCCAATATGCCTCAATGGGCGTGTAACGGGTTCCTTTACCTTTACTTTTTACCTTAAAGTTAAAAAAAAAGCATGAAAAGGTAATGGCGGACTCTTATATTATTAAAAAAGTATTGGCTGACTCTTATATTACAAAACAAGATTATTAAACTTTTCCATCATTTCTTAACGGGTTACTAGCGAACAGATTTGTGAAGTCCATATGAAATAAATCGTTGGCCTCTGGGATAATTCTAAGGAGTGTTCAAGATAACTTTCACTCAAAGCACATTGCCCCGAAAGCGTGGTGCGATTGTTTCTTAAAGTTAAGAAGCAGGGACATTTCATATGAAGAAAAAAATGTATTAAGACTACGCCAGTGCGCTAAAATATATAGCAATCTATAAATACGAGTAATACAATAATAATATAGCATAAATACGACCATTATCATGTTGGAGAATACTTTATGAGGCTGCCACCCCCACATAGTTTGAGAAACCGTGCTCTAGAGCTCTGTCGATGTTTTCGCTACGTTTTCCAATGCACTTTCTCTCTTGCTGTGTGAGTGTGTTATGTATGTCTTACGGGTACCGAACAAATGTCTTAGAAAACATTTGTTGCTTCGCTTGTTGTCTGACTCACAGGGTTTTTACTAGATCACTCTTCTCATCAGACCAACATTTCCCTTTCTGCTTCCTATGGGGGCATGAAGCCACAGTTACAGTGGGGCCCTATCAGGAAGCCTTGACCAAAGCGTCCATGTGCTATTGTACCTGTGGTGTAAATAGCCATTTTTGTACATAAGGTTGCCAGCTCCCGACACGACTTCATATTAGCAGCCCCGTCATAATGCACGCGCGCTTGATGTAGAAATAATCATGTTCTTTCTCTGTCGCCTCAACAGTTACCGGGAACTAGCCAGGGCCGTTTTTTAATATTTATAATATATCTTACAATCTCACAGTGTATCTGCTGTCAGGGTAGCAGAAATAAAAAACTTAAGCTCACATCTAAGTAGTTATCTTCGTGATGTAAAGGATTGGCTTTATAATCTGGACGGAAAATTGCACTAAGAGAGTTTTCAGGGGCCGTACGCGAATGGCCAAAAATGTTGGTCGATTCGGAAATTACGTAGAGATGTAGCTGATAGCTCGAAATCAGACAGACCGACGCCTTCGGGAACGGCAAGAAGGAAGCAATGAAAAAACAGTTTAAGAAGTAATCCAGAAGCTGACATAAAAGTTATGAAGTAGTCTAGGAGTGAAATATAGTAAATGGCCCTGCGTGAAAGTATTGACGAGTTGTCGCCGGTGATATATCAATTATAGAACAATGAACTAGAGAGAGATAGCAAGACAGAGAAGGGATTGGACAAAGAGAAAGAGAGGAGATAGGAGACTGTGGGGAGATATAGAAAAAGCAGAACCGGAGGAGACAGATAATTAATACAAAGATAGAAAATAAATGCCCGACCTTCTCTTGTCGGCGTGTCTTCCATTAAAAAAAAAATTCTGTTATGGTTTTCATTGAGATGTTATGTTTATCTGGGTGTCCGGAATACTTTATTTCATTACATAAATTAACGTGTTCCAGTAAAGAAGCAGCAATGCAGAAATGAGGCCAATAAACAGTGGTGTATCGTAATGTGACGAGGTAATAGTGTAACGTGTTGTAGTGACAATGTAACATTATGATTTGAAGACGTAACATTGTCACGGATTGCCTCCCCTGCTTTGCAGTAGTGGTCCAACAGTGGCCAAAACTCAAGAGTATCTAACATGGGTCGTCAAAGGTGTCTACCTTCGCACAAGATTACTGTTGACAGAGTGGTAGATAGAAGGATAATGATGCTTCTATCTCAAGGTAGTTTTCACAACATATTCAGAAAAGCGAGAACAATGCTGCATTGGCTGAGCACGTTAACTCTAGGATCTGCCGACAACTTTTGTGAAGGATTAAGCAATTATTAATTTTAGCTCGTCAAATCCCCACTCTGATTTACTCAATGGAATTCTTATTATTATGGTATAGCTCTGTTTAGAGTGTATTTAGTAAATTGACTGAGACAAACATGCAGTTTATTTAAAACGATTAAACCGAATTTAAATTTGCATAATTAAAAATAACAAATTTAATAATCATTTAGTTTTAACAAAGGTTTAAAAGAATGCATAATGTTTTTTTTTTCAGAAAGATATCATCACTGTTATGATGGGATAAAGGTTTATAAAGGAATTCACGTGGCAGCTTATAGGTTTCAATTATCTACCACTGGTAGGTTCTGCTCTCGCTGATGGTTTTGTTCTGTACAGATAGGTCACTGATAACGCTCGTCGCTGGTCAAGGATGTAGGGCGTAGCACGTTCCCAGAAGTGTCAGGGAGTGTCTACAAAGTTGGTCCCTCGTCTTAAAGCTCAGGCCACTGTTCCCTTCTTGTTCCAGAGACAGTACCCTCAACTGGTACCACACCAACAACTATGGTAAAAGAATAGAAACGAACGCTCTCCTGAGTATTGCGTTTCCCGACACATACTTATGTGTCCCCTTTCTCATATTCCACTGTTAAACTCTCTTTCTTTGTGTAGTTGTTAACTCATACTGGCTACTAGTTGTTGAATCATGCTTTATTTGTTAAATGATGTGAATGTCCACCAGTGGATAAATGTAGATGTTGGGACTGGTGTAGTAAAGTGTAACGATTGTCAACTCATCAAACCCAGCACAGTTTTGGTCATACAGGTCATCTTGTCCTGGAACGTGATGAGGCTCCGACAAGAATGTGAGTGTAAACAATGAGTGTGTATCTGAATGTCAGTACGCGAATGGTAGAATGATTCGATAGAGTTGACAGGTTGGTAGTACATCACTCATACTCACACTGTTCGAATTCAAGAAGTACTGGAACTACGGTGGTCTTTTTATAACATTTAATGGGACGCACACTTGGACAGTACGTGTATGGTTACAGGAACAAATGTCGACATAGACAGCATAATGTTGATCACAGGAATATCATCTTAAGTTAGCATTCATGCTTGGCAAATATCATAATGGAGCATTCGTAAATAAGCATTCAGCGTTCCATCATGTAAATCATCTGGCTTTACTGACTGGGCACGTCAGACCATAACCAATACATAGGAAGGCTCCTAGACCTAACCTCGTCTAGCGAATATTCCTTCACGTAAAGTTCAATATATATATATTTCATAATATAGGAATCCCAGACATGGGTTCTCACATGTAGCAGTGATCTCTTGGTTCATCGAGCGATAGTACAGGCATCCCTTTTTCTCACTCGATAAATACAAAGTATATGAATTTCAACATGGCTGTTCTCTCTCTCGTGAGCTTCACTCACTATAGAATATAGACCAAAATTAGTCATTCATTAAATGTCCTCATTTCTTCATAGGTTCTCTCATAGAGGTAATTGAATAATATCATACAATCCAGTGCTGATACATAGGAATGTCTTCTTCCTTTGAATGGATATTCTTTTTAAAAGTACCACTGTGCATCTGCTTATCAACAACGATGGCGAAGCCCAAGTTCATAATAAATTGTGGTTTTACCTTTTTATGCGAAATATAACTTTGCCATTCCTTGGCAAAAGAGAATAAACACTGGGGTAAAGTACATACAACATGTCTAAATGATTATCACTTTTCCCCATCCATATATAGATCACTATTTCGGCAAAAAGCCTGCTACAACAAAACTCGGCATCCTCACAGGATGACAGCCATGGATCACACCCTTTGCTAGCGATACTTCCGCTGCATAGCCTTTGACCTTTTCTAGCGACAACCAAATTAGTTCGACTTAGAAATGCAAAGATATCCATATATAAGACAGACTCGTCCTACTCATACAAACACTACGTATAAATTCAGGCCATAGATATACTGAAGCAAGAACAATCTATTCCTACCCAGCCACAGAATAAATCGCAGTAGGCCTAGAGTCGTCTGCGGAGTCCGATCGAAGATGACAGAACTATTTTCAAGGGAAGCAACCCAAAAATGACTTCTCCTTAAGCACTTAAAAAGGAAATACTTTGCTTACAAAATATTTGCGAACATAATAAGAATATAAATGTATTATATTGCAAGATAGTAAAAATTGCCCTTTACAGTCTTACCACACCTCCCGGGAAAAAAAAAATAAAATTTTTTTTTTAAATACATCTAGGAGCACCGTAGAATAGGCTCACAACGCAAGAATACTGCGCAGATGAAAATATCAGGAATAACTATAATTCCTAATATGACTGGTGAGAATATATATCTCAAAATCTGAGAGAAATTGTTTCCCTACGAATAAATGTTTCCAGGAAGGTGTGATGTACGTATAATACAATTCTGGTAATTATACAATGCATACCAAAAATTCACACTACAATCTTAAATTTATGATTTATGAAGAAACAATCATCAAAGAACAGCGGTGAATTAACATCAATAAACCGCTAAGTAGCGATACCATCATTCTATTATTAAATTACAAATGTGTATCTTAGTAAAGAAACAAAAAATAACTGTTGTAAAGTTATACATATTAAAAAGATCCAATATTTAACAGTTAAGTGGCATCATGTGGGCATCTGGACAGAATGTCCGCCATCACATTTTCTGAACCACGGATAGCTCGTACCGAAAAATGAAAAGGTTGAAGAGCGATTGCGTATCGAGTTGATCTCGAGCTCTTCAAGTTTTTACTTTGGATAGCCGTAAGAGCTTTTTGGTCAGTTTCCACTACGAAATGCGCGCCCAGAAGGAATCTTTGGAGTTTGAGAATTGACCAAACCATTGCCAATAATTCACGGTCTAAAACCGAGTAATTCCTTTCTGCAGCATTAAGTTTTCTGGATATGTACATTACAGGATGCAGAGTTCCAGAGTACTCTTGCATTAGTGCCGCTCCAATCCCAGTGGATGAAGCGTCACTACGAAGAACAAATGTCTTATCTGTTGTAGGTAACACTAAAATAGGTGGTGATGAAAACATAGTTTTGATCTTCTCTAGTGAAGATTGGCATTCATGAGACCAGTGAACCATGTTAGGCGACCCTTTCTTTAATAGTGTAGAGAGAGGTGCCATGATAGAGGACAGATTCGGAATGAAACGTCCATAAAATTGTATGAGACCTAAAAGACTTCGCAGTTGCTTTTTAGTCCTAGGGATAGAGATGTTAAGTATCTTAGTGATATTATGGTCTTCTGTCTTCAAGAAACCGTGACCTACTCGATGGCCTAAGAAAGCAATTTCGCTAAAGCCAATACAAGCTTTAGATGGTTTTGCTGTCAGGTTATACTCACGCAGAGTTGATAATAATTCAACTAATCCTGAATAGTGATCTTCCCAAGTATCGCTGAAAAGACAGATGTCGTCTAGATAAGCAATGACATCTGACCGATACGATAGGATTCGACGCATCATGCGTACAAATGTAGCTGGTGCGTTCATAAGGCCGAAAGGCATAAAATTCCATTGGAAAAGGCCTCTGGGAGTAGAGAAAGCGGTAAGAGGTTTGGCGCGTTCGGATAATGGAACTTGCCAATATCCTTTAGACAAATCAAGTTTAGTGAAAAAATGCGATTTAGAAAGACGAGTAAGTAACTCTTCTAGTAAAGGCATAGGTTCAGCATCGAACTTCGTAACTTGATTCAATTTGCGATAGTCAACGCAAAGACGTATGTTATTGTCTTTTTTTCGAACAATAACCATCGGCGAAGAATATGCAGAAGTGGATGGTTCGATTATTTGTAAATCTATCATTTCATCCAACTCCTTTTCAACCTGTGTTTGGAAATGTATAGGGATAGGATAAGGCCTAACCCTAATTGGAGTATGTTCAGTTAGAACAATGTCATGCTCAATGACATGAGTTTGTCCAGGGATGTCAGTGAGGACATCCTGAAATGTTTGTAACATAGACGAAACTTGTCGCCGTTCTCCTAGAGACAAATCAGGAGAAACAGTAACGTCTTTCCATGATTCACTAGAATGAAGTGGGATCATTGGAAGCGGGAGATTAACATCCGAAAAACTTGTTTCCTCATCCTGTATTACAGACAGTGATGAGTAATGACCATGTTTGACATGAGAATCGTCCGTTGCCTGGAAAATAGGCTGTAGATAGTCAGGACGTTCATGGAACTCCGTAAGCATATTGATGTGGAAGGTTTTATGCTTCCCGTTAATATCGACGATGTAGTCAACATCTGAAATTTTCGATATTATATCGTACGGACCTTTCCAACTAATAAGGAGTCTATTTTCACGACAAGGTAGCAAAACAAATGCTTTGTCACCAGGACAAAGTTGTCGTAAAGTTCTCTTCTTATTAGCAAATTGTCTTGCCTTCTGCTTAGCAAATTCAGAAGAGGACGTTGCCAATTTGCATGCTTCGATAATCTTTTGTCTCAGCGCGATGACATACTCGTAAGAAGATTTTGTGTCATCGTCAATATTGTCAGCTGTTATAAGATCATGCAGCAAAGACATTGGGCCGCGCGGTCGCGCGCCAAAGACAAGTTCAAAGGGCGAAAACCCTGTATGTTCATTGGGGACCTCTCTGTACGCGAAGAGGGCCGCGGGTAAAACCCTATCCCAATCTTGAGGATGATCCTCAGTTATCTTCCCTAATAAGTTCTTAAGTGTTCTATTTAGTCGCTCGACCATCCCATTGGACATAGGATGATAGATGCTACTCAAAGATCTCTCTATCTGTAGAGTAGACATTACTTGAGACATGGTATCCGATATCAGTTGGGTGCCATGATCTGATAATATTTCTCCGGGGAATCCCAGCCGAGAAAATATAAGCCAAAGAGCATCTGCAATGTCAGCGGTAGTAATGCTCTTTAGAGGGATAGCCTCTGGCCAACGTGTGCACATGTCTACACACGTTAAGATAAACTGATGTCCTCTAGCAGATTTGATCTTGAATGGACCAATGATGTCTATCGCCATTTTCTGGAATGGACGAATAGGAATATCTGCAGCCTGAATAGGCGCAGCATGACGAGGACCTTTGGATTTGACTTCTTGACATACTTTACAGGATCGACAATAGATCCGTATGTCCTTGTTCACAAAAGGCCAAAAGAAAGCCGCAAGAACTCTTGACTTTGTACGGGAAAAACCCATGTGACCAGCACACTGAGAGTCGTGTGCATGTTGTAAGATCTTAACTCTCAAATTCTTGGGTACAAGAATCTGAGAATGACTTGACTTAGTGGAGTCTTGCACCATACGTACAAGTACGCCATTCTTCATTGTAATCCAAGATTTACAATTTGAATCTTTATTCGGATCACCTTTTGTTACAAGAGTGAAGAATTTCTTAAGAGTCGGATCTTCTTCTTGTTGTTTTATAAACGAGTCACGAGAAATTACCAAGGGATCATCTTGGTTATGCACTTCATTATCTTCAACAGATGAAGTTTCAGGCATATTGAGAGCTTGAGCTCTAGTGACTACCGCATTAGCAGATTGCATATTTTGATTTTCCCAAACGGAAATTTGCTCCGGAGTGCATTCTTTGACTCCGTGAATGCGACCGATGATAAGATCAGCGATCGGATCCGGCAAAAGACATGCGTGTACATCTCCTGTGAAGAAAGGAGTAGCAATCCTAATGATAGCGGTAGAGTATTTCTCTATGGTGCCGCCAAATGTTACGCATTTGACTACTTTGCCTGTAGAATGAGAAGGATCTATGAGTGACTGCCTAACCCCAATAGTTGTGCATCCAGAATCAAAAAGTACTGAGACTGGATTGTCATTTACTAAACCTTTGTGTAAGACAAGAGAACCTCTCCCATCATGCGCGATTGACGCAGGAAGAGCGGGAAGAGGATGGCCACAGCTTAAAGTAGACACTGTGGTTGGCTCAAATAATGTTTTGCATTGGGGGCACTGAGATGCTCTCCCAAAATCAAAAGCGGCACATGCCATATTACTAGAGTCATCATTATCTTTATTTTGTTTATAGGCTTCGTGGGACTCTTGCTGTGCAGAGTTCGCCTGGTAATGAGCTTTATGTTTTTTGAATTGTGCTCTACCTCTGTTATTATTGCCTCTGTACTTATCATTGTTTCCACTATTATAACCTCTACTCGGGTTTGAATCATAGCTCCTTTGGTTACTATCATCATATTCATTATAATGAGTATCTCGGTAATTATGATCCTGTTGTCTCCATGAAGGAAAACTTGGATAGTTTCTAGAATGACTTCCTTTGCGAAAGTTCCTGTAATTATGACCACCCCTGAATCGAGGGCTGTCAGCTCTTCTCCAGGTATTCGAAGAAGAACCCTGAAATGATTGGTTACCTTGGTTCTGATAACTGTAATAGTTACCTTTTTTATTAAACCTATTTTGAGGTCCTTGGAATTTGTGAGAGTGATTAGGGTTGTATGGTGTTGCAGAAGCAACTGGCATACCTTCTTTAACCTTACTGTTGCTAATAGCTACGTCCGGATGTGCAGTGACGTATTGGGTACAATACTGTTCCATTTCTTTTAGAGACTTAGGTTTACGCTCATGTAAGAATTCGAGGAAAGGTTTATTTATACTTGACATAATCTTGTCTCTGAGTATCAAGTCCATAAGGGCTTCATAAGTCTTTTCTGTTTTGGATAGCTCAATCCAACGATCAAATGTAAGACGTGTCCTTGCAATGAATTCTGAGAATTCTACACCTGCCTCAGGCACCATTGTCTTAAACAACTTCCGATAACCCTCTTCAGACAACTGATACTTCTTTAATAAGGCTGCCCTAATAACATCATAGTTATCTTTGTCAGCCTCTTCAACCAAACTTAAACTAGTCAGAGAATCACCTTTCAGATTTTCTGATAACTGGTTAGCATATTGTGATTTGTCCACATTATGTGCTCGACACGAGCGTTCAAATCTGTTTAGCCAGAATGTTATGTCATCACTGGAAGGGTTGAACGCTGGTACCTTGACCTTGTAAGTAAAGGGTTTACCATTACCACTAGATGCTTGATTAACATTACTTATGTTTGTTAACTTTAACTTTTCTAACTCAAATGCTAAAAGTTCTTTTTGGTGTTCATGTTCTCTTATTGCTTTTTTTTCTTGAGCTTCAGCTTGTAATTTTCTCTCTTCTGCAGCAGCCTGTAATTTTTTCTCTTCAGCAGCAGCTTCATCTTTTCTTTTCTCTTTTTCCATTTCCATCTGGAATCTTTTTTCATCAGTCTGTATCTGCAATTTCTTTTGTTCATCCTCTCTTTGTAATTTTCTTTCCTCAGCTTCTAATTTCTTTTCTTCAATCAATGCTTTTCTTTCTTCAGCAGCTAATGCTTTGTCATATTGAGCAACTGCCCATTGTTCTAATTGCTGACCAGTCTTATCAAGAGCCCTGCCTTGTGTGATAAAATAATCTAAGGTAGACATCTTGTCTAATAAGATCAGTAATTTGCAAAAGTAAATAAATTCACTTTCTTAGTCTTAATCAAAGACCTTGTATGATAACTTTGTAACCTGTGAAAAATAGTACTTAACTATCCCAATCACTGTGGGAAACAAGCCTTACAAAGGTCTTGTATAAATCCTTATATAATAACAGCTATAAGTTGCTGGTTCACTCTATAATATAAGTGCAGTGCACCAGAAATAGTGTTTTATATCATCAACTGTGTACCTTTAGTAATAGCAATTAACTATCAGTTGATTCTTGTACATCAATTTATATGATCAACTATATTTTAAATAGTGTATGTCGATCAGGCACAAAACAAAACAGTTATACAGAAAAACATGAAAACATTTGCGGAAATGAAATAAATAAAATTGGAAAAACAATAAAAGATAAACCGCAAGAGGATAACAAATACAAATAACGCCACAGTATATAAATATAAATTGAGAATAGAACTGAAAGATAGAATAGGGTAGACCAACAAATTACAAACAAATCAAAACAAACTAAAGAACAGAGGAATATTACAAAAACAACAATGAGTACAGACTTCACAGCTAACACTAATAGCAACAGCTGTCGCAGCAAATTTTCAATGAAGAAAATTGCACCTATAGAAACGCACACATCAGACCCTCTATTACGTGGGATACTCTGCTGTGTGACACCGCCCAACCGAAACAACAACCCGCTGGATACAAACAAATATCACATATAAATAGTTAAACATAAATACATAAATGCATAAATAGTATGGCAATATGATGTAAATAGAGTGTTGCAGAAAGAATGTGTTGGAATGAAGGCTCAGTTACACTGCCTAATAGTACAGTACTGTGGTACTTTATTAAACAAATACTTCTGGTCTAATTATTTTAAATTCAACACAGAAATAGAAGCTCCATCGTTGATTTGAATGATAACAATCAATGTAGGACTTCTCAGTTCAATAACATTTTCTTTCGCAAACACTGTCAAATATTCTCCAGTCCTGATGTGTAATGTTCTATGTTTCAACCAAGCTTGCTGTGTAACACTGTCAGTTGTATGGCAAATGTCCAATGAACCAAATGTCAACAAACCCTGACCTAGTTACTGCATACTCTCGACAGGACAGGTCACGCTGACATCACTGTAGAGTTGTACTGTTGATGTATTTGTGTGTCGTAACAGACCCCAAGGAACGTCTGGTCTCAGTAGTTTACTTCTCAATATGGTCACTGTGCAGGTTGACCCAGGAAGCTGGCACACCAGTTGTTAAACTCTCTTTCTTTGTGTAGTTGTTAACTCATACTGGCTACTAGTTGTTGAATCATGCTTTATTTGTTAAATGATGTGAATGTCCACCAGTGGATAAATGTAGATGTTGGGACTGGTGTAGTAAAGTGTAACGATTGTCAACTCATCAAACCCAGCACAGTTTTGGTCATACAGGTCATCTTGTCCTGGAACGTGATGAGGCTCCGACAAGAATGTGAGTGTAAACAATGAGTGTGTATCTGAATGTCAGTACGCGAATGGTAGAATGATTCGATAGAGTTGACAGGTTGGTAGTACATCACTCATACTCACACTGTTCGAATTCAAGAAGTACTGGAACTACGGTGGTCTTTTTATAACATTTAATGGGACGCACACTTGGACAGTACGTGTATGGTTACAGGAACAAATGTCGACATAGACAGCATAATGTTGATCACAGGAATATCATCTTAAGTTAGCATTCATGCTTGGCAAATATCATAATGGAGCATTCGTAAATAAGCATTCAGCGTTCCATCATGTAAATCATCTGGCTTTACTGACTGGGCACGTCAGACCATAACCAATACATAGGAAGGCTCCTAGACCTAACCTCGTCTAGCGAATATTCCTTCACGTAAAGTTCAATATATATATATTTCATAATATAGGAATCCCAGACATGGGTTCTCACATGTAGCAGTGATCTCTTGGTTCATCGAGCGATAGTACAGGCATCCCTTTTTCTCACTCGATAAATACAAAGTATATGAATTTCAACATGGCTGTTCTCTCTCTCGTGAGCTTCACTCACTATAGAATATAGACCAAAATTAGTCATTCATTAAATGTCCTCATTTCTTCATAGGTTCTCTCATAGAGGTAATTGAATAATATCATACAATCCAGTGCTGATACATAGGAATGTCTTCTTCCTTTGAATGGATATTCTTTTTAAAAGTACCACTGTGCATCTGCTTATCAACAACGATGGCGAAGCCCAAGTTCATAATAAATTGTGGTTTTACCTTTTTATGCGAAATATAACTTTGCCATTCCTTGGCAAAAGAGAATAAACACTGGGGTAAAGTACATACAACATGTCTAAATGATTATCACTTTTCCCCATCCATATATAGATCACTATTTCGGCAAAAAGCCTGCTACAACAAAACTCGGCATCCTCACAGGATGACAGCCATGGATCACACCCTTTGCTAGCGATACTTCCGCTGCATAGCCTTTGACCTTTTCTAGCGACAACCAAATTAGTTCGACTTAGAAATGCAAAGATATCCATATATAAGACAGACTCGTCCTACTCATACAAACACTACGTATAAATTCAGGCCATAGATATACTGAAGCAAGAACAATCTATTCCTACCCAGCCACAGAATAAATCGCAGTAGGCCTAGAGTCGTCTGCGGAGTCCGATCGAAGATGACAGAACTATTTTCAAGGGAAGCAACCCAAAAATGACTTCTCCTTAAGCACTTAAAAAGGAAATACTTTGCTTACAAAATATTTGCGAACATAATAAGAATATAAATGTATTATATTGCAAGATAGTAAAAATTGCCCTTTACATCCACCATCCCATCTATCTCAGAATTTACCCTCGATGAGAATTAAACTTAATCCTTCGAGAGAAAACATTCTTTACATTTAAATTTAATAGCTTTATCTTTATTTTACATTTAAATGAAAAGGTTAATAGTACAGATAGAAAATGTTTACATTTACATCTCCACTGACTGAAAAGTGTTCACAATATAAATTGAATATGTTTTCATTTAAATTTACACTTGTTGAAAAGTTGAAGCTTTCATTAATTTTAAAGTGCATATGTTTACACTGGTTCGAAAATGTAAATATTATACTTAGAATGTACATCATTTCTTGCATCTTTTCCTCCCTGCTCCATATGGAACTTGGGACTATTTATGCTTTTAGTTCTCTTTAAGAAACTAATCATAAAGCAGTCACCAGCCCTTGCAGAGGTGTTTCATGAAATCATCATTCTATACGCTGAGGTTGCCAGTCTCAAATGACCTGGACATCTACAAGTGAATTTCACACATTAATATTCACATGGTAATATATACAAATTAGTGCACATGTTAGTAATGAAAAATGTAGAATGTAAAATGACAACTTACGCCAATCCTCGCTCACAGACATTTTGCTCAGATGAAAAAAGTTAAGGCACTTGAATCGGCCTCTTACACGTCTTCTTGGGGGTCGTTAGTTTAATAAGATAATTCCCTATATGACTCCGTGTGATCTCGGTTTCTTCAGTCCCGGTTTCTTTGTTAAAATGATTGAGATTTCATGGACTGTTTTGTAAGTCCGTCAAGATTCTCCAAGAAAAGGTCCGGCCTGATAAAATGGAATTCTGAATTCTAACTTCTGGCAAGGTCTGGTTGTGTCGTCTTTAGCAAGCGATTTCTCACAGTGAATTAACACTGCGAAAAGGTCCGGTTACATTGCCTGTCCTACCCCCGCATCTGTTTGTTATGAAGCTACTCATGGCTCCAATAATTTCAAACGTGCTTGTGTGGCAGTTAGGGAACGATTTACAGTCAAAGGGAAGGAATAAAGAGAATTATGAATGGGAAGGGTCAGATAGAGTACAAAAAGGAGATGCGCGAACAATGTTGCGCATGACAGAGGTGAAGGGTAATCCAGTGAATCACGCTTTTCTCAGCGGGCAGTCCAGAAGCATGAGGCAGAGAGGGAAGCCGCATATACGCGGATAGCCATGTTAATGGCGTATTCAAGTAGTTTAGATGATAATTATTTCATGGACAAGGAAGTAGTTTGGGCAATGATTAACCCGAAATATTGAACAGTGAGAAATTCTTGTCTAGAAGGAGAAACGGTGTGAGTTAGTTATTATTCAGAAAGGAAAAGGTACGTAGAGTGTTTTACAATACATATAGGCAGTAGTCATATTCTTCAGTGAGGCAAGGGAAATTAACACCCCCGGAGATGCCCGGTCCCGTCAAGATAACCTGAACACTGAGAGAATATAAATAACAATAATCTAAGAAATAGAGACTATAGCACCTGAATGATCACTGATGGTTAAGAGGTCAGAAGGTGTGGATTCGATACTGGGCGAGAGAGAGTGGTGAAAGAATGAACTTACATTGTATATTCTATGATGGACCAAATGTGGAGGTCAGAGCAGACAGCAATGATCCTTTCATATGTAAATAAACACTATTCAAATTACCATGGCGTTATCGCATCACGTGCTGTGTGTGTGTGACTGTGTGGTATACAGCATATTATAGCTAACCACAGAGGTAAGCGAACCTGGACAGACATTGTCATACATGATTCATGATACAGCGACCACAGGCTGTCACACTTGTTGGGTGAGGTAATTTCAAAATATTCCGACATGGAATAATTTTGCGCGTGATGCAAAGGTCACGTCTCCCATATATGGCAATAAGACATCCGATGCCTGGTGTACAAACTCACCAACACATTTGTAAACTCATACGCCAATGTGTTACAGATGTAACAACTTATTACTTTCGTATAAAGTAATGTCTTCGTGCTAGTCGGACAGGACACGATTATGTCATTTATGTCCGAGTAATCTCGTTATCTGTCGCTTGAGCACACAACTCTACGCGAAAACTAAGCAGGCCAATATGGATTTTCTTGCGCCAATCTCAGCAAAGCTGTGTCGCGCCTAGCAAATGTGATGCATTATCACCAACAAGTAGTGTCAAATGTTTTGACAATATCAAATATCTGCTACATAACAGAAAAAGAAAAAAGTGCTGACCAGGGAAAAGCACGTAAATAGTCAGTACAACAATTTAAAATGAGTACTGCTGGAGTGAAAGAGAGACCGAGAAAGGGTCACCCCAAATCCATCTTGTCACAAACATGCTGAAGTGACGAAGTAACAATATGAAGGGAAGAAGTAACACTAGGAAGTGACGAAGTAACATTATGAAGTGAAGAAGTAACGTGTTATAATGACGCAGTTACATGAGGAATTGAACGTGTAAAGTGTTGACGTGACGACTTAAATTTATGAGGCGAAAAATAAACGTGTTGAAGTGACAAATTAAAATTATGATATGAAGAAGTAACGTACTGAAGTGACGAAGTAAATTATGAGGTGAAGAAGTGACGTGTTAAAGTGACTGAGTAACATGACGAGATGAAGAGGTAACGTGTTGAAGTGACGAAGTAAAATTACGAGATGAAGAAGCAACATGCTGAAGTGACGAAGTAAATATATGAAGTGAAGATGTGACATTTGAAGTGGCGAAGTACAGTTATGAGGGGAAGAAGAAACGTATTGAATTGACGAAGTAACATGACGACATTAAGATGTAACGAGATTAAGTGACGAAGTAACGTGACCAAGTGACGAGGTAATGCGTTGACGTGACGAATTAAAATTATGAGATGAAGAAGTGACGTGTTGAAGTGACGAAGTTAACATTATGTGATGAAGAGGTAACGGGTTGAAGTGACGAAGTAACATGATCAGATAAAGAAGTAACTTGCGGAAGTGACGAAGTAACATGACGGAATAAAAAACTAACGTGTTGAAGTGACGACGTAACATGACGAAGTGAAGAATTAACGTGTTGAAGTGACGATATAATATGACGAAGTGAATAAGTAACATGGCAAGGTGAAGATTTAACATGATCAAGTGAAGCATAACGTGTTGAAGTAAAGAAATATTCTGTTGAAGTGAAGAAGTAAAGTGTTGAAACAAAGAAGTAATGTATTAAATGACGATATAACACAACGAGGTGAAAGAGAAACGTGTTGAAGTGACAAAGTAACATGCCGAGGTAAAGTGATAACGTGTCAAAGTAACATGACGAGTTCAACAAATAACAGGACAAGGAGCAGACAGACAGAGCCAAACAATATTTTCTGCGGGAACAAAGAATCTCTTGCTGGAATAGTTGTGGCCACTCTTCGTGGTTAATTCGCCTGACAGATAGCCGTCTCCACTGACAATTGTTACTAACAGAAGCCAGACTATCTACGTCATCATTCAGACTTGGAATTGTGCGAGCGCGTGCATGGAGTGTCTGGATTACCCCCTACGCCTCGCTATTTTCACATAAGTATATCTGTGAGCCAATGGCTGATCCGTGAACCGTTTCATGCCGGATACGCGTCCGCTCTCACTGATTAAAGGAAACATATATTTTTCTACTACACGCAACTAGTGAGTGCAATTACTGTGCATTGCTAGCTTCAGTTTTTCTAGAGCTATAATACTGCATTTGACAGGAATAACTACTTTTGTTGTTTGAAAACTAAGTGATCGTTTTTCATGAAATAGTATATTGAAAATTAGTAGTAATTATTTGATTTTAATTATTTTTGTTTTCACATATCCTGGCCTGTGGGCCTGTCAGGTAAGACAGTCTAAATTTACCTGTGATGTTTAGTCTTGGGATAAAGAAACTGAAGACTGGCAAAAGAGAATAGAAAAGTACCCATTCACATTGATACAATCGTATGGCGTCCGCCTCGAATCCTAGAGGTACCTGGCTCGATTCCTAGTTGAGAGAATATAATTTATGGAATTTTTTTTTCAGAACCAGCGGTCCTAATGACGTCATACTCCCCCCTGGTCTACTGGGCAGTGACATCGGAGCCTAGCATTCTCGGATAAGGTTGAAAAAATAGGAGGTCCCGTGTACAAGTTGCGCAAGTTAAAAATCCCACGGCAGTTGGAAATCGTAAAGAGTAGGCTTATCAGGCCGCTGCCCTGACAAAATTTAAAAATTAGAAACCTACTCACCACAAAAATATTTGTAGAATGTGTGATTCCTATATACACACATTGGGATTCTCGCCGGTGCTACGGAGTTCGTGCACTGTGCTGAGATCCTCATTGAGTGATCTAAGGGAGGAGATCGGAGCACTGATGGAGTTGTCCGTGTGCAATGAAGATAGTCCTTAAAAGCAAACCAAACTCATCGAGAGGTCAAGAGACTTATCAAAATCATTAACAGACACACAAAACATCTAGACCAGTGGTGGCCAAGCTAAGGTTGGCCGAGAGCCAGATTATGGTAAAGGGTAACACCCGAGGGCCAGACCTATAAAATCCTTAAAAAATAACGTTCTGATATTTAGTTTTACATATATAATGAACCACGTACAGAAAGCAACGGCAAACTACTGTACTGCACATCTGCCAAGACATGTATACCAGTCTTCGAACTGAAATAACTGTAAAAGAAAAATATAATGAATCTGTTGTTTTAATTTGTTTTGTAATTTGTAATATGACATGTAATTATTTATTTCAAACATACATTTGTGTGTTATTTCATTGTGAAGAGTGTGACTTCAATCAACAATAAGAGGCCGGCCAAAACAGGTTGGCGGGCCGGTCAAAACTGGTCTGCGGGCCTAATCTGGTCCGCGGGCCGTAGTTTGGCCACCGCTGATCTAGACCAACAGAATTATCTGCTCAACTAAAGAGAACAAGTAATAATCTTCAGACTCCACATACGCCACAACAGGCCGAGATACGATCTGTTGATCAAACTAAGAATTGGAACTACCGATGATTGTACCGATGATTGTACCGATGATTGTACATGTGGCACTGATAAAATGACTACCCAACATCTGCTGGAACAGTTCTTCATACGATATCAAGAAGTGAGAAAGCGCATACGATCATTGTCAATATTAGTCCAGGAAACATTTCATGAAGATGTCAGTAACCTGAGACTGACCACTATTTTCTGCCCGCCTATTTAGTCTGACGTCTGCTTGTGTTCGAAGAACGAGTAAAATTTTCAATATTGTTGTCTTCTGCTGATAATCGTGACAGAAAGTTAAACTAAACATATGACAGTGTCACAGAGGTTTTATGATCATTGAATTGCCTATATCTTCTTCTTTGCTTTCACCCGTATCCTCTATTTATTATCACTCTTTTATCCTTTTTGTGTTTTTCGCATTCGTTCGTTTGCGACTATATACATTACTATTTTCCCATTCTAACGTTTACCTGTTTCTTTTCTCAAAACTGAGAACGCTGTTATGACGTAACGTGTCAGCCCCTACACGAGACGCACAGTGTTAGAATGCATTCCGTCAGACAGGGGAGCAGACAGCTGTCTACAGTTTCCCCTGGGACAGTGTTTCTTCAGCTAAGTTTCTGGGCCTGAAGTGTGAGAATTCACTCCGTCAGACATGATGAGGAGACATTTGTCTGGTAGTTTGCATCTGACGTGTAGTTTCCAAGGTAGATTCTCAGTGTCAGGTGATATGACACTCACGCTCCACGGCCAGTTTTGGCGTAAGGTGCGAGAAAGCAAAGTGTCAGTTATGGTTCTCAGGATGAGTTTCTCGGGGAGGTGTGAAAAACTGTTTCTGCACTGGAAACGGGTTGTCTGAGATTCGCAACTGACACGCGCCCTCTCGGTCAGTAGGTGGCAGTTACGGCATGCGTTTAGGTGTTAAACGGAAGCGTTAAAGACGGAAAGGGGAGAGTACTTCGTTTTGCGAAATTAAACTTTTACCTCTTTGTCTGGTAATAGATATAACCAGAATGTTAAACTAGATTTTCATTCTTGCTCCTGAATTCGCAGTAGACAGGACGTTTCGTGCTAAGAGAATAAGATGTATAGCGAAGTCTTAGTTTGTTCTTGGCAAAAATTTTGCCGAACTTCTAGACTACCAATAAATATAAGCATATAATTCTAAGTTTGTGCGATCGCCTGTAAATTCTGTGTGGAGGTAATATATTATATTAATATCTAGTATTTTGTGAAGTGTTCAAAGTGATAAATCGCTTATTTTATTTCACTAGTTAGATTTGGTGCAGAGCGCTTAATTTATATAGTCTGTATTATTTTATAGTGACGAGTTACAGTGGAAAACAGAAATTATATTTCTAGCTTAAACTCAGTCGGCTATTAAGGAATTTAATTTTACTGCTAAAATAATCAGACGAGAATAAATTTTTCTAACTAACTTTATTAATGCTAGATGCTTCATGAGTGGTTGTCGTGGTTGAGTTTGAGTGTAGAGTATTTGTCGAGTTGGACAATAGTAGTGAAATCGACAAGGGATAGTGGACTGACAGAGTTATAGATTACACACACAGAAAGGTGTAAATAGGAGATGGACTTGAGACAACCTGGAAGAAGATTTACCAAAATGATCTCTCTCTCCAAGCCTCAACTCACTTATGTCTGTCTAAGCACCTCCTGCTCTCTCTCTTTTCTCTTATCATACATAGAGATTATAGTAAAGAGCTAAAAATACAAATATGGATGGAACGGTCGTGAACAGCGCATTAATAAATGTGTAAAATTTATTAAAGAAGAAAAGCATGAAAATAATGCATATCATCACAACAACATAAAATTACCTCAATAATCAAATATTCATCAATAATCATATACACCAACAACCACACACACAGATCACCATTCATAAAACCTGTAGAACACAAAGAGATAAATAATCGAGTGACAGTCCTTCGGTTTTCGGGGACCAGCTGAAGTAACTCCAGTAAGTGGTGTTTTTGTATATATCCTCCATCGGTGATGGAATTAACCTGAATAACATCCCTGTATAGGCGCTATCGTTGGTGACCCCCCCTACTGGCGCGAGTTGGGCTGGGGAACGCTGTTTATCTCCTGCTGACCAACTGATTGAACTGGGCGACAGCCTGTCTGCTTTTCGGGGACCAAATGTACTAGCTCCAGGAAGTGAATTACTTGTAGATTCTTCGTGAGGGACTAGCCTACAAAACTTTCTTTGTTGGTGCTAAACGTTGGTGACTCCCCTTATAGCGTGAGTGGGGGCTGGAACTCTGTCCATAGATGGCTGCTCATACGTGCGAGGTTTTAAGTATCCAGGAAATACACCAGAAGAAGTCACTTGAGGACAAAGAGACCCAGGCGCGCTTATCCGGCGCAAGGCTCCGCTTGGCTGTAAATCCTGTTTAAACTGGTTTGGCTGTGGTTTGCTGAGTGCCCCGTTTAGGCACAAAAAAGGCGGGTGATATGGAATTCTGCTATAGGCATGCTGAGCGGGTTTGATATTCTGGAAGCCGCAATGCTCTGGCTGGTAATCCAATAGGCGAGTAGAGAACTACTACTGCGTTTGGCGATTCCAGATTTAGCGTTGGCTCCGTTGCACTGCGTGAGCTTAACTTGGCGTTGACAAAAGGGGTTTTGATTCAGGAACGGGGTGTGACGATTCGTGACGCTAGCGGTATTCAGAACCCTCTAGATCGAAGAGAATATTTCGTTCTTCGCCTGACTGGAATCTGCTCTCGCGAGTCGGTCTCCCTGCAACTGAGACCCAAAAAGAGACACCCTTTTAACTTCAAGCAACGCTAAAATCAGACTAACTTTATACATAAAGTTTCGCTCCACTATGGGATTAGATTTATTGTAGTTATTGCTATGATAGTTTAGGGCTGTCTTTAACCATGTCTCCTGTTCCTTAAAAATATCAATTATCAACACGCGCCCGCATAGGCTTAATATCTTTTGTACACCCATGTAACTGTCATTAAATATTCTGACAGCAAAATCTACTCCTCTTCTCCCAATCTCAACATACAGGAAACCTAACCTGTAGTTACAGTTAAATGAATATGCTTATTCATCTTACAACATTAAATGAATTTACATAAACAGATTACAGCATTTGACATTACACAAATAAATCGTATGTCCCCTTTGGGAAATATATTAGCATTTCCACAAAATGAGTACAAAGAAAATGCAATGTACTTGCTATAATAATACAGTTGTGGCTAGATCATAAGATATAATTATATCTATGCCTGGTGGCTGCTTTCAGTGAAAGTTATAGACTAGTGCCTAGCCACACAAGTAAGCATAAATGATCCTCCCTTGCCACTGGAAATATCTATCAAAAGGAATAAGTGACTATCTCCTATAATCCAGAGTTATTACCTGCATCTCACTATTCAGTTTTAAAGGGAACAATCCACACCTGACATTATCTTACAGAAATGACAGTTATTTTTTGCTGACTCTTAACCCAATGGTAAGCATTTGTGGACTGATTCTACGCCTAATATCTGTTATTGTAAGTTTAACATTTAACCCATGATAAACCCTAACAGTTTAAGCACCCTTACTGGGCCGTAGACAGCGCTACCTTATCACTGAATAAATTACTAGGAGATGTCCTCAGAAATAAATTCACTTCCCTAACAGATATATATATAAAAGCTAACATGAATCTAATATTATAATTATAAGATATGTCAACTCACCCCGAAAAATGACTAGGACATAGGCAAACACATTCTAGTACTGTGTTAAAGTTTGCCTTATCTCATGATGATCATCTACGGGCCAGGAAAATTTACGAATGTCTTTGTCTATTAAAACCAGTCTACTCTTATAGATCACAAGGGACGCTCCCCCCGAACACCTGGCGTGCGTATTTCTACAGAAGTTCGGCGAAAGACGTAATCTAGAGTAAGACAAAAGAAATCGTGCGAAAGTTCCCCAGGTAGAGAAATGTATAACATTATGCTCTATCTTGTCTAAGGGGCGAAAACCCAAAGACTGACCGCGGGTTGTTATCTTCCCCTGAAACAGATCACACTCGTTACCCAGGCCTCAAAGGGTACCAGCCGCTCGTCATCAAACGTTTTAAAGCGACCAGAGAAATTCCCCTGTTGGGACCACAGAGGGTACCCGCCGCTAACGAACCGTTTCTTTCACAGAAACCGTCTTGGCTCGTTCTAACACTTAAAGCGGACCCGAGAAATGTTTCTCTGGTCGAACAGGTGCGTTTAGATAACATTACGTCTAGCGTTAGCTGACCGCAGCTGGCCAGCGTAAACAACCTCGGGTGGGGTTGAGAAGGTGAAAAAATGTAGGTAGAATATGAAAGAAACGAAAATACAAAATGTCTCGGAAAACAGAACATTTAAAGGAGTAATCAAATTATGGACAAGATGGTAAAATAAATTATCTTTCACGTGACAGTGGTGACGGAACACGTAGGTATTCCTAATTCATGATGATTGATTTTATGTATATAACTTATTTCACAGGAAAGTTTAAATGATAAGTCAAGCGGTACGCTTGCAGTTTAAAAATGTAAGTTATAATCCGAGTACGTAGCATGTATAAGTATTTTATTTGTGGTTTTTCTTCCCTATTCAGTGAATACTGGGGTAACCCAAAACTTTGCGGGCGTTTAGTACAGAGACATACCTGTGAGAAACATAAACATTTTTATCTTTTAACCACATGGGTTTACAAGTTAACACCTGTCTGACAGTGTGTGTGTCTTTGTGGTAAAGTGGGATGTTATAAATATTTATAGGGGACTTAGTGTACTGACTGAGATCAGCTGTGAAGGTATCTATATCTAATAAGTGTGGTGTATTACAGATGACCTTACTTGCTACCACATTTATACCTCAGTCAGAATTATTCTGGAATATTGTGATGACTACGTTGAATGTCTAGGGTTATGATAATGATGAAGTGTAATTCACAACAACAACAGACAGATAAACAATTTTATTTATTCCACAACACTTTACAACACTGTGACACTCACACACATAAAACACTCTATAAGACTATCTTAAATGAGTCAAGTGTTAAAGGTTAAAAATATATGTATTAATTCCTTTCAATAATAGATATCCTGATTCAACTACACAGTGAACCAGGAATCACAATCAAATGTAATTACAAGTTATATGTACACAATTTATAGTTATGATCTTTGTATTGACATATTTTATTATTATTATCCTATGTGTGTAAGTTGTGAAGTGGTACTATGAGGTAATACTGGCTTGTTCAAGCTTGGTTGTTGTTTTTCATCATGACTTCAAGTGTTTGCTTATGGTGGAAATAGTATTGGGACAAGTTCACAGTTCCTGTCAATTGAAACAATTTATTGTCCCTCTTTATTTACTATATTGTCAGTTTTAGAGGGGGGTACATAAAATTGAGCTGCTCTGGCCACAGAATCTTATCTTCTGTGAGGGCGGCAGGACACAGACTCCTCTGCTCGCTTGCTTCACCGTGTTCTTGAGACACCTCACTGGTCGCTATCTGGACCAAGGGGTATGCTATCAGCCTCTGGATTCAGCAAAACTCAGACTAGGTGCTGCTTCAATAAGTTAGGACCACGGTCCCTGAAACAAGAAGGCTGTACCTCCTACTTCATAACTAATTTATAATCTATTTCCACACTGAACACAATACATAACAAACACTGAGTTCAGAGCGGTAGGCCAACTGCTAGCTTCATCTGAAACAATTTACACCAGTATTCTTCTCCTTAATGGTTACTACGCCTCTGCAATGCCAGCATTAGTTCCTTCTAGTCAATAAGATACGTGTAAGTGTACTATTTGGTGATCCCATGCATTTATAATTCTCTCCGACAAGTTTTGTTCAGGTTGGAGCACTATCTAGGCTTTGCCTCATGTTTGCTACTGAACCACACACATATACAGACATAAATTATCAATTCACATTCAATTTTCATCAAAAAGATATCAAATATGTCAATCTTACCACAATTCATGGAAATAATAAACAAATACGTTGACTGGCGATGAATTATGGCACAAATTCCGATCTGCCTCTGTCCCAGGCTTTTATTTAGAAAAATATGACCTGGATCTCAACGCACTGTTTCTTAGTCAGTTTATTTTAAAATGTGGCACTGAACAGACGCTCCTAATTGACTATATCAGCTGGTCTAGCCAATAGGGCCATGTTTACACGCTTTTGAAAAAATTTACCCTTCCTTCGTTTCCCTTAACAGCCAAAAATAGTATTTGCAATCCGACTAATCATGTTTAGCCTTACATATCATTCCCTCCAATCAAATCGGATTTAACATGGTGTCCTATTTCCCGTGAGATGGTGGTTTCAAAACATGCCACTGTGCGATTATGATTTGGTGTTGTCTGACAGCATCACTCTAGTATTATGGCTATAATTTGTTAATTATTAAACTAATTTCTTAACACCTAACATATTCTTTGTCAGCAAGTCCTAAGGCACCCAAATATATAAATTTAATGGAGCTAAGTGGCTGTGTTCAAAATATGCATTTCCTAGGATAGTCGTGTATTTTTTATTTTTTTCGATTTAGAACCGCCACCTGTCCTGCCTTTTCGACTGTTCTGTCAGACTAATGTCAGGATTTCAGACGTAAAACAGTATTGAGTCATGTTTCCTAATAAGCATTAACCAGGTTTTTTAAAACCTTACCGTGTATTGGTAGTGTTTTTTATCACTGTCTATTTGAAAAAAAGTTAGTGCTTCATGCCTTACGCTTGGGGGTGGCATTAATTTTATATCGCGAGACGCGTGTTAGTGTTGCATACGTCCTCCGTTCAGCCCTCTCTCTCTATCTATCCTAAGTCCATCTGTCTTTTCATTACGTAGTGTATAAAATGAAATTAATGCTAGTATTAATTTAGGTCATTAATCAGCTTGCGTACCTCAAGGTTTTCTAAGAAATACAGTACACGTTTTATTGTTAGAAAGGCGTGTATGCTGCTGTAGGCTTTACTAGTAAACGTGAAAGCGTGAGAACATGCAGACGAAGCAGAAAAAGGGGGATCTCGAGTACAGTCATTGTGACAGCACTGTTCTTTACCATTCTTCTTTCCCTTTTATTGAATTTATGCGTTAGGCTTTACATTTACCTTTTAATTTATATATGTGGATTTAGAATGTTTCACGACAAATTCTCCCCTCTTAAAACAGACGTTACATGTCAGTCTATAATTCTATATACACATAGAGAAATTTATTATTATTTCTGGGGCTTACGGTGATTCTCATCACACGGATGGCGGCTTAAAAAATCCGCTCCCCGGTTTGTTTTTCCAGAAATATCATCTCATCTCAGCCCGTAACCGGTCATGGGTCGTAGGGGTGCCATGGTGGAAGCATCAGCAGACAGGGTCCTCCACTGCTCTCTATCCTCAGCAATGCGTACAAGTGTGGAAAAACCGTGTCCTGCCCATTCTTTGATGTTATCAGCCCAGGATTTTCTCTGCCTTCCTCTTCTCCGTTTACCTTCGACTGTTCCCTGAAGGATCGTTTTCGAAAGGGAGTCATGACGAGTTACATGCCCAAACCAGGCAAGCTTTCGACGTTTCACTGTTGACAAAAGTGGTTCTTGGTGGCCTGCATAGGTGTTTATCTTCTCTCTAACATAGACATTTGTTTTGTGCTCTTTATAGCAAATGCGCAAAATTCTTCTATAACATTTATGCTCGAAAGCCTGAATCCTTCGCTCCGTATCTGCAGTGAGTGTCCAGCTCTCACACCCATACAAGAGAATAGATAATACAAGTGATTTGTATAATTTGATCTTCACAGGAAAACTGATGTTACTTTTCCAGATCACATTCAACCTTGTCATGGCAGCTGAGGCCATCTCAAGTCTTGTCTTGATTTCTTTAATTGATCTTCCATCACTGCATATAGTGGACCCGAGATATTTAAAGGTGTTAACTTCTTCTAACGTTTGCCCATTTAACGTAATGTTGGTCGGAACATGTTTCTTATGGCTATTCACCAATATCTTGCTTTTTTCTATATTAATTTCCATCCCATACGTTCTTGTTACTTTCTCCAATCTAGAGGTAAGGTCTTGAAGTTCTGATTCTGATCCAGCTATCAGATCAATATCATCAGCAAAACGTAGGTTGCACAGAGGTCGGCCTCCAATCGATATGGTTGATTTATAATCGTAGAGAGCCTCCTGCATAATATGTTCTAGATAAATATTAAAGAGCACTGGGGACAGGATACATCGCTGCCGAACTCCTACAGTTGTTTTGAAAAATTCTCCAATGTCGTTGCTTGCAAAAACAGCACTGCTTGCGTCCTTGTATAGTGCTTCAATGATATCTATGATGTTGGTATCAAAATTGAATTTTCTCATTACTTGCCATAAGCCTTCATGCCAGACTCGATCGAAGGCTTTACAAAAGTGCGGCCTACCACGCCGCCATCTTGACC
The DNA here is from genome assembly GCA_024509875.1 of Oreohelix idahoensis. Lineage (NCBI taxonomy): Eukaryota > Metazoa > Mollusca > Gastropoda > Stylommatophora > Oreohelicidae > Oreohelix > Oreohelix idahoensis. Next base: position 169,980 of record JAMPIV010001563.1, on the reverse strand, counting down.
AGAAATATACTCTATGCTAAACTCAAATGGCTGCATAAGTAAGGACCATCTGAGTACCGGTACCCTAGAATTTTCATGTCTAGCCTGCGCTAGAAACGACAAGGGTTTGTGATCCGTTTGCAACTTGAATGCCTTCCCATACAGATAAATATTGAATTTCTTTATCGCCCATATTACTGCAAGACATTCTTTTTCGCTAGTTGAGTAATTGGTTTCAGCTTTATTCAACTTTCTGCTAGCATATGCCACTGGGCTTAATTCTCCATCCAGTGCATCTGATTTCTGTAACAGGGTCGCACCTAACCCGATATTACTGGCATCCGTTCTTACAATGAATTCTTGACTTAAGTCAGGTAATTTCAAAATAGGTTTGCTTGTGAGCTTTTCCTTCAATTCCTGGTAAGCTAATTCACAATGTGGTGTCCATGTAATTCGATCTGGATTTCCTTTACGTGTCAAATCAGTTAACGGTGCACATATGGAATTAAAGTTTTTGATATACTTTTGGTAGAAACCACATAATGAGACAAAGGATCTCACGTCTTTCTTGGTTTGTGGTCTCGGGGCTTTCTTTAGTTTCTCTAAATTCTTGGGGTCAGGGGTCATGTTTCCCTGATGGACTGTGTGTCCCAAGAATTCTAATTCTTTACATCCAACGCAACATTTGGTTGGTCGGGCTGTTAAATTCGCTTCTCTAAGTCGATTAAACAGCATGTTCAGAGAGTCAATGTGTTCCTCAAATGTTTCTGTTGCTATCAGGATATCATCCATGAAATTTGTGATGCATGGGTTATTCAGAGGATCCAACAATTTTCTCATCATTCTAGAGAAGACACTAGGCGCATTCTTCAATCCAAATGGCAATCTGTTAAACTCATAGTGTCCCTCTGAGGTACTAAAAGCTAGGTATGGTCTAACCTCAGGCTTTACTGGAATCTGATAGTATCCTTTACTCAGATCCACTTTTGAGAAATATTTAGCTTTATTTAGCCTGGCAAACAACTGATTTGTATCCGGCAATGGATCCACCTGTCCTTCTGTGATAGCATTCAGTCTCCTGTAATCTATACAGAGTCTATGTTCTCCAGAGGGTTTCCTTAAGAGCACCACACTGGAACTATACGAAGATTCACTGTGTGAAATAATTCCTTCCTTCAACAAATAGTCTATCTCTTCCTTCAAAGCTTTCTCCTTAGCAAAAGGAATCGAATAGGGTTTCATACAGACAGGTGTGGGGTCTATCAGTTTCATATCATATTCCAATAAGTTTGTATGCCCCGGTCGGTCTGTTAACACCTCTGTATGATTATCTAGAACCTGTTGCACTCTCTCTTTCTGATTTTTCGTTAAATGTGTACTGATTTTCACCTGTGCCGCTGTCTCACAGGGGTGTAATGGATATTCAAATGATGAAAGTGGTTCCTTTTTCATCTCTATGGCAATGGACAAGGTCAACAAGTGTGTCTCTTCCTGATTTTCTCTTTCCAAATATTTCTTCAGGAGATTCACATGATAGATTTTTTCTTTCCCCTTCTTATCTATCTTATAATTGGTTCTAGACACCTTCTCTAGAACTGTATATGGACCTTGCCATCCAATTTGTAACTTATTTTGACTACCGGGTAGAAGAAGCAGTACCTTCTCTCCCACAGCCAAATCTCTGTCTTTAGCTTTCCTGTTGTAATAGGCAGCATGTTTTTTCCTGGCTTGTCTCAAATTTTCATTGGCAAGTTTCCAGCCAGTTTTTAAACGAGTGGTCAGCTCATTCACATATTGGTATGAGGATGTAATATTTTCCTCTGCCTTTTCATCAGTCCACGTTCTTAACAGCGCTTCGAGTGGACCTTTTATTGGCCTTCCAAATAATAATGTTGCCGGGGCCATACCGGTTGAACTATGGGGTACCTCCCGATAAGCAAAGAGGGCGGCGTGAAGGTACTGGTCCCATGTATCTGGTTTTTCGTGTGCCAACTTTCTCAGGATCGACATCAACGTGCCATTAAATCTTTCCACTTGGCCGTTCCCTTGGGGATGGTACACACTACAATGGAAGTGTTTGGCCTGGAAGATCCTGAAAACTTCTTCTGTTAGTTTCCCCTTGAACTGAGAGCCATTATCAGTCAAGATTTGATTGGGAAAACCTAACCTTGTGAAAATTGTGAGTAATGCCTCTGCCACATGTTTAGAGTCAATCGATGACAGGGCTACCGCCTCTCCCCACATAGAACAAGTGTCCACCAGAGTCAGAATGTAGCTGTTCCTCCTCTTAGTTCGAGTGAGAGGTCCCACAAGATCCACGGCAACTCTCTCAAAGGGTGTTCCCACTATGGGCATTTCCCCCAGAGTTGCTGGTGCAGTCCAATGCTTAGGTGCTACTCGTTGGCACTCTGGACAGGATTTTACATATCGTTTGATATCTTCAGTTATCCCTGGCCAGAAATAGTGACAAGCTATACGCTGTCCTGTTGCGCTGATCCCCATATGACCACTGAAGGGAATCGCATGCCCTAGTTCCAACACTTTAGTCCTATATGAAGTGGGAAGGACCAGCTGTCCGTGACCATTGGATTCAGATCCAGCCTTCCTATAAATCAGCTTGTTCTTCATATAAAATTCTCCCTTGCCTGGAGGTGTATGAGATTTGGGCAACTTCTTGAAACACGGCTTGAGTGTTTTGTCCTCCGCCTGTGCCTTCCTCATCTCATCTGGATGAGTATTTATTGGATTATCCTCCTCCTTTTTAGACTGTGATCTGGTCTGCACTGTTGCCAATATCACAGGTCTCTTGGGATTCCCCAAGAAGACATATCTACACCCCAATATCAGAGGGTAGATTGGCTCATTTATCACTGCTGCTTTTATGATTCCTTCCACATATCGCGTTTTCACCTTTATCCGGGCGACGGGAAGTGTCATGGTAGCTACATCCTTGGTTGCAGTTTGAATCTCCACTGTTTCTGTGGTGTATTGATCTGCCTGCACCAGGTGAGAACTCACAACGGAATCATAATCTAAACCTGTATCATATAAACACCTTATGGTGACACCATTACAGATGACATCTTCACACACTGGGGGGTGGTATGGTTCCTGTAGTTCCGCAGGTTTGACCTTTTTTTCCTTCTTTCCAGATGTCATAGCAGCACAATGAGGAGGTTTCCTTCTACAATGGTCAGTGTCATGATTGTTCATCTTACAATTTTTACACCACCTCCTTCCTTGGTTGAAAGATTTTCTTTCATCAGATTTCCTTTCATCGAATTGTGGGTTTTTTTTTATTGTCATACCGTGGCCTATCAAACTGGTGCTTACCTTTGTTATGATCTCTAGGATCAAATTTATTAAAGTTCTGTGGTGCCTTAAAATTATCTACCTGTTTCTTTTTGTTACCTGTTACCTCTGCTTGAGCTGCCTGATACCTTTCAGCGACATTTAGTAGCTCACCCAGTCTCTCTGCACCTTGTTCCATGAGAAACTTTCTCAGGTCTGGAGCCATGGACTCTCTTAGTTGTTCTATAAGGATCATTTCCTTAAGATCTTGGGTTTTCCCCAGAGAAGTCCATTTCTCCAAGTATGTCTCTAACCGTGCAGAGAACTGGTGATAGGTTTCACCTGACAGTAGTTTAGCATTCCTAAATTTTCTTCTATAAAATTCACCATTCTTTTCATATCTTAACAAAAGAGCCTGCTTTAGCATGTCATAATTTTCTTGATCACCTCTGCTCATTTTGGCAAAAAATTCATAAGCTGCCCCACTGTAGTGGATTTGATGGTATTGTATGATGGTGATATTACTAAGTGTGATGCATGAGGTCAGCTGTGAAGGCTCCTGAGATAAAATGTAGCTGTGAATTGTCAGAAGGCCCTTCTTGCTACCACTACGACCTCACACCTATCTTTTTTTTTTACTAATGAATGTGGCTACGTTAAATGTCTAGGGTAATGATATGTAATGTGTTGTGGTAGTTTACATACACACACACAGATATTTACTAAGGCTAATAATATTAATAAATGTTATAATACACTGAACTAACTCAAGTGTGTAAAATTTTGATAGTAATTTTCTTTAAATTTATTTGTTCTGAACCAAGGTTTTAATTTGGTCAGAACATATGAAAGGTTTTGCAATTATGAAAAAAATTCATGAATATTACATAATAAATGCAAGGTGTGTACATATGTATGTTACTAGACTAGTTAATATTACTACTGTTTATAGTTGTAATCTATTTTGGGAGAACATTTAATGGATGTGCTGTTGGGGTGGCCTCATCACTCCCTGTCTATGGTGACTACACATTGTCCAGTTATTGGATGGAATTTTTATGGGTGTGTTAGCAAATAAGTTGAGTTGGTGAATTCTCAGCAGACCAGACGCTCACGTAGCTTGAAGGTGTAGCTCTGGTGCTGAGATCTGGTGGCCCCACCTCTCCGTGCTTGGGGGCAATATCAGAAGTCTGGTGGCCCCACCTCTCCGTGCTTGGGGGCAATATCAGAAGTATGGTGGCCCCACCTCTCCGTGCTTGGGGGCTATAATAGGCTGCTCTGACAAAATGTTACTGCACGGGTCCACTCTTGTAATATTCAACAACTCATTTGACACCGCATTGGTGCCAACTGAAACTCACAGTTCTGCAATCAAAGTATTAGTCATGTGTCAGAATTCCATCCTCTAACCATTTCTGGACACAACACTACACAACAACAACACCACATAGACGGGTCAGATCTTTCTGACCAAACAACACATCTTACCAAGTTGGTTTCACATAGGATAAGTTCTCCCAGACTACGTATTCTGAAATATGTTCATTAGCTTCCTGCCATAGAATAGGATAGGTGATATGTTTCACTGATCTCAACACTTGATCTGTCCTTCATAATCCTTGCTGGAGTTTATGTATTTTATTTGTCTCTAGACCCTGAACTGGGGCGGGGGGTCTAGAGCGAATCCTTACTTGTTGTAAGGGACAGATTATGCTATTGCAGTATCAAATCACTCGAAACCTTAAACAAATATTAAAATGTACAAAGAAATAATTTCAGTCTTACCAGAATTATGAATATAGAACACAGTTAAATGCTAGCAAAACTCAGCTGAGCTGCTGGCTTTAGGATGGCGTCCCTCTAAATATTTCAATAGCTTCTGGGAATTACACCACTTAATAATTCACTGTGTCTACTAGGACAACTTATAATGAATGGCACAAAATGCGCGTCTGAGCGCCGATAATATATTCATCTATGGCCAATCACTGCCTTTTCTTTTTCAAATTCAAATATCCTACCAAAAAGTCATTTCAGTCATACCTCAGTCAAGTATGCCTTATTGTCTGTTGGTCCGTCCGTCTCTACTTGCGTTTCACAAAAAAACACACTTGTTTTTTGAACCAACTCTGCCTTCCCCTACACAATTTTGCCTTTAAAGTTATTTTTAGCCACAATTCACCATCCCACCCCGTCTCTTCATTCCAACTAGATTTTAGCACTTGCGTCTTCAAGGCCACAATTTTTTGAAAATTAGTGACATGTTTTATTTCAATGCAGACGCTCGCTGATATGAACAACACAGTCTTTTGTCAATATCTTTCTTATTATCTGTCCGTCTGTATAAATGAAAGCATATTATTTCACTGCTCAAGATGGGCCATCCGGCCAGCTAGGTTTTATATTCCTAACATTATTATTAAGAAAAGTTACTTTTCAAATATTTTCTAGAATCTTCTGGAATGCGTTCATCACTGCATTCAAATAAACGGACTAAGTTATCGCAAAAGCGTCCAAAAAATGACTGTGGCGTATAATATCCAAGGTCCCTTTTGTCGATTTCTTTACTTTATGTCAACTTGGGGAACGTGACTTTTTCCTCCTTTCCCCACCACTTGCGTCTTTTAGCCTTGCTAGTTTCAAGCACGCGTTCAGTCAGATTTTTCCTTTTGATCTCCGTTCTCATCCCGTTCCGTTTTGCCTTCAAGTCTAACAATTTAATTTCCATGGCGGGTGATGACCCGCGGCGTGGGCGATCATGTATTCTAGCAGCTTACGCATTAGTTTTTATCCCTACGTTGTATCATTGGAGATATTTTAACGTTGTATCACGGTTAATTTTGTGACACATCTCCCCACTTGAAAACATGCCTACGGCAAGTTCTAAAACCAGTGATACACATAGATAAAATCTCTCCTCACGCCTGCCATTACTCTAATTTTGATCACAGGGGTGCCGACTGAGGAAATCTGCACCGACATTCAATTTGCCTGGGATATATTGGATACTAAACTGATAAGGTTGAAGCAATAAAGACCACCTCAGCAATCTTGCGTTTTCATGCTTAGCCTGAGATAAGAATACGAGAGGCTGATGGTCCGTCTCGACCACAAAAGTCCTACCATACAGATAGATTTGAAACTTCTTTATTGCCCAGATTAACGCTAAACATTCTTTTTCGCTTGTGGAGTATCCTTGTTCCGCCTTATTCAATTTGCGGCTTGCATAAGCGACTGGTTTCAGTTCCCCATCAGGTGAAGATGATCTTTGCAACAAAGCCGCTCCGAGTCCTACATTACTTGCATCGGTTCTTAAGACAAAGTCCTGTGTCAAATCAGGCAGTTTGAGAATAGGCTTGCTAGTGAGTTTTTCCTTTAAGTCTTGGAACGCTAATTCACTTTGCGCAGTCCAAATAATTTTATCTGGAAGTCCCTTGCGAGTCAGATCAGTCAGAGGAGCACAAATAGAGTTAAAATCTTTGATATATTTTTGATAAAATCCGCATAACGACACGAATGATCGCACGTCCTTTTTTGTTTGTGGTCTAGGTGCTCTCTGCAGTTTTTCCAAGTTCTTGGGATCAGGGGTCATGCTACCCTGATATACAGTGTGTCCCAAGAATTCCAACTCTTTGCATCCAATGCAACATTTTGTTGGCCTAGCAGTTAAGTTCGCCTCCCTAAGCCTATTAAATAACATTTCTAGAGCTTCAATGTGTTCTTCAAATGTCTCTGTGGCGACGAGAATATCATCCATGAAATTCGTGATACATGGGTTATTCAGGGGATCCAACAATTTGCGCATCATCCTTGAAAATACACTCGGAGCATTTTTCAGTCCGAATGGTAGCATGTTGAATTCATAATGTCCATCCGAAGTGCTAAAAGCCAAATAAGGTCTCACTTCAGGCTTCACTGGGATCTGGTAATAGCCTTTACTAAGATCCACCTTTGAAAAGTATTTTGCCTTGTTCAGTCTGGCAAATAACTGTTTTGTGTCTGGTAATGGATCCACTTGTCCTTCTGTGACAGCATTCAGTTTCCTGTAATCTATGCACAGTCTGTGTTCCCCAGACGGTTTTCTCAACAATACGACACTAGAGCTAAAAGATGATTCACTGTGTGAAATAATCCCCTCCTTCAACAAATAATCTATTTCTTCCTTCAATGCCTTCTCCTTCGCGAACGGAATAGAATAGGCTCTCATACAGATTGGGTTTGAGTCTACCAGTTTCATGTCATACTGTAGCAAATTTGTATGGCCTGGTTTATCTGTTAATACATCTGTATGTTCCTCCAGAACCTGTTGAACTCTCTCCCTCTGGTTTTTAGTCAGGTGCTTACTGACTTTTACCTGTGCTGCTGTTTCACAAGGATGTAATGGGTATTCATGTGAGGTGAGTGGTTCCTTTTGCATTTGAGTTGCGATAGCTAAGGTCAGTAAGGGGGTGCTTTCCTGGAGTGGTCTGTCCAGATACTTCTTTAACAGGTTTACATGATAAACTTTCTCCTTCCCCTTTTTGTCAATTTTATAGTTTGTTCTAGACACCTTCTCTAGAACCGTATATGGACCTTGCCATCCAATTTGTAATTTATTCTGGCTACCGGGTAGTAGAAGCAGCACCTTCTCTCCCACTGCCAGTTCTCTGTCCTTTGCCTTCCTATTAAAATATGCTGCATGTTTCTTCCTGGCTTGTTTCAAATTATCATTTGCCAGTTTCCATCCAGCTTTCAAACGAGTGGTCAGTTCGTTCACGTATTGATAAGATGAGGTAACAGTCTCTTCCGCCTTCTCATCTGTCCAGGTCCTTAATAGGGCTACATCTGGACCTTTAATTTATCATACGTATTTTTCATGGAACCCGTCTGGTCCCGTCCATTAGAAGCAATATAGTGAGGACTTTTCTTCCTAGAATCATCACTCACAAATCGACCACTACCAATTTTTTTCTTGGGTTTATCTCCCCACTTTAGATTGCTTATGAGAGATCTTCGCTCTCTTTTCTGTTCTTCCAGTTTATATAAGTCTGACCGAGGGATTGTCATCTTATCCTGGGTAAAATTTCTTCTTTGTACTCTTCGCATAGTGGCCATGTTAATCCATTCAAGTGAAGACTGGGTGTGAAAAGGGGGCTCCCATTGCACTTTGTCTCCTTGAGTATCATTAGTTTTCCTTCCAGGCCTAATTTTGCTCCGTGGCGTTTCTAGGTCCTGCACATATTTTCCCTTTGTGGGTGTTCCCTCATGAAATATGCCACATGCTTCTACAAAGTTTTCAATATCGACATTTACGTCGGGCCAATAGTATTTGCGAGCAACTTTTTGGCAGATGGTACCGACTTTTTCATGGTCCCCATCTTTTCCAACATGTAAGCTCCTTATTAAATTTGCCCTATATATCTTGGGAAGAACCAACTGTCCGTGACCAGTGGATCTAGTTCCTGTCTTCCTATATAGAAATCTGTTCTTCATAAAATATTCCCCCTTGCTCGGAGGTGTGTGGCATTTTGGGCAATTTTTTAAAACATGGCTTGAGTGTCCTATCCTCATCTCCTCTGGATGAGCATTTATAGGTTCACCTTCTTCCTCCTTCTTCTGTGACCTGGTCTGCACTGTCGCCATGATCACAGGTCTCTCGGGATTCCCCGAGAAGACGTATCTACACCCCAATATCAGAGGGTAGATTGGTTCATCTATCACTGCTGCTCTGATTTCTCCTTCCACATAGCGAGTTTTCACCGTTATCCTTGCGATGGGAAGTGTCATGAGTGGTATGTCCTTAGTTGCCCCTTGTATTTCCACTGTTTCTGTGGTATACTGACTTGGGTCCACTAGGCTAGACTTCACAACTGAATCATAATCCAAACCTGTATCATAAAGGCACCTTATGGTGACTCTATTACAAATAACATCCTCACAAACTGGGGGGTTGTTGCGTGCATATTTTGACGCACATATTACAAAAATCGATATGGCTATTTAATATGGAAAAAATATAGACATTCATTCATTTGTGTATGAAAATGCTGTCTATGGTAAAAGCGAGAGAATCCATGTTTGATTCACACTTTTGATTATAGGAGTAATCGTTCTTGATATTGATCCGGCGCATGGATTGCTCTTACGTTTGTACTTATTTTTTAGGGCCAGAAAATATATTAATTTGCTTATTATGTTTATGGCCTGAATTCATATGTATTACATATTATTAGTACAAGTAGAATCAGTCCTATATTGTATATTTTGGATGGGTAGGCGGGACTAGATTCTTATTATTCCGGTCTAGCGGAAGTATGAGTTGTCTTGACAAGTCGTGATGAGTTCCGATGTACCGTGATAATGGCGGGTACGCATTTTTCAAAGGGCTGGTAGATTCTTAAGGAAATATGATTCATGGAGTGGTTTTCTTCTAAAGGAGATGGTATCTCTACTATAGTTTATGTTAGAGACTCTCCTAAGGTACGGTACAATGTATAATTCGGACTCCATGTATTGCCAGACCCTATTTTGATGATCTCATGTCGATTCGACCTAGATGGAACATTGTGCTTCGTATCGCTAGGGTCGTGTTTTGTATCGACAAAGATGACAGACTTTCCTACAGCGGTTATGGCTACGTGAATTAACCTGATCACCGTAGAGCTGTATGGAAACATTTATGAAATCATTTATATACCCATTATAAATTAACTCTGGCTTATATTCTCCTTCCTATGAATGAGTGAACGACAACTCAGGGAGGCAGCCATGTTAGATTTCGGTCATCATATGTTTTGATCACTGCCAAGAGAACAGATTATTTATCCTATTATCGGACAGTGACAGGGAGATCTCAATCTTGCTAGAAACCCCCTCTTTCGTGGTTTCATAATATATGCTACAAACTATGGACGTCAAGTAACTTTAGTTATTTACCGATCTGCCTTCACTGACGCGTTTAGTCAGATAGGGGGATGCGGCCATAATGTATCATGACATTGAACTTTTGATGTACTGCCCATTATTTCTGAATGTGTCATGACTTCAGATCTGCTATGTATACCTACAAATTGATATGTCAACATACCATGATGTACTCGTATGTCCCAGTGTGTACGTCTGAATAAATTGAGTAAACAAAGATTCCAGCAGTCTGCATTGGTGCCTTGTAGACACAAGTGTATGAGTGGTTATATTGGTCAGCACACGAACAGTACACCATTCGCGGTAATCACACTCTACACTTCTACTTCATACATACACCATCCTGCGTCGGTTGGAGTGACCAAGTTTAGGGCCTGCTTCCCCTGGAGCCTTTGCCTTCCCTAACTCAGGACTAGGGTGAGTTACCCATTTACAGCTGGGTAGACTGGAGCATGCCTGATCTCAACAACACACCACTCTTCCTTACAGAGCATACAGACTGACACTTTACAGTGGAAAAGAAGAAAAACTTTACAGTGGCGAGCCAGATTCCTGGGTCCAGCTTACGCAGTTTTGTGTTGAGAATCACAGTTTACAGCTGAAAGAACATTTGTTTGAACACATCAACACCAGTAGGACAGCTATACAGTCGATGTCAGCTTGACCTGTATTACCGATAGGATGCTGTATCTAGGTCAGCGCTTGTTGACAGTTTTTCGCTGTACAGACAGTATTACACAGGACAGTGGTATCAAGTGTAGAAAATATCTGGAGCAGTATTGTTGACATTTCTCAACGTACAGAAGAATCACAGTGTTGTTGAACATAAAGTGCATAGTTCATCGTTGGATCTTCATATGCTCAAAAGAGAAAAATTGACAGTGTAATAGTTTAGAATTAAATCTATTACTGAATAAAGTGGCAAGTTATTAGTATTAAAATAAACTGTGCCTGCTTTACAACACTATACCTGCAACACATTCCATTCATGACATAAATTATATTGTATGCTATATGCTATTTATGCTTACATGTTATTTGTTATGTATTAAATTAGTTTATGTTCTGTGTGACTAGTACAAGGTATGCCGAGTGACATTGGTCTGGACTAGTATTCTATAGGTACACATTTTCTTAATTGGAAATTTGTTAGCAACAATTTGCTGCTATTTCTGTTAGTTGTGATGAGGTGTTCTTTTCTTCGTTGTTTTTGTTAATAATTTTGTGTTCCTTAGTTTTGTTTGATTTGTTTGTATAATTGTAGGTCTCATCTTTCCTTTCATTTCAGTTTTTTACACCCTTATGTTTATACACTGTGGCGTTATTTGTCTCGTTATCTTATTGCAGTTATCATCACGGTTTCTGTGATCATTTTTTTCATTTCTCCTATTTAATTTAATTTGATCTCTGCAAATGTGTTCATATTGTCTTTTCTTGTTTGTCCTTTGTAATGTCTTTAGTTGACATATGACGTATAGTGGTATACACTGATAGTATAGTACAGATCAGTACTTTATGATTGTTATTGTTATAAAACAAAATGTACAAGACCTTTGTAAGGCTTGTCTCCCAAAGTGATTGGTAAAGGGAAATATTTTTTCCACAGGTACTCAAGTGATCTTTGATTACATTGAGGTATACAAGACCTTTGTAAGGCTTGTCTCCCACAGTATTTGAGATACAGTTATTGTTGTCCACAGGTACTCAAGTTATCATTGGTTATTATAAACCATACAAGTTTGGACTAAGACTAAGTCTATGGTATAGACTTGTCTCCCATTAAAGTGAAAGAGGGTAATTTATTTACTTTTTCAGGTTTCTGATTTAAGAAGACAATATGTCTACATTAGATTATTTCATTGCACAAGGAAAATCTCTTGATAAGACTGGAAAAGACTTAGAACAATGGGCTGTTGCTCAATATGACAAAGCATTAGCTGCAGAAGAGAAAAAAATTGCTGCTGCTGTTGAAGAAAGAAAAGCTGCTGCTGAGGAAAAAAAGCTGCGGCTGAGGAGAGAAAACTTCAAATAGAAGAAAAAAAAGCTGCTGCAGAAGAAAGGAAAGCTCTAGCTGAAGAAAAAAGATTAGAAAAAGAAGCTGATACTGCTGCTGAACTTAAGAAATTGCAGATGCAAGTGGAGGAAAGGAGATTTGAGGCAGAACAGAAGAAATTAGAAGCTGATGCAGAACAGAAAAAATTAGAAGTTGCTGCTGCTGCAGAACAGAAGAAATTAGAAGCTGCTGCAGAGCAGAAAAAATTAGAAGTTGCTGCAGAACAGAAGAAATTAGAAGCTGATGCAGAACAGAAAAAATTAGAAGCTGCTGCAGAACAGAAAAGATTAGATAGAGAAGCTGAAGAGAGAAAAGCAATAAGAGAACATGAGTTTGAATTAGAGAAATTAAAATTGACATGTATGAGTAATGTTAATCAGGCATCTGGTGGTAATGGTAAACCCTTTGTGTACAAGGTCAAGGTACCAGCGTTTAACCCTACCAGTGATGACATAACATTTTGGCTTTCTAGATTTGAACGGGCTTGTCGATCTCATAATGTTGACAAATCACAGTATGTGAATCAGTTGTCTGAAAATCTAAAAGGGGAGTCTCTGAGTAAGTTATATTTTGTTGAAGAGGCCGACAAAGATAATTATGATGCTGTTAGGGCAGCTTTGATAAAGAGATATCAGCTGTCTGAGGAAGGTTACCGTCTTTTGTTTAAAACAATGAGACCTGAGGTAGGTGTAGAATTCTCAGATTTCATCTCAAAAGCACGAATTACACTTTCACGATGGATTGAATTATCCAAAACAGAGAAAACATTTGATGGTCTTACGGATTTATTGCTAAGAGACAAGGTCATGTCTTCTGTAAATAAATCATTCCTAGAGTTCTTACATGAGCGTAAACCTGGTACAATAAAGCAAATGGAAGAATATTGTGACCAGTATGCCACGGCACACCCTGACATGATTCTTAGTAACTCTAACATTAAAGAGAGTATGCCAGTTGCTTCGGCAACCGAATATAATCAGAATTACTCACACAAATTCCAAGGAGCTAAAAATAAATTTGATAAAAAGGTTAATTGGAATAAGTATCAAAACCAAGATAACCACTCAAATCAGAGTTCTTCTTCGAAGAACTGGAATCGGGCTGATAGTCCTCGACACGCGAGGGGTGCCCATAATGTTAGAAATTCTCGGAAAGGGAGTAGCTATAGGAACTACCCAAGTGCTTCATGGAGACAAAAGAAACAATATTACAGGGATACTCAATATAATGAGCATGATGATTATGATCATGAATATTATGATTCAAACCCAAATAGGGGTTATAACAGAGGCAATAATAATTATAGAGACAATTATAACCGAGGTAGATCACAACACAAAAGACATGGTAAATCTTATTACCAGGCTAACTCTGCACAACAGGAGTTCCACGACACCGATAATCAGAATAATGATAAAAAAGACTCCAACAGTGTAGCAAATTCCGCTTTCGATTTTGCTAGAGCATCTGAGTGTTCGCAATGCAAAACATTATTCGATCCAACCACAGTGTCTACTTTAAGCTGCGGTCACCCGCTTCCCGCTCTCCATGCGTCAATTGCGCATAATGGAAGGGGTGCTCTTGTCTTTAATAGGGGCCTAATAGATGGTACTCCGGTATCAATTCTTTTCGATTCGGGGTGCACTACCATTGGAGTGAGGCAATCACTCGTAAATCCTTCTCGAGCTACAGGCAATATAGTCAAATGTGTAACATTTGGTGGCACATTGGAGAAGTACTCCACTGCCATTATCAATATTGCTACGCCTTTCTTTACAGGAGAGGTGCAAGCATGTCTCTTGCCGAATCCGATCGCTGATCTTATCATCGGTCGCATTCATGGAGTGAAAGAATGCACTCCACAGCAAATTTCTAATTGGGAAAATGTTAATATGCAATCTGCTAATGCAGTAATCACTAGGGCTCAAGCTCTTAATATGCCACAATCTTCACATTCTGAAGATAATGATGCGCAGATCCAAGATGATCCCTTGGAGATTTCCCACGATTCCTTTATCAAACAGCAGGAAGATGATCCTACTCTAAAGAAATTCTTTACTCTGGCAACAAAAGGTGATCCGAATAAGGATACAAATCGTAAATCTTGGATTACGATGAAGAATGGCGTACTTGTACGTATGGTACAAGACTCCGCTAAGTCCATTCATTCTCAAATCCTTGTGCCTAAAAATATGAGAGTTAAAATCTTACAGCACGCTCATGATTCGCAGTGTGCTGGACATATGGGTTTTTCCCGTACTAAAGCTAGAGTTCTTCAATCTTTCTTTTGGCCTGCTGTGAATAAGGACATACGAATCTATTGTCGATCTTGTAAAGTATGTCAAGAGATTAAATCCAGAGGTCCACGCCATGATGCACCTATTCAGGCTGCAGACATTCCCATTCGGCCATTTCAAAAAATGGCGATAGACATCATTGGTCCATTTAAGATAAAGTCTGCTAGAGGACACCAATTTATTTTGACGTGTGTTGATATGTGCACACGTTGGCCGGAGGCTGTTCCTCTAAAGAGCATAACTACTGCTGATGTCGCAGATGCTCTTTGGTTAATATTTTCTCGTCTGGGGTTTCCAGCAGAAATATTATCCGACCATGGTACCCAACTCATATCGGATACCATGTCTCAAGTAATGTCGACTCTGAAGATAGAGAGATCGCTGAGTAGTATTTATCATCCTATGTCCAATGGGATGGTGGAACGTTTGAATAGAACTCTGAAAAACCTACTAGGTAAGATAACAGAAGATCATCCTCAGGATTGGGATAGGGTTTTACCCGCGGCTCTCTTTGCATATAGAGAGGTCGCCAACGAACATACAGGATTTTCTCCCTTTGAACTTGTCTTTGGCGCGAAACCGCGAGGTCCTATGTCCTTACTTCATGATCTTATAACTGCTGATAATATTGTCGATGACACAAAATCCTCTTATGAATATGTCATCGCACTTAGACACAAGATTATTGAAGCATGCAAATTGGCAACTGCTTCTTCTGAATTTGCGAAACAGAAGGCAAGGGAATTTGCCAATAAAAAGAGATGTTTGCGACAACTTTGTCCAGGTGACAAAGCATTTGTCTTGCTACCTTGTAGGGAAAATAGACTTCTCATTTCTTGGAAAGGTCCGTACGATATAATATCAAAAGTTTCCGATGTTGACTATATCGTCGATATTGACGGGAAGCGTAAAACCTTCCACATCAACATGCTCACGGAATTCCATGAACGTCCTGATTATTTACAACCTGTTTTCCAGGCAACGGACGATTTTCCAGTCCAACATGGACAGTACTCATCTCTGTCAGTAATACAGGATGAGGAAACGAGTTTCTCGGATGTAAATTTACCTTTTCCAATGATTCCTCTTCACTCTAATGAATCATGGAAAGATGTTGCAATTTCTCCAGAATTATCTCCAGGAGAGCAGAAACAAGTTTCTACTATGTTAGAACAATTTCAGGATGTCCTTACTGACATTCCTGGTCAAACTGATGTCATTCAACATGACATTATTCTTACTGACCATAGTCCTATAAGAGTCAGACCGTATCCTATCCCGATACATTTTCAAGCACAGGTAGAGAAAGAGTTAGATGAGATGATAGAGTTAAAAATTATTGAACCATCCACATCAGCATATTCTTCGCCGATGGTTATAGTACGGAAAAAAGACAATAACATACGTCTTTGCGTGGATTATCGCAAATTGAATCAAGTGACTAAATTCGATGCTGAACCTATGCCTTTACTAGAAGAGCTACTTACGAGACTATCGAATTCTCACTTCTTTACTAAACTCGATTTGTCTAAGGGATATTGGCAAGTTCCACTATCCGAACACGCCAAACCGTTTACTGCTTTTTCGACGCCTAGGGGTCTATTCCAATGGAATTTCATGCCTTTCGGTCTTATGAACGCCCCTGCAACATTTGTACGCATGATGCGTCGAATCCTATCTCATCGCTCAGATGTCATTGCGTATCTTGATGACATCTGTCTTTTCAGTGATACTTGGAACGATCACTATAATGGTATAAATGAACTATTGTCTATCTTACGCGAGCATAACCTGACAGCGAAACCATCGAAAGCATGTATTGGTTTTAGCGAAATATCTTTCTTAGGACACCGTGTTGGTCATGGGTTCCTAAAAACAGAAGACCATAATACAAGTAAGATACTTAACATTTCTATTCCTAAGACTAAAAAGCAAGTACGAAGTCTCTTAGGTCTAATACAATTTTATGGACGATTCATCCCGAATCTGTCCTCCATTATGTCACCTCTTTCTTCCTTGCTAAAGAAAGGGTCTCCTAATGTAGTCCATTGGACTCAAGAATGTCAATCCTCTTTGGATAAGGTTAAAACTATGTTTTCTACTTCACCTATCCTAGTATTGCCTTCTAAGGATAAGACATTTATTCTTCGTAGTGACGCTTCATCCACCGGGATTGGAGCTGCACTAATGCAAGAGTACTCTGGAACTCTGCATCCTGTGATGTATATTTCTCGGAAATTAAATGCCGCAGAGAAGAATTACTCGGTCCTAGACCGTGAATTATTGGCTATGGTTTGGTCAATCCTTAAACTGCAAAGATTTCTTCTGGGCGCGCATTTCATTGTGGAAACTGACCAGAAAGCTCTTACGGCTATTCAGAGTAAAAATCTGAAGAGCGCGAGATCAACGCGATACGCGATTGCTCTACAGCCATTTCATTTTTCGGTGCGAGCTATCCGTGGGTCAGAAAATGTGATGGCAGATATTTTGTCTAGATGCCCACATGATTCATAACTGTTATACAACTTTGATACAGTTGTTTCTATGTTGAAATGTGTACACATATGTAATATATCATATATTGATTGTAACACTACTTAGCGGTTCATTGATATTTATTCACCGCTGATCTTTCAATGTTTTTCGTCTTTGATGATCATGATGTTAAGATATCTTAGATGAAATTTATGTATAAACTAATGTGGAAATTGTGTCATTGCTAATATTGTAGTATGCGTTGGTGACACCTCTCTGGAAATATTTATACTTAGAGAAGTACTTTCTCTAAGGTCATAAAACTTATGCTTATCATCTGCGCATTGTTATTGGTGCGTTGTGAGCCTATTGTATGTTGCTCCTAGATGTATTTCAAAAAAAAAAATGTACCATTTTTTTTTCCCGAGGGGTGTGGTAATCTGTTGCGTGCATATTTTGACGCACATATTACAAAAATCGATATGGCTATTTAATATGGAAAAAATATAGACATTCATTCATTTGTGTATGAAAATGCTGTCTATGGTAAAAGCGAGAGAATCCATGTTTGATTCACACTTTTGATTATAGGAGTAATCGTTCTTGATATTGATCCGGCGCAAGGATTGCTCTTACGTTTGTACTTATTTTTTAGGGCCAGAAAATATATTAATTTGCTTATTATGTTTATGGCCTGAATTCATATGTATTACATATTATTAGTACAAGTAGAATCAGTCCTATATTGTATATTTTGGATGGGTAGGCGGGACTAGATTCTTGTTATTCCGGTCTAGCGGAAGTATGAGTTGTCTTGACAAGTCGTGATGAGTTCCGATGTACCGTGATAATGGCGGGTACGCATTTTTCAAAGGGCTGGTAGATTCTTAAGGAAATATGATTCATGAAGTGGTTTTCTTCTAAAGGAGATGGTATCTCTACTATAGTTTATGTTAGAGACTCTCCTAAGGTACGGTACAATGTATAATTCGGACTCCATGTATTGCCAGACCCTATTTTGATGATCTCATGTCGATTCGACCTAGATGGAACATTGTGCTTCGTATCGCTAGGGTCGTGTTTTGTATCGACAAAGATGACAGACTTTCCTACAGCGGTTATGGCTACGTGAATTAACCTGATCACCGTAGAGCTGTATGGAAACATTTATGAAATCATTTATATACCCATTATAAATTAACTCTGGCTTATATTCTCCTTCCTATGAATGAGTGAACGACAACTCAGGGAGGCAGCCATGTTAGATTTCGGTCATCATATGTTTTGATCACTGCCAAGAGAACAGATTATTTATCCTATTATCGGACAGTGACAGGGAGATCTCAATCTTGCTAGAAACCCCCTCTTTCGTGGTTTCATAATATATGCTACAAACTATGGACGTCAAGTAACTTTAGTTATTTACCGATCTGCCTTCACTGACGCGTTTAGTCAGATAGGGGGATGCGGCCATAATGTATCATGACATTGAACGTTTGATGTACTGCCCATTATTTCTGAATGTGTCATGACTTCAGATCTGCTATGTATACCTACAAATTGATATGTCAACATACCATGATGTACTCGTATGTCCCAGTGTGTACGTCTGAATAAATTGAGTAAACAAAGATTCCAGCAGTCTGCATTGGTGCCTTGTAGACACATGTGTATGAGTGGTTATATTGGTCAGCACACGAACAGTACACCATTCGCGGTAATCACACTCTACACTTCTACTTCATACATACACCATCCTGCGTCGGTTGGAGTGACCAAGTTTAGGGCCTGCTTCCCCTGGAGCCTTTGCCTTCCCTAACTCAGGACTAGGGTGAGTTACCCATTTACAGCTGGGTAGACTGGAGCATGCCTGATCTCACCAACACACCACTCTTCCTTACAGAGCACACCGACTGAAACTTTACAGTGGACAATATACAAACTTTACAGGGGTGATAAGGTTCCTGCTGTCCCTTAGGATTAACCTTTAATCTTTGCGTCCCCGACTTCATTGCAGCAATGTTTGAAGGTTTCCTTCTACAAAATTCGGTGTTATGGTTATCTTTCTTGCACCATTTACACCATCTTTTTTCTTGGTTAAACGGTTTTCTTTCATTGGATTTTTGGTCATTGAACTGGGAGTTTCTGTCTCGGTAGTCATTTCTTGGCCGTTTAAAGTTTGTCCTACCTTTATTTCCCTGCTCTCTATTATCAAATTTATTAAATGGCTGTGGAGCTTTAAAATTGTCTATGTGCTTCTTTTTAGCACCACTTACCTCTGCCTGGGCTGCCTGATACCTCTCAGCGACATTTAAAACCTCTCCCAATTTCTCTGCACCTTGTTCCATGAGAAATTTTCTCATGTCTGGAGCCATGGACTCTCTCAATTGCTCAATCATGATCATTTCTTTAAGATCTTGGGTCTTCCCCAGAGCAGTCCATTTCTCCAAATAGGTTTCCAGTCTGACAGAGAATTGGTGGTATGTCTCCCCAGACAACAGTTTGGCATTTCTAAATTTCTTACGATAAAATTCCCCATTTTTTTCGTACCTCAATAACAAAGCCTGCTTTAACATGTCATAATTCTCCTGGTCTTCTCTGTTCATTTTTGCGAAGACTTCGTAAGAAGTACCTCTCAGTCCCTGTGATAGCTTTAAACTCCACCTCTCTCTCTCTAACCCATATGTAGTAGCTAATAACTCAAAACGTCCTAGGTACCCCTCTATGTCATCGTCTTTTTCAACAAAATGGTCTAAATGAAACCCCATAGCTGAGTTTGAGGCTCCCAGACTGGGCGTAGCATCTGAGGCAAAAGGGCTGGCACCATTTTCAGGAGCCTGGCCTTGTAGCTCCAGCTCCCTGAGTCGTAATTCGTGCTCCCTCTGCAACCTTCTATCTTCTGCCTCCCTTTCGGCAGTCAATCTTTTATCTTCTGCCTCCCTTTGCTGTCGTTTTTCTTCTGCCTCAATCTGCAGCCTCTTAGTCTCAGCCTCTAACCTCTTCTCTTCAGCCAACCTTTCAGACTCTAATTTTCTTTCAGCCTCTTTTTCTAATCTTCTTTCTTCCCGTTCAATATACTTATCACATTCAGCCGTTACATATTGAATTAAAATCTGACCATCCATTCCCATCTCCTTTGCCGTCAGCACAGCAGCTGATCTGAATTTGGCCAGCTCCGCCATACTTTTTAAACAAATCTAGCAATGTGCAAGATAAAATTTCCAACCACTAAAGTACTTCTAATTACTCTAGTCTAAAATAATTCTAATTAATTAATTAACTACCACTGGCTGTGAAGATTCACCAACTTTTATTTTCAGGGACACTTTTAATTTTAAGGGACACTTTTAATTTTTATAATGTGTTCCCCTAATCTAATTCTCCCCCCAGGAGATCCTAATATACTTAATGGGCTAATTATCCCGGGACCAAGAGACCCCAATATATGTAGTGGATTTGATGGTATTGTATGATGGTGATATTACTAAGTGTGATGCATGAGGTCAGCTGTGAAGGCTCCTGAGATAAAATGTAGCTGTGAATTGTCAGAAGGCCCTTCTTGCTACCACTACGACCTCACACCTATCTTTTTTTTACTAATGAATGTGGCTACGTTAAATGTCTAGGGTAATGATATGTAATGTGTTGTGGTAGTTTACATACACACACACAGATATTTACTAAGTCTAATAATATTAATAAATGTTATAATACACTGAACTAACTCAAGTGTGTAACATTTTGATAGTAATTTTCTTTAAATTTATTTGTTCTGAACCAAGGTTTTAATTTGGTCAGAACATATGAAAGGTTTTGCAATTATGAAAAAAATTCATGAATATTACATAATAAATGCAAGGTGTGTACATATGTATGTTACTAGACTAGTTAATATTACTACTGTTTATAGTTGTAATCTATTTTGGGAGAACACTTAATGGATGTGCTGCTGGGGTGGCCTCATCACTCCCTGTCTATGGTGACTACACATTGTCCAGTTATTGGATGGAATTTTTATGGGTGTGTTAGCAAATAAGTTGAGTTGGTGAATTCTCAGCAGACCAGACGCTCACGTAGCTTGAAGGTGTAGCTCTGGTGCTGAGATCTGGTGGCCCCACCTCTCCGTGCTTGGGGGCAATATCAGAAGTCTGGTGGCCCCACCTCTCCGTGCTTGGGGGCAATATCAGAAGTATGGTGGCCCCACCTCTCCGTGCTTGGGGGCTATAATAGGCTGCTCTGACAAAATGTTACTGCACGGGTCCACTCCTGTAATTTTCAACAACTCATTTCACACCGCATTGGTGCCAACTGAAACTCACAGTTCTGCAATCAAAGTATTAGTCATGTGTCAGAATTCCATCCTCTAACCATTTCTGGACACAACCTACACAACAACAACACCACATAGACGGGTCAGATCTTTCTGACCAAACAACACATCTTACCAAGTTGGTTTCACATAGGATAAGTTCTCCCAGACTACGTATTCTGAAATATGTTCATTAGTTTCCTGCCATAGAATAGGATAGGTGATATGTTTCACTGATCTCAACACTTGATCTGTCCTTCATAATCCTTGCTGGAGTTTATGTATTTTATTTGTCTCTAGACCCTGAACTGGGGCGGGGGTCTAGAGCGAATCCTTACTTGTTGTAAGGGACAGATTATGCTATTGCAGTATCAAATCACTCGAAACCTTAAACAAATATTAAAATGTACAAAGAAATAATTTCAGTCTTACCAGAATTATGAATATAGAACACAGTTAAATGCTAGCAAAACTCAGCTGAGCTGCTGGCTTTAGGATGGCGTCCCTCTAAATATTTCAATAGCTTCTGGGAATTACACCACTTAATAATTCACTGTGTCTACTAGGACAACTTATAATGAATGGCACAAAATGCGCGTCTGGGCGCCGATAATATATTCATCTATGGCCAATCACTGCCTTTTATTTTTCAAATTCAAATATCCTACCAAAAAGTCATTTCAGTCATACCTCAGTCAAGTATGCCTTATTGTCTGTTGGTCCGTCCGTCTCTACTTGCGTTTCACAAAAAAACACACTTGTTTTTTGAACCAACTCTGCCTTCCCCTACACAATTTTGCCCTTTAAAGTTATTTTTAGCCATAATTCACCATCCCACCCCGTCTCTTCATTCCAACTAGATTTTAGCACTTGCGTCTTCAAGGCCACAATTTTTTGAAAATTAGTGACATGTTTTATTTCAATGCAGTCGATCGTTGATATGAACAACACAGTCGTTTGTCAATATCTTTCTTATTATCTGTCCGTCTGTATAAATGAAAGCATATTATTTCACTGCTCAAGATGGGCCATCCGGCCAGCTAGGTTTTATATTCCTAACATTATTATTAAGAAAAGTCACTTTTCAAATATTTTCTAGAATCTTCTGGAATGCGTTCATCACTGCATTCAAATAAACGGACTAAGTTATCGCAAAAGCGTCCAAAAAATGACTGTGGCGTATAATATCCAAGGTCCCTTTTGTCGATTTCTTTACTTTATGTCAACTTGGGGAACGTGACTTTTTCCTCCTTTCCCCACCACTTGCGTCTTTTAGCCTTGCTAATTTCAAGCACGCGTTCAGTCAGATTTTTCCTTTTGATCTCCGTTCTCATCCCGTTCCGTTTTGCCTTCAAGTCCAACAATTTAATTTCCATGGCGGGTGATGACCCGCGGCGTGGGCGATCATGTATTCTAGCAGCTTACGCATTAGTTTTTATCCCTACGTTGTATCATTGGAGATATTTTAACGTTGTATCACGGTTAATTTTGTGACACCCACGAAGCCCTTGAGATAACTTTAAGCTCCTTTTTTCTCTCTCTAACCCATACGTGGTAGCTAATAGTTCATATCTATTTAGATAGCTCTCAATATCATCGTCTTTCTCAACAAAATGATCTAAATGAAAGTTCATAGCTGAGGTTGAGGCTCCCTGACTAGCAGTAGCATCGGAGGTAAAGGGACTGGCACCATTTTCAGGAGCATGGCCTTGAAACTCAAACTCCCTTAGTCGTAACTCATGTTCCCTTTATAATCTCTTCTCCTCCTTTTCTGCTTCCCTCTCTGCAGCTAATCTCTTTTCTTCTCTTTCTGCCTTTTGTTCTTCTAATTGGAGCCTCTTAATCTCCCTATCTGCCTCCAATGCTTTAGCCTCTTTGTCAGCCTCAATCTGCAACCTCTTAGCCTCAGCCTCAATCTGCAACCTCTTAGCCTCAGCCTCAATCTGCAACCTCTTAATTTCTTTTTCAGCCTCTATTCTCTTATCTTCGGCCAATCTTTCAGATTCTAATTTTCTTTCGGCCTCTTTTTCTAATCTTCTTTCTTCACGTTCAATATATTTGTCACATTCCGTAGTAACATAGGCAATCATAACTTGCCCGTCCATTCCTAACTCTTTAGCAGTCTGCACAGCAGCAGATCGAAATTTGGCCAGGTCCGCCATTTTCTAACAGGTAAATGTAAACAATATCTAACTAAACAATTCAATCTCTACTAAATATCCAAGGACAACCACAGGCACTGAGAGCTCAACCTTATTTATTTTCACCCAAGGATACCTTTTAAATTTTTATTATTCCCAATATATATAATAGGAGAAAGTTCAATATCCCGGGAGCGAGACCCCAATATATGTGGTAAAGTGGGATGTTATAAATATTTATAGGGGACTTAGTGTACTGACTGAGATCAGCTGTGAAGGTATCTGTATCTAATAAGTGTGGTGTATTACAGATGACCTTACTTGCTACCACATTTATACCTCAGTCAGAATTATTCTGGAATATTGTGATGACTACGTTGAATAGATGGATACAAGATGGCGGCGTTGAAGGCCGCACTTTTTGTGTTGTGCATTTCATGTCGTCGTTTTGGAGTCTGCATCTGTGGTAGCAGCCCTCATTAATGCTGTATGAGTTTGTAGTGTGTTTGGCTCATTTTCTGGATTGTGTTGATAAGTATTTTAAAGATGAAAACATCAAGTTTGCCTGTCATGTGAGTTCGCTGTTTGTGTTTACCGAGTGAACAAGATGGCGGTTTTTGTGATGTGTCAACCGGACTGTGTTTCAAAACATTACAGATTTATTGAGGGCTATTGTTACTGCTCCAGGTACATTTTTGTATGTAACTGCAAGGATACTTGGAGAGGAGATGGGCACCGCCAAGCAAACCTCTTGCCCACTGAAATGTTATGATGGAAAGTCAACTCAGTAATAATTTGCCGGATCGGCCGATGCCCGGATTAACAACGACCGCGCTCTCATTGCCCCTTGAGAGTGATAGTCAACGAATGGGGTACAAACACCTGTTTTGAAACTTCCAAGAGAAAATTTTGTTGTTGGAACTTGGAATGCACGCACGCTATATGCGTGTGGAAAAGTCAAAGAACTAACACATGAACTTGTTAGATACTCGTGGGACATCCTGGGCCTAGCAGAAGTCAGATGGACAGGATTAGGTGAATCAATAACGGATGATGGTCACAAAATTTGGTTTAGTGGAGATGAGTCTAAACATCAGCATGGAGTAGGTTTTATCGTACATAAAGATAGATTGAACTCTGTCATCAGCTGCACCCCAATAAATAGCAGGCTTATCACTATTCGTATTGCAGCACATCCAAAGAACATCTCCATCATACAGGTATATGCCCCCACTACTGACTATGAGGATGAGGCAATTGATACATTTTATGACAATCTGGATGAAGCAATTAAGAAAATTCCAAAGAAAGATCTTCTCATCGTTCTAGGTGATTGGAATGCTAAAATAGGGCCAGATGCATACGGTCACTGGGCTGGCACAGTGGGGAAATTTGGGACTGGAGAAACCAACGATCGAGGACTAAGGCTACTAGAATTTGCCAGCAACTATAAACTAACCCTTGCAAATACACTATTTCCTCATAAGTTATCAAGAAGAACAACGTGGCATGCCCCAAAAACTGAGATACATAACCAAATTGATTTTATTCTTGTATCCAAAAGATTCAAGTCCAGCATTAATAAAGCCAAGACTAGGACTTTTCCTGGCGCCGACATTGGTAGTGATCACGACATGGTATTGATGACGCTCAAGCTTAAACTCAAAAAGAACTATAATCAAAACAGATGTTCTCAGTTAAGATTCAATTTAGACAAATTGAAAGATCCAGAAATCGCGGGAATCTTTGAGGCAACTGTTGGAGGAAAATTCGCAGCTCTCAACTTTTTGGAGGATGATATCAACTCAATCACAGAGAACATGAAAGACGTGCTCATTGAATCAGCAACAGAAATACTTGGTAAAAGAAAGAAAATAAACAAACCATGGGTTACAGATGAAATTCTGAAGTTATGTGATACACGGCGAGAAATGAAAAAGGTTAAGAAAGAGGTTCCTGAAGCAGCATGGCAATACAGTATGGTGAATAAAAATATTAGAAAGAAAATGAAACAGGCCAAAGAAAAATGGGTAGCTGATCAATGTGAGTCCATTAATACGGGGCTAATAAAAGGTAACAGCAAGGCAGTTTTTGACACATTAAGAAGACTATCAAAACCCCAACAGCCCAGGGTAACTGTCATAGAAGATAGCAATGGGGCTCTGCTCAATGAAAAAACAGCTGTAATGAGAAGGTGGACAGAATATTGTAAAGAATTATATAACTGTAAACTTGACACTGACTTAGGCATATTAAACAACATTAAGTGCGAAAACAGAGAACTCGGAAATGCAGCAATACTACGGGAAGAAGTGGAAGAGGCTATATGTTCGATGAAAGGAGGGAAGTCACCGGGTGTGGATAATATACCAGCAGAGCTCTTGAAATATGGAGGACCAGATATAGTAAAAATCATGACAACAATTTGCCAGAAGATATGGAGTACAAAAAAATGGCCAAAAGAATGGACGCAGTCATTAGTAATACCGCTTCCAAAGAAAGGAAATCTAAAAATGTGCAAGAACTACAGAACCATTAGCCTTATTAGTCATCCAAGTAAGGTGATGTTAAGGATACTTTTGAACAGAATAAAACAGAAATCAGAAGAAATCTTGTCAGAGGAACAGGCTGGCTTTAGACCAAAAAGAAGTACCTCAGAACAAATCTTCAATATTAGATTACTGATCGAAAAACATCTCCAGCATCAACATGATTTATACCATAACTTCATCGATTTCACAAAAGCCTTCGATCGAGTCTGGCATGAAGGTTTATGGCAAATAATGAGAAAATTCAATTTTGATACCAACATCATAGATATCATTGAAGCACTATACAAGGACGCAAGCAGTGCTGTTTTTGCAAGCAATGACATTGGAGAATTTTTCAAAACAACTGTAGGAGTTCGCCAGGGATGTATCCTGTCACCAGTGCTCTTTAACATTTATCTAGAACATATTATGCAGGAGGCTCTCTACGATTATAAATCAACCATATCGATTGGAGGCCGACCTCTGTGTAATCTACGTTTTGCTGATGATATTGATCTGATAGCTGGAACAGAATCAGAACTTCAAGACCTTACCTCTAGACTGGAGAAAGTAACAAGAACATATGGGATGGAAATTAATATAGAAAAAAGCAAGATATTGGTGAATAGCCATAAGAAACATGTTCCGACCAACATTACGTTAAATGGGCAAACGTTAGAAGAAGTTAACACCTTTAAATATCTCGGGTCCACTATATGTAGTGATGGAAGATCAAATAAAGAAATCAAGACAAGACTTGAGATGGCCTCAGCTGCCATGACAAGGTTGAATGTGATCTGGAAAAGTAACATCAGTTTTCCTGTGAAGATCAAATTATACAAATCACTTGTATTATCTATTCTCTTGTATGGGTGTGAGGGCTGGACACTCACTGCAGATACGGAGCGAAGGATTCAGGCTTTCGAGCATAAATGTTATAGAAGAATTTTGCGCATTTGCTATAAAGAGCACAAAACAAATGTCTATGTTAGAGAGAAGATAAACACCTATGCAGGCCACCAAGAACCACTTTTGTCAGTAGTGAAACGTCGAAAGCTTGCCTGGTTTGGGCATGTAACTCGTCATGACTCCTTTCGAAAACGATCCTCCAGGGAACAGTCGAAGGTAAACGGAGAAGAGGAAGGCAAAGAAAATCCTGGGCTGATAACATCAAAGAATGGGCAGGACACGGTTTCTCCACACTTGAACGCATTGCTGAGAATAGAGAGCAGTGGAGGACCCTGTCTGCTGATGCTTCCACCATGGCACCCCTACGACCCATGACGGGTTATGGGTTGAGATGATGAGATGATGACGTTGAATGTCTAGGGTTATGATAATGATGAAGTGTAATTCACAACAACAACAGACAGATAAACAATTTCATTTATTCCACAACACTTTACAACACTGTGACACTCACACACATAAAACACTCTATAAGACTATCTTAAATGAGTCAAGTGTAAAGTTTAAAAATATATGTATTAATTCCTTTCAATAATAGATATCCTGATTCAACTACACAGTGAACCAGGAATCACAATCAAATGTAATTACAAGTTATATGTACACAATTTATAGTTATGATCTTTGTATTGACATATTTTATTATTATTATCCTATGTGTGTAAGTTGTGAAGTGGTACTATGAGGTAATACTGGCTTGTTCAAGTTTGGTTGTTGTTTTTCATCATGACTTCAAGTGTTTGCTTATGGTGGAAATAGTATTGGGAAAAGTTCACAGTTCCTGTCAATTGAAACAATTTATTGTCCCTCTTTATTTACTATATTGTCAGTTTTAGAGGGGGGTACATAAAATTGAGCTGCTCTGGCCACAGAATCTTATCTTCTGTGAGGGCGGCAGGACACAGACTCCTCTGCTCGCTTGCTTCACCGTGTTCTTGAGACACCTCACTGGTCGCTATCTGGACCAAGGGGTATGCTATCAGCCTCTGGATTCAGCAAAACTCAGACCAGGTGCTGCTTCAATAAGTTAGGACCACGGTCCCTGAAACAAGAAGGTTGTACCTCCTACTTCATAACTAATTTATAATCTATTTCCACACTGAACACAATACATAACAAACACTGAGTTCAGAGCGGTAGGCCAACTGCTAGCTTCATCTGAAACAATTTACACCAGTATTCTTCTCCTTAATGGTTACTACGCCTCTGCAATTCCAGCATTAGTTCCTTCTAGTCAATAAGATAGGTGTAAGTGTACTATTTGGTGATCCCATGCATTTATACTTCTCTCCGACAAGTTTTGTTCAGGTTGGAGCACTATCTAGGCTTTGCCTCATGTTTGCTACTGAACCACACACATATACAGACATAAATTATCAATTCACATTCAATTTTCATCAAAAAGATATCAAATATGTCAATCTTACCACAATTCATGGAAATAATAAACAAATACGTTGACTGGCGATGAATTATGGCACAAATTCCGATCTGCCTCTGTCCCAGGCTTTTATTTAGAAAAATATGACCTGGATCTCAACGCACTGTTTCTTAGTCAGTTTATTTTAAAATGTGGCACTGAACAGACGCTCCTAATTGACTATATCAGCTGGTCTAGCCAATAGGGCCATGTTTACACGCTTTTGAAAAAATTTACCCTTCCTTCGTTTCCCCTAACAACCAAAAATAGTATTTGCAATCCGACTAATCATGTTTAGCCTTACATATCATTCCCTCCAATCAAATCGGATTTAACATGGTGGCCTATTTCCCGTGAGATGGTGGTTTCAAAACATGCCACTGTGCGATTATGATTTGGTGTTGTCTGACAGCACCACTCTAGTATTATGGCTATAATTTGTTAATTATTAAACTAATTTCTTAACACCTAACATATTCTTTGTCAGCAAGTCCTAAGGTACCCAAATATATAAATTTAATGGAGCTAAGTGGCTGTGTGTCAAAATATGCATTTCCTAGGATAGTCGTGTATTTTTTATTTTTTTCGATTTAGAACCGCCACCTGTCCTGCCTTTTCGACTGTTCTGTCAGACTAATGTCAGGATTTCAGACGTAAAACAGTATTGAGTCATGTTTCCTAATAAGCATTAACCAGGTTTTTTAAAACCTTACCGTGTATTGGTAGTGTTTTTTATCACTGTCTATTTGAAAAAAAGTTAGTGCTTCATGCCTTACGCTTGGGGGTGGCATTAATTTTATATCGCGAGACGCGTGTTAGTGTTGCATACGTCCTCCGTTCAGCCCTCTCTATCTATCCTAAGTCCATCTGTCTTTTCATTACGTAGTGTATAAAATGAAATTAATGCTAGTATTAATTTAGGTCATTAATCAGCTTGCGTATCTCAAGGTTTTCTAAGAAATACAGTACACGTTTTATTGTTAGAAAGACGTGTATGCTGCTGTAGGCTTTACTAGTAAACGTGAAAGCGTGAGAACATGCAGACGAAGCAGAAAAAGGGGGATCTCGAGTACAGTCATTGTGACAGCACTGTTCTTTACCATTCTTCTTTCCCTTTTATTGAATTTATGTGTTAGGCTTTACATTTACCTTTTAATTTATATATGTGGATTTAGAATGTTTCACGACAGTCTTCATAAATAGACAGAGTACAACTCTCACTAACGGGTTTTATTAAAGACTAAATGTTTTATACTGGGCCTTTGGGCCAGATCAGATTTTCTGCACAAACTCTATGTACAAATTTAGCCGTTGTGGCAAGTAACATATTAACGTCAGTAACATTCCGACGGAGTTTCGACTAGTGGTGTTGTGACCAAATATAGTCCTTTCCGGAAAGTAGACACCGATCTGACATTCCTCAATTCTAGAAACCTAAGCTATTGACACTGTGCTCGTTGTTAATGTTTCGTGCCTGGACAATTTTAATGTGATCTAAGCAGACATCCGAAAATTAAGAACACCCAAGGAGTCGTTCCCGGAAGCAGAGAATTCATCCCGTCTTTTTGGAACTGGGGATTTCTTGGTCAAAGACTGCCCTTGACGAGTCTGTAGGTGAATGTCCTAAAAATTGTATTACCAGAAGTGGCTATCTAAGCTGTGAGTATGAACATGTGCATGTGTGCTCGGCTGAATGAATAAAGTGAATGCAGGACGGAGTGATTTTTTTATTGTTGTAATTGGGCACCCATTTTGCTATCTTAACTTTCTGTATGCAAGTATTGCTAAATCATATTTCCCTTAAAATAGAGCAGATATATAAAGTCTGTTCATACCTTAAGAAGGGGAAATATTAGACCTAATCCTATGTACCCTTGTTTCCTTGGGGGCTATCACATTCTTCCAACAGGACTGTGGGCATACCTAGAGGGATAAGATCTAACGGTGGGTCTATCATTTCTTGTAGCAATTCCTTGTTTTTTTTTTTTTTTTGACTATGTGTATATGCTTTGATGTAATTTCTATGTGTTGTGAAGAAATTTTAGATGATAATTAAAATTTCTCTTGAAATTAATCAGCGTGTTGGTCAGCTCGTTCTAGAATATTTATATAATCATTTGTTATAGTTTTCCCACGTCTGTACGTCTAACTGTCATCATATATGTGCGTGCACATGAGTGGTTATATATATATATATATATATATATATATATATATATATATATATATATGTATGTATGTGTGTGTGTGTGTGTGTGTGTTTAGACTGTCTGACTCCTCGAAAGCTGTCGTAGAAGATAGGTGAGAGAGAGAAGAGTTCTCGATCTCAGAGACAGCCTCTTAAATCACATTCTACCATCTCACTCGTGGAAATCTATTGTTATTACTACTTCTCACTGTGACGATCACTTATTCTAATTTATTCAGAAGGGACCAACCCAAGTCTTAATTCCCCTATCAAAAATCTACGACAGACAGAAAGTTAAACTAAACATATGACAGAACGTTAAACTAAACATATGACAGAAAGTTAAACTAAACATGTGACAGAAAGTTAAACTAAACATATGACAGAAAGTTAAACTAAACATATGACAGAAAGGTAAACTAAACATATGACAGAAAGTTAAACTAAACATATGACAGAAAGTTAAACTAAACATATGACAGAAAGTTAAACTAAACATATGACAGAAAGTTAAACTAAACATCTTCGTTAACCAGAAAAAAGAACAAAGATAATGATCATATCAAAGAAAGGAAATTTTCATGAAAGCCAGTGTAGTAAAATCTGCGAGAATAATCGCTCATTTCAGTAGAATTTTAGTCATAGAAAGATAATAAATACAACAGCCCTATTGTGTCTGACGGTGATGCTCTCACACGCCAGCATAGCTCTGAACTTTGTGCCATGGAACAGCTTAGAACCGATCCCCCCGTTTAAACCTACTCGCGTTCCTTGTGACGTACATTTTTAACATTTTGCCCGATTTGATAGAGACTGTGGCAAGACTTACAATTAACGCTTTGGCGGAAGTGTGCCGCCAAATAACTATCTGAATTAACGTATTCTGTCAACTTTAACGCAAAATTTAGTAGTGATCCTTACATTTTTTGGTAGTGTTACACGATACAATACAAATTATTAACGCCAACTCTTAACCTGCCGCGCACAACCCCGCTT
This sequence comes from Oreohelix idahoensis, assembly GCA_024509875.1. Classification (NCBI taxonomy): domain Eukaryota; kingdom Metazoa; phylum Mollusca; class Gastropoda; order Stylommatophora; family Oreohelicidae; genus Oreohelix; species Oreohelix idahoensis. Next base: position 138,428 of record JAMPIV010001563.1, on the reverse strand, counting down.
CGCTGACACAGTCTGCCATGCATATATATACACGCTGGAACAACTCTAGCAGAGGCAAACACGCAGACAATTTTATTGCCTCCTCGCGGTAGCATTTCTGACGTAACTAAAACAAGTTAGTTATTTGAAAAATACTTGCCAGAGAGATGAAGGAGAGGAAAGATGGCGGTCTTGTGAAAAATTTTATTTGACGATTGACTATGACAAAAATTGAAAATTTAAACCATTATGAAACTGCCCATAAATATTATATGGTAGTATGACGTAGAGTTCACTGAGCAAGAATGTACTTTAAATAATATGATAGTCCCAGTATTAGATAAGTTATTGAGAAAATACTAATGTCTACGGACGCTCGACCAGACAGACTGTCGTTCCTGCTTTGTTTTTTTTTAACGTTAGTGGGGACGCGAGTTTGAAAAAGAGGCAGGGAGGTACATTCAAATTCGCTTGGGTAAAAAGAGTATGAACGGAAAAGGGGAGCGGTAGAAAAAATGTAATCCTAAACGAAACATCTTTTTGTATTGGGCATAACTAAAGCAAACTGGCCAATCGACTACCAGACGTAGAAATTGTTTGCAATTATTTTGTTTTTTTTTTTCATAAAAACTGCATTTGAATTCAAGTAGTCGCACGTTTTGATTGGCCAGTGCTAGTAAATATTAGCAAAAGGCTTTGATTATTCATTGCCAGTCAAACTAAAATTTTCATTCAGATACGCTGAGAAACAGCTGTGTTAACTTTAAACTTAAATAAATAAGAAATTCACAGTGTGCAGTTCGGAGGAAGCTGAGGCCATTTCTTCTAAAGTCAGCGTCATTTGTTTATATTTTCTTGAATTGTGAGGCTCTATTTCCTGTTGCCAGCTGGTGACAGGAAACCTGCTGAGTACGAATAACACCATCCAGTCTCCAACCAGTCGTTTATGCTGTCAAAGATAACAGTAGGAGCTTTGGCGGGTGGTGACATTGAGACTTTCTGCAACGACACATTGTAATATCTTTCCACAAGGAATCCCAGGTGATGTGTTAAACATCTGGGCATAACTGACATTTTCTTGTACGAAACACTAGTATTGCGAAACAATACTCAGGACGTTTATGGGGGTAGGATGAAACTACAGCCCTCATATACAGTGACTCTCCCTTTAGATGAATAAAGTGAAATCTATGAATATTTCCTACAGGAAAGACATATATAAATATATATATATATTAACTTTTTAGTTATTGGGCAAATTGCCCCAAAATTTTAATTGTTCTTTTCTGTAAACTATCTTGTCCTCATTTTCAAAGACCTGTCCAAACGATTTGGCTGGACAGGCAAAATAAAGTGTATAGAAAAAATTTATTTCAAAGAAAAACTTAACTACTAGTTTTATTCTCTTCTTTATAGAGACTTAAAGTGTTTTACTGTTGTGTACCATCATTACATTTCTTCCCTAGACACTAGGTACATCATACACCATACACTAGAGCCACAAGAGTGACCGTGTGAGATCTAGGGAGGTAGCGTTAGGTACCCTGCACATAATTCATCATCATCATCTTTTAGAGTCAGGGGCCTACATGTGCTTGACCTCACACGGTTTATGCAGACACCGATTTCATTCTTTGTTAGGATACCATCATAACCTCCCCAGCAAAATCAACTTTGCTATAGCCAGGTCAAAGGTCAACATGGAAATTCTGAGTCGAGTTCACAGACGTAAATGTGTCTAAACTTCCGTGTTGCGTGGCGGTTTAGATTATAGTACATTATTTTCCAAGTGTAACTCTACACACCCGTTTGATCGTAGTCAGAGTCCCTCAATCTGCACTTTACACGTTCTAAAACAAACGTAATTTTTGCACATAATACTTACAACACTCTATAAAATAATCTTAATTGAATTTACAACTATTTAATATTTATTACGAGATGTTTTTAAAGATGTATTTGTTTACTGTTTGTTTTAAAAACATCTCCTTTGGGGAAAATAGTTTACCCATTTTAGTGTATGGGCAAAGTTTAAAAAAATGTCTGGGACAGAAGAAAGTTAAATACCTGGTCACACTGATGACGCCATACAAAATATTCAAATCAAAGATGAAGAACAGAATAATAATAAAAAGAAAAGGCCGGACGTGAAAAACCCCAAATCATACAGCAAATGTGAGTTAATTGAAGTAGGAATGAGAGTTCTCCATTATCATATATAGCCGCTTCTGTTACATGAAAGCAAAAATGTAGTGATTTAAAAAACACAATCGTTTGAGACTGCATAGATGTACTTTTAACAGAACAATGTTTAGAATCTCATAAGCAAGGGAAAATATTTGCGACGATGTCCTGTACGTAATGTTTGGTTACGCGCATTTTACGCGGATTGTTTGACATGCTACGAAAAAAAAAAAACATGTGGTACACGGCGAAAAAAAAATAACTGAAGGGACAAAGATGAAAAACAACTACAACAAAGATAACAGATTCTGAACAGTTTATCAGCACGGTACCGACAAGAGTCAATAACACAGGTGATAAATAAAAACTGCCAGAAGACGTTGTGGCGGAACATGGTCCCCAAAGCCAGGCTGTGCAGTAAGTTTGTACTGGGAAGAGAGTAAACAGGCTGTCTGAGTTTCCGGAAACAGGATGAAAGACGAAGGGCAGGATGTCAGACGGGCCTGCGTGCCTAGTTCTCAACCCATTCAAAATTAAATAGTTCTTTCGTTAGTTCACTGTAGGTATCTGTTTTCCAGCTTTGAACATTATTTATTAAAAAATAATAAACGCTGTGCGATATTGACACGGAAAACTGTCCCGTATTATCATTTTCAAATTCTGGTTGCTACCGCACGACTGTTGACAACAACAACCAAGCCATCCTTTTTTTTTAAAAAGTTTTTTACCCGTGATTATAAATTGTTTTGTGTGCCTGGGATTGTAAATAAACAGAAATCACGTGTTAAGTTGTGTTATCAATACTACAACTTGACTTCACGTCATTTGACCCATCACGTCTGATCTTTGCTACACTAAGCGTAATAAGAAAAAAAAATTTCTGGTGAATAATTTCATAATGGATTTCGTAAGAGATTGTATGCTACTTGCTCATTGAATAAAATTGTAAATAATCAACTGTTTTTATTCCACAACTTTGGTGTTTTTTTTTCTAAACATTTTGTATGTATATCAATTCGGTTTTCTTACATGCTAAGTTCATTTACAGTAATTCTCACTACAGGCGTTATTATTCACGGAGTTCAAAATTGATGCTGCATTTGACATCCATCAGAAGGTGACAAGTTATTTATTAGTGGATGAGAGCGAGACAAAGTGAGCCATCCAAAAGCGATCCCAGAAGGTGCATGGCAATGATGCTGTCAATCGCAGCACAGTTATTCTTTGAGCGAGACTATTATCTTGGAAATGTGGACCGCCAATATCCACGCGTAACCGGCTGCAGCAGTCTGCAGCCACCACAGACCAACACGGATTTGTAAGAGTGCAAACATCATGATTGTGGCAGACGTTAAAAGTGAAACGGCTGTAACGTCAACTGGAAATTGTGCAAGCACGCAAGTGCAGAAAATTGAAGAAGTTGAGTTACACATGGATGTTTCCTTCTCATGGACCAAACATTCAAGTATAGAACGTTGGTTCTGTCGAAGATCAAGTGCAGCTCTCCCATCTTCCCCCGCACCATTTGAATATATTGAATAACAGCACCACTTCAGGGAATTGAAAAAATCGAAACACGAATAGAAGCAGAAAACTATACCTACAAAATGTGCTTTTAAAAAACCCAGAGCTATAGAATAAAAACAGTTTAAAAAAACATGAAATTACTTTTAGATTGACCCTTGATCACTTGGGCTCGCAACCTCATTTTGTAAAATAAAGTGCCACAGACACCATTGTTAATTTCCTTGACATTGTTGTCACTATCACTCCGCCCCACCTCACCACTTCGGTGTACTACAAACCCACCGATGCACACAGTTACCTCCTTTATACTTCCTCTCATCCTCCGGCTTGTCGGGACTCCTTGCCTTTCTCACAACTTCTCCGCCTCCGTCGGTTATGCCAAGATGATGACAACTTTCTATGCCGAGCACAAGAAATGTTGGACTTCTTCCGTAACAGACAGTATCCAGAAGATGTTCTTACCGCTGCCTTAGAACGTATTCTCCCTATCTCACGTGTAGAGGCCCTCAAACCCCGCCAAAAAACCTCCTCTGATAGAGTCAAGTTAATAATGACCTATCACCCTCACAGCACTGCTGTCAAAAGGATCCTGTTTCGCCACCTACCTCTCCTCCAAGCTGACCCAGTGACGCGGGAAGCATTTAGTGAGCCACCCTTGCTGGCATATAGACGGGACAAAAATTTGAGGGACCTCCTAGTCCACAGCCGTCTGAAAACCGTCAACGATGGCCACTTTGGAACCAAGCCATGTAACCGTACACGATGTAAGACATGTCAGTATGTAATCGAAACACGTTCAGTCTCGTTCCCTAACGCCAAGTTCACCATCACCCATGGCTTCACATGTGAGTCACGCAACGTCATTTATGCTATTATATGCAAACGTTGCACCATTACGTACATCGGCCAAACGGGCACACGACTGGGCGACCGATTCTGCAGACACCTCTATGACATCTCTCAGTTTAATTCCACACCTGTGGCCATCCACTTCAATGGCCCTGACCACCACGGTGCCACTGACATCCAGGTGACAGCCATCAGATACTGTTCCTCGGACGCCAACAGTCGGTTTCGCCAGGAACAACGCCTCATCCATCTTATGGGTTGCCTCAAACCACACGGTTTGAATACCCAACATTCTTTTGTCTGAGACGCCTTTCTCTATCGAGTCCCTGTTGTATTATGACTTTCTACTTTGATGCGATCACCCTTTTTTTTTTTTTAATTTAATAATTTTATTTATTTATTTATTTATTTATTTTTTTAATTTGTTTATTTATTTTATATAAAAAATTTTTAATTTTTTTTTTTTTTTTTTTTTTAAATTATTTTTTCCTTTATTATTTTTTATTTTATTTATTTCTTTATTTAGTTTTTATTTATTTATTTATTTGTTTTAAATTTATTTATTATTATTTTTTATTTATTTATATTTTATTTATTTATTTTATTTTATTTATTATTTATTGATTACTTTTTTCTCTCTTTTCCAGTCCTTGTTTTTATTATTTCTTATCTTTATGTACTGTCAACTTCCTCTTTCCGGTTTAGTGGCAGCCATCCTGCTTTGCTTCACATGTGACTGGACTTAATATTAAGGGAGTTTTTTTTCTCTTATTTTTATAGTTTCATGTTCTCTACTTAATTCTCATTTTCTTTCCCTCCTGTCTCTTGTTTGTCTGTCCCTGACGAAGGCCTTGTGGCCGCAACGTAGGTTTTTCTTGTCCTTCTCCTTGTAAGACGTTTTACTATTTGTGTGGGTGTGTGTGTGTGTTTTTTTTTTAATTTAATTTTTTTTCAACTGTTTTACCCCGTCTTACGGCAGTTCTCCTCATATACTTATATATTACTGTTACGCACAAATAATTACTTTTTCCAAAGTCTTTGTATGATCATTTTTCGTATGTATGATCATTTTTTGACTGAAGTGTGTATTATGTTTTTTACAGTCAAAGGGACATAACCCGAGTTATTGAGACTACAATTTTTTAGGAGTTTGCCTTCTCTTGTATAGAGACACGTTCGGTCTATAATTTCTTGAGCGAAGCGTGACCATATCTCCTTATTTGGTAGTATCAGTCAACTGTTGTAGATGTCTGAAACCTGTCTTAACGCTTCTGTTCATGACCATAAAAGGCGCGACTGTGTAAGACTTTTATCTCGAATGTTCTTAGAACCGCTTTGTGTGAATTGATACTCACGTAGATGAGTTCTGCGCATGTCAAAAACTGGGAGTTCGTTCTGTGTGTTCCGCCCAGCTGGGCAGTTTAGAAATGGTCTGAGTAGCAAGCGGACGCAACCTGCGTCTTGTGATTTTCTGAGGGAAATACGTTGTCTTTGTGAGTTAGTTAGCTAACTAGACTATTTCCCAGTATTATTCAAGCCTGCCTGGAGGCATATGTTCGTGGTTGATTTCCGAAGAAAGGTAATTCCTCTTGTATCGAACTTTTTGCTATCATCTAGAAGTTCGTCATTTTTGTCGCTCCTTGCTCGCCTGTGTGATTCAAAATGGAGAGGTACTTTGACTAGGTTTTTCGCCACCGGTATCTTTATACCTGAACTAGTTATATATATATGGGTCGCTCTAGACCAACAAGACTATTGTCTGTGTTCCAGGATTCGTTATATCAGAGATCACGTCCAAGTCAGATGGTTAGACTTAGAAACGTTATAAAGGTCGGTTTGACCTGTATTCCCAATATGCTATTCACGTGCAGACAGTAAACGGACTTATTGTATACATCTGATCTGCTAGCATCAGAAAGGGAGCATTTATTGTTGTCTATGAACATTGAAGATCTGCAGCTGACACTGTTGCAGAAGTTATATATATTATTTATACAGCTTCACGAACCAGAACTTTATGATATCTGTTTACAATACAACTATTGAGTATTGAATCCTACATGACTATCAGTTAATATGATTTTGAATGCTGCATTCGTTATACTATGCTGGTGATGACATAAATATCATGACTGTTTTGTGGCGTGCAATAAATGGTATAAACCTAAAGCGAAGTTACCATTTCTATGACTCTACACGTCATGTTGCCTGTGGTGTACCCTGTGAACTATTCTACTGCAACACACACAGCAACATTCTAAATCAGAGAAGACACCTACATCTTGCACTTTAATACCAGGTGTCGATAGGGGTGGCAAGTTATCATTTCAGCTCAAATCCACCTTTATCAATTACCCCATAACTGACTGCACTGTCTACCTGTTTGCTCACTTTTCTCTTTTATCTCCTCTCTTACTTTCGATCTATACACCTTCTTTCATTGTTTATTATTTTTTATTTATTCTTTATATCTATTAAATTAATTATTTTTATATTTAATTTTATTTATTTTTGCATGTGTGTGGTCTCACTCGATTTGCCATTATGCCTTCACTGAAACACTTCATTAATTCACTTCGGTCTTCTATTACCACCTCATTCAGCCTCTTACCACCTGATATATCTCGCACTGCAATTGATTTTGCATTTGCTACTTTCAAGAAAACTAGATTCACTTGCCATCTCCACTTTATCCGCACCTGCCTCCGCCTTAAAGTTCTCCCTCATGGCTTCACTTCTCACTTCAACCCCTCTGCTGGCCATATTCACCCTCGTGAACATCGCCTCTTACAGCGCATCGAGACAACATGTGGGTTCCAGCGTATGCGAGCTGTCGCAGCTATCCATTCCCGCCTCCTGGCAGATATCAGTGCTCAGCAGTCTCAGCTTCTACTCCGCTTACGTAGTCTCACCTCCAGCTACTTTCCTGCCTTCCCCATTATACGCATTATTATCCATACCCTCAACCGGCAATTGTATGATTTTTTATCCGCCCAGAAAAAGGACAAACTTTCCCGCCTCTGTCCTACCCCTGAGACTGTCCCTGCCTCCTCTACTCCATCTCGTTCCCAGGTTGTTTGTATTCCCTCTGATCTTGCCCTCTCTGAGGGAGAGCTTTCAGTCCTCAGCAAGGGCTTGCACTTTGTCCCTCTCCAACCATCCTCTGATCAGTACAATCTCCTCCAAGATGTCCATCGGTTTCATCGCCGTCTGCGACTTCAGCTCCATTTCCGCAACAGTGATGGTCCTCAGAGATCGCAGGCTGAATCAGATGATGCCTTTGCACGCTTTGCTCCTCCCAAGAATAAACATTTTACACCCTCTCCTGGGGCTTCCCACGCTCTGGATTTATATATTCAGAATACCCTCCACGACATTCAGCAGCTCCAACCTCAACGCCTGCGTTATTCAAACCTTTCTTCTGATGAGTCTCATGCCCTTACTAAGCTCCGCCGCAGAGATGACATTGTTATCAAACCGGCTGACAAAGGAGGTGCCATTGTGGTATGGCGCAAGGACCTGTACCTCCAAGAAGGTAATAAGCAGCTCACCAACAGCTCCTTCTACCAGCGCCGTGACAATGATGCGACAGTCCTCAACAATCGTCTGGTCCATGACACCATCAAAAGTCTTATCGCCAACAAGTCCTTACCTTCTAGCGCTTCTCATCTCCGTATTGACAATAGTGGTCTGGGTAAGCCTGTGTTTTATATGCTTCCCAAAATTCATAAACCCTCCAACCCTGGGAGACCCATTGTCTCTGCGTGTGCCTGCCCTACCGAACGTATATCAGACTTCCTCGACGGCATCTTCCAGCCTATTGTAGAGCAGCTTCCTTCCTTCTTAAAGGACACAAACCATGCTCTTACTACTTTTTCCTCTATTCAGCTTTCTCCAGACCGTACCTACCGTTTATTTCTGTTAGATGTTTGCTCACTTTACACTTCCATTCCTCACTCTGATGGTCTCCGAGCTCTCCGGTTTTTCCTGGACCAGCGCACGCACCCCTCTATCGCTACAGAGACTCTCCTGCGCCTTGCAGAACTGGTCCTTCGACTCAATTCCTTTGAGTTCAATGGACAGTTCTTTGACCAAATAAGTGGAGTTGCCATGGGCACCAAGATGGGTCCCAGTTATGCCTGCCTCTTCATGGGCTACCTGGAGTATCAGGTGTGGCAGCAGTATCCTGGACCTTTTCCATTGATGTATCATAGATACATCGATGATGGCATAGGTCTCACCGATATGCCAGAGGTTGACCTATCTAGGTTCATTAATTTCATTAACAACTTCCACCCTGCGATCCAATTCACCTCTCACATCTCCACTGTCTCTGTTAATTTCCTTGACATTGTTGTCACTATCACTCCGCCCCACCTCACCACTTCGGTGTACTACAAACCCACCGATGCACACAGTTACCTCCTTTATACTTCCTCTCATCCTCCGGCTTGTCGGGACTCCTTGCCTTTCTCACAACTTCTCCGCCTCCGTCGGTTATGCCAAGATGATGACAACTTTCTATGCCGAGCACAAGAAATGTTGGACTTCTTCCGTAACAGACAGTATCCAGAAGATGTTCTTACCTCTGCCTTAGAACGTGTTCTCCCTATCTCACGTCTAGAGGCCCTCAAACCCCGCCAAAAAACCTCCTCTGATAGAGTCAAGTTAATAATGACCTATCACCCTCACAGCACTGCTGTCAAAAGGATCCTGTTTCGCCACCTACCTCTCCTCCAAGCTGACCCAGTGGCGCGGGAAGCATTTAGTGAGCCACCCTTGCTGGCATATAGACGGGACAAAAATTTGAGGGACCTCCTAGTCCACAGCCGTCTGAAAACCGTCAACGATGGCCACTTTGGAACCAAGCCATGTAACCGTACACGATGTAAGACATGTCAGTATGTAATCGAAACACGTTCAGTCTCGTTCCCTAACGCCAAGTTCACCATCACCCATGGCTTCACATGTGAGTCACGCAACGTCATTTATGCTATTATATGCAAACGTTGCACCATTACGTACATCGGCCAAACGGGCACACGACTGGGCGACCGATTCTGCAGACACCTCTATGACATCTCTCAGTTTAATTCCACACCTGTGGCCATCCACTTCAATGGCCCTGACCACCACGGTGCCACTGACATCCAGGTGACAGCCATCAGATACTGTTCCTCGGACGCCAACAGTCGGTTTCGCCAGGAACAACGCCTCATCCATCTTATGGGTTGCCTCAAACCACACGGTTTGAATACCCAACATTCTTTTGTCTGAGACGCCTTTCTCTATCGAGTCCCTGTTGTATTATGACTTTCTACTTTGATGCGATCACCCTTTTTTTTTTTTTTTTAATTTAATAATTTTATTTATTTATTTATTTATTTATTTATTTATTTTTAATTTGTTTATTTATTTTATATAAAAAATTTTTAATTTTTTTTTTTTTTTAATTATTTTTTTCCTTTATTATTTTTTATTTTATTTATTTCTTTATTTAGTTTTTATTTATTTATTTATTTGTTTTAAATTTATTTATTATTATTATCTTTTTTATTTATATTTTATTTATTTATTTTATTTTATTTTATTTATTATTTATTGATTACTTTTTTCTCACTCTTTTCCAGTCCTTGTTTTCATTATTTCTTATTTTTATGTACTATCAACTTCCTCATTCCGGTTTAGTGGCAGCCATCCTGCTTTGCTTCACATGTGACTGGACTTAATATTAAGGGAGTTTTTTTCTCTTATTTTTATAGTTTCATGTTCTCTACTTAATTCTCATTTTCTTTCCCTCCTGTCTCTTGTTTGTCTGTCCCTGACGAAGGCCTTGTGGCCGCAACGTAGGTTTTTCTTGTCCTTCTCCTTGTAAGACGTATTACTATTTGTGTGGGTGTGTGTGTTTTTTTTTTTTTTTTTTTTTTTTCCAACTGTTTTACCCCGTCTTACGGCAGTTCTCCTCATATACTTATATATTACCCCATAACTGACTGCACTGTCTACCTGTTTGCTCACTTTTCTCTTTTATCTCCTCTCTTACTTTCGATCTATACACCTACTTTCATTGTTTATTATTTTTTATTTATTCTTTATATCTATTAAATTAATTATTTTTATATTTAATTTTATTTATTTTTGCATGTGTGTGGTCTCACTCGATTTGCCATTATGCCTTCACTGAAACACTTCATTAATTCACTTCGGTCTTCTATTACCACCTCATTCAGCCTCTTACCACCTGATATATCTCGCACTGCAATTGATTTTGCATTTGCTACATTCAAGAAAACTAGATTCACTTGCCATCTCCACTTTATCCGCACCTGCCTCCGCCTTAAAGTTCTCCCTCATGGCTTCACTTCTCACTTCAACCCCTCTGCTGGCCATATTCACCCTCGTGAACATCGCCTCTTACAGCGCATCGAGACCACATGTGGGTTCCAGCGTATGCGAGCTGTCGCAGCTATCCATTCCCGCCTCCTGGCAGATATCAGTGCTCAGCAGTCTCAGCTTCTACTCCGCTTACGTAGTCTCACCTCCAGCTACTTTCCTGCCTTCCCCATTATACGCATTATTATCCATACCCTCAACCGGCAATTGTATGATTTTTTATCCGCCCAGAAAAAGGACAAACTTTCCCGCCTCTGTCCTACCCCTGAGACTGTCCCTGCCTCCTCTACTCCATCTCGTTCCCAGGTTGTTTGTATTCCCTCTGATCTTGCCCTCTCTGAGGGAGAGCTTTCAGTCCTCAGCAAGGGCTTGCACTTTGTCCCTCTCCAACCATCCTCTGATCAGTACAATCTCCTCCAAGATGTCCATCGGTTTCATCGCCGTCTGCGACTTCAGCTCCATTTCCGCAACAGTGATGGTCCTCAGAGATCGCAGGCTGAATCAGATGATGCCTTTGCACGCTTTGCTCCTCCCAAGAATAAACATTTTACACCCTCTCCTGGGGCTTCCCACGCTCTGGATTTATATATTCAGAATACCCTCCACGACATTCAGCAGCTCCAACCTCAACGCCTGCGTTATTCAAACCTTTCTTCTGATGAGTCTCATGCCCTTACTAAGCTCCGCCGCAGAGATGACATTGTTATCAAACCGGCTGACAAAGGAGGTGCCATTGTGGTATGGCGCAAGGACCTGTACCTCCAAGAAGGTAATAAGCAGCTCACCAACAGCTCCTTCTACCAGCGCCGTGACAATGATGCGACAGTCCTCAACAATCGTCTGGTCCATGACACCATCAAAAGTCTTATCGCCAACAAGTCCTTACCTTCTAGCGCTTCTCATCTCCGTATTGACAATAGTGGTCTGGGTAAGCCTGTGTTTTATATGCTTCCCAAAATTCATAAACCCTCCAACCCTGGGAGACCCATTGTCTCTGCGTGTGCCTGCCCTACCGAACGTATATCAGACTTCCTCGACGGCATCTTCCAGCCTATTGTAGAGCAGCTTCCTTCCTTCTTAAAGGACACAAACCATGCTCTTACTACTTTTTCCTCTATTCAGCTTTCTCCAGACCGTACCTACCGTTTATTTCTGTTAGATGTTTGCTCACTTTACACTTCCATTCCTCACTCTGATGGTCTCCGAGCTCTCCGGTTTTTCCTGGACCAGCGCACGCACCCCTCTATCGCTACAGAGACTCTCCTGCGCCTTGCAGAACTGGTCCTTCGACTCAATTCCTTTGAGTTCAATGGACAGTTCTTTGACCAAATAAGTGGAGTTGCCATGGGCACCAAGATGGGTCCCAGTTATGCCTGCCTCTTCATGGGCTACCTGGAGTATCAGGTGTGGCAGCAGTATCCTGGACCTTTTCCATTGATGTATCATAGATACATCGATGATGGCATAGGTCTCACCGATATGCCAGAGGTTGACCTATCTAGGTTCATTAATTTCATTAACAACTTCCACCCTGCGATCCAATTCACCTCTCACATCTCCACTGTCTCTGTTAATTTCCTTGACATTGTTGTCACTATCACTCCGCCCCACCTCACCACTTCGGTGTACTACAAACCCACCGATGCACACAGTTACCTCCTTTATACTTCCTCTCATCCTCCGGCTTGTCGGGACTCCTTGCCTTTCTCACAACTTCTCCGCCTCCGTCGGTTATGCCAAGATGATGACAACTTTCTATGCCGAGCACAAGAAATGTTGGACTTCTTCCGTAACAGACAGTATCCAGAAGATGTTCTTACCTCTGCCTTAGAACGTGTTCTCCCTATCTCACGTCTAGAGGCCCTCAAACCCCGCCAAAAAACCTCCTCTGATAGAGTCAAGTTAATAATGACCTATCACCCTCACAGCACTGCTGTCAAAAGGATCCTGTTTCGCCACCTACCTCTCCTCCAAGCTGACCCAGTGGCGCGGGAAGCATTTAGTGAGCCACCCTTGCTGGCATATAGACGGGACAAAAATTTGAGGGACCTCCTAGTCCACAGCCGTCTGAAAACCGTCAACGATGGCCACTTTGGAACCAAGCCATGTAACCGTACACGATGTAAGACATGTCAGTATGTAATCGAAACACGTTCAGTCTCGTTCCCTAACGCCAAGTTCACCATCACCCATGGCTTCACATGTGAGTCACGCAACGTCATTTATGCTATTATATGCAAACGTTGCACCATTACGTACATCGGCCAAACGGGCACACGACTGGGCGACCGATTCTGCAGACACCTCTATGACATCTCTCAGTTTAATTCCACACCTGTGGCCATCCACTTCAATGGCCCTGACCACCACGGTGCCACTGACATCCAGGTGACAGCCATCAGATACTGTTCCTCGGACGCCAACAGTCGGTTTCGCCAGGAACAACGCCTCATCCATCTTATGGGTTGCCTCAAACCACACGGTTTGAATACCCAACATTCTTTTGTCTGAGACGCCTTTCTCTATCGAGTCCCTGTTGTATTATGACTTTCTACTTTGATGCGATCACCCTTTTTTTTTTTTTTTTAATTTAATAATTTTATTTATTTATTTATTTATTTATTTATTTATTTTTAATTTGTTTATTTATTTTATATAAAAAATTTTTAATTTTTTTTTTTTTTTTTATTATTTTTTTCCTTTATTATTTTTTATTTTATTTATTTCTTTATTTAGTTTTTATTTATTTATTTATTTGTTTTAAATTTATTTATTATTATTATTTATTTATTTATATTTTATTTATTTATTTTATTTTATTTTATTTATTATTTATTGATTACTTTTTTCTCTCTTTTCCAGTCCTTGTTTTTATTATTTCTTATCTTTATGTACTGTCAACTTCCTCTTTCCGGTTTAGTGGCAGCCATCCTGCTTTGCTTCACATGTGACTGGACTTAATATTAAGGGAGTTTTTTTCTCTTATTTTTATAGTTTCATGTTCTCTACTTAATTCTCATTTTCTTTCCCTCCTGTCTCTTGTTTGTCTGTCCCTGACGAAGGCCTTGTGGCCGCAACGTAGGTTTTTCTTGTCCTTCTCCTTGTAAGACGTTTTACTATTTGTGTGGGTGTGTGTGTTTTTTTTTTTTAATTTAATTTTTTTTCAACTGTTTTACCCCGTCTTACGGCAGTTCTCCTCATATACTTATATATTACCCCATAACTGACTGCACTGTCTACCTGTTTGCTCACTTTTCTCTTTTATCTCCTCTCTTACTTTCGATCTATACACCTACTTTCATTGTTTATTATTTTTTATTTATTCTTTATATCTATTAAATTAATTATTTTTATATTTAATTTTATTTATTTTTGCATGTGTGTGGTCTCACTCGATTTGCCATTATGCCTTCACTGAAACACTTCATTAATTCACTTCGGTCTTCTATTACCACCTCATTCAGCCTCTTACCACCTGATATATCTCGCACTGCAATTGATTTTGCATTTGCTACATTCAAGAAAACTAGATTCACTTGCCATCTCCACTTTATCCGCACCTGCCTCCGCCTTAAAGTTCTCCCTCATGGCTTCACTTCTCACTTCAACCCCTCTGCTGGCCATATTCACCCTCGTGAACATCGCCTCTTACAGCGCATCGAGACCACATGTGGGTTCCAGCGTATGCGAGCTGTCGCAGCTATCCATTCCCGCCTCCTGGCAGATATCAGTGCTCAGCAGTCTCAGCTTCTACTCCGCTTACGTAGTCTCACCTCCAGCTACTTTCCTGCCTTCCCCATTATACGCATTATTATCCATACCCTCAACCGGCAATTGTATGATTTTTTATCCGCCCAGAAAAAGGACAAACTTTCCCGCCTCTGTCCTACCCCTGAGACTGTCCCTGCCTCCTCTACTCCATCTCGTTCCCAGGTTGTTTGTATTCCCTCTGATCTTGCCCTCTCTGAGGGAGAGCTTTCAGTCCTCAGCAAGGGCTTGCACTTTGTCCCTCTCCAACCATCCTCTGATCAGTACAATCTCCTCCAAGATGTCCATCGGTTTCATCGCCGTCTGCGACTTCAGCTCCATTTCCGCAACAGTGATGGTCCTCAGAGATCGCAGGCTGAATCAGATGATGCCTTTGCACGCTTTGCTCCTCCCAAGAATAAACATTTTACACCCTCTCCTGGGGCTTCCCACGCTCTGGATTTATATATTCAGAATACCCTCCACGACATTCAGCAGCTCCAACCTCAACGCCTGCGTTATTCAAACCTTTCTTCTGATGAGTCTCATGCCCTTACTAAGCTCCGCCGCAGAGATGACATTGTTATCAAACCGGCTGACAAAGGAGGTGCCATTGTGGTATGGCGCAAGGACCTGTACCTCCAAGAAGGTAATAAGCAGCTCACCAACAGCTCCTTCTACCAGCGCCGTGACAATGATGCGACAGTCCTCAACAATCGTCTGGTCCATGACACCATCAAAAGTCTTATCGCCAACAAGTCCTTACCTTCTAGCGCTTCTCATCTCCGTATTGACAATAGTGGTCTGGGTAAGCCTGTGTTTTATATGCTTCCCAAAATTCATAAACCCTCCAACCCTGGGAGACCCATTGTCTCTGCGTGTGCCTGCCCTACCGAACGTATATCAGACTTCCTCGACGGCATCTTCCAGCCTATTGTAGAGCAGCTTCCTTCCTTCTTAAAGGACACCAACCATGCTCTTACTACTTTTTCCTCTATTCAGCTTTCTCCAGACCGTACCTACCGTTTATTTCTGTTAGATGTTTGCTCACTTTACACTTCCATTCCTCACTCTGATGGTCTCCGAGCTCTCCGGTTTTTCCTGGACCAGCGCACGCACCCCTCTATCGCTACAGAGACTCTCCTGCGCCTTGCAGAACTGGTCCTTCGACTCAATTCCTTTGAGTTCAATGGACAGTTCTTTGACCAAATAAGTGGAGTTGCCATGGGCACCAAGATGGGTCCCAGTTATGCCTGCCTCTTCATGGGCTACCTGGAGTATCAGGTGTGGCAGCAGTATCCTGGACCTTTTCCATTGATGTATCATAGATACATCGATGATGGCATAGGTCTCACCGATATGCCAGAGGTTGACCTATCTAGGTTCATTAATTTCATTAACAACTTCCACCCTGCGATCCAATTCACCTCTCACATCTCCACTGTCTCTGTTAATTTCCTTGACATTGTTGTCACTATCACTCCGCCCCACCTCACCACTTCGGTGTACTACAAACCCACCGATGCACACAGTTACCTCCTTTATACTTCCTCTCATCCTCCGGCTTGTCGGGACTCCTTGCCTTTCTCACAACTTCTCCGCCTCCGTCGGTTATGCCAAGATGATGACAACTTTCTATGCCGAGCACAAGAAATGTTGGACTTCTTCCGTAACAGACAGTATCCAGAAGATGTTCTTACCTCTGCCTTAGAACGTGTTCTCCCTATCTCACGTGTAGAGGCCCTCAAACCCCGCCAAAAAACCTCCTCTGATAGAGTCAAGTTAATAATGACCTATCACCCTCACAGCACTGCTGTCAAAAGGATCCTGTTTCGCCACCTACCTCTCCTCCAAGCTGACCCAGTGGCGCGGGAAGCATTTAGTGAGCCACCCTTGCTGGCATATAGACGGGACAAAAATTTGAGGGACCTCCTAGTCCACAGCCGTCTGAAAACCGTCAACGATGGCCACTTTGGAACCAAGCCATGTAACCGTACACGATGTAAGACATGTCAGTATGTAATCGAAACACGTTCAGTCTCGTTCCCTAACGCCAAGTTCACCATCACCCATGGCTTCACATGTGAGTCACGCAACGTCATTTATGCTATTATATGCAAACGTTGCACCATTACGTACATCGGCCAAACGGGCACACGACTGGGCGACCGATTCTGCAGACACCTCTATGACATCTCTCAGTTTAATTCCACACCTGTGGCCATCCACTTCAATGGCCCTGACCACCACGGTGCCACTGACATCCAGGTGACAGCCATCAGATACTGTTCCTCGGACGCCAACAGTCGGTTTCGCCAGGAACAACGCCTCATCCATCTTATGGGTTGCCTCAAACCACACGGTTTGAATACCCAACATTCTTTTGTCTGAGACGCCTTTCTCTATCGAGTCCCTGTTGTATTATGACTTTCTACTTTGATGCGATCACCCTTTTTTTTTTTTTTTTTTTTTTTTTTAATTTAATAATTTTATTTATTTATTTATTTATTTATTTATTTTTTTTAATTTGTTTATTTATTTTATATAAAAAATTTTTTTAATTTTTTTTTTTTTTGTTTTAATTATTTTTTTCCTTTATTATTTTTTATTTTATTTATTTCTTTATTTAGTTTTTATTTATTTATTTATTTGTTTTAAATTTATTTATTATTATTATCTTTTTATTTATATTTTATTTATTTATTTTATTTTATTTTATTTATTATTTATTGATTACTTTTTTCTCACTCTTTTCCAGTCCTTGTTTTTATTATTTCTTATCTTTATGTACTGTCAACTTCCTCTTTCCGGTTTAGTGGCAGCCATCCTGCTTTGCTTCACATGTGACTGGACTTAATATTAAGGGAGTTTTTTTCTCTTATTTTTATAGTTTCATGTTCTCTACTTAATTCTCATTTTCTTTCCCTCCTGTCTCTTGTTTGTCTGTCCCTGACGAAGGCCTTGTGGCCGCAACGTAGGTTTTTCTTGTCCTTCTCCTTGTAAGACGTTTTACTATTTGTGTGGGTGTGTGTGTTTTTTTTTTTAATTTAATATTTTTTCAACTGTTTTACCCCGTCTTACGGCAGTTCTCCTCATATACTTATATATCACCTCAACAAGGGGAAGGGGAATGTTTGGTGTAGGCTTCCTGCAAGGGGATCAGATGTAGGTGGTAGCTTCATGCTCTATAGGTAGGGCAAAGGACAATGATGGTGATGAAAAGTTTGTTTCGTTGTTAACGTAATAAGAACTTAGCTCCCGGACTTATTTGAATTAAGTTTGTTTCGTTGTTAACGTAATAAGAACTTAGCTGTCGGACATGTTTGAATTAAGTTTGTTTCGTTGTTAACGTAATAAGAACTTAGCTGTCGGACTTATTTGAATTAAGTTTGATTCGTTGTTAACGTAATAAGAACTTAGCTGTCGGACATGTTTGAATTAAGTTTGTTTCGTTGTTAACGTAATAAGAACTTAGCTGTCGGACATGTTTGAATAAAGTTTGTTTCGTTGTTAACGTAATAAACACTTAGCTGTCGGACATGTTTGAATAAAGTTTGTTTCGTTGTTAACGTAATAAACACTTAGCTGTCGGACATGTTTGAATAAAGTTTGTTTCGTTGTTAACGTAATAAACACTTAGCTGTCGGACATGTTTGAATAAAGTTTGTTTCGTTGTTAACGTAATAAACACTTAGCTGCCGGACTTATTTGAATAAAGTTTGTTTCGTTGGACCAGTCAATTAAGGAAAATAAAACACAGCCATCCAAGACAGGGGAAGGTCCTCTCGCAGGGAGGCGTATGATGCAACACAGAGAAAGCCGAAAGGAGTCTGTGTTGCTGACTAACCTTCTTTCTTCTAGGAGAACTTCCAGATTTGGCACCTGGAATGTTCGGACATTAAACGAACAAGGGAAAGTGGCAATGGTAGCAGCAGAAATGAGGGAATATAAAATTGAGGTTTTGGGAATGTGTGAAACAAAGTGGAAGGGGTTAGACAGGAAGAAACTCATCACAGGTGAATTGGTGCTGTCCTCAGGTCATGAAGACGAAAGTTCACACCACAGTGAAGGGGTAGCTGTTATGTTATCTAAGGAAGCACAGAAAGCACTCATTGAATGGGAAGCTGTTGGACCTAGAATAATAACAGCTACTTTTAAAACAGCTAAAAAGAAAATACATGTAAATGTCATCCAATGTTATGCACCAACTAATGACAAAGAAGAGTCTGTGAAAGAAGCATTTTATACTAGACTACAGGAAATTATGGATAAAGTAAAAAGGAGAGACATCACAATTTTGATGAATGCAAAGATAGGTACAGTCAACACCGGCTTTGAAGAAGTCATGGGAAAACAGGGGCTAGGAATAATGAATGAAAATGGGGAACTATTCTCAAACTTCTGTGCTTCAAATCAACTGGCTATAGGAGGAAGCTATGTTTCCACATAAGAGAATACACAAGGCAACATGGATATCACCAGACCATAGAACAGAAAATCAGATTGATCATATATGCATAAACAAGAAGTTTAGATCATCATTGCAGGATGTAAAGGTATATAGAGGAGCAGATGTGGATTCAGATCACCACCTTCTGATAGCCAAAGTAAAAATGAAACTCAAGAGATATGCAACAATGCAAAATTATAGACAACAATTTAATGTAGGACATCTAAGAAATCAAGAAACAAGAGACAAATTTGTGGTCACAGTATCCAACAAATTCCAAGTGCTCCAACAGCTGGAAGATGTAGAGAATACAGAAGACTATTGGCAGCAGGTCAAAACTGTATGGAATGAGACATGTGAAGAAATACTGGGGAAAAGTAAACGACAACATAAAGCATGGATAACAACAGAAACCATCAATAAGATAAAAGACAGAAAAAACAAGAAAGCAGATTTAAACACAAGCAAAACCAGAAGTTCCAAAGCCAAGGCTCAAGAAGTGTACACAGAAGCAAACATAGAAGTAAAAAGAAGTATCAAAAGAGACAAGAGGAAGTATATTGAGGAGTTGGCAAGAGAGGCAGAAGATGCTGCAGCCAAAGGAAATATGAGAGAACTGTATAGCAGCACAAAGAAGCTAACAGGGAAATACAAGCAAACAAGTTGCCGCATAAAAGACAAGAATGGAAAACTGCTCAGCAATATACAAGAGCAAATGAAGAGGTGGACAGAATATTTTGAGGACCTTCTCAATAGACCAGCTCCACAAAAACCCCCGGACATCCAGCCAGCAGAAGAAGAGCTACAAATTAACGGTGAAAGACCAACGAAGGAAGAAATAAAGAAAGCCATAAAGCTTTTAAGAGATGGAAAAGCGTCTGGACCTGATGGCATTCCCGCAGAGGCAATCAAAGCAGACATCGACACGGCTACAGAGATGTTATGAGATGTTATATAAATTAATTGGTAAAGTCTGGGAAAAGGAAGAGATACCAGCAGAATGGAAGGAAGGATATCTGGTTAAGTTGCCTAAGAAGGGAAATTTACAAGAGTGCACAAATTATAGAGGAATAATGTTACTATCAGTGCTAGGAAAAGTATTAAACAGGATTATCCTTGAGAGATTAAAAGAGTCCATAGACAAGAAACTGAGAGATGGACAAGCAGGTTTCCGACAAAACAGATCATGTACAGACCAGACAGCCACTTTGAGAATAATAGTTGAACAAATTCTGGAATGGAATTCACCACTATACATTGGATTTGTGGACTACGAAAAGCATTTGACAGTGTAGACAGAGAATCACTTTGGAAATTTATGAGGCATTATGGAGTTCCCCTGAACATCATTAATTTAATAAAGAAAACATATGAAGACATGACATGCAGAGTTCTTCACGAAGGACAGCTTACAGAACCGTTTGGGATAAGAACAGGAGTGCGACAGGGATGCTTCTTGCCTTCATTTCTTTTCTTACTAGCAATAGACTGGGTTAAGAGATCATCGACAACACACAACAGAAATGGAATCCAGTGGACTCTGACTAAGCAGTTGGATGATTTGGATTTTGCGGATGACTTGGCTCTTCTGTCCCATAACCGTAATCAGATGCAGGACAAATTGAAAACACTCGATGAGAGGTCACGGCAATTGGGTCTGAAAATACACAGGGAAAAGACAAAAATAATGAGAATAAATGCAGGTAATGATAACAGGGTTGAACTTGAAGAAACACCAATACAAGATGTAGAATCGTACACATATCTTGTCAGCAATATAGACAAAGTTGGAGGGACAGACAGCGATATCAAAATAAGAATACAAAAGGCAAGAGGAGCTTTCATTGCATTGGGAAAAATATGGAGATCAAGAGAAATCGGATCCAACACGAAAATAAGAATCTTCAACTCAAATGTGAAGTCAGTCCTATTGTATGGCTCTGAGACATGTAGAACAACAAAGACAACAACCAAAAAGCTACAGACTTTCATAAATGGGTGCTTGCGTAGAATAGAGGGATTAAAATGGTATGACAAGGTTACCAACGTGGAACTGATGACAAGAACTAGACAAGTGCCAGTGGAACAAGAGATGAGAAGAAGAAGATGGCGATGGATTAGACACACACTGAGAAAACCTGTTGATAGCATTACAAGGCAGTCCTTGTTCTGGAACCCCCAGGGCAAGAGAGGCAGAGGTAGACCAAGAAGCACATGGAGAAGAGAGCTGGAAACAGAGGTGAAAATGATGAAGAGAACGTGGAAATAACTTGAGATGATGACACGTGACAGGAGGACTTGGCATGTGTTTGTTGAAGGCCTATGCTCCTTTGGGAGTGGAGGGTTATGAATGAATGCCGGACGTGTTTGAATAAAGTTTATTTCGTTGTTAACGTATTAAACACTTAGCTGCCGGACATGTTTGAATAAAGTTTGTTTCGTTGTTAACGTAATAAGAACTTAGCTGCCGGACTTGTTTGAATAAACATACTGCAATCCAGTCAGTTTAGTTCTGCGTGACCTGGATGACAGAAGGATTATCACATCCACGAAAGAGTGAGCTTTGTTTTCCAGGATTTCATTTTATTCATGACATGTACTCTAATGGATATCACGTACCTGCTGAAGAGATTTCTCGTGATCATCCAGACAGCTGTTCTTCTTGTAGGGGGTAAGTTAATACTGTTGTTGTTGTTATACCCAAATGTCTTGTTCATTATGTTTACCATATAGGCACAGTTGTATGTTTCTTCGCTTTATTCTCATTATTATCTAGTATTTACTTTATTTGAGATGTTGCTGTTGCCGTTAATGAGGAGGTCACAAACAAACAAGAAAAAAAGTAGAAAATATGAAACATATATTAATATTAAATATAATGTGCAAGATATCAATGACTGTGCGAATGGTAGAACGGTTAGAGCGCTTACCTTTTGCGGCATAGTTAAGGGGTTCAGAGATCAAAACCTGGTACCGCGTTCCAGTTTACCCAGCTGTAAATGGGTACCTGATTCAGCTCTTGAGTTACGGAAGACAAAGAAGCGAGGAAAGTAGCTGATCCCCCAACCTCATAAAGCTGGACTTAGTCTAGTGAAGTCTCTAACACTTCGCTGCCCTATAGAAGTATGTGCTATGAGACTACCCTTACCTTTAAGATATCGACATAACATATTTGGACAAATACAGAAACTTTATCGTCAGCATCATCTTCGTTACAATTTCCTTATTTTGATGCTCGTAATAGAGCATGGAACACCAACCACCACAGCTGGTCCTCTTACAGCAAGTCTGTACCCGACCATTAATCTGTTCATGCAGCAGTGGTTTCTAGATCAATTTGTTAAACTTGATGATGTTGCCAGCTTCATGTACACTTCATAAAAGTCGTTTCTTACGACATGCTTGATAATAGCAGTAGGCCGATTATTTGGTGTCTCTTCAGAAACTCTCTGGAACTACAAGCGGCACAGAGACGTAATATTTAGCTGAAAAAAACTTAACAAAAGGAAACTTGAAGGTCAACGGGTAAAAGCTTGACAGAGTTACGTGTGAGAAAGAAACATTCAGACGTGAACCAGGAAGTAGTTTATCATAAAGGGTCGTGTAATTCACGAGCTGTCGGAGGAGACAACGAATAGGATTACTGTTCCAACAGAGTTGTCGTAACCTGGCAACTAAAATGATGTAGTGGATGGGTCTAGCAACCTCATCATTTAAAAACATGGCTATATACACCACCGCTGCAGGAGAACATAAATGTCTTGGTGCAGGCTTCCTGTAAGGGGACCAGCTGTTGTGGTGACGCCTTGCTCCATAAGGAGTACTAAACAATGGACATGATGAGAGTGAAGTGAACAATGATGACAAGATATGTTGTGCCCAACCTTCCATGATGATATATATCTGATCTGCTGCTGTTATGATAATGGCGTGTACATGCACATTTATTATTATTTTTATAATTATTTTTATATGGAAAAATGGAGCTGTTAAAACATACAGAATCAAAATAAACTCGTGTTCAATAGCCATCATACATTTTGCTCAGTTTTATACTGTTTATCTCTACTTTCTTATCCATCCTGCTCTGCTATCAAATAGCACGAAGATGTTACACTTGTATGTTATGTAAGAGGGGGCAGGAATATGTTAAATCATTGTCACAAGATTCTACCATTACAAACTATCGCAATATATTAAATGCCTTAACCTTTTACAATTGCACGTCTGATAACCTTTAGCAGACGGCGTTAATATCATATACCGTAACACTTATGCCACAGAGCTCTTAACTCTCCTCCTTCCTCTCTTCTCTCTTCCCCCCCCCCCCCCACAACAATTCACAGTTAGAGCTCTGAAAACAAGCCATGTTCTGTCCAAATTAGTAAATGCTGTGTATCATTCTAACAAATAATGACTAGCTAATGGAGACATGACTCGCCCCATGAAGCTTTCACAGGTCTCTGAGGAGGCAATGAGTCAATAGGAATCTGCTACCTCAGGCACCCGCAATAAGTAACTAATATGAAGTTATGCATGGGCTAGCAAAGTAATCATATAAAACATATAGCTACAGAACCCACTACGACAATAACACATGAATGCTGTGACACAGACTTTCTGCAACAATAAAGGAAAAGCGGCAGATGCAATGGTGGGTTCATACTCCTTAGGAAATGAAAAATAAAAATTAATGATGTCGAATGAGAGTCATGAATTTCTCAGTGGCTTGTTCTCTGTATTCTAAAAATTCCTTTAATTGTGCAGGTAAGCTAATACACTTGTGTAAAACACCCAGAAGACATTTGTATCCAGAACATTCATTGCTGTTTAACGGTTTTATCTTGGATACATTCTTCAAACCTGTACCACTTGGTCACTGGTGTTATCACAGACCACGAGCGCCAGATTATTTGTTGTCCCTTGTGTCTGCTCACTGTTGGTTTGTTAGAGTCCGCGACGTGAAGATCAGTCCATTATTATTATTTTTTTTCCTATTTCTTTTTCTGTTTATCCTGCTTTTTTCTGCCTGGTACTATGACTTAAAGTAAAATCTTCACTATCCCATAAGATCTTGATATCTGGCCAAACAAGGCCCTCTTGTTGTGAGAGAGTTTTTATATGGTCTTATAACATAGCTACTTCTTTGTCTAGTGTTCGCTGTGTGGCATTATTCATGTATAGTATTCCATATAGCTTTCCATCATATCTCATTTCTATTGCCCGTGAAGTCTTTGGTTTTGTTATCTGCAGCTGTTGTAGGAGTTCACGTATCACGTGCGAAATTGAGCGTAGAATTTATAAAACAATGCGTGGGTCTGAGTTTTGGTCAAAGAGAGAAACAGTAATTTTGAATTTCCATTAATTTAAGTTTCGCTTGCTCATAATTGTTTGTACTGTTCTTGTTCATCTACGTCAACTTCTAAATACAAACCAGCAGTCTTCACCTTCAGCTGAATACAAACAAATTATCTCCACTTACCCCTAGGTACAAACAGAAGAACTGCGCATATTGTTAAAATAAATAAGACATCTCCACTTACCATCATATACACAAAAAATATCTACAGGTACTGTTAAATTGAAAACAGGTGTCTGTGCTTTAGGCTATAACAAAAACAAAATACCTGCCCTCTCACCTACATACATACCTGGCCATCCACTTACATACATACATGCATACCCACATACATACCTACCTACCCACTCACCTACATACATATCTGCCCACTCACCTACATTCATAATTGCATACCAACATACATACATACCTACCTACCTACCCACTCATCTATATACATATCTTTCCACCAACCTACATACATACCTGCCCACTAATATCTATATATATATATATATAATACCTGCACTCCCATCTTTATACATATATTTTTCAAATCTACTTACCTATCTACCCACCTATGTGCCTACCTACCTACCTACCGAGGTAGCCAAGTACTACCCTGTCTACATAACAATTTACTTCCTTATCTACCTACTTACCAACCTACCTACTTACCTATCTACCAACTTACCTACCCTCCAATTTACATTCCCACTCACCTATATACCTACCTAAATATTTCTTACGCACCTTCTTGTCTACGCACCTGTTTACCTACTTATAGTCCGCTCACCAATTGATGTTCAACTTTAAAATTTTTTTTCTAAAAAACTACCTGAATTTGTCACGAAGTGGTTTTAAGTTTTATAGAGTGTGCCTGAATGAAAGCAAGACCCTAGTATGAGAAAGTCTGAGAAAATAGAATTTAGATGGAAAATGACATGCCTGTGGACAGACGCGACTATTGGCTCAAGGGATAGAACCAGGATTTGAATCTCCCCTTGCCGCTTCGTGACTTTAGACTGGCTATAGTCTCGCCCTCCTCTGACTTCCTTTAAATACAAGGAGATAAGGTGTATAAATACGACCACAAACACCACTATACAGACAACATAGAGTAAGTATAGTAAAGAATAGAAGCTGATCCAGTAAATAATATATATATATATATATATATATATATATATATATATATATATATATATATATATATATATATATATATATATATATATATATATATATATTTATTTATTTACATACAAGGAAAACAAAAAATGGCATATTACGTCATCAAGTCAGTCGATAGCGTGCACTGTTGCACGGCCTGGAAAACAAGTAACAATTAAATTGAGAGACACGAGAGACAAAAAAAACCCCAAATCACATTCACTCTTTCTGTCACCCTGCTGAGGAACAATAAAAATGGTTAGTGATTTAAACCAAATCTAATTTGGTGGGGCTGTCAACTTTTAGCCTCCACTCTCTAACACTAATAAATTTCTACTGTCTTAGTCCTGGTGACTCTTCCTCAACGAACGGCTACACAGCTTTTTACTTGTTAGGCGATATGCGCTGATAACTACACCACAAGAATTGCTAAAATAATAGACTTGGTTTTTCGAACGCAGACTCAGTGTCTATCCGTCAAATGGATACTGAACAGACCCTATTGGTCCTGTCTATTTTCTCCCTCCTTCTCTATCTTTCTCCGTTGATCTCAGTGTCTCTCTAACAATCGAGGGCTGATGATGCGGCGTCTCCGTTACGCTCTTCTCTTGATTTCTATCAGGACCTAGGTATGGTAACCCTGTCACCTGTTCCTGATTTTGGTGATGACGATGTTCGGATATCAAGCATGAGGGACTTGATTAACTGTAGACAAAACTTCTCTGCTGCTGAATAGCTTCCCTCTTTTAACCCGCTCCGGAGTTAGAGGAAAAAAACACAGCCTTGATTTCAGGCTGTACAAAATGAAACTAGTCTCCCGGCCACCTGCCGTTGCTAGAGACTATAATAGCGATGCTCTCGGCTGTATGATAAATAAACCTCGGTCCAGCTGAAGCATAGGGACTTCACTGCCAGAGACCATAGGGTAATTTTCTTTTGCTCCTGACGATACTCGAGTACTCTGACCCTGAGATGTCTTTTGCCGTGGATAATTTTATTTGACAAAATTATGCTCCCCACTGTTTCGCCGAGACTCGCTGAAATTAAAAGAAACAGCGTCTAATGTACACCCTCTCTAAAATCGCTTATCTCTAACATATACGATACATAAAATAATTCTATACACGTGTCTCTTCATTCTCACTTCTTCTCCCCTTTCTCTCGTTCTTCACAACAATACATAATACTATCCCACGTGGCACTAAAATCACACTCCTTCTCTCGTTCTTCACACAATACATAAAATACCACTATCTCACGTGGCCTCTTCATCCATCCTCCTTCTACTAAAATCTGCCAGGTAAAATAAACAAAACCTCCCGACACCGTCTGATACGTTACATGGCCGTTATGCATGGCCGATCACGTGTTCAAACTTGACAAAAATAGGGAAATCCTTTTACCCATTAACACAGGAGTTTCCCTGGCTTACTCCTATTTAAATTAAATCTCGCTATAGGAATAGTTTCCTCCCCTAAGTAGTAAAATTCATTTACAACGTAAATCTGAACCCTCCGACAATATTTCTCACATTTTTAAGGCTCAGAAAAATTAACGAACACACCAGGGATTTCCCCATAAATTTACATTAGAAAATATACAGGAATAAATGGGGGTTTCCCAATATTCTACCATTAGGAGCACACGTGTCTCTCATAACTTCACACTCTCCGATCTACTGCCAAAAAATCCTAAAAAGACTTATGCACACTTTTTACGTTTACATCGTTCTACAAAGATAATAATTAATGGCGCTACCGTTTAAACTTTAAGTTAATGTCTCCCACTGACTTAACTTACGGGCCGAGATTTCTCAAAAACCCCACTAATAAGTAAAACGATTAATAAAATAGGTACATACCAAATTATCGCGGTTTTTCCCCCAATGGAGACGATAATTGCGAAGTCTTGCGGCTGACACTTATTTTTCATAGAGAACGAATCCCCGTTTTCTGTCTCATTATATACAAGAGAAAACACCCACGCGAATTCCTCCCACGTCTATCCTAAGTTTTCACTCGGACCAATGGGAGCGCCAGAAAAAATCAATACTGGCCACCTACGCAATCCAGCGTAGCTTAAAATTGCGTCACGTCCTGTGACGGCCGCGTGTTTCCGGACTCGTGATACCGCGTGTCAGGAAATTGCGTCACATTACGAGATGGTCTCGTGCCTCTGACGCGTCATACAGGAGTGCCCGAAAATATCGATTTTCGTAAACAATGGAATCTACGGGAATCGCGAAAAATATAGGAGAGGGTAAAACTGATGCTAGAATAAAATAAACCTACCATCATAAAACGAACCCGTTAAAATTACCTCCTCAAAAATACCGAACACGATATATTCACATGAGAAGAAACATGGCAAGCCCATATAATTACAAAGAGAAGAGAAATGGTGAAAACTCGAACTAGAACCACAGAATCGGGCCTGAAATACAAAATAGACGACATAATCGGGCCGGATGAAAGTCAGAATTACAGTGTAGCATCACATAAGTCCCCCCTTTCAAGTGCGGGAATCCGTGCTAAATCACTGAAATCTCTGGAATTCATACCGGTCCGTATCTAGATCTACATCCTGATCAAATCACTATCGTAATTAGCGTTATCATACAGGCCCATCTCCATATCCTTGAGAATCTTGGCAAGCCCTGAATCGTGAGGGTCACGCCAGGGGATGTTCTCCTGTCGACTGCAACATGACTGGTCGCCCCTCCTCCTCCCTTTCATGTGTTTCCTTCGCCCACGAATTTTCCTGGCGGCGCGTGGTAAATACTGATTACCAGATGGTGCGACCTCCCAGTGTTTTGAAACAGTCTGACTGGCTTGGCCAGACATCGCCGTAACAGGGCGTAACTGTTTGCGGTTGACTGAAGAACCGTGCACATGTTCCTTCTTGTCAGTATTTCCCTCCCTTGAGGGATGTAATAGCATCGGGGGCCTAATTCCCGACGACAAAGAAGATACTTCTGAAGTAAGAGGCGTCACCACTGTTTGACCTTTAGGCTGAACAGGGCTGACAGGCGAATACGCCTCTGTAGATAACATTCCCCTGTCTTTAGAGGCTTCCCTCCTCTTCATAGCAAGACAAGGATGTTTGAGCTCCCGTGGGGCTCCGTGAATGTGGGGCTTTCCCCTTTCACTTTTCTGGCCTGCAGTAGGCCCCCTTGCATTAGCAAGGATCGGTGTGGTTGGGTTTCCCAAAACTAAGTATGGGCTTCCCAGAATGAAATCATGTGCTGGCTGTGCCATTACAGCTGCCTTGATTGTGCCAGACACAAACTTGCATTTCACCTCAATATTGGCTACGGGCAACCGTTGTGAGATACCTCTTCTCAAAATGCCACCAATCTCAACTATTTCTCCGGTCCACTGTCCTGGTTTCACCAAATGACGAGCGATGATACTGGGGTAAGTAAGCCCGCTGTCAAACAAACACGTAGTGGCTGTCCCATTCACTACGGCTGGTCCACTGTTAGAGAACAACTTCTCTGCCTGGACTGGTTCTCATTTATTCCCTTTAGTCCATCTCACCGGTCTTAAACAAGCTGCATGGTGAGCTGGGGGTTTGTTCATACACCGAGATGTCCAGTGGGAAGTGGTTCTACAATTCTGACAATACCTCTCATTATCTCCCCTGTTCCTAGCGGGTTCCTGAGAGGTTGTTGTCGGTGCTCTGTTATGCTGCTGGGGGCGCAAGTTATAACCAGAATGAGGCTCCTTGCGAGAAGGCCCTGGTTGCTGATGAGCTGGTGAAGTTGCCGACTGCGATGACGAAGCTCCTTTGTCTGGGGCTGGCAGGTCTGGGTTTTTCCGTTTCTGTCCCAGTACTTCGGCCTGTGCTG
This sequence comes from Oreohelix idahoensis, assembly GCA_024509875.1. Taxonomy (NCBI): domain Eukaryota; kingdom Metazoa; phylum Mollusca; class Gastropoda; order Stylommatophora; family Oreohelicidae; genus Oreohelix; species Oreohelix idahoensis. Next base: position 108,935 of record JAMPIV010001563.1, on the reverse strand, counting down.
TCTGGTACCTTTCCGCGAACACGATAATCTGATCCAGTTGTTGGGCACCCTGCTCTGCCAGATACCGCCTCAAGTCGGGAGACATGTTTGCCTTTACTTGTTCACACATAACTAACTCCTCCAACCCTTCAAAAGTTTTCGCCAGTCCTGACAGTTCCCTCCACCGAGTAAGGTAATTTCTCACCCTCTCGGCAAACTGAGCAAAACTCTCTCCCTTCTCCGGCCTGCTCTCCCTGAACATGGTTTGGCATTTCCGGGGTGTCCACTGAAATCTTTGTAATAAAGCGTTTCGCAGTGCCTCAAAGTTGTTCTGGTCATCTAGGAGCATCTTGTTGTAAACTTCATACGCATGACCTTTGAGTGATTGCGATAATTTCAGGCACCAAAGACTCTCATCCAACCCGTATGCCTTTGCCATTCTTTGAAATTTTTCTAAAAACACGTCAATCTTTTCATTCCCATTAGGGAACGAGTCAAATGGGAAGCTCATGGCTGCCATTCGGGGCCCTCCGTTTCCTGAGGTGTCTGTCGCTCCTGCTCCGGGTGAATCGCCATTAGCTGAACTGCTCTCCGAAGCTCGGTACTGCAGTTCCAGAGAACGCAGGGCAAGTTCATGCTGTCTCTCTGCTGCCTTCTCTGCTGCTTGTCTCTCTGCTTCCAATTTCCGAAATTCCATCTCTGCTGCCTTCTCCTTCTCCTGGGCTTCCAATTTCCGAAGTTCCATCTCTGCCTGCCTCTCCGCTGCTTTTGCGGTGGCTATCCTTTCCTCTTTTGCTGCTTCTGCGGCGGCTATCCTTTCCTCTTTTGCTGCTTCTGCGGCGGCTGCCCTTTGCCTTTCCTCAATTTCTGCGGCGGCTGCCCTGTCCTCCTTCTCTTTCTCTCGCTGATTATGCCTATCAGTTTCCCTTATCAGGTAGGCCTTAGTCTCCTCCTTATCCATTCCCATATCCTGAGCAGATTCACGCCAGGCAGCTCGTAACTTGGCCATTTATCCGCCATCTTACCTGTAAACTGCTGTAAGTTCCCAAATACAGAGAAATGACAGAAAAGGAAAAGAGAAGGAACAACCTGTTACGTAATATAAAATACTCCCTCTTTAACCGCTGTTCCAAAAACCCGACCTCAGACTAGCACTAAGTCTGAATAATAACCTGAAAAAAATTTAGTTAAGAAGCTACCAAAAACTAAATTACCTTCCTGTTAAAGAAAAATATGTCGGTATGCCATCAATTACCTCTTAGTCATATAAATCAAAAATACCACAAAAATCTACTAGACTGCAACCTGTGGAAAAACTTATACTGGATCAGTTCTAATAGCTCAACGTCTAGGGGATAGTTAAAGAAAATCTATTCTCAGAAAACTTTCTAGAGACAATCTATGAATATAGATCACAGAATTGATCTCAACAGAATGATCCACCGGACGATTGCCGCCCACTTGTCACGAAGTGGTTTTAAGTTTTATAGAGTGTGCCTGAATGAAAGCAAGACCCTAGTATGAGAAAGTCTGAGAAAATAGAATTTAGATGGAAAATGACATGCCTGTGGACAGACGCGACTATTGGCTCAAGGGATAGAACCAGGATTTGAATCTCCCCTTGCCGCTTCGTGACTTTAGACTGGCTATAGTCTCGCCCTCCTCTGACTTCCTTTAAATACAAGGAGATAAGGTGTATAAATACGACCACAAACACCACTATACAGACAACATAGAGTAAGTATAGTAAAGAATAGAAGCTGATCCAGTAAATAATATATATATATATATATATATATATATATATATATATATATATATATATATATATATTTATTTATTTATTTATTTATTTATTTATTTATTTATTTACATACAAGGAAAACAAAAAATGGCATATTACGTCATCAAGTCAGTCGATAGCGTGCACTGTTGCACGGCCTGGAAAACAAGTAACAATTAAATTGAGAGACACGAGAGACAAAAAAAACCCCAAATCACATTCACTCTTTCTGTCATCCTGCTAAGAAACAATAAAAATGGTTAGTGATTTAAACCAAATCTAATTTGGTGGGGCTGTCAACTTTTAGCCTCCACTCTCTAACACTAATAAATTTCTACTGTCTTAGTCCTGGTGACTCTTCCTCAACGAACGGCTACACAGCTTTTTACTTGTTAGGCGATATGCGCTGATAACTACACCACAAGAATTGCTAAAATAATAGACTTGGTTTTTCGAACGCAGACTCAGTGTCTATCCGTCAAATGGATACTGAACAGACCCTACTGGTCCTGTCTATTTTCTCCCTCCTCTATCTTTCTCTCTTGATCTCAGTGTCTCTCTAACACTCGAGGGCTGATGATGCGGCGTCTCCGTTACGCTCTTCTCTTGATTTCTATCAGGACCTAGGTATGGTAACCCTGTCACCTGTTCCTGATTTTGGTGATGACGATGTTCGGATATCAAGCATGAGGGACTTGATTAACTGTAGACAAAACTTCTCTGCTGCTGAATAGCTTCCCTCTTTTAACCCGCTCCGGAGTTAGAGGAAAAAAACACAGCCTTGATTTCAGGCTGTACAAAATGAAACTAGTCTCCCGGCCACCTGCCGTTGCTAGAGACTATAATAGCGATGCTCTCGGCTGTATGATAAATAAACCTCGGTCCAGCTGAAGCATAGGGACTTCACTGCCAGAGACCATAGGGTAATTTTCTTTTGCTCCTGACGATACTCGAGTACTCTGACCCTGAGATGTCTTTTGCCGTGGATAATTTTATTTGACAAAATTATGCTCCCCACTGTTTCGCCGAGACTCGCTGAAATTAAAAGAAACAGCGTCTAATGTACACCCTCTCTAAAATCGCTTATCTCTAACATATACGATACATAAAATAATTCTATACACGTGTCTCTTCATTCTCACTTCTTCTCCCCTTTCTCTCGTTCTTCACAACAATACATAATACTATCCCACGTGGCACTAAAATCACACTCCTTCTCTCGTTCTTCACACAATACATAAAATACCACTATCCCACGTGGCCTCTTCATCCCTCCTCCTTCTACTAAAATCTGCCAGGTAAAATAAACAAAACCTCCCGACACCGTCTGACACGTTACATGGCCGTTACGCATGGCCGATCACGTGTTCAAACTTGACAAAAATAGGGAAATCCTTTTACCCATTAACACAGGAGTTTCCCTGGCTTACTCCTATTTAAATTAAATCTCGCTATAGGAATAGTTTCCTCCCCTAAGCAGTATAATTCATTTACAACGTAAATCTGAACCCTCCGACAATATTTCTCACATTTTTAAGGCTCAGAAAAATTAACGAACACACCAGGGATTTCCCCATAAATTTACATTAGAAAATATACAGGAATAAATGGGGGTTTCCCAATATTCTACCATTAGGAGCACACGTGTCTCTCATAACTTCACACTCTCCGATCTACTGCCAAAAAATCCTAAAAAGACTTATGCACACTTTTTACGTTTACATCGTTCTACAAAGATAATAATTAATGGCGCTACCGTTTAAACTTTAAGTTAATGTCTCCCACTGACTTAACTTACGGGCCGAGATTTCTCAAAAACCCCACTAATAAGTAAAACGATTAATAAAATAGGTACATACCAAATTATCGCGGTTTTTCCCCCAATGGAGACGATAATTGCGAAGTCTTGCGGCTGACACTTATTTTTCATAGAGAACGAATCCCCGTTTTCTGTCTCATTATATACAAGAGAAAACACCCACGCGAATTCCTCCCACGTCTATCCTAAGTTTTCACTCGGACCAATGGGAGCGCCAGAAAAAATCAATACTGGCCACCTACGCAATCCAGCGTGGCTTAAAATTGCGTCACGTCCTGTGACGGCCGCGTGTTTCCGGACTCGTGATACCGCGTGTCAGGAAATTGCGTCACATTACGAGATGGTCTCGTGCCTCTGACGCGTCATACAGGAGTGCCCGAAAATATCGATTTTCGTAAACAATGGAATCTACGGGAATCGCGACAAATATAGGAGAGGGTAAAACTGATGCTAGAATAAAATAAACCTACCATCATAAAACGAACCCGTTAAAATTACCTCCTCAAAAATACCGAACACGATATATTCACATGAGAAGAAACAAGGCAAACCCATATAATTACAAAGAGAAGAGAAATGGTGAAAACTCGAACTAGAACCACAGAATCGGGCCTGAAATACAAAATAGACGACATAATCGGGCCGGATGAAAGTCAGAATTACAGTGTAGCATCACATAAGTCCCCCCTTTCAAGTGCGGGAATCCGTGCTAAATCACTGAAATCTCTGGAATTCATACCGGTCCGTATCTAGATCTACATCCTGATCAAATCACTATCGTAATTAGCGTTATCATACAGGCCCATCTCCATATCCTTGAGAATCTTGGCAAGCCCTGAATCGTGAGGGTCACGCCAGGGGATTTTCTCCTGTCGACTGCAACATGACTGGTCGCCCTTCCTCCTCCCTTTCATGTGTTTCCTTCCCCCACGAATTTTCCTGGTGGCGCGTGGTAAATACTGATTACCAGATGGTGCGACCTCCCAGTGTTTTGAAACAGTCTGACTGGCTTGGCCAGACATCGCCGTAACAGGGCGTAACTGTTTGCGGTTGACTGAAGAACCGTGCACATGTTCCTTCTTGTCAGTATTTCCCTCCCTTGGGGGCCTAATTCCCGACGACAAAGAAGATACTTCTGAAGTAAGAGGCGTCACCACTGTTTGACCTTTAGGCTGAACAGGGCTGACAGGCGAATACGCCTCTGTAGATAACATTCCCCTGTCTTTAGAGGCTTCCCTCCTCTTCATAGCAAGACAAGGATGTTTGAGCTCCCGTGGGGCTCCGTGAATGTGGGGCTTTCCCCTTTCACTTTTCTGGCCTGCAGTAGGCCCCCTTGCATTAGCAAGGATCGGTGTGGTTGGGTTTCCCAAAACTAAGTATGGGCTTCCCAGAATGAAATCATGTGCTGGCTGTGCCATTACAGCTGCCTTGATTGTGCCAGACACAAACTTGCATTTCACCTCAATATTGGCTACGGGCAACCGTTGTGAGATACCTCTTCTCAAAATGCCACCAATCTCAACTATTTCTCCGGTCCACTGTCCTGGTTTCACCAAATGACGAGCGATGATACTGGGGTAAGTAAGCCCGCTGTCAAACAAACACGTAGTGGCTGTCCCATTCACTACGGCTGGTCCACTGTTAGAGAACAACTTCTCTGCCTGGACTGGTTCTCATTTATTCCCTTTAGTCCATCTCACCGGTCTTAAACAAGCTGCATGGTGAGCTGGGGGTTTGTTCATACACCGAGATGTCCAGTGGGAAGTGGTTCTACAATTCTGACAATACCTCTCATTATCTCCCCTGTTCCTAGCGGGTTCCTGAGAGGTTGTTGTCGGTGCTCTGTTATGCTGCTGGGGGCGCAAGTTATAACCAGAATGAGGCTCCTTGCGAGAAGGCCCTGGTTGCTGATGAGCTGGTGAAGTTGCCGACTGCGATGACGAAGCTCCTTTGTCTGGGGCTGGCAGGTCTGGGTTTTTCCGTTTCTGTCCCAGTACTTCGGCCTGTGCTGTCTGGTACCTTTCCGCGAACACGATAATCTGATCCAGTTGTTGGGCACCCTGCTCTGCCAGATACCGCCTCAAGTCGGGAGACATGTTTGCCTTTACTTGTTCACACATAACTAACTCCTCCAACCCTTCAAAAGTTTTCGCCAGTCCTGACAGTTCCCTCCACCGAGTAAGGTAATTTCTCACCCTCTCGGCAAACTGAGCAAAACTCTCTCCCTTCTCCGGCCTGCTCTCCCTGAACATGGTTTGGCATTTCCGGGGTGTCCACTGAAATCTTTGTAATAAAGCGTTTCGCAGTGCCTCAAAGTTGTTCTGGTCATCTAGGAGCATCTTGTTGTAAACTTCATACGCATGACCTTTGAGTGATTGCGATAATTTCAGGCACCAAAGACTCTCATCCAACCCGTATGCCTTTGCCATTCTTTGAAATTTTTCTAAAAACACGTCAATCTTTTCATTCCCATTAGGGAACGAGTCAAATGGGAAGCTCATGGCTGCCATTCGGGGCCCTCCGTTTCCTGAGGTGTCTGTCGCTCCTGCTCCGGGTGAATCGCCATTAGCTGAACTGCTCTCCGAAGCTCGGTACTGCAGTTCCAGAGAACGCAGGGCAAGTTCATGCTGTCTCTCTGCTGCCTTCTCTGCTGCTTGTCTCTCTGCTTCCAATTTCCGAAATTCCATCTCTGCTGCCATCTCCTTCTCCTGGGCTTCCAATTTCCGAAGTTCCATCTCTGCCTGCCTCTCCGCTGCTTTTGCGGTGGCTATCCTTTCCTCTTTTGCTGCTTCTGCGGCGGCTATCCTTTCCTCTTTTGCTGCTTCTGCGGCGGCTGCCCTTTGCCTTTCCTCAATTTCTGCGGCGGCTGCCCTGTCCTCCTTCTCTTTCTCTCGCTGATTATGCCTATCAGTTTCCCTTATCAGGTAGGCCTTAGTCTCCTCCTTATCCATTCCCATATCCTGAGCAGATTCACGCCAGGCAGCTCGTAACTTGGCCATTTATCCGCCATCTTACCTGTAAACTGCTGTAAGTTCCCAAATACAGAGAAATGACAGAAAAGGAAAAGAGAAGGAACAACCTGTTACGTAATATAAAATACTCCCTCTTTAACCGCTGTTCCAAAAACCCGACCTCAGACTAGCACTAAGTCTGAATAATAACCTGAAAAAAATTTAGTTAAGAAGCTACCAAAAACTAAATTACCTTCCTGTTAAAGAAAAATATGTCGGTATGCCATCAATTACCTCTTAGTCATATAAATCAAAAATACCACAAAAATCTACTAGACTGCAACCTGTGGAAAAACTTATACTGGATCAGTTCTAATAGCTCAACGTCTAGGGGATAGTTAAAGAAAATCTATTCTCAGAAAACTTTCTAGAGACAATCTATGAATATAGATCACAGAATTGATCTCAACAGAATGATCCACCGGACGATTGCCGCCCACTTGTCACGAAGTGGTTTTAAGTTTTATAGAGTGTGCCTGAATGAAAGCAAGACCCTAGTATGAGAAAGTCTGAGAAAATAGAATTTAGATGGAAAATGACATGCCTGTGGACAGACGCGACTATTGGCTCAAGGGATAGAACCAGGATTTGAATCTCCCCTTGCCGCTTCGTGACTTTAGACTGGCTATAGTCTCGCCCTCCTCTGACTTCCTTTAAATACAAGGAGATAAGGTGTATAAATACGACCACAAACACCACTATACAGACAACATAGAGTAAGTATAGTAAAGAATAGAAGCTGATCCAGTAAATAAATATATACATATATATATATATATATATATATATATATATATATATATATATATATATATATATATATTTATTTATTTATTTATTTATTTATTTATTTATTTATTTATTTATTTATTTACATACAAGGAAAACAAAAAATGGCATATTACGTCATCAAGTCAGTCGATAGCGTGCACTGTTGCACGGCCTGGAAAACAAGTAACAATTAAATTGAGAGACACGAGAGACAAAAAAAAACCCCAAATCACATTCACTCTTTCTGTCACCCTGCTGAGAAACAATAAAAATGGTTAGTGATTTAAACCAAATCTAATTTGGTGGGGCTGTCAACTTTTAGCCTCCACTCTCTAACACTAATAAATTTCTACTGTCTTAGTCCTGGTGACTCTTCCTCAACGAACGGCTACACAGCTTTTTACTTGTTAGGCGATATGCGCTGATAACTACACCACAAGAATTGCTAAAATAATAGACTTGGTTTTTCGAACGCAGACTCAGTGTCTATCCGTCAAATGGATACTGAACAGACCCTACTGGTCCTGTCTATTTTCTCCCTCCTCTATCTTTCTCTCTTGATCTCAGTGTCTCTCTAACACTCGAGGGCTGATGATGCGGCGTCTCCGTTACGCTCTTCTCTTGATTTCTATCAGGACCTAGGTATCGTAACCCTGTCACCTGTTCCTGATTTTGGTGATGACGATGTTCGGATATCAAGCATGAGGGACTTGATTAACTGTAGACAAAACTTCTCTGCTGCTGAATAGCTTCCCTCTTTTAACCCGCTCCGGAGTTAGAGGAAAAAAACACAGCCTTGATTTCAGGCTGTACAAAATGAAACTAGTCTCCCGGCCACCTGCCGTTGCTAGAGACTATAATAGCGATGCTCTCGGCTGTATGATAAATGAACCTCGGTCCAGCTGAAGCATAGGGACTTCACTGCCAGAGACCATAGGGTAATTTTCTTTTGCTCCTGACGATACTCGAGTACTCTGACCCTGAGATGTCTTTTGCCGTGGATAATTTTATTTGACAAAATTATGCTCCCCACTGTTTCGCCGAGACTCGCTGAAATTAAAAGAAACAGCGTCTAATGTACACCCTCTCTAAAATCGCTTATCTCTAACATATACGATACATAAAATAATTCTATACACGTGTCTCTTCATTCTCACTTCTTCTCCCCTTTCTCTCGTTCTTCACAACAATACATAATACTATCCCACGTGGCACTAAAATCACACTCCTTCTCTCGTTCTTCACACAATACATAAAATACCACTATCCCACGTGGCCTCTTCATCCCTCCTCCTTCTACTAAAATCTGCCAGGTAAAATAAACAAAACCTCCCGACACCGTCTGACACGTTACATGGCCGTTACGCATGGCCGATCACGTGTTCAAACTTGACAAAAATAGGGAAATCCTTTTACCCATTAACACAGGAGTTTCCCTGGCTTACTCCTATTTAAATTAAATCTCGCTATAGGAATAGTTTCCTCCCCTAAGCAGTATAATTCATTTACAACGTAAATCTGAACCCTCCGACAATATTTCTCACATTTTTAAGGCTCAGAAAAATTAACGAACACACCAGGGATTTCCCCATAAATTTACATTAGAAAATATACAGGAATAAATGGGGGTTTCCCAATATTCTACCATTAGGAGCACACGTGTCTCTCATAACTTCACACTCTCCGATCTACTGCTAAAAAATCCTAAAAAGACTTATGCACACTTTTTACGTTTACATCGTTCTACAAAGATAATAATTAATGGCGCTACCGTTTAAACTTTAAGTTAATGTCTCCCACTGACTTAACTTACGGGCCGAGATTTCTCAAAAACCCCACTAATAAGTAAAACGATCAATAAAATAGGTACATACAAAATTATCGCGGTTTTTCCCCCAATGGAGACGATAATTGCGAAGTCTTGCGGCTGACACTTATTTTTCATAGAGAACGAATCCCCGTTTTCTGTCTCATTATATACAAGAGAAAACACCCACGCGAATTCCTCCCACATCTATCCTAAGTTTTCACTCGGACCAATGGGAGCGCCAGAAAAAATCAATACTGGCCACCTACGCAATCCAGCGTGGCTTAAAATTGCGTCACGTCCTGTGACGGCCGCGTGTTTCCGGACTCGTGATACCGCGTGTCAGGAAATTGCGTCACATTACGAGATGGTCTCGTGCCTCTGACGCGTCATACAGGAGTGCCCGAAAATATCGATTTTCGTAAACAATGGAATCTACGGGAATCGCGAAAAATATAGGAGAGGGTAAAACTGATGCTAGAATAAAATAAACCTACCATCATAAAACGAACCCGTTAAAATTACCTCCTCAAAAATACCGAACACGATATATTCACATGAGAAGAAACAAGGCAAACCCATATAATTACAAAGAGAAGAGAAATGGTGAAAACTCGAACTAGAACCACAGAATCGGGCCTGAAATACAAAATAGACGACATAATCGGGCCGGATGAAAGTCAGAATTACAGTGTAGCATCACAGAATTCATATTCTGCATGTAGTCTTATATTATCCATGACGTTACAAATATGTTGTTGTTAAGTCAATATCAATTCTACATTCTTCAAAACCGTAAATTCCTTTGATCTTTTCCGAATCTTACAAGAAGCACGGCTTAAAAATTAAATTTTACAGTATACTACGTCATAAATGTCAAAAGTAGGATCAGAGGCGTATCCATATCTGCTCACCGCATAGGAAACAGCTATAAGTAGTGATACATTTAAATCTGAAACGTGGGGGTAAAAAACTGTATTCAAAACTATATTGTATACGACACGGTAAATTTTACATGTATACCTGCACTATTTCTTCGTGTTTTGAAGGAGCATAATTACATTGTTTTATTTTTTTGATATCTCAATTAAGTTACATTTATCTCAGTCCGTATCTGACGATTCCATTAGATTAACAACTATTAATGGCTGGATAAACTGTAATCCATCACGTTGCCAGTATTCTTCTTCTTCACGGAGCACATGATCTATACATTTCTTCCAGAATTGAAAATCTGTCTTTTTTAGGGTATCATGTGTAAGAACTTTCACGTCGCTCATTTTAAATGTGGTGTTCTGTGCTGCAACCTGTCCTTTGATTTTAGCCCAAAGTAACTCTATTGGGTTAAGATGCGAATGATAAGGTGGTAGTCGAAGAGAGGTGTGACCATACGATTCAATTATTTTGTCAACGCAATACACCTTAGTCTTCTTAGTCTGTTTCACAAGCTGTAACAATTCAGGTTTCAAATAGGTATTGTCGACATTGACATTTTCATTTCGTAGCCAAGTTCTTATTGCATCTTTTGTGCTTGAGGAAGTTGGTACTTTGTCTTCCTGAGCTACAACATTGTGATAGGATGCATTGTCCATTACAATACATGATGGTCTGTCAAGAATGGGGAGAAGAGTTGTTTCTATCCATCGACAAAAAGAAACTTCTATCAGGTCTATTGATGTCGTGATATAAACTCCCATTTTTAGCCTCCCTGCAGAAGTGTCTGTACAGCATTACAGTAACCTGCTTCATAGTTATAAATTTGCACTTCAAACTCATAATGAATGTAATATTATTCTATATGTTCAGAAAAAAAAATGTTTTGTCACAGAGAGTTTTATGATCTATAAATTTTCTATATTCTCTTTTTTTTCTACCCGTGTCCTCTATTTGATTATCACTCTTTATCATTTTCCTGTGTTTTTCGCATTCGTACGTTTGCGACTATAAACATTACTATTTTCCCATTCAAACTTTCGCCTGGTTTCGGTTTCTCATTTAGAAACGCAGTAGATTACCTAACGTGTCAGTCCCTTGCACGAGATGATTTTAGGTGGGAATTCAGTCTATCAGACATGAGAGCAGACAAATTGTCTACATTTGCACCTGTCACACGAGTTTCCTTAGCTGAGTTGCTCGGTGAGGTGTGAATCGTGCCAGATATGCTCGTTCAGAGCAGACAGAGTGTCTTGCATTTCTCATATGACACTCACGCTCCACGGCCAGTTTTTGGCGTAAGGTGCGAAGACGCACGTTTTTGGAGTTATGAGCTAGCGTCTAAGCAGACGTAGGTGTTAAGACGGAAAGAGGAGATTATTTCGTTTTGCGAAATAAGTTGGGACCCTTTTGTCTGGTTTAAGATATTAACCAGAGTTTGAAACTTGATTTCACTCATTCTCCATTTGCAGTAGACGTGGTCACTTCGTTCTAGATACTTAAACTTATAAGTGAAATCTCTTAGTTTCGTTGTGATACCGTAGTTCTGTGTTGAGGTAAATATTACATTAAGTATCTAATAATTTGTGAGTGATTAAGGGTTAAATCGCCTATTTTATCCTACTAGTTTCTTTTGTGCAGAGTGATTAATTTATAAGTCTGTTATATTCTCTAGTCGACGAGTTACAGTGGAAAAACAGAATAAATTATAATTTCTAGCTTAAAATCATGTAGCTATAATGAATTTAATTTAACTGCTAAATAATCAGACGAGAATAATTTTTCTAAACTAACTTATAAATGCTAGATGCCTCATGAGTGTTGACGGAATACGTATGTATTCCTAATTCATGTTGATTGATTTTTATATATAACTTATTTCACGGGAAAGTTTAAACGTCAAGTCAAGCTCTACGCTTGCAGTTCTAACGTAAGTTATATCAAGTACATAATATGTAAAATATTTCATATGTGTTTTTTCTTTATTCAGTGAATACTGGGGTAACCCAAACTTTTCCGGCGTTTAGTACAGAGACAAACCTGTGAGAAACATAAACATTTTATATCTTTAACCACGTGGGTTTTTTAAGTAACACCTGTCTGACAGGGCGTGTGCCTTCAGAGATAGACAGAATACCAATCCCACTAACGGGTTATACTGGGCCTTTGAGCTAGATCATATTTCTTCACAAACTCTAATGTACATGCTGCCTTGTGGCGAGAATAATTACAGAAAAAACATTAACTTTTCCGACATTATTTGACCAAGTGTCTGTTGAACCAAGATTATCTGTTGAGAGAAGTTGTTCACCGGTCATCTTCCTAATTAAGGGAAACCTCGTGTTCTGACACTGTGTGTCTGCTGAAACCCTAACTCTTACCTCGTGCATAAGTGACATTAACTCAAATCTGTAAAGAAAGAACGATCGCCTGAAGAGGACGCTCCCCGGACACGGTGAATGAAACCAATATCTGCAGAGCTGGTATCCACTTCATCCACAGATAGACAGATTAAACGAAGTGTACACTAAGGCTTGCGCCAGACGGCGAACAACCGCACGATTGTAGGTAAGGTTGTGTGAGTCAGGGCCCTGATGAAAGAACCGAGTGAAAGTAGACTGAAGGATGTTCTTCGTTTAATTCACTCGCTTTGTAACTTTCCTTATGCAAGATTTTTGTTGCTAAACTATATTTTTCCTTAGAATAGATACCTTCAAAAGGGGAAAATATTAGACCCAAATCATATGTATCTGTGACTCTTTGGGCTATCATCGTTCTCCTAACGGGACTGTGGGCTAAACATCGAGGGAAGATCATAACGGTGGGTCTATCATTTCGTGTAGAAATTCCTTGATTTTTATGACTATTTGTATATGCTTTGATGTAATTTTATGTGTTGTGATGGGATTTTAGATGATAATTAAAACTGCCCTTAAACTTAATCAGCGTGTTGGTCAGCTCGTTCTAGAATATCTATATAATCATCTGTTATAGTTTCCCACGTCTGTTCGTCTAACTGTCGTCTTGTATGTGCGTGCACGTGAGTGGATAGAAGTATATATATATATATATATATATATATATATATATATATATATATATATATATATATATATGTAATATATATAAGTTTAGACTGTCTGACTCCTCTAAATCTGTCGTAGAAGATAGGTGAAAGAGAGAAGATTTCTCGATTTCAGAGACAGCCTCTATCACAGTCTACCATCTCACTCGTGGAAATATATTTCTATTACTATCTCTCACTGTGACTATCACTTATCACTTAATCTATTCAGAAGGGACCAACCCAAGTCTTAATTCTCCTATCAAAAATCTACGACATGTTTCAATATAATACAATGCAGCTATAACTTTACAATAATTTCACAATACGCCACTGACTTTACAATGATGTCGCACTATTTCAGCTTTCAACAGCAGACAACTGCGGTGCACGAAATGTCATGATTTCGTCTTAAAATATATTTTTTCTATTAAAAAACCATTTATTGCCCGTGTAAACAACTGTACTGCTGACATGCTACATTTTGATACCGGTAGGGGAGTGTGTTTTTAATATAACCTGATGAATAGATATCTCAATCTAGATACATTTTCTGGAGGCAAAAAATGTTTTCATAACGTCATGGATAATATAAGACTACATGCAAAATATGAATTCATTACATCAGGTAGTTTTTTTAGAAAAAAAATTTAAAGTTGAACATCAATTGGTGAACGGACTATACCTACCGACTTATCTACATATCCGTCTGTCTGTCTAATTATCAATCTATCCATCGATCGGGTTGATTTTAACGCCTCTCTCTCTCTCTCTCTCTCTCTCTCTCTCTCTCTCTCTCTCTCTCTCTCTCTCTCTCTCTCTCTCTGTATGCCCTTCTGTTTCCGCTTTCCGTATTTTGAACAGAAGTTCTTGAACTATAAAAACTCACCAGGCTCTTAACGAAAACTAAAAAAAAATATACAAAAACAATAACCACAGCTCTTAAACAACTTGACATCCACGAAACAAACCGAGACATATTTTTTACGTCCAATTTTGCTTTAGTTGTTGTAACTTGTTCATACTGTACATTTTAAAAAGAAAATCTTTCTTTTCTCTCCATCGCTTGTTAATGTTCATTCGTTCCTTATTTATTACCTTCTGTTCCCCGCGGAGCACATAGTCCACAGACATACATTAAATAAACACCAAACAGTCCGTCCCTGTGCTATTCGTTCAATGTTTTTCCATGTCTGATTTATCCCCCTTTATGTCTGTATCTAATTGCCATATCCACGTGTCTTCTTCTTCTTTGATCCATAGCCGCCAACCGTCAAAGCAGTCAGCGGCCATCACGCCTGGTGGCGTCTTGTAGGGCAGCAACAAATTGATTCCACTTTGCTCGGTCGGCGGCCATCCTTCGTACAGTGCCCCAACTGTGGTTCATTTTTTTGCATCTCAGCTTCCACAGTTCTCCGCCAAGTTGTTTTCGGTCGGCCTCTCTTTCGCTTTCATTCGGGGGTCCATAGCATAGCTGTTCTTGTGATGGTATCAGGGTCCCTTCTGAGGACATGGCCAACCCAACTCCAGCGTCTGCCAGCTATGATGGTGTGCATGTCCTCCTGGTTACTCCGAATAAGTAGTTCTTGGTTGCTGATGGTGTTTGGCCAAAAGATTCGGAGAATTTTCCTTAGGCAGATTGTGTGGAAAGAGGACAGTTTAGACATTTCCTTCTCTGTTACTCTCCAACATTCCGCACCATAGAGAAGCACAGAAAGTACACAGCTCTCATACAGTCTTAATTTGGTGTTTGTGCTGTACTGGGAAGACTTCCAAATGTTGTTGAGAACAGCAAAGGCTGTTCTCGCTTTATTCATTCTGTTGTTAATGTCCTTGCTTGTTCCGCCGTCAGGTGTTACTATGCTTTCTAGGTAAGTAAATGTGTCTGTCTGTTCTAACTTCTGGTTCCTTACTGTTACTGGCTCAGGATTGCCCACATTTAGTGTCATGACCTCTGTCTTCTTCAAATTGATGTTCAGGCCAACCTGCTGGCCATACTTATTCAGTCTATCGGTTTTGTCTTGAATGTGTTGGTGTGAATGCGCGAGTAGTGCAATATCCACGTGTGTTTCCCCTCTATTTCTTCTGCCCAGGTGATTCCAGAACATGACAACCTTGTAATGCTATCATCTATACTGTTCAAAAAAAGAAACGCATAGCTACTAAAAGCACACACATAGCCATAATTTTGACATTCAATAACTTTTTTAATTTAACGAGTTAATTGTTCAAATTGCACACAAGAATACCTTAGGGTTCAACCAATCAATTGACAGTTGTTTTGCATCTGGGTCACGAAAGTTTTTTTGGCGTACGGGGCTTTCCCGTTAGTATGGTGTGTGGCCTCCTCTTGCATCGATCAGCGACTGGCATGTCCTGGGCATGGATGCGATCAGGCGTCTGATGCGGGCCTGTGGGATAACTGCCCACTCTTCCTGGAGTGCCAGGAACAGATCACGACGATTGGCTGGAGCAACGTCTCGGCGACAAACACGTCTATGCAGCTCATCCCACAGGTGCTCAATCGGACTCATGTCTGGAGACAGGGATGGCCAGGGAAGGGTGAGAATGTTGTTGGCAGTTAGGAACTGCGTGGTCAACCGTGCACAATGGGATCTGGCGTTGTCCTGTTGAAACACAGACCTTTGGGCAGCCAAAAGTGGAAGGACATGGGGTCGAAGAATTTCATTGACGTATCGTTGCGCATTCAAGCCTCCTTCAATGTGCACCAATTGACTCCTTCCGTTGTAACTGACCATTCCCCACACCATTGCACCTCCACCACCGTGCGGCGGAGCTTCATCAACACTATTAGGGCAAAACGTTCATTTCGCCTACGGTAGACCCTACGCCGTCTATCATGACGCTGCAACAAAAAGAAAGATTCGTCACTAAACCAGACACGTCTCCATTGATTGTCAGCTGCCCAGGGACGATGCTAGTTGGCCCAAAGAAGTCGATTTTGGCGATGGCGGCGCGTAAGGACAGGTCCTCGGTGAGGTCGTTGTGCCCAAAGTCCAGCGTCATGCAGTCTATTCCGGATAGTTTGATCAGACACATGACGTCCTGCAGGCAATGACTGGGCAGTTGAGGAAGCTGTTGTAAACCTGTCTCTGAGGTGACGAAGCCGAATAAAGCGATCCTCCGCTGCTGTTGTCACTCTGGGTCGTCCACTGCGATGCCGGTCTTCAACTGAGCCAGTGGCTTGGAACCGGTGCCAAAGTCGACTGATGGTACTCTGATGCACGTTTAGATGCCTGGCAACCTGACTTTGACTTTCGCCTGCATGCAGTCGGCCAATAGCAATGTTACTTAAATTTATCGATAGAGACGCCATAAATGTCTGCTTGAAAATGAACTGAATCTTTTGTGTGTAGTGTTATCCTTTTATAGGGTTTCAGTTGCGTAGTCAGTGAATAGTGTTCACCCCAAATTTTGTTGCTTTCACGTGCGCGCAACATGAGCTGTGGTCAAAAATTGCGTCATAAAAACTATTGTCCACTGCGTTGTAACGATTACAAAAACGAACGCAATTCAGGTCAACACGTGGATTTGACACTGTAAAGTGCCGTGCTGAAGTCGGATGTGTCGGCCGAAAGGTGCAAATATTGCAGCTTTGCTGTAAACGGACACAACGCAACTAACGTCCTTTTCAGGACGAACGAGGAAGAAGAAGACGAGGAAGAAGAAGACACTGTAAAGAACATTTGAGGCTGGTTTTTATATACCCTAGCACCAAACTTTACTTACAAACTCATAAAAACGCGCCCTCGGATAGCTATGCGTTTCTATTTTTGAACAGTATAGTTTCCTAAATGTGTGATGATTAACGCATTCAATCTTTTATTTTAATTACATTGTGTTCTTCTTTTTTCGTCTTCATTATTCTCATGTGTTATAACCACCTATACACTCAGTTCATCTTATTTATATTCATCTTCTCAACTTTATCGTATTATATTTTCTTGCGGACTAGTCTGCCGACTCTAAAATTGTCCTTCATCCTGTTCCATGCAGATAGATTTAGTTTCATGTGATCTTGTACGGTTTTTCCCACGTGTAACGTAATCAGCTATTGGATGTTATCTCTTAGTTGTTAGCAAGTGCGTACCACAAAAACATACTTTCTGAGAGCACATCCACAACCAAATATTAGTGTATCATCTATTCTTGACTGGTCAAATGACTAGGAGATGGTAATAGATCTACGAGGGACATACCCGGAAATCAGTTGGACATCTCTATGACGACCAGATTTAGTCCTAGACTTCTCATCGTCACACCAGATTATAATGATTGATCTGACCATGCCATTTGAATCCAGATTAGACGAACACCACTCGTTCGAATAGGCCAAGTATTGTGATCTGGTTACGGACTTGAGACATGACGGGTTCACAGAAAAAGTGATAGCTGTAGAGGTAGGTACAAGAGGTCTAGTGGCTGCCTCAGTGTATGATCTACTGAATCTATGGGAGTGTTAAAGAACAGCCAAGAACAAGGGTACTTACGAGGCTCATTGAAGCTGGGAAAAGAACATCGTAATCGCTGTGGGGCAACCGACACGGGATATGGAAATTGCACATAATAATGTATTTAGAAGAAGCCTTCTTTTACAGTTGTGCGAGGACTATTGGGGTTGTCTGTTGGGAATTTCTATATATATACGTGGGCTCAAGTTTGTCGTATCACGACAGACACAAACCAGGCTAGTTGTTACTGTACAGTAAACGATAATGCAGCACAAAATCTCACGAACATCATAAATAACAAACTGGCCCATTTACAACCCATTAATAAAATTCTATATCGTCCAGATACGTCATTCATTCATCTCTTATGTGGCAGTAAATTGCCAGTGACACTGTTATCCTTTGTTTCACTGTGTTCAAACCTTTCTGACATTCAACGTAAACGACATGGAGCCTACCATCTTAAAACATTGGACTCGATCATTGCGTCGAGACAAAGTTATATGATCCTTAAAATTCCATTCTTGGACACATTCCTTCGGAGATATCAGATCGATGCAAGTCACACAATTATATCTAAATCACTATGCCTACGTGCAATCGCAATGGACGTCCAACACTGACCATGAGAGGGCAGGGAGGATAGTGTGATTCGCTTGCATAGCTAGGCGGGGTTGTCGCACGGAAGGTCCTGGGTTCGAGTCCTGGGTAAGCCACTCACGTCTGTTGTTTTCCTGTTGTCTAGTTTTCTACTTCTTTATTTCTTACGAGTGCCTGAAAACATACCTTTATATTTGTCTAATATTTATTTACTGTTTACAGGCCTCGGGTTTCCCTTCCTTATGTGTTATAAATGTTTATACAATACCAAAACCTACCCTCTGTCCTGTACTTAATGTTCTTAGTCTTCTATCATTTACTAGACACAGTATAAAGGCCTTTGTCTTGTGTGGTCTGACCTATACTGTATAATAGGGGAACAACAGAAGTGATTGCGTCATTAATAGGCTGGATTGCCCATGGTAAATTTCCGGTGTTATGTGTTGCGTGTCGCACTAATGACCCGTCATCGAAGCATCATTTTTGGTGATGCCTAGATGGCAGAGAGGGTAGTGTGATTCGCTTGCATAGCTAGGCGGGGTTGTCGCATGGAAGGTCCTGGGTTTGTGTCCTGGGTAAGCCACTCACGTCTGTTGTTTTTCTGTTGTCTAGTTTTCTACTTCTTTATTTCTTACGAGTGCCTTAAAACATACCTTTAGTTTGTCTAATATTTATTTATGGTCAGTGAGACCACTGGCGGCCACATGTCCCTCACTACACGCTCTCTGTCTCCCTGCACATCACAAAAAAACCGTCCACATTTTATCAACATGCGTTTCGTTCATTTCTGGTGCCCTTTATAGTCCATAAAACCAAAAAGCATGAACAATATACCTATTTATGCACCAAAGTGCATAGCACAACAATGTCTTGAGTTAGACCAGTACTCATTTAAAAAAAAACATTTTACACACATCAGAGGATTTTGTTGTTGTTGTTGTTGCTTGTTATGTAAAGAAAAGAATTAAATCACATCTCGACACCAGGCAAAAACGACAAGGAGACAAAATTACTGGACAGGTTAACAACATGGCATGTAAGATATCCAACAACAGAAGTAATAAATAGAAGTAGCAGCCAGAAAAGTGGCGGAATAATATGGAGGAATATGGTCGACTACGCCAGGCAGAAAGGAGTTGGAGAAAAGAAAAAGCAGATATTGTCGGTTTGACTAACTGATTTTCCTGGCATTTCCAGTCTTACTGCCTTCATCTTTTGTCCTGAGACATAGGACACAATATTTATTTATGTACTGTATAATTTATTTATTTATTTTGATATTTATTTATAGAAAGCGTGATTCCTATATACACACACTGGGATCCTCGACGGTGCTACGGAGTTAGTGCACTGTGCTGAGATCCTCCTTGTGTGATCAAAGGTAGGAGATAGGAGCACTGATGGAGTTGTCCGTGTGTAATGAAGATGGTCCTTAAAAACGAAACCAAACCTGAGGCACAACCCAGGGGCATGTAATTGTGCCCGTTACAGAATTAAGACTACAACAATAATAAACACAGTGGCAAGACGAGCTATCGTGTTATATCGGGGGAAATATATGACAATCAAATTCAGAACAAAAACCAAAATGTTAAATTCAAAAGTCAAGGCAGTCCTACTGTGTGACTCCGAAACATGGAGAAGTTACAGACTTTCATGAATGGGTGATTGCTACGTTTACGTGGATTGAATTGGTATGACAAGATCATCATTGTAGAATTGATGGCGAGAACCAGATAAGTGCCAGTGGATCAAGAGTTGAGAAAAAGACGCTGGTTTTAATTAGTGGGGCACACATTTAAGGAAAATTGTTGATAACATTGCAAGGCAGTCCTTATTCTGGAACCTCCAGGGTAAAACAGACAGGAGCTGGAGACAGACGTGGAAGGAATATAGCAGACGTCAAAACAAAACAAAATAGACTTTGAACCCATGGCACCGAACAGGGAGGCTTCGCATGAACTTTTTACAAGCCGACGTTCATTAGGAGGTTGATTGGCAGGTGATGATGATGATGTTAGTTTGGCCGTGGTGATGATGTTAGTTTGGCCGTGATGATGATGTTAGTTTTGGCCGTGATGATGATGTTAGTTTGGCCGTGATGATGATGTTAGTTTGGCCGTGATGATGATGTTAGTTTGGCCGTGATGGTTTGTTAGTTTGGCCGTGATGATGATGTTAGTTTGGCCGTGATGATGATGTTAGTTTGGCCGTGATGATGATGTTAGTTTGGCCGTGATGGTGATGATGTTAGTTTTAAAGTTGAATTTGATCAATATTATTGTTATTGTTATTACTGAAAAGAATCGACATCCGGAAAAACCCATAGGTGCTCAGTCTCTCTCAGTATATGTCGAAGAGTGTGAATGCTAACTGTTCCTGTAGCTAGCTGGTTGTATGCACAATGGATGCATCCTCTCATATGTCCGTCCCTGCTAGCCTTACGTTTTATTTCAAATTCCAACAGTCTTAAGCTTGATGATTCATCGATTGCCGTGTTATTCTCTAATAGGCGATCGTTAATTGTTCTCAATATCTCTCCCTTGTTGCCACTGCTGGTGCTCTTGATGCTAGTCTGATGACCAGAACAGTAGATGCACACCAGCTCCTGCAGATTCGAAGCTTCTCTGAATGTTTTCTATTCATGCCGTAGCCACCCATTTTGAATCTTTCAAAGCATGGACTGAGAGTCTGGCAAGTTTCCAGCCAGTTTTTAAACAAGTGGTCAGCTCATTCACATATTGGTATGATGATGTAATATTTTCCTCTGCCTTTTCATCAGTCCACGTTCTTAACAGAGCTTCTAGTGGACCTTTTATTGGCCTCCCAAATAATAATGTTGCCGGGGCCATACCGGTTGAACTATGGGGTACCTCCCGATAAGCAAAGAGGGCGGCGTGAAGGTACTGGTCCCATGTATCTGGTTTTTCATGTGCCAACTTTCTCAGGATCGACATTAATGTCCCGTTAAATCTTTCCACTTGGCCGTTTCCTTGGGGATGGTACGGGCTACAATGGAAGTGTTTGGCTTGAAAGATCCTGAAAACTTCTTCTGTTAGTTTCCCCTTGAACTGAGAACCATTATCAATCACGATTTGGTTGGGAAAGCCTAACCTTGTGAAAATTGTGAGTAATGCCTCTGCCACATGTTTAGAATCAATTGATGACAGGGCTACCGCCTCTCCCCACATAGAACAGGTGTCCACCAGAGTCAGAATGTAGCTGTTCCTCCTCTTGGTTCGAGTGAGAGGTCCCACAATGTCCACTGCAACTCTCTCAAAAGGTGTTCCCACAATGGGCATTTCCCCTAGAGTTGCTGGTGCAGTCCAATGCTTTGGTGCTACTCATTGGCACTCTGGACAGGATTTTACATATCTTTTTATATCTTCAGTTATCCCTGGCCAGAAATAATGACAAGCTATACGCTGTCCGGTTGCGCTGATCCCCATATGACCACTGAAGGGAATCGCATGCCCTAGCTCCAACACGTTAGTCCTATATGAAGTGGGAAGGACCAGCTGTCCGTGACCATTGGATTCAGATCCAGCCTTCCTATACATCAATTTGTTCTTCATATAAAATCTCCCTTGCCTGGAGGTGTATGACATTTGGGCAATTTCTTGAAACACGGCTTGAGTGTTTTGTCCTCCGCCTGTGCCTTCCTCATCTCATCTGGATGAGTATTTATTGGATTATCCTCCTCCTTTTTAGACTGTGATCTGGTCTGCACTGATGCCAATATCACAGGTCTCTTGGGATTCCCCAAGAAGACATATCTACACCCCAATATCAGAGGGTAGATTGGTTCATTTATCACTGCTGCTTTGATTACTCCCTCCACATATCGCGTTTTCACATTTATCTCAGCGATAGGGAGTGTCATGGTCGCTACTTCCTTGGTTGCAGCTTGAATCTCCACTGTTTCTGTGGTGTATTGATCTGCTTGCACCAGGTGAGAACTCACAACTGAATCATAATCCAGACCTGTATCATATAAGCACCTTATGGGGACTCCATTACAGATTACATCTTCACACACTGGGGGGTGGTACGGTTCCTGTAGTTCCGCAGGTTTGACCTTTGTTCCCTTCTTCCCAGATTTCATAGCAGCAAAACTAGGAGGTTTCTTTCTACAATTTTCGGTGGTATGATTGTTCATCCGACAATTTTTACACCACTTCCTTCCTTGGTTGAAAGATTTTCTTTCATCAAATTTCCTTTCATCGAATTGTGGGGTTTTATTTTTATTATCATATCGTGGCCTATCAAACTGGTGCTTACCTTTATTCTGATCTCTATGATCAAATTTATTAAAGTTTTGTGGTGCCTTAAAATTGTCTACCTGTTTCTTTTTATTACCAGTTACCTCTGCTTGAGCTGCCTGATATCTTTCAGCGACATTTAGTAACTCACCCAGCCTCTCTGCACCTTGTTCCATGAGAAACTTTCTCAGGTCTGGAGCCATGGACTCTCTTAGCTGCTCTATAAGGATCATTTCCTTAAGATCTTGGGTT
Organism: Oreohelix idahoensis; assembly: GCA_024509875.1. Lineage (NCBI taxonomy): Eukaryota > Metazoa > Mollusca > Gastropoda > Stylommatophora > Oreohelicidae > Oreohelix > Oreohelix idahoensis. The sequence continues at coordinate 86,182 of JAMPIV010001563.1, read as the reverse complement.
TTCCCTAGAGCAGTCCATTTCTCCAAGTATGTCTCTAACCGTGCAGAGAACGGGTGATATGTCTCACCTGACAGTAGTTTAGCATTCCTGAACTTTTTTCTATAAAATTCTCCATTCTTTTCATATCTTAACAAAAGAGCCTGCTTTAACATGTCATAATTGTCTTGGTCATCTCTGCTCATCTTGGCAAAAACTTCATAAGCTGTACCACGAAGCCCTTGTGATAACTTTAAGCTCCATCTTTCTCTCTCTAAACCATACGTGGTAGCCAAAAGTTCATATCTATTTAGGTAACTTTCTATGTCATCGTCTTTCTCAACAAAATGGTCTAAATGAAAACTCATAGCTGAGGTTGAGGCTGTCTGACTACCAGTAGCATCGGAGGTAAAAGGACTGGCACCATTTTCAGGAGCATGGCCTTGAATTTCTAACTCTCTTAGTCGTAATTCATGCTCCCTCTGCAATCTCCTATCTTCTGCTTCCCTTTCTGCAGCTACTCTTCTTTCTTCTCTTTCTATGGCTAATCTCTTTTCTTCTCTTTCTGCAGCCTGTCTTTTTTCTTCTGCTTCCATCTGTAACCTTTTAGCCTCAGCCTCCAATGCCCTAGCCTCTTTGTCAGCCTCAATCTGCAACTACTTAATTTCCTTGTCAGCCTCAATCTGTAACTCTAATTTCTTAATCTCTCTAGCCTCTTCTAACTTTCTTTCAGTTTCTTTCTCTAATCTTTTTTCTTCCCTGGCAATAAATTTATCACATTCTGAGGTCACATAGTCAATCAAGACTTGACCATCCATGTGCATTTCCCTGGCAGTCTGTACAGCCGCAGATCGAAACTTTGCCAGGTCAGCCATTTTCTAACGGGCAAATTTATACAATGTCTAACTAAACAATTTTATCTATAACTAATTATATTAAGGACAACCACAAGCACTGAAAGCTCAACCTTATTTATTTTCCACCCAAGAATACCTTTTTAATTTTTATAATTTCCTGAAGTGAGCTACCCAATATAATTGGTGCTTTGAAAATTTCAAATCCCGGACGAGCCCCCAATATGTGTGGTGAGTTGGGATTATATAAATATTTATAGAGGACTTAGTGTACTGACTGAGATCAGCTGTGAAGGTCTCTGTATCTAATAAGGTTGGTTATTACAGAGGACCTTGCTTGCTACCACATTTCGACCTCAATCAGACTTATTCTTGAATTGTGTGATGACTTCGTTTAATGTCTAGGGTTATGATAGTGATGAAGTGTAAGTTCACAACAACCAACAGACAGATAAACACCTAAGTTAAGATTCACAACAAGTTACAACACTATGACAATCACAAACACCTAACACTTTAAAGATTTACCTTAAGTAAGTCAAGTGTTAAATTTTATATAATGTATTAACTTTTCAATATATAGATATCCTGATCCTACTACAATGTGAATCAGGAATCACAATCAAATGTAAGCACAATGTTTATATACAAACATTTATACAAAAGATCTTTGTCCAGATCTATAATAGTATTGTAATATAAGTGTAGTGTTGTGATGTATTATGATGAGGTAATACTGGCTTTTAATGCTAGGTTGTTGTTTGTCATCACAACTTCATGTGTTTGTTATTGGTGGAAATAATATTAAAGGATTCACAGATTCTGTTTCTTTAAAACTTCTGTCCCTTTTATCTTTTTAATAAAGTTCACTTCAGGGGTATTTGATTCAAGGTTGGGCTTTACGTGCTGATATGCTCTTATCTCATATTGCAGCTGCAGGAAACCTGTATCCTCTGCTCGCTTGCTTCTCAGTTTGATAATAGGATAAGCAATGGCCGCTATCTTGTGCTGGGAGTCTGCTGCCAACTTTCTGGATCACGCAGTACTCAGACCGGACGATGCAATATCACCATCTATACCACGATCCCTGAAAGTGAAGGTTATGCATCCTTCTTACTAACTAGTATATAATACTATTCCACACAGAAGTACATGACAGTACAAACAAACATAAAGTTCAGCGCTTTAGGCCAACTGCTAGCTTTTCATGTGACAATATACACCAGTATTCCTCTCCCTAATGGTTACAACGCCTCTGCAATTCCAACTGCAATCCCTTCCATACAATAGGATAGGTGTTATGTTACTATATGGCAATCCAATATATATATATATATATATATATATATATATATATATATATATATATATGCAGTTATACTCCTCTCTGACAATCTTTTACATGGTGGAGCAATATCTAGGCTTTGCCTCATGTTTGCTACTGAACCGCACATATACAGACATAATTTATCATTTCACATTCAATTTTCATATAAAATACAGATCAAAAATATCTAGCTTACCACAATTCGTAAGGAAAACACACTAAAGATGACTGACACAGTTTGATCTGCGGTATGTCCAAGCTGTTATCTTATATTTCATTTAGAATAACACTGCTTGCTCTCATCTCTCAAATGTGTAACGATATGGCGTCCCTTCTAAGATTTCTTCTGCCGATATCCAGTGTATTGACCAATCGTTTTGAATATATTCAAAAGAGTACCCAGTCATTACAACATTTTCATTCACTTCTACTCCGTTTCTAGGCATTTTTTTGTTATTCATAGGTCACCCAATCCAATTTCTTTTAACTTCAAAGTTCAGCCAATGGCCTCTCACGTACTATCTTAGACTTTCTGTCACTACTATGTTTCACAAAAATCCATCCCAAGCAGATATGACCAAACATGACAGTATCTCTGTTCTCTATATGTTTTATGTTATGGACTTTTTAGATAATTTCTTACATATTCCTAGTCTACTAGCCTTCCTGTATACGAATATATGATTTTCAAGGGGCTAAGTGGTGTAGTTAAGAATACGATCTTTTTTCGATGTTAAGTGTTTAATTCAACTACCACCTGTTCAATCCTTTACGACTGTACTATCAGTATAAAGTCAGGAGCACTACGTAAAAATCAGGTTTCCTAATAAGAATTTAAACCTGTTTTCACAACTTAACCTCGTATCGTTAGTTTTTTTCATCACTGTTTATTTGAAGAATTTAGGCCATGCCCACTGCGAGTTGGTTTATTTTTTAAACACACGGCGAGCTGCTTGCGCTACTGTGTTCCATGGTCCGTCTACCTCTCTCTCTCTCTCTCTCTCGCTCTCTCTCTCTCTTCTTCTAAGCCCGTCTGTCTTTCCGAGGCTAACTTTGTGCGCGATTTTGCACTAGTGTTAGTTTTTAAAATCAAGGTCGTCTAAAAGATTTTATTACACATTCTATTTTTAGAATTACGGGTATCGCCGTATTGTTAGGCTTAAGCATTTTATTAGGAACGAACGAATTAGGACAAGTAGAAATCTTGTGTTAGCCATTACGGCGTTATACAACTAAGGCGTTATCAATACTGGGAAAGCACTGGTCTTTCTCCATTCTTCTTCCTATCGTATTATTTCGTTCTGCTTTATATTTATGTTCTAATTTATATATGGGTATTAGAATTTTTCACCACAATTCTCCCCACTTAACACAGACATTATATGTCAGTCCCTAAATCTATATACACATAGATAAATTTCTATCTATGCCTGGTGATTACCTTGAGTCTCATCGCACGGATGGCGGCTTAGAAAATCAGCACCTAGGTTAGTTTTTCCAGAAATATATTCTATACTGAACTGATATGGCTGCAACAGCAAAGACCAGCGTAGTAACCTAGAATTTTCATGCCTGGCTTGCGCTAGAAAAGCCAGGGGTTTGTGATCTGTTTGTAACTTGAATGCTTTCCCATACAGATAAATATTGAATTTCTTAATCGCCCATATCACTGCGAGACATTCTTTTTCACTAGTTGAATAATTTTTTTCAGCTGTATTCAACTTACGACTAGCATATGCCACTGGGGTTAATTCCCCATCCAGTGAATCTGACTTCTGTAACAGGGTGGCACCCAACCCCAGATTACTAGCATCCGTTCTCACAATGAATTCTTGACTTAAGTCAGGTAATTTCAAAATAGGTTTGCTTGTAAGCTTTTCCTTCAATTCTTGGTATGCTAATTCACACTGTGCTGTCCAGGTAATTCGATCTGGATTTCCTTTGCGTGTCAAATCAGTTAACGGTGCACATATGGAGTTAAAGTTTTTGATATATTTCTGGTAGAAACCACATAATGAGACAAAGGATCTCACGTCTTTCTTTGTTTGTGGCCTCGGTGCTTTTCTCAGTTTCTCCAAATTCTTGGGGTCAGGGGTCATGTTTCCCTGATGGACTGTGTCCCAAGAATTATAATTCTTTACATCCAACGCAACATTTGGTTGGTCGGGCTGTCAAATTCGCTTCTCTAAGTCGATCAAACAACATGTTCAGAGAGTTAATGTGTTCCTCAAACGTTTCTGTCGCTACGAGGATATCATCCATGAAGTTTGTGATGCATGGATTTTTCAGGAGACCCAACAATTTTCTCATCATTCTAGAGAAGACACTGGGCGCATTTTTCAATCCAAATGGCAATCTGTTAAATTCATAGTGTCTCTCTGAGGTACTAAAAGCTAGATAAGGTCTAACCTCAGGCTTTACTGGAATCTGATAGTAGCCTTTGCTCAGATCCACCTTTGAGAAATATTTAGCTTTATTCAGCCTGGCAAACAGCTGATTTGTATCCGGCAATGGATCCACTTGACCTTCTGTGATAGCATTCAGTCTCCTGTAATCTATACAGAGTCTATGTTCTCCAGAGGGCTTTCTCAATAGAACCACACTGGAACTATACTGAGATTCACTGTGTGAAATAATTCCCTCCTTCAACAAATAGTCTATCTCTTCCTTCAAAGCTTTCTCCTTAGCGAAAGGAATCGAATAGGCTTTCATACAGACTGGTGTTGGGTCTATAAGTTTCATATCATATTCTAATAAGTTTGTATGCCCCGGACGGTCCGTTAGCACCTCTGTATGATCATCTAGAACCTGTTGCACCCTTTCTTTCTGATTTTTCGTTAAATGTGTACTGATTTTCACCTGTGCAGCGGTCTCACAGGGGTGTAATGGATATTCAAATGATGAAAGTGGTTCTTTTTTCATCTCCATTGCAATAGACAAAGTCAGCAAATGTGTCTCTTCCTGATTTTCTCTTTCCAAATATTTCTTCAGGAGATTCACATGATAGATTTTTTCTTTCCCCTTCTTATCTATCTTATAATTTGTTCTAGACACCTTCTCTAGAACTGTATATGGACCTTGCCATCCAATTTGCAACTTATTCTGGCTACCGGGTAGAAGAAGCAGTACCTTCTCTCCCACAGCCAAATCTCTGTCTTTTGCTTTCTTGTTATAATAGGCAGCATGCTTTTTCCTGGCTTGTCTCAAATTTTCATTGGCAAGTTTCCAGCCAGTTTTTAAACGAGTGGTCAGCTCATTCACATATTGGTATGATGATGTAATATTTTCCTCTGCCTTTTCATCAGTCCACGTTCTTAACAGAGCTTCTAGTGGACCTTTTATTGGCCTCCCAAATAATAATGTTGCCGGGGCCATACCGGTTGAACTATGGGGTACCTCCCGATAAGCAAAGAGGGCGGCGTGAAGGTACTGGTCCCATGTATCTGGTTTTTCATGTGCCAACTTTCTCAGGATCGACATTAATGTCCCGTTAAATCTTTCCACTTGGCCGTTTCCTTGGGGATGGTACGGGCTACAATGGAAGTGTTTGGCTTGAAAGATCCTGAAAACTTCTTCTGTTAGTTTCCCCTTGAACTGAGAGCCATTATCAGTCAAGATTTGGTTGGGAAAGCCTAACCTTGTGAAAATTGTGAGTAATGCCTCTGCCACATGTTTAGAATCAATTGATGACAGGGCTACCGCCTCTCCCCACATAGAACAGGTGTCCACCAGAGTCAGAATGTAGCTGTTCCTCCTCTTGGTTCGAGTGAGAGGTCCCACAATGTCCACTGCAACTCTCTCAAAAGGTGTTCCCACTATGGGCATTTCCCCTAGAGTTGCTGGTGCAGTCCAATGCTTTGGTGCTACTCGTTGGCACTCTGGACAGGATTTTACATATCTTTTTATATCTTCAGTTATCCCTGGCCAGAAATAATGACAAGCTATACGCTGTCCGGTTGCGCTGATCCCCATATGACCACTGAAGGGAATCGCATGCCCTAGCTCCAACACTTTAGTCCTATATGAAGTGGGAAGGACCAGCTGTCCGTGACCATTGGATTCAGATCCAGCCTTCCTATACATCAATTTGTTCTTCATATAAAATCTCCCTTGCCTGGAGGTGTATGACATTTGGGCAATTTCTTGAAACACGGCTTGAGTGTTTTGTCCTCCGCCTGTGCCTTCCTCATCTCATCTGGATGAGTATTTATTGGATTATCCTCCTCCTTTTTAGACTGTGATCTGGTCTGCACTGTTGCCAATATCACAGGTCTCTTGGGATTCCCCAAGAAGACATATCTACACCCCAATATCAGAGGGTAGATTGGTTCATTTATCACTGCTGCTTTGATTACTCCCTCCACATATCGCGTTTTCACATTTATCTTAGCGATAGGGAGTGTCATGGTCGCTACTTCCTTGGTTGCAGCTTGAATCTCCACTGTTTCTGTGGTGTATTGATCTGCTTGCACCAGGTGAGAACTCACAACTGAATCATAATCCAGACCTGTATCATATAAGCACCTTATGGTGACTCCATTACAGATTACATCTTCACACACTGGGGGGTGGTACGGTTCCTGTAGTTCCGCAGGTTTGACCTTTGTTCCCTTCTTCCCAGATTTCATAGCAGCAAAACTAGGAGGTTTCTTTCTACAATTTTCGGTGGTATGATTGTTCATCCGACAATTTTTACACCACTTCCTTCCTTGGTTGAAAGATTTTCTTTCATCAAATTTCCTTTCATCGAATTGTGGGGTTTTATTTTTATTATCATATCGTGGCCTATCAAACTGGTGCTTACCTTTATTCTGATCTCTATGATCAAATTTATTAAAGTTTTGTGGTGCCTTAAAATTGTCTACCTGTTTCTTTTTATTACCAGTTACCTCTGCTTGAGCTGCCTGATATCTTTCAGCGACATTTAGTAACTCACCCAGCCTCTCTGCACCTTGTTCCATGAGAAACTTTCTCAGGTCTGGAGCCATGGACTCTCTTAGCTGCTCTATAAGGATCATTTCCTTAAGATCTTGGGTTTTCCCTAGAGCAGTCCATTTCTCCAAGTATGTCTCTAACCGTGCAGAGAACTGGTGATATGTCTCACCTGACAGTAGTTTAGCATTCCTGAACTTTTTTCTATAAAATTCTCCATTCTTTTCATATCTTAACAAAAGAGCCTGCTTTAACATGTCATAATTGTCTTGGTCATCTCTGCTCATCTTGGCAAAAACTTCATAAGCTGTACCACGAAGCCCTTGTGATAACTTTAAGCTCCATCTTTCTCTCTCTAAACCATACGTGGTAGCCAAAAGTTCATATCTATTTAGGTAACTTTCTATGTCATCGTCTTTCTCAACAAAATGGTCTAAATGAAAACTCATAGCTGAGGTTGAGGCTGTCTGACTACCAGTAGCATCGGAGGTAAAAGGACTGGCACCATTTTCAGGAGCATGGCCTTGAATTTCTAACTCTCTTAGTCGTAATTCATGCTCCCTCTGCAATCTCCTATCTTCTGCTTCCCTTTCTGCAGCTACTCTTCTTTCTTCTCTTTCTATAGCTAATCTCTTTTCTTCTCTTTCTGCAGCCTGTCTTTTTTCTTCTGCTTCCATCTGTAACCTTTTAGCCTCAGCGTCCAATGCCCTAGCTTCTTTGTCAGCCTCAATCTGCAACCACTTAATTTCCTTGTCAGCCTCAATCTGTAACTCTAATTTCTTAATCTCTCTAGCCTCTTCTAACTTTCTTTCAGTTTCTTTCTCTAATCTTTTTTCTTCCCTGGCAATAAATTTATCACATTCTGAGGTCACATAGTCAATCAAGACTTGACCATCCATGTGCATTACCCTGGCAGTCTGTACAGCCGCAGATCGAAACTTTGCCAGGTCAGCCATTTTCTAACGGGCAAATTTATACAATGTCTAACTAAACAATTTTATCTATAACTAATTATATTAAGGACAACCACAAGCACTGAAAGCTCAACCTTATTTATTTTCCACCCAAGAATACCTTTTTAATTTTTATAATTTCCTGAAGTGAGCTACCCAATATAATTGGTGCTTTGAAAATTTCAAATCCCGGACGAGCCCCCAATATATGTGGTGAGTTGGGATTATATAAATATTTATAGGGGAATTAGTGTACTGACTGAGATCAGCTGTGAAGGTCTCTGTATCTAATAAGGTTGGTGTATTACAGAGGACCTTGCTTGCTACCACATTTCGACCTCAATCAGACTTATTCTTGAATTGTGTGATGACTTCGTTTAATGTCTAGGGTTATGATAGTGATGAAGTGTAAGTTCACAACAACCAACAGACAGATAACCACCTAAGTTAAGATTCACAACAAGTTACAACACTATGACAATCACAAACACCTAACACTTTAAAGATTTACCTTAAGTAAGTCAAGTGTTAAATTTTATATAATGTATTAACTTTTCAATATATAGATATCCTGATCCTACTACAATGTGAATCAGGAATCACAATCAAATGTAAGCACAATGTTTATATACAAAAATTTATACAAAAGATCTTTGTCCAGATCTATAATAGTATTGTAATATAAGTGTAGTGTTGTGATGTATTATGATGAGGTAATACTGGCTTTTAATGCTAGGTTGTTGTTTGTCATCACGACTTCATGTGTTTGTTATTGGTGGAAATAATATTAAAGGATTCATAGATTCTGTTTCTTTAAAACTTCTGTCCCTTTTATCTTTTTAATAAAGTTCACTTCAGGGGTATTTGATTCAAGGTTGGGCTTTACGTGCTGATATGCTCTTATCTCATATTGCAGCTGCAGGAAACCTGTATCCTCTGCTCGCTTGCTTCTCAGTTTGATAATAGGATAGGCAATGGCCGCTATCTTGTGCTGGGAGTCTGCTGTCAACTTTCTGGATCACGCAGTACTCAGACCGGACGATGCAATATCACCATCTATACCACGGTCCCTGAAAGTGAAGGTTATGCATCCTTCTTACTAACTAGTATATAATACTATTCCACACAGAAGTACATGACAGTACAAACAAACATAAAGTTCAGCGCTTTAGGCCAACTGCTAGCTTTTCATGTGACAATATACACCAGTATTCCTCTCCCTAATGGTTACAACGCCTCTGCAATTCCAACTGTAATCCCTTCCATACAATAGGATAGGTGTTATGTTACTATATGGCAATCCAATATATATATATGCAGTTATACTCCTCTCTGACAATCTTTTACATGGTGGAGCAATATCTAGGCTTTGCCTCATGTTTGCTACTGAACCGCACATATACAGACATAATTTATCATTTCACATTCAATTTTCATATAAAATACAGATCAAAAATATCTAGCTTACCACAATTCGTAAGGAAAACACACTAAAGAGGACTGACACAGTTTGATCTGCGGTATGTCCAAGCTGTTATCTTATATTTAATTTAGAATAACACTGCTTGCTCTCATCTCTCAAATATGTAACGATATGGCGTCCCTTCTAAGATTTCTTCTGCCGATATCCAGTGTATTGACCAATCGTTTTGAATATATTTGTTACGTGCAGTCTTTGATATCTTACAATATTATACATTGGTATTCTTGTTATCTTCGCAAATATTTTGAAAGCAAAATAGTGCTTAAGGGAAAGTCATTATTGTGTTACTTCCCTTGAAAGTTGTGTCGGCTCTTTCGATCAAACTCCGCGGATAAATCCATTTTACTGCGATTTATTCGTTGTTTGGGTAATAATAGATTGTTCTTGCTTCAGAATATCTATGGCCTGAATTTATGTGTATTGTTTGTCTGAGTAGGACGAGTCTGTCTTATATCTGTATATCTTTACATATCTAAGTCGAACTATATGTTCTGTTGTCTCTAGAGAGGTCGAAGGCTATTCGGCGGATGTGTCGCTAGAGAGTGGTGTGATTTGGCTTCGTCCTGATAGGGACTGTGTTTTTCCATGTCGGCCTGTCGCCGGGGAAAAAGTGATCTCAGTATTTGTGGGGAAAGTGATAGTCGTCTAAACCTATCGTGTATGCTTTACCCCAGTGTTTATTCGTATTGCCAAGGAATGGCAGTTTCATATTTCCTATACCAAGGTAATCAAAGATACTCTTATGAACTCTCGATCGAAGCCACCATTTTCGATAGTTACGATTTGAATGTCTAAGAGAATATATTTGACTCGATGAAAACGACTTCGATTCCTAGCAGCACTATATTCTGTAGATTGCAGTCAATTGTTCATGATCAAATCTACAGAGCAATGAAATGTTTTATGAATGACTAACTTTAGGACAGATTCATTATCTGTATCCAAACGTGAGTGACAGCTCACGAGTGAAGCCATCTTGGAACCAAAACATGTAGTGACTTTCAAGAAGAGAAAAGGGATGCCCGTATTATCGCTTGATCAGTCCAGAGATCACTGCTACACATGAGAACCCATTGCTAGCGGTTCAATATTATTATATGGAAAAATATGTGCTGAACATTATGTTGAAGAATCGTCGCTAGACGAGATTAGGTTTAGAAGCCATCTGAAATATTGTTTATAAGCTGACGTGCTCAGTCAGTGAAGTCAGATGATATATGTATGGGCGATACTGAGTGCTTGGCTACTGACAGTCCATTATACACTTATTCTACATGAGTGCCCATGTAACATTGCAAGACCATTTATCCACTGTACTATGATGTATTATGGCAACCTGTGATTTGTCACTATCTGTGCTGTCGAGTGTGTACGTCCAATTAAACTTTAGAAAAGGTACACAGTCGTTGGTGTCGATGACTTCCAGCCATACATGAGTGTGAGAAAAGAACATATTTGTCAACACCACGAACCTTTATCATCATTCGCACATTATACACTCAATCCATGTCTACACACCACTGCGTAGGTCAAGTTGACATTCCATACACTACAGTGGAGCAAACAACACCATAGAGATCTTATCAACTGATGATGATGATGATGTCTGCTTCCATCCACTTATATCTATCTTTTGGTGGATATCATTAACGGGAATAAAAATCCAACTTTATCAACCTTATCAACTGGTGGACCAGCTTTCTGGGTTTGACCTCGCAGAAGTTCAGAAGTCAACAGATTACCGATACCAGACCGTTTCCTGTGGCTGATACGACACACTTGCAGTATTGGTTTGCTCTTTGTCAACACTTCGTCACGTGACCTGTCAAGTGAATGCAGTATGTAGGTCAGCGTTGTTGACATTTTTTACATTAGACATTATAGAGTTTCACAGAACAGTTGGATCAATTCTTGTCAATGTTAACAGGAAGACAGTATTTGTGAACTAAGAAGTCCTATTTTCATCGATGGATCTTCTTGTTTTCCATATATGAACTTTAATATTTAAGGCCAGAATGTTTAATTGAATAAAGTGGCAGTTTGTTTATTTTCATAAAAATAACTTTGCCATTACTGTAAAACTGAGCCTATTTTGCAACACATACTATCATACACATAATTTATATATATTTATGTTTACATGTTATTTGTTTGTATAGTATGTTAGTTTCTATGTCAGCGGGTTGTGTTTAAGGTTGGGCGGCGTCCTCACAACAGAATATCCCACGTCATAGAGGGTCCGTTGTGGGCGTTTTCTATAGGTGCAATTTTCTTGATTGAAAATTTGCTGCGACAACTGTTGCTTTTGTGTTAGCTGTGAAGTCTGTAATTATTGTTATTTTTGTAATATTTCTTTGTTCTTTAGTTTTGTTTTGATTTGTTTGTAATTTGTTGGTCTAACCTTTTCTATCTTTCAGTTCTATTCACAATTTATATTCATATATTGTGACGTCATTTGTGTTGTTATTCTTTGCAGATTCAGTGATTATTTTCATTGATTTCCCTATTTGATTTATTTTGATTTCTGCAAACGTTCTTGTATTGTCAGTCCTATTTGTACTTTATGTATTCTGTTGGTTGACATATGTTTTATATAGGTATATTTCATAAGACACAATTGCCTGTGCACTGCACTTGGATTATGGTATAAACCAGTACCTGATTATTATTACTATTATACAAGACCTTATTAAAGGCTTGTGACCCACAGATATTGGGATAGTATACTGATTAATCAAGTCATTGAGAACTTGTGGTATTATTATTGATTCAGGTGATTAGTATTATTGTTAGACATCATGTCTACATTAGAATACTTCATTACACAAGGGAAAGCCCTTGATAAGACTGGTCAACAATTAGAACAATGGGCAGTTGCTCAATATGACAAAGCATTAGCTGCAGAAGAGAGAAGAGCTATGGCGGAAGAGAAAAGATTAGAAAGAGAAGCTGAGGCTGCTGCTGAACAAAAGAAATTGCAGATGCAGGTAGAGGAAAGGAGATTTGAAGCTGAACAAAAAAAATTGGAAAGAGAAGCTGCGGCTGAACAAAAAAGATTAGACAGTGAAGCTGAACAAAAAAGATTAGACAGGGAAGCTGAACAAAAAAGATTAGACAGTGAAGCTGAACAAAAAAGATTAGACAGGGAAGCTGAACAAAAAAGATTAGACAGGGAAGCTGAACAAAAAAGATTAGACAGAGAGGCTGAAGAAAAAAAAGCAATAAGAGAACATGAATTTGAGTTGGAGAAATTGAGATTGACAAGTATGGGTAATGTTAATCAGGCATCTAGTGGTAATGGTAAACCTTCTACTTACAAGGTTAAGGTTCCACCGTTCAATCAGTCCAGTGACGATATTACATTCTGGCTGGATAGATTTGAACGTTCTTGTCGTACACATAATGTGGATAAATCACAATACGCTAATCAATTATCAGAAAACTTGAAAGGTGAATCTTTGACTAGATTATGCCTTGTAGGAGAAGCAGATAAGGATAATTATGATGTCATTAGGGCGGCTTTGATAAAAAAATATCAGCTAAGTGAGGAAGGCTATCGCCTTTTATTTAAAACGATGGTACCTGAGACGGGTGTAGAATTCTCAGAATTCACTGCAAAGGCACGTCTCACAGTTGATCGTTGGATTGAGCTTTCCAAAACAGAAAAAACGTATGAAGGACTTATGGATTTGTTGCTCAGAGATAAGATTATGTCATGTGTGAACAAACCTTTCCTTGAATTTATACATGAGCGTAAACCCAAATCTCTAAAAGAAATGGAAGAATATTGTTCCCAATATGTCACTGCACACCCCGACGTGACTTTTGGCAACACTAAGATTAAGGAGAGTATGCCAGTTGCTTCAGCAACACCATACAATCCCAATTATTCACACAGATTTCAGGGACCTCAAAACAGATTTGATAAAAAAGGTAACCATAATAGTTATCAAAACCAAGGTAACCAATCATTTCAGGGTTCTTCTTCAAAGAACTGGAGACGACCTGATAGCTCTCGACACAGGGGTGGTCATAATTATAGGAATTTCCGTAGAGGAAGTAATTATAGAAACTATCAGGGTTATCCGTCTTGGAGTCAACAAGATCATAATTACAGAGATACTCATTATAATGAATATGATAATGGTAACCAAGGGAACTATGACTCAAACCCAAATAGGGGTTACAATAGAGGTAACAATAACTACAGAGGTGATAATAACCGAGGTAGATCTCAAAACAAAAGACATAAACCACATTTTCAGGCAAACTCTGCACAACAAGAGTCCCATGAAGCCTATAAACAGAGTAAAGATAATAATGATGCTAGTAATATGGCATGTGCCGCTTTTGATTTTGGGAGAGCATCTCAGTGCCCCCAATGCAAAACGTTATTTGAGCCAACCACAGTGTCTACTTTAAGCTGTGGCCATCCTCTTCCTGCTCTTCCAGCATCAGTCGCGCATGATGGAAGAGGTTCTCTTGTCTTACATAAGGGTTTAGTGAATAACAATCCAGTCTCTGTGCTATTTGATTCTGGATGCACCACAATTGGTGTTAGGCAGTCACTCGTAGATCCTTCCCGTGCCACTGGACAAGTAGTCAAATGTGTAACATTTGGCGGCACATTAGAGAAATACTCTACTGCTATCATTAGGATTGCTACTCCTTTCTTTACAGGAGATGTACACGCATGTCTTCTTCCGAATCCGATCGCTGACCTCATCATCGGTCGCATTCATGGAGTCAAGGAATGCACTCCGCAACAAATTTCCACGTGGGAAAGGCAAAACATGCAGATTGCTAACGCTGTAGTCACTAGAGCTCAGGCTCTTAATATGCCTCAAACTTCATCTACTGAAGATAATGAAGTGCATAACCAAGATAATCCCTTGGTAATTTCTCGTGACTCGTTTATAAAACAGCAAGAAGATGATCCCACTCTGAAGAAATTCTTCATTCTTGCAACTAAAGGTGATCCGAATAAAGACACAAGTCGTAAATCGTGGATTACAAAGAAGAATGGCGTACTTGTACGTATGGTTCAAGACTCCATTACGTCAAGTCATTCTCAAATCCTGGTTCCCAAGAATTTGAGAGTTAAAATTTTGCAGCACGCTCACGACTCTCAGTGTGCTGGACACATGGGTTTTTCCCGTACTAAGTCAAGAGTCCTTGCGGCTTTCTTTTGGCCATTGGTAAACAAGGACATACGGATTTATTGTCGATCTTGTAAAGTATGTCAGGAAGTTAAATCCAAAGGTCCACGGCATGCTGCACCCATTCAGGCGGCGGACATTCCTATTCGGCCGTTTCAAAAAATGGCCATAGACATTATTGGTCCATTTAAGATCAAGTCTGCCAGAGGACATCAGTTTATCTTGACGTGTGTTGATATGTGCACACGTTGGCCAGAGGCTATTCCTCTGAAGAGCATTACTACTGCTGATATTGCAGATGCTCTTTGGCTTATATTTTCTCGTCTGGGGTTCCCCGGAGAGATATTGTCAGACCATGGCACCCAACTAATATCAGATACCATGTCTCAAGTAATGTCTACTCTGCAGATAGATAGATCTTTAAGTAGTATCTACCATCCAATGTCTAATGGTATGGTCGAACGCCTTAATAGAACACTTAAAAACTTACTGGGGAAGATAACTGAGGATCATCCTCAAGACTGGGACAGAGTTTTACCTGCGGCCCTCTTCGCTTACAGAGAGGTACCCAATGAACATACGGGATTTTCTCCCTTTGAACTCGTCTTTGGCGCGCGTCCGCGTGGCCCTATGTCGTTGCTTCACGATCTCATAACATCTGACAATATTGACGATGACACAAAGTCATCCTACGAATATGTCATCGCGTTGAGACAAAAAATTATCGAAGCATGCAAATTAGCAACTTCTTCTTCTGAATTTGCGAAACAGAAGGCAAGGCAATTTGCCAATAAGAAGAGATGCTTACGACAACTTTGTCCTGGTGACAAAGCATTTGTATTACTACCTTGTAGGGAAAACAGATTACTTATTTCTTGGAAAGGTCCGTACGATATAATATCGAAAATTTCCGATGTCGACTATATTGTCGATATTGATGGGAAGCATAAAACCTTCCACATCAATATGCTTACTGAATTCCATGAACGTCCGGATTATTTGCAACCCATTTTCCAAGCAACGGACAATTCTCCAGTACAACATGGTCATTACTCATCACTGTCCGTGATACAGGATGAGGAAACAAGTTTTTCAGATGTAAATCTTCCTCTTCCAATGATCCCACTTCATTCCAGTGAATCATGGAAGAACGTTACTGTCTCTCCTGATTTGTCTCTAGGAGAACAGCGACAAGTTTCAACTATGTTGCAAACATTTCAGGATGTACTCACTGACATCCCTGGACAAACGAATGTCATTCAACATGACATTGTTCTAACTGACCATACTCCTATTAGGGTTAGACCTTATCCTATACCTATACATTTTCAAGCACAGGTCGAGAAAGAGTTGGATGAGATGATAGATTTGAAAATAATCGAACCATCCACCTCTGCATATTCTTCGCCGATGGTTATTGTGCGTAAAAAAGACAATAACATACGTCTTTGCGTTGACTATCGAAAATTGAATCAAGTAACGAAGTTCGATGCCGAACCTATGCCTTTACTGGAAGAGCTACTTACTCGACTCTCCAAATCTCATTTTTTCACTAAACTTGATTTGTCTAAAGGATATTGGCAAGTTCCTTTATCTGAACGCGCCAAACCTCTCACGGCTTTTTCAACACCTAGAGGTTTGTTCCAATGGAATTTTATGCCTTTCGGTCTTATGAACGCACCAGCTACGTTCGTACGCATGATGCGCCGAATCCTATCTTATCGGTCAGATGTCATTGCATATCTAGACGACATCTGTCTTTTCAGCGATACTTGGGAAGATCACTATTCAGGGTTAGATGAATTGCTGTCTACTTTGCGTGAGCACAACCTGACAGCGAAACCCTCTAAAGCCTATATTGGTTTTAGCGAAATTTCTTTCCTAGGCCACCGAGTTGGTCATGGTTTCCTAAAGACAGAGGACCATAATACTAGTAAGATACTTAACATCTCAATCCCTAAGACTAAAAAACAGGTGAGAAGTCTGTTAGGTCTTATTCAATTTTATGGCAGATTCATTCAGAATCTATCCTCTATCATGGCACCTCTCTCAACACTTCTAAAGAAAGGTTCGCCTAATGTGGTCCACTGGTCTCAGGAATGCCAATGCTCTCTGGATAAGATTAAAACATTGTTTTCAACACCACCTATTTTAGTGCTACCCACTAAAGATAAGACATTCGTTCTTCGTAGTGACGCTTCATCCACTGGGATTGGAGCGGCACTAATGCAAGAGTACTCTGGAACTCTGCATCCTGTAATGTATATTTCCAGAAAACTTAATGCGGCAGAAAGGAATTATTCGGTTTTAGACCGTGAGCTATTAGCTATGGTTTGGTCGATCCTCAAACTACAGAGATTCCTTCTAGGCGCACATTTCATAGTAGAAACCGACCAAAAAGCTCTTACTGCTATACAGAGTAAGAATTTGAAGAGCTCGAGGTCTACTCGATATGCAATTGCTCTTCAACCTTTTCATTTCTCTGTGCGAGCTATTCGTGGATCAGATAATGTGATGGCAGACATTCTGTCAAGATGCCCACATGATTCCACATAACTATTAGGGCTTAGACTTCTTGATATGTCTAGTTCTATAGTAGTTCCTTTTCTATATCATGATAGATACACATTTGTAATTTAATAATATAATGATTGTATCACTACATAGCGGTTCATTGATGTTTATTCACCGCTGTGCTTTGATGATTTTTTCTTCATAAATCATAAATTTAAGATATCTAATACGAAATGATGATATGAATTTTTTAGGCATTGTGTAATTGCCAGAATTGTATTATACTTTGATGACACCTTCCTGGAAAAATATACTTGTAGAGAAATAATTTCTCTCAGTTTATGAGACACATTCTCACCAGTCGCTCCATAAGTCGACTTAGCCTCATATTAGGCGTTATAGGTATTCCTGATATTTTCATCTGCGCATTATTCATGCGTTGTGAGCCTATTGTACGTTGCTCCTAGATGTATTTCAAAAAAAAAAAAATGTTCCATTTTTTTTCCCGGGAGGTGTGGTAAGACTGTTACGTGCAGTCTTTGATATCTTACAATATTATACATTGGTATTCTTGTTATCTTCGCAAATATTTTGAAAGCAAAATAGTGCTTAAGGGAAAGTCATTATTGAGTTACTTCCCTTGAAAGTTGTGTCGGCTCTTTCGATCAAACTCCGCGGATAAATCCATTTTACTGCGATTTATTCGTTGTTTGGGTAATAATAGATTGTTCTTGCTTCAGAATATCTATGGCCTGAATTTATGTGTATTGTTTGTCTGAGTAGGACGAGTCTGTCTTATATCTGTATATCTTTACATATCTAAGTCGAACTATATGTTCTGTTGTCTCTAGAGAGGTCAAAGGCTATTCGGCGGATGTGTCGCTAGAGTGTGGTGTGATTTGGCTTCGTCCTGATAGGGACTGTGTTTTTCCATGTCGGCCTGTCGCCGGGAAAAAAAGTGATCTCAGTATTTGTGGGGAAGGTGATAGTCGTCTAAACCTATCGTGTATGCTTTACCCCAGTGTTTATTCGTATTGCCAAGGAATGGCAGTTTCATATTTCCTATACCAAGGTAATCAAAGATACTCTTATGAACTCTCGATCGAAGCCACCATTTTCGATAGTTACGATTTGAATGTCTAAGAGAATATATTTGACTCGATGAAAACGACTTCGATTCCTAGCAGCACTATATCCTGTAGATTGCAGTCAATTGTTCATGATCAAATCTACAGAGCAATGAAATGTTTTATGAATGACTAACTTTAGGACAGATTCATTATCTGTATCCAAACGTGAGTGACAGCTCACGAGTGAAGCCATCTTGGAACCAAAACATGTAGTGACTTTCAAGAAGAGAAAAGGGATGCCCGTATTATCGCTTGATCAGTCCAGAGATCACTGCTACACATGAGAACCCATTGCTAGCGGTTCAATATTATTATATGGAAAAATATGTGCTGAACATTATGTTGAAGAATCGTCGCTAGACGAGATTAGGTTTAGAAGCCATCTGAAATATTGTTTATAAGCTGACGTGCTCAGTCAGTGAAGTCAGATGATATATGTATGGGCGATACTGAGTGCTTGGCTACTGACAGTCCATTATACACTTATTCTACATGAGTGCCCATGTAACATTGCAAGACCATTTATCCACTGTACTATGATGTATTATGGCAACCTGTGATTTGTCACTATCTGTGCTGTCGAGTGTGTACGTCCAATTAAACTTTAGAAAAGGTACACAGTCGTTGGTGTCGATGACTTCCAGCCATACATGAGTGTGAGAAAAGAACATTTTTGTCAACACCACGAACCTTTATCATCATTCGCACATTATACACTCAATCCATGTCTACACACCACTGCGTAGGTCAAGTTGACATTCCATACACTACAGTGGAGCAAACAACACCATAGAGATCTTATCAACTGATGATGATGATGATGTCTGCTTCCATCCACTTATATCTATCTTTTGGTGGATATCATTAACGGGAATAAAAATCCAACTTTATCAACCTTATCAATATTCAAAAGAGTACCCAGTCATTACAACATTTTCATTCACTTCTACTCCGTTTCTAGGCATTTTTTTGTTATTCATAGGTCACCCAATCCAATTTCTTTTAACTTCAAAGTTCAGCCAATGGCCTCTCACGTACTATCTTAGACTTTCTGTCACTACTATGTTTCACAAAAATCAGGGATTTCCACATCCATAGCAGGATATGACAAACATGACAGTATTCTGTTCTCTATATGTTTTAATACCAATTTTTAATTATCTAATGGACTTTTTTAGATAATTTTTTACATTATTCCTAGTCACTAGCCTTCTGTACAGATATATGATTTCATGGGGCTAAGTGGTGTAGTTAAGAATACGATCTTTTTTCGTTGTTAAGTGTTTATTCAATACCATCTGTTCATCCTTTACGACTGTACTATCAGTTATAAAGTCAGGAGCACTACGTAAAAAATCAGGTTCCTAATAAGAATTTAACTTGTTTTCACAAATTAACCTGTATCGTTAAGTTTTTTTCATCACTGTTTATTTGAAGAATTTAGGCCATGCCCACTGCGAGTTGGTTTATTTTTTAAACACACGGCGAGCTGCTTGCGCTACTGTGTTCCATGGTCCGTCTACCTCTCTCTCTCTCTTCTTCTAAGCCCGTCTGTCTTTCCGAGGCTAACTTTGTGCGCGATTTTGCACTAGTGTTAGTTTTTAAAATCAAGGTCGTCTAAAAGATTTTATTACACATTCTATTTTTAGAATTACGGGTATCGCCGTATTGTTAGGCTTAAGCATTTTATTAGGAACGAACGAATTAGGACAAGTAGAAATCTTGTGTTAGCCATTACGGCGTTATACAACAAAGGCGTTATCTATACTGGGAAAGCACTGGTCTCTCTCCATTCTTCTTCCTATCGTATTATTTCGTTCTGCTTTATATTTATGTTCTAATTTATATATGGGTATTAGAATTTTTCACCACACTTCCTTACCAGAAAAGCTTTTGCGGCCGACATAAAGAAACGATATCAATTTGCCAAAAGTCAGGAAAAGACTTTGACTGATGATATAGACCAGAATTTCAACACCATTTCAACAATATACAAAGAAAGCAGCAAATCATGCTTGGGATTCCAGGAAAGGAAGAAGCAAGACTGGATAACACCAGAAACATTAAACACCATAACGATGAGAAAGGAAATGAAAAGAAAGAAAACAGAAGCGAAGTCCCCCAGGTTAAAGCAACTATATAGCGAACAGTACAGTCAGCTGGACAAGGAAGTTAAACGCCAAAC
This sequence comes from Oreohelix idahoensis, assembly GCA_024509875.1. Taxonomy (NCBI): domain Eukaryota; kingdom Metazoa; phylum Mollusca; class Gastropoda; order Stylommatophora; family Oreohelicidae; genus Oreohelix; species Oreohelix idahoensis. Next base: position 65,669 of record JAMPIV010001563.1, on the reverse strand, counting down.
CCGAGCCAACAAAAGGAATTTCCTAGACGATCTTGCAAGACAGGCAGAGGAGGCAGCACTGAGAAATGAACAAAGCACAGTATACAAAATAACTAAATTCATCAGCGGAAAACGAGGTGCAAACAATATTACATTAGTAAGAGATAAGCAAGGTAATCTCATCGCGACAGCAGAGGGACAGGAAACAAGATGGGCAGAGCACTTCAGAGAAATTCTGAACAAGGAACCACCAGAGACACAACTGAATGTTCCTGAAGCTGAAAACGATCTAGATGTGAATACAGACATTCCACGAAAAGAAGAAATCATCACAGCAATCAAAGGGTTAAAGAACGGCAAAGCTCCGGGCCATGATAACTTAAATGCAGAGCTATTTAAGACAGACCCTGAGCTAGCAGCAGAACTATTAGAACCACTATTTGCACAAGTCTGGAAAACGGGGACAACACCATCAGAGTGGAACAAAGGAATAATTGTCAAGTTGCCCAAGAAGGGAGATCTTGCAGACTGCAATAATTGGAGAGGAATCACTCTTCTCTCAGTTTCCAGCAAAATACTAGGCAGTATAATTATACAGAGAATTTCAAAGGCAGTAGACCACCAACTGAGGAAGGAACAAGCAGGATTTAGAAAGAATAGAAGATGTGTAGATCATATATTCACTCTCAGGAACATTATAGAGCAGTGCTCAGAATGGCAAAGACAGTTTACATTAATTTCGTGGATTTTGAAAAGGCTTTTGACAGCATACATAGGGACAGTTTATGGAAAATACTGAGGGCTTATGGAATTCCAAGCTGCATAGTGTCAATCATAAAAAGCCTCTATGCCAACTTTACGTGTAGTGTTGGGCAGAGCAACCTAACCTTTGAGGTGAAGACAGGAGTACGACAGGGATGCCCCTTGTCAACCACTCTATTTTTAACAGTCATAGACTGGGTGATGCGCCAGACAACAGAGGGCAGTCCAAGAGGAATAAGATGGACAACATTTTCTACACTGGAAGATCTGGAATATGCAGATGACATTGCACTACTAGCACATTCACATCAACACATCCAGGAAAAAAAAACAGATAGACTTAACAAGTTTAGCCAGCAGGTAAGCTTGAACATCAATTTAAAGAAGTCTGAGGTCATGACGCTCAATGTAAGCAACCCGGAGCCCATATCAGTAAGGAATCAGCAATTGGTACAGACAGATACCTTCACATACCTAGGAAGCATAGTAACACCAGACGGCGGGGCAGGCAAAGACATCAACATCAGAATGAATAAGGCAAGAACAGCCTTCTTTAGCCTAAATAACATCTGGAAGTCCTCCCAATACAGCACAAGCACAAAATTAAGATTATATCAGAGCTGTGTGCTTTCTGTGCTTCTCTATGGTGCGGAATGCTGGAGAGTTACAGAGAAGGAAATGTCGAAATTGTCCTCCTTTCACACAACATGCCTAAGAAAAATTCACCGAATCTTTTGGCCGAATACCATCACTTACCAAGATCTGCTTACTCGTAGCAAGCAAGAGGACATGCACACCATCATAGCTGGCAGACGCTGGAGGTGGGTTGGTCATGTCCTCAGAAGAGACCCCGATGCCATCACAAGAACAGCTATGCTTTGGACCCCTGAAGGAAAACGAAAGAGAGGCCGACCAAAAACAACCTGGCGGAGGACTGTGGAGGCTGAGATGCAGGGAATGAACCAGAGTTGGGGCACTGTACGAAGGATGGCCACCGACCGAGCAAAGTGGAATCAATTTGTTGTTGCCCTACAAGACGCCACTAGGCGTGATGGCCACTGACTGCTTTGACGGTCGGCGGCTAAGGATCAAAGAAGAAGAAGAGAGGGGTATCTCGCGTACAGCCCAAGACTATACGCATCCCTTCATTTTGAATGTGTTTTAGTCGTTCACATTGTGTTACTGACAGCGTGAGTATTCCCAACCCATACTCAATGACCGATATATACATACACATTTAGCTGTTGATAAAGAAGAAATAGTAATCTCTTCACCAGATGCGCTACGGCCATTTTTTTTCAGGGCTGCCAGACCTCTCCTGCATTTCTGTATGATGTGATCAACGTGGTACTTATACGATAACCCGCGATCGAATGTAACTCCAAGTTATTTCATCTTTTCTTGCCTTTCAATTTTCTGTCCATTGAGAGTAACATCTGGAAGGTCTGTTTTAACTATGGAGTTGTTCAAGGAGCATCACATCACGCAGGCCTTGTTGGGATTGACTTTGGAGCCAGTTTCTTTGCACCATTTAGACACCTCCTGTAGTGCCCCGTGCATGCTATTAAATATTTCCTTTCGGTCAGAGCCAGTTCTGTAAATGAGTATATCATCAGCAAATGTCAGTGTTCGTCCCAACCCAGTTGTCTGAATGGTGATAACTTTTGCTGTATAGATATTAAACAACACCGATGATAGTGGAGAACCCTGGGGTAGTCCCGGGCAAATGCGCATTGTGTCTGATGTCCATGTTTCCAAGCGGAATGCCACTGACCTCTCAATTAAAGCAGCTGCTATCCATTTTGTTAGCCAAGGGTTAAGCCCAAAAGCCATTAAACAGTTCATTATGGTTTCAAAGTTCACATTGTTATAAGCATCCTCTAGGTCAATTGCTACAGTAACCCTTTATCGTATACCCTGGAACCCCTCGTACACATCATAAGCAAAAGTTCCAGCGATACCCCATGTTACTCTCATCGGCCATAGCTTCCAGGAGTCGGTAGGATCTGTGTATTTTCGAGGTGATTCATTATTTTCCGTACTACTATCTTTTCTAGTAGTTTACCATAGACATTCTGCATTGTGATAATTCTATAGCTGCTGAGAATTGTATGGGTCTAATCCAGGTTTAGGAAGTGGCCGTAGGTAACTATGTAGCCAGTCTTCCAGCAACTCAGCATTATAATATCTTTTACGCAGCCATGGCAAAGTGGATAACCAACAAAATGGAGTACACGCTATTGAACCATCATGAGATCTTTCATTTCATTTTCTTGGTAGCAGTATATGCTGGTCGATAATTACGAGTATATAATCGAAGACAAGTTTAACTTATGCTTCATTGCCGTAAAGGCGTTAACATTTGAATATAAATATTTACTTTTATACTAAAATCTGACTGCAAAAATTATTTTACATTAAAATATAAATATGTTCAAAATTGAGTTGACATATTTAAGCATTATGTGTTATTTAAAGCAATGTTTTGCTTTTGTTAACAGTTTTGTTTAGCATGTAAAAGTGCTAAAGCAAAATAAAAACAAATAACAAGCAATTTATTAAAATTAAAGTTAGTAGATTGTGTCCATTGGAGATACAAATTACTTACCTCAACACATTAAAATTGATCATAGCGGCAACAATTATAAATATGCTTGCAGGCATATGTCTAGGGCCAGCTCTTGGGGGGGGGGGGGGGGGGGGGGGGGGGAGAGCGGTGCAGTCGCACCGGCCGCTGAACTTGGGAAGGCACAGACATTTAAAAAAAAAAAAACCAAAAAAGTCAAAGTAAAAATGATATGCTTGTATGAAACTGATAGTTTCATATGCGCATATATAATTCCTTTTTAAAAACTAGCAGATGTACCCGGTGTTGCCCGAATAAACAAAGCAACTGAACTTTAAAAATGTCCCCTGGTAGCGGTACTTCTGAGCTACCATTATTATCTGAGCAGCCAGGACCAATCCGCCACGGTTAATTCTCGGATTAACCCAATAACAACTATACATCTCACCTCCATCATATCTACTCTATTGTATCTCTCACGGCCAAATCTAATTCAATCATGTCCTTCACCATACCTCTCACCTCTACATCTACTCCAATCCCGCCTTCCACCATATCTCTCACCTCCGGCATATCTACTCCAATCATGTCCTTCACTACACCTCTCACCCCGAGCACACCTGTTCCAATAATTTCCTCCACTATGTTTGTCACCTCAAGCGCATCTAATTCAATCATGTCCTCCACCATACCTCTCACTTCCAACACATCTACCACAATCGTTTCCTCCATTGTACCTCCTTCAGTTCGGTTCATTTGAGGGAGACCAAGAGTATGCCGTTTCCCCCTTCCATAGAAATAACCTTATCTTCTATGTCAATTAAAACTGTATTGTAAATGTCATCACTGTAAACAATTTTCATTTCAGGGTATATTAACTGAGACTGATGTTTAAAATCATCTCTAAGATCATCTCTGTATATCATCCTTAGTGCTAGTGGGTCACCAACTCCACAGGTTCTATGTAGAATGTCATCTGATGTTTCTTCCTCTGTGCGATAATGACGACTCTAAAAGTAGACGAACCAACAACAAACAAAATAATAATAATAATAATTGCGACCCCTGATCTTGTTGAATCCTTTATTTTTAAAATGGAAAATCCATTGTTATATTGACTCAAACTTAATGTTAAGGGAAACAATACAATTAATGTCTAACTTTCATTACCAAAAAAACATTGCGTCCTCTGTTTCTGTAGGGAACAAACCGACAGACGTTCATAAAAATAGATTAGAATAACAATGCATTGAGCGCCCATTTGTAATTCAGCATGAATATAGAAAACAAGTTGCTTACGATATGATTTTAATACACAGCTGAGTAGGGCCCAATATGGATTGAGGAAAGGAATCAGTTTTTTTTTTTTTTTTTTTGAACAAGCATAGGACAGGACAATCCCATCCTGTGATGTGAGATGTTTAAGACAAGCCATTAATGTTACCAGGAGAAGACTAAATGAGCAATGATGAAATAAGAAAAGATTTTAAGAACTACCGCCTGCATCAAGTACATACAGAGGTTTTCAAAATCATGTATACATATTTCGAAGGCATATAACTCACATAACTTAACAAAAAATGTTGCTGTTTTGCAAGTGTTGAGCGGAATAATACAAATGAATAATGCAATTTGTGACGGTATTGCCTCCCCTGCTTTGCAGTAGTGGTCCAACAGTGGCTAGAACTCAAGAGTATCTAATATGGGCTTCAAGGTGTCTACCTTCGTACAAGATTACTCTTGACAATTTGTAAATAGAAGGGTAATGAAGCTTCTATCTCAATGTAGTTTCACAAGATATTCAGATAAGTGAAAACAATGCTGCATTGGCAGAGCACGTTAATTCTAGAATCTGCCGACAACTTTTGTGAAGAAGTAAGCAATGATTAATTTTAGCTCGTTCAAGCCCCCACCTCTGATTTACTCAGTGGAATTCTTATTATTCTGGTATAGCTCTGTTTAGAGTGTGTGTAATAAATTGACTGAGACAAACATGCAATACATTTAAAATGAGTAAATCGAAGTTAAATTTGTAAAATTACAAATAACACAATTTAATAATCACTTAAGTTTAAACAGTTTGAAAATAATTTAACAGTTTAAAAGAAAAGGTTCATCATTGATTGATAGTAGGTTCTATGAAAAAGTTCACTTTGGCAGCTTATATATTGCACTTAGCTGCCAGTTGTTGTTTCTGCTCCCGCTGGGTTGGTTCTTGATGGACTGATCACTGATAACGCTCGTCGCTGGTCAAGGGTGTAGGGTGTGTGTTCAATTTCCTCAGATATTCCTGTTTTCCTTATTTAAAATGAAAGAGATTTCCTGAGCTGTTTTGTAAGTCCTAATAAATACTCCAATAAAAGGTGTCCAGTCTGAAAAGATGGAATCCTGATTCTAACTACTGGCAAGCCTGTGTCTTCTTGGCAAGCATGAATTTCATAGTGAATTAAAACAGCGAAAAGGTCGGGTTATATTACTGTCCTACTCCCGCATCTGTTTGTGACGAAGCTAAGAATGCGCCAATCGTTTCAAACAAAAGGGTGGGGGGGGAGGGGTGTTGGATTTCAAAACATTCCTGACACGGAGCAATTTTGAACGTAATGTAGGGGTCAAGTCTTCCGTATATGGCATTGAAAATATCCGATCCCTGGCAGGCAAACGCACCAACAAATCTGTAAATTCATACGACAATGTGTTTCAGATGTAACTAGGTTGAACGGGACACGCCTCGCCAAAACGAAGCAAAACTTTATTAAGAGAAAAAAAAGTCATAGCAAGTCTGACAGGAAGTGATTAGGTTATCGTTGTTTGTCCATAATGTGTCACCCAGACAAGTAATCTATTATCTGTCGCGTACTCTGGCCTTATCCGCAATTAGACAAATACGCTGAGCGATTCTAGTGTTTAATCTTCAGTCTAATGTCAACTGCACTCGCCATTAACCAACATGGGTGTCGTTAATATTATCTCTGCCGCTCCTTGCAAAGCTTTAGGGAAGGGACGGGTAACAAACAGACGTGGTGACTTATCTCTGAGAGGAATGAAATAATGTAGATACAAAATATCTGCTCCAGTGGAGAAAGAAAGAAAAGGGTGCGTCTCGGAAAAAATCGCAATAAAATCAGTACAAAAATGTTACTGAGTACTGCCGTAGTGAAAGAGAGTTCAGAAAGAGGTCACCCCAAAAACCATCTTGTGACACAATTAAATTATTACTCGTGAAATTAAAAAAATAATATAAGGTTGTGCTCTTCTCAAAACGCTTATAGTGATGGACCTGAGACATCAAATTAAAACTGCATGTTTCACTATGTATTTAGTAACAATACAGAATGGTAGTCAGTTGTTCATCGCTGTGAACAACGTATTATTGCAGGTCGCTGACACTTTGAACATTTGTGACTTTAAATGTGATAATGCCATAATTCTATCTCACATGATAATTGAGTTATCAGCTCTTAAAGTGTGTATTCATAATTTTGAAACGCCTTGTAGAGAGACATAAATTTAAGTGGTTTGGTCATCGCATAAGAATGGAGCCCGATAAATTATTTCTACGTGCCTACAACAGTTCTACAAGATCTGATTTCATAGCACGGAGAAGACCAAGAGACAGATGGATAAACAACACCACAGAAACCCTACAACCACACAGGCTTACAGGCTTACAATCACACAGGCTTACAGAAGTCAATGCGACACATTTGACTCAAGAACGCTAACTCCAGCTCTCCACTAAGCTCAACGTTATCAGAGACAACCGTGTCAGTCATCAGAGACAACCGTGTCAGTCTTCCGACCTGACATTCTTGACGGGAGAAATTATCTTTATACACTTAATTTTGCTTGAGGTTTTTTACTTCTTGTGACCAGGTACGTGACTTTGAACCTAGACCAAAGTCGGTTGGTTATATCAGAGCACAGTTGTCATTCAAAATTAAGCGAACTCTGTCAGTTATAGTACAATATTAATAGACACTAGCCTAGCGAAGTACTAAAAAGTACTAGTCCTGAAAAGGACTGTTAGTGCTTGCAGCGTTGATAAATATGAAGCCCTGAACGATAACTATAGTATCTATTCGCTTACGTGATGAAGCTCATAACAGTTAGTCCTGGAAAAGACTGTTAGCTACGCACATGTTGTGAACGCTGCGGTCGTTTAGGGAAGAAGTCCAAATGTGTTGTGATGTATTGTATGAACTTGTAACATACTGTAGCACAAGGGGAAATGTGTCCCAACTTCATAAACTCACTAATATGTGCCTCACAGAACCAAATAAATAGCATGCACTGGACTGCCTCCAGGAAAAACGTCTCCGTCTGGAAAAACTAACACGCTGACACATAGAGTCTCCTTCAACTGACCAAAACGCAACAGGACTCTCATCATACGGCCTTTCACCTCTGACCACTTTTCAGTAATTCTACGTCACGTCACCTTTTCACAATATCTCAACCACACATGTAAACCTAGCAACTCTAATATTCCACTAGCAATAACACGGGTAAATACCGTCAAACTGAACTTCACTAACTACTCGAAAATAACAAGCAAACAAAGCTAGCTCCCTACGCACTGTACAAATATTCTGGGCATTATAACCTTTACCCTTCATGTTCTACCATGTGTATACTAGTCTTATTTCCGTTTCAATAGTATTTCGACACTACACGCGGATCATCTCCATCTATAGCACTCTCCTCTCACAACTGCGTGATACCTATCCTACTCTCAATCAAATACAAACTTTATTGACCTTACACTCATCCAAACATTCACATCTATAATATACGTGAGCCTGTCATGTTACTCATTCTATTTCTCTTAAGACTACTTAGTACTATGATATCTCACAACTTCCTGTGGGTCATGTCCATTACTCTATTTCTCTGACGTACATTTACTTGTACTCAGAACACATCTTTCAACTCTCACCATTTCGTGTCAGCCATCTTGACTATACTTTCTCTCTTACTTACTTTTCTCCCGTACTCTTTTCTACCTTATGTTCTGGACATAACTATTTGTCAAGTCTTTTTAATTTACATAATACATGGTTGCGTGAGCCATTCAACCATCATGGCATCACTATAGCGCTGTCCTCCCAACTAATCCCTCTAACTAGACCCTGCTTCTCTGTCTCCTATCAAGAAATACTTGAAATTTTCAATAAATTATCCACTCCTAACACATTTGTTCTATCTTCAGCTTGCATACTTATCCATGCTGGTCTGCCTTCTGACTCCTAATTGGGTTCCCTATTAGTTCATATGTCTTTTTTTTATTGTAGCCCATTACGTCTGTGCCTTTCTTGTCTACTTTTCTCTCTTTTCGTCTTAACCTTAGACCCCAATCTTCCTCCTTGTCATCTGTCTTTATATTCAGTGAATTTTCATTGTCTCCACTTCTACTCCTCGATACCTCTGTCCCCATATCTTCACCATCTTCATATTCTCCTAGTCAACAACATTCCAGCACTCCGTCTTTTTATGTACTGGAATCTCTTTTGATCGGTGAGGAGTGACCTCACTCTACTCTCTGTTAGAGTTGAACAACCGCTGCACTAAACCTTTCCTCCTATCTTCGTTCCTTCCCTGGAACCTTTTTCTCCTCTTTCACCTGTTGTCCATTCTTGCACAATCTCTTTACCATTACCGTTTGGCTTCTCCACTACTTCTAAATTCTCTATATCTGCCTTCTCAACTTCTCACTTCCTTCTTCAACCCCTAAATTCTCATATCTACCTTTCCTCGTCCTCTGCAACACTCTATCACTCAAAGTGTTCAGACCTCTTGATGTTCGGTAAGGAGCAGCCTGATCTAACCTCTTAATAGGTTCGACAACCGCCGCGAACTTTATAATATAATATTTCGAATTTCCTTTCTGTCGTGATTTGGTCTGTCATACAACACGTCATAACGTAAGCCTTACTGTGGGAAACTGTCTGATACAATAGCCAATGAAAACGCTCCTTTCTTGGTGTGTATACTGGAACATTTTATGCTTAACATAGAGGCCCATTTTGTGTAAATGATAGTACGAAGTTATTTAATTTCTTAAGGACTAAAGATGTTTAAACGGAAAGGTATAGATATTTCAACAACGGGAATGCTACTTTAGAGGTAGGTGCAAAGACTTCCTCGAATAGTAGTTCATTTATAGAGAAAGATCGTTTAAAATGACATCTTTACATCAGAGTAGTCCCCAATTTAGTTAGTTAAAGTCTGCATAGATTTAAATGCATTTTGCTACCTAAACAATTATTATATAGAACGGTAGAGATAAATTCACAGTATAATTTTAGCTTTAAATGATCAAAATCGGCCCAGAATTAAGAAAGATAATGAATATTTAAAATTTTGCTAATTGAACTGAAGGCAAAAAAACGCCTCAGTTTTAGATTTTTAACACCGCTTTTACCCCATGCCATCCGAGACGGAGGAAGCGGTAGTACATAGTCCTTGAACTTGGCTGAATTGAGGCCACACATTTTTTCAAAAAAGCAAGCTGAACAGAAGAGAGCGGTAAAAGTGTTACTGTCATATACTTTGCCACTGCATCTGCCTAACAGATCTAGATGCCCATTAGCAGCCTGTTACAGTTTGTGTGTATTGCCTGAGGGTAAGAAAGAATATATATATGTATATAATTATGTAATTTCCTGTGATTAATCCACTTGTGCGTTAGAAAGGTGTGGTATGTGTTCAGAAAAATTACAGGACTAGTGTGTTGCCGGCAGAAACCGCCAGCATATGTGTACAATTAGAGGAAAGCTAGCCTTGTAAATGTGTAGAATAATTGAGAATGATGGCCAAAGAAAGCCTGTAAGTTTGATAACGTATTTAAAGGAGTATTTCTTAAAGGAACGACACACTTATCAGGACCATAAGAAAGGATGACAGGATTTGTTAAAATGCATTGATCAAGGTGTTACTTAGTAGTTTATACTAGACCCAATCATTGTATTGAAGCGGATCATGGACAAATAAATCTAACTTAGGATTTATAAGGAAAGTGTAGTCACATTGAACTGGCTGTGAGTGGTACTGAGGTAAATTGTCCTGTGCAAATGTTAGCACAATGTCTGACACTGTTTGTTACGTCCATTGTATGTGTGTGGACAGAATAGTGCTGGACTATACAGGGGTTGTGATTATTTGTATTCCAGGTTTTATCCTGCAACTACCAAGATTGTACGAGACATCCACTTCTGTGGGACTCTGTGGTGCAATAGTTCTTGAAGTTCATAGAACTGGTTACTCTGTTTTCCCCCGCCTGGAGATCCAGACATTGTGTGATCACGGCTAGAGTCGGATGCATCTCACCATAACAGATAAGTGGAAAAGCAATTCCATTGGTCAGCCTATCCAGAGACTACATTTAATAAATAAAATACAAAATAACACAAACCTAGTGAGTGATGACTCATGATGGACATTATTAAAATGATTACTAACTCCACAGTCCAGCGAAAGTGATAAACATATGTGAAATATATAATTGATATTTGAAAGATAAATTTATCATATTGAACTACGAGTATTTTGGAAATTGACATTCATGTATATTTATTTTATTTTGTAAAAACATTTGAATTCTTTATCAGTTACCTAACCGAAAATATAAACGGTATAGGATCAATAAATTGTAAATATGTACAATCAGTCTTGCTGAATTATTTAAATTGAGTTAAAGTTCTGGTTGACATATAGTTACATATTTAATTAATTAATTACTCCCCTAGCAGAGTCAATACAAATAATAATACCATTATTCAAGGGAGGATCATTGAGAGGTAGCACATAGACATTCAGGAACAAACACTATCATCATACCTGAAGGTTTATACAGCTTGACCCTACCTTTGATTGTCGATACACCCTTACTCTTTTCAGAGAAGGGGGTATTTCTTGTAAGACCAGTCTCTTATCTGGCACTATCCTGGTATCATCTGAAACATCTATTGTCCAGTGTAGTGAAATTGACAGAGATACAACGGTAAAATACCTCCAAAGATAACATGTAAGGATAAAAACATAATGCGTAGGCTGCTGATAGTACATGATCGCCCAGACCGCGGGTCATCACCCTCCATAAAAATTGACTTGCTAGACAGGAGGAGAACGGCGGATAACAAGGAAAAAAATATGACTGGAAAGATTGCGTGAGACTAGAAAGGCTAAGGAGACGCAATTGGGGGGGAAACGGAGAAAAGTCACGTTTCCCAAGTTGACATAAAGCAAGGAACTCGACAGAAGGGACCTTGGATATGTTACGCCACAGTCATTTATTGGTCGCTTTTGCGATACCAAGCCTTTGATTTGAATTCAGCGGCAGAACGCGGATGTTTGGAATATTACAAAAATTAAAAAGTAACTTTTTCGTAATATTAATGTTAGGAATATAAAAATTAGCTGGCCGGATGGCCCATTCTGAGCAGTGAACTAATATGTTCTTAATTTTACAGACGGATAGATAATATTGAAGATAATGACAAAAGACAGTGTTGTTCACATCAACGACAGACTGTATGGAATAAAAAGTGTCGCTATTTGCACAAAAAAAACACGACCTCGAGACGCAGGTGTTCAAATCTACTTAGTAGGGAAGCGAAGGGACATTGGTGGGAGCTGTGTCTAAATATAACTTTTAACGACAAAATTTTGGAGGGGAGAGAAAGGTTGGTTCAAAAATCAAGTACATTTTGAAAAAAAAACAAGTAGAGACGGACAGACTAACAGATAAACATCCATACTTGACTGAAGCATGACTGAAATGACTTTAGGGTAGGAAATTTGAATTTCAAATAAACCTAGGCAGTGATTGGCCACAGACAATCATTTTATCGGCGCTCAGACGCGCAAGTGGGGCCATTCCTCAATAGTTGTTCGATGATAGACACAGTATTTTAAAGTGTGGTGATTTCCAAATGAAAGAAAGTGAAATAAGTTCAGGGACGCCATACTATAGCCAGCAGCTCAGCTGAGTTTTGCTAGCATTTCTGTGTTCTTTATTCATAATCTGGTAAGATTGAAATTATTTCTTTGTATATTTTGAATATTGTTTAATGTTCGAGTGATTTGATACTGCCATATCGAAATCTAGCCTTACAAACAAGTAGGGATTTGCTCTAGACCCCCCGCCCAAGTCAGGGTCTAGGGACCAACAATATACATAAACTCCAACAAGGGTTAGGAAAGACAGATCAAGTGTTGAGAATAATGAAACATATTACCTATCCACTTTTAGGGAAGGAAACTAATAAATATTTTTCAGAATCTATAGTCTGGGAGGACCTATCTGATGTAAAACCACCATGGTAAATGTGCTGTTTGGTCAGAGAGATCTGACCTGTCTGTATGATGTGGTTGTTGTGTCCGTGTTGTGTCCAGACGTGGGTAGAGAATAGAATTTTGACACATAGCCAATACTTTGATTGCAGAGCTGTGAGTTTCAGCTGTCAACAAGGCGGTGTCCATTCAGTTGGTGATTTTACTCGAGTGTATCTGTGCAGTACGTTGTGACAGAGACCACTATTATTGCCCGCCAGCACGGAGAGGTGGGATCACCAGATTTCAGCACCAGAGCTACATATGCAAGATGAGTGAGCCTCTGGTCTGCTGGAAGTTCACCAACGCCTTTTAGTTGCTAATACCCCATAAAATTCCTGCAATTTACTGGACACTGTGTAGTCAATATAGACAGGTGTGATGAGGCCACCCCAACAGCACAAGCATTAACTATCCTCCCAAGTAGATGACTACTAGAACATTTTAATAAAACTAACTAGTCTAGTACTTATATATGTACACTCTTGCATTTATTATGTAACATTCCATGCATTTCTTTCATAAATTTTAAATCCTTTTTAAAAAAAAAAAAAAAAAGTTCTGGTCAACATAAAACTTGATCCAGAACAAATAAATGTAATATAATTCTATCAAAAATTTTACACTCTTGAGTTAGTTCAGTGTATTATAATATTTGTTAAATATTATTAGTCTGCTTAAATATCTGTGGGTGTATCTATAATTATCACACCACATTACATATCATTACCCTAGACATTTTACATAGATACATTCATTAGAAAGAAAAAAAAAATAAGTGTGAGGTCGTAGTGGTAGCAAGAAAGGCCTTCTGTCAATTCACAACTACATTTTATCTCAGGAGCCTTCACAGCTGGCCTCATACATTACATTTAGTAATATCACCATCATACAATACCATCAAACCCACTACATTACATTGGGGTCTTGTCCAGGGATAATTAGCCCAACAGTAATATTAGGATCTCCTGGTTGGAGAAATAAAATTAGGAAAAAAAAATTGTGAAATTCCCTTTAAAATTAAAAGTGTCCCTGCAGATAAAAGTTGGTGAATCTTCACAGCCAGTGATAATTAATTAGTTAACTGGTTAGTTAGAATTAGTTAGACTATAGTCATAAGAAGTACTTAGTGTATTTACTGGTTAGAGATTTAGCTTGTATATTATTATATTGTCTGAAAAGTATGGCGGAGCTAGCAAAATTCCGATCAGCTGCTGTGCTGACCGCAAAGGAGATGGGAATGGATGGTCAAATTTTAATTCAATATGTAACGGCTGAATGTGATAAATATATTGAAAGGGAAGATAGAAAGGTAGCTGAAGAGAAGAGGTTACAAATTGAGGCTGATAGAGAAATTAAGAGGCTGCAGATTGAGGCAGAAGAAAAACGACAGCAAAGGGAGGCAGAAGAAAAACGACAGCAAAGGGAGGCAGAAGAAAAACGACAGCAAAGGGAGGCAGAAGAAAAACGACAGCAAAGGGAGGCAGAAGAAAAAAAGGTTGACTGCCGAAAGGGAGGCAGAAGATAGAAGGTTGCAAAGGGAGCACGAATTACGACTAAGGGAGCTGGAATTACAAGGCCCGGCTCCTGAAAATGGTGCCAGCCCTTTTGCCTCAGATGCTACGCCCAGTCTGGGAGCCTCAAACTCAGCTATGGGGTTTCATTTAGACCATTTTGTTGAAAAAGACGATGACATAGAGGGGTACCTAGGACGTTTTGAGTTATTAGCTACTACATATGGGTTAGAGAGAGAGAGGTGGAGTTTAAAGCTATCACAGGGATTGAGAGGTACTTCTTATGAAGTATTTGCCAAAATGAACAGGGAAGACCAAGACAATTATGACATGTTAAAGCAGGCTTTGTTATTAAGGTACGAGAAGAATGGTGAATTTTATCGTAAGAAATTTAGAAATGCCAAACTGTTGTCTGGGGAGACATACCACCAATTCTCTGCTAGACTAGAAACCTATTTGGAGAAATGGACGGCTCTGGGGAAGACCCAAGATCTTAAAGAAATGATCATGATTGAGCAATTGAGAGAGTCCATGGCTCCAGACATGAGAAAATTTCTCATGGAACAAGGTGCAGAGAAGTTGGGGGAAATTTTAAATGTTGCTGAGAGGTATCAGGCAGCTCAGGCAGAGGTAAGTGGTGCTAAAAAGAAGCACATAGACAATTTTAAAGCTCCACAGCAATTTAATAAATTTGATAATAGAGAGCAGGGAAATAAAGGTAGGACAAACTTTGAGCGGCCAAGAAATGACTATCGCGACAGAAACTCACAGTTCAATGACCAAAAGTTCAATGAAAGAAAACCGTTGAACCAAGGAAAAAGATGGTGTAAATGGTGCAAGAAGGATAACCATAACACCGAATTTTGTAGAAGGAAACCTTCAAACATTGCTGCAATGAAGTCGGGGACGCGAAGATTAAAGGTTAATCCTAATGGACAACAGGAACCTTATCACCCCCCAGTTTGTGAGGATGTTATTTGTAATGGGGTCACCATAAGGTGCCTTTATGATACAGGTTTGGATTATGATTCAGTTGTGAAGTCTAGCCTAGTGGACCCAAGTCAGTATACCACAGAAACAGTGGAAATACAAGGGGCGACTAAGGACATACCACTCATGACACTTCCCATCGCAAGGATAACGGTGAAAACTCGCTATGTGGAGGGAGAAATCAGAGCAGCAGTGATAGATGAACCAATCTACCCTCTGATATTGGGGTGTAGATACGTCTTCTTGGGGAATCCCGAGAAACCTGTGATCATGGCGACAGTGCAGACCAGGTCACAGAAGAAGGAGGAAGAAGGTGAACCTATAAATGCTCATCCAGAGGAGATGAGGAAGGCGCAGGCTGAGGATAGGACACTCAAGCCCTGTTTTAAAAAATTGCCCAAATGCCACACACCTCCGAGCAAGGGGGAATATTTCATGAAGAACAAACTCTTATATAGGAAGACAGGAACTAGATCCCCTGGTCACGGACAGTTAGTTCTTCCCAAGATATATAGGGCAAACTTAATAAGGAGCTTACATGTTGGAAAAGATGGTGACCATGAGAAAGTCGGTACCATCTGCCAAAAGATTGCTCGAAAATACTATTGGCCCGACGTAAATGTCGATGTTGAAAACTTTGTAGAAGCATGTGGCGTATTTCATGAGGGAACACCCACAAAGGGAAAATATGTGCAGGACCTAGAAACGCCACGGGGCAACTTTAGGCCTGAAAGAAAAACTAATTATACTCGGGTAGACAAAGTGGAATGGGAGCCCCCTTTTCACACCCAGTCTTCACTTGAATGGATTAACATGGCCACTATGCGAAGAGTACAAAGAAGAAATTTTACCCAGGATAAGATGACAATCCCTCGGTCAGACTTATATAAACTGGAAGAACAGACAAGAGAGCGAAGATCTCTCATAAACAATCTTAAGTGGGGAGACAAACCCCAGAGAAAAATTGGTAGTGGTCGATTTGTGAGTGATGATTCTAGGAAGAAAAGTCCTCATTATAGAGCTTCTAATGGACGGGACCCGATGGGTTCCATGAAAAATAAGTATGATAAATTAAAGATCCAGATGTAACTCTATTAAGGACCTGGACAGATGAGAAGGCGGAAGAGACTGTTACCTCATCGTATCAATACGTGAACGAACTGACCACTCGTTTGAAAGCTGGATGGAAACTGGCAAATGATAATTTGAAGCAAGCCAGGAAGAAACATGCAGCATATTTTAATAGGAAGGCAAAGGACAGGGAACTGGCAGTCGGAGAGAAGGTGCTGCTTCTACTACCCGGAAGCCAGAATAAATTACAAATTGGTTGGCAAGGTCCATATACGGTTCTAGAGAAGTGTCTAGAACAAACTATAAAATTGACAAAAAGGGGAAGGAGAAAGTTTATCATGTAAACCTGTTAAAGAAGTATCTGGACAGACCACTCCAGGAAAGCACCCCCTTATTGACCTTGGCTATTGCAACCCAGATGCAAAAAGAACCACTCACCTCACATGAATACCCATTACATCCCTGTGAAACCGCAGCACAGGTAAAAGTCAGTAAGCACCTGACTAAAAACCAGAGGGAGAGAGTTCAACAAGTTCTGGAGGAACATACAGATGTATTAACAGATAAACCAGGCCATACAAATTTGCTACAGTATGACATGAAACTGGTAGACTCAAACCCAATCTGTATGAGAGCCTATTCTATTCCGTTCGCGAAGGAGAAGGCATTGAAGGAAGAAATAGAGTATTTGTTGAAGGAGGGGATTATTTCGCACAGTGAATCATCTTTTAGTTCTAGTGTCGTTTTGTTGAGAAAACCGTCTGGGGAACACAGACTGTGCATAGATTACAGGAAACTGAATGCTGTCACAGAAGGACAAGTGGATCCATTACCAGACACAAAACAGTTATTTGCCAGACTGAACAAGGCAAAATACTTTTCAAAGGTGGATCTTAGTAAAGGCTATTACCAGATCCCAGTGAAGCCTGAAGTGAGACCTTATTTGGCTTTTAGCACTTCGGATGGAAATTATGAATTCAATATGCGGCTTGCAGGCATTCGGATTGTGGCCAAAAATGCTGAGTGTGTTTTCAAGGATGATGCACCTCAAATAAACTAAGACCAGAAATTCATGGATGAATTCAATGTCGACGAGACATTTGAAGTTACATTCCTAGTCTGGAGATGTTGGGGAGGCGAATTAAGCTAGGCCAACAGTGTTGTATTGGATGTGTTGGAAAATTGGGACACACTGTATATCCCAAGGATCGTGATCCTTTGAAAAACTGCAGAGGCACCAGGGGAAAAGATGTTTATAAAGATAAATACGTGGAAATCACGCATCGTTATGCGGATTTTATACAGAAATACATCAAGAAAAGAAAGCGTAATTGAAGCAAGCCCGTATCAAATGATTCCAGATAAAATTTTTTGGACTCCACAATGTAGGTTCCAAGAAAAGGAAACCAAGGAGAGCCTATTCTCAAACGTTGACCTTGACACAGGAAGCCAGAATACAAACCCTTTTGCCACTTGGATGGGTTGCAAGTCCATTATGGGGGTTTAAAAAACTCTGCCAAAAATACATTTTTGACAAAAAGGGGAAGGAGTTTATAGATTGTTAAAGAAAATGTACCCTCACTATCGGTACCCCCTGTTGTTGTTTGGGATTAACCCATTGTATGAATAAATAAAGATGATCGGATTTTAAGAGTTGGTTTGCACACACTTTAAGCTATTACGCTATAAACTTAACGGCTAACCCAGACGAGCTAAGTCGGTGAGAGGAACAATTGTGTAGACCTCAGAAGAAGTTTCTGGAATGTTCAATTTAAATGTGTGAAATGCAAAGGAGTTGAAAATGCATACCCATTTACCCAAAAAAATGGATATATTAAATTGTTCAGGGGAACGTACAAAAAATGGAATTTGTATGGTTGCCTATTTGAATTAAGGACAAGTTCTGAAAGACACTCTGAGTGCTGTGACTGTCATAAATCCTTGCAAGGTCAGTCCAGATTATGGAAGGTATTATTCTAAGACTACTATAATTAGTTTAACCAACACTGCGGAAGAATTAATATACAATAACGACAACTGAATATGATAATAATTTAGAATTTAAAACCACAATGGCTTAAAACTGCTCTCGAACTAGAAATCTGGAATTAGAATAGATGAATTACCATCATGACAAAAAGTTGAAATATTGACAAGCAACAACCCAAGGAAAAACTCACGTCCAACGGTGCTGAATCTTTTAATAACATCTAGCAAGAAAAGATACAGCGGGAGACCGTAACAGATGGACATTATGAATTCAATATGCTACCATTCGGACTGAAAAATGCTCCGAGTGTGTTTTCAAGGATGATGCGCAAATTGTTGGTTCCCCTGAATAACCCATGTATCACGAATTTCATGGATGATATTCTCGTCGCCACAGAGACATTTGAAGAACACATTGAAGCTCTGGAGATGTTGTTTGATAGACTTCGGGAGGCGAACTTAACTGCTAGGCCAACAAAATGTTGTATTGGATGCAAAGAGTTGGAATTCTTGGGACACACTGTATATCAGGGTAATATAACCCCTGATCCTAAGAACTTGGAAAAACTGCAGAGAGCACCTAGGCCATAAACAAAAAAGGACGTGCGATCATTTGTGTCGTTATGCGGATTTTATCAGAAATACATCAAGAATTTTAACGCTATTTGTGCTCCTCTGACTGATCTGACTCGCAAGGGACTTCCAGATAAAATTATTTGGACTGCACAATGTGAACTAGCGTTCCAAGAGTTAAAGGAAAAACTCACTAGCAAGCCTATTCTCAAACTGCCTGATTTGACACAGGACTTTGTCTTAAGAACCGATGCAAGTAATGTAGGACTAGGAGGGGCTTTGTTGCAAAGATCATCTTCACCTGATGGGGAACTGAAACCAGTCGCTTATGCAAGCCGTAAATTGAATAAGGCGGAACAAGGATACTCCACAAGCGAAAAAGAATGTTTAGCGTTAATCTGGGCAATAAAGAAGTTTCAAATCTATCTGTATGGTAGGACTTTTGTGGTGGAGACGGATCATCAGCCTCTCGTATTCTTATCTCAGGCTAAGCATGAAAACGCAAGATTGCTGAGGTGGTCTTTTTTGCTTCAACCTTATCAGTTCAGTATCCAATATATCCCAGGCAAATTGAATGTCGGTGCAGATTTCCTCAGTCGGCACCCCTGTGATCAAAATTAGAGTAGTGGCAGACGTGAGGAGTAATTTTACCTATGTGTATCGCTGGTTTTGGAACTTGCCATAGGCATGTTTTCAAGTGGGGAGATGTGTAGTGAAATTGACAGAGATACAACGGTAAAATACCTCCAAAGATAACATGTAAGGATAAAAACATAATGCGTAGGCTGCTGATAGTACATGATCGCCCAGACCGCGGGTCATCACCCTCCATAAAAATTGACTTGCTAGACAGGAGGGGAACGGCGGATAAAAGGAAAAAAAATATGACTGGAAAGATTGCGTGAGACTAGAAAGGCTAAGGAGACGCAATTGGGGGGGAAACGGAGAAAAGTCACGTTTCCCAAGTTGACATAAAGCAAGGAACTCGACAGAAGGGACCTTGGATATGTTACGCCACAGTCATTTATTGGTCGCTTTTGCGATACCAAGCCTTTGATTTGAATTCAGCGGCAGAACGCGGATGTTTGGAATATTACAAAAATTAAAAAGTAACTTTTTCGTAATATTAATGTTAGGAATATAAAAATTAGCTGGCCGGATGGCCCATTCTGAGCAGTGAACTAATATGTTCTTAATTTTACAGACGGATAGATAATATTGAAGATAATGACAAAAGACAGTGTTGTTCACATCAACGACAGACTGTATGGAATAAAAAGTGTCGCTATTTGCACAAAAAAACACGACCTCGAGACGCAGGTGTTCAAATCTACTTAGTAGGGAAGCGAAGGGACATTGGTGGGAGCTGTGTCTAAATATAACTTTTAACGACAAAATTTTGGAGGGGAGAGAAAGGTTGGTTCAAAAATCAAGTACATTTTGAAAAAAAAAAAAAACAAGTAGAGACGGACAGACTAACAGATAAACATCCATACTTGACTGAAGCATGACTGAAATGACTTTAGGGTAGGAAATTTGAATTTCAAATAAACCTAGGCAGTGATTGGCCACAGACAATCATTTTATCGGCGCTCAGACGCGCAAGTGGGGCCATTCCTCAATAGTTGTTCGATGATAGACACAGTATTTTAAAGTGTGGTGATTTCCAAATGAAAGAAAGTGAAATAAGTTCAGGGACGCCATACTATAGCCAGCAGCTCAGCTGAGTTTTGCTAGCATTTCTGTGTTCTTTATTCATAATCTGGTAAGATTGAAATTATTTCTTTGTATATTTTGAATATTGTTTAATGTTCGAGTGATTTGATACTGCCATATCGAAATCTAGCCTTACAAACAAGTAGGGATTTGCTCTAGACCCCCCGCCCAAGTCAGGGTCTAGGGACCAACAATATACATAAACTCCAACAAGGGTTAGGAAAGACAGATCAAGTGTTGAGAATAATGAAACATATTACCTATCCACTTTTAGGGAAGGAAACTAATAAATATTTTTCAGAATCTATAGTCTGGGAGGACCTATCTGATGTAAAACCACCATGGTAAATGTGCTGTTTGGTCAGAGAGATCTGACCTGTCTGTATGATGTGGTTGTTGTGTCCGTGTTGTGTCCAGACGTGGGTAGAGAATAGAATTTTGACACATAGCCAATACTTTGATTGCAGAGCTGTGAGTTTCAGCTGTCAACAAGGCGGTGTCCATTCAGTTGGTGATTTTACTCGAGTGTATCTGTGCAGTACGTTGTGACAGAGACCACTATTATTGCCCGCCAGCACGGAGAGGTGGGACCACCAGATTTCAGCACCAGAGCTACATATGCAAGATGAGTGAGCCTCTGGTCTGCTGGAAGTTCACCAACGCCTTTTAGTTGCTAATACCCCATAAAATTCCTGCAATTTACTGGACACTGTGTAGTCAATATAGACAGGTGTGATGAGGCCACCCCAACAGCACAAGCATTAACTATCCTCCCAAGTAGATGACTAATAGAACATTTTAATAAAACTAACTAGTCTAGTACTTATATATGTACACTCTTGCATTTATTATGTAACATTCCATGCATTTCTTTCATAAATTTTAAATCCTTTTTAAAAAAAAAAAAAAAAAGTTCTGGTCAACATAAAACTTGATCCAGAACAAATAAATGTAATATAATTCTATCAAAAATTTTACACTCTTGAGTTAGTTCAGTGTATTATAATATTTGTTAAATATTATTAGTCTGCTTAAATATCTGTGGGTGTATCTATAATTATCACACCACATTACATATCATTACCCTAGACATTTTACATAGATACATTCATTAGAAAGAAAAAAAATAAGTGTGAGGTCGTAGTGGTAGCAAGAAAGGCCTTCTGTCAATTCACAACTACATTTTATCTCAGGAGCCTTCACAGCTGGCCTCATACATTACATTTAGTAATATCACCATCATACAATACCATCAAACCCACTACATTACATCCAGGATATCTTACATCTTAATAACATCTGAACCTCTCGCGGCACTTTCATAGCTTCCTGCCTTAGATATCTATTTATAAAGCTTTATAAACTTGACTATCATGGTCTCTTTACTCCCATTTGTCTGATATCCTCCTTGGTTTACGTCCCCACTGTACTGTTTCTTTCTGCTCTATTTCTTCACTTCTCGTACCTCTGTGTCTTCCTCCTGCCTCTTTATTTCTCTACTATTCTTGCCTCGCTCCTTGACTCTTCTGTTCCTATGTCTGTGACTGCTGTAAATGTCCTTCTCAGACGACACACTATCTGAGTGACTTGACACCGATGTCTCTTCTAGAGTCCCTCTCCGTCTACTCCTGTAATCTACAGTCTTAACTCTCTGCACTCTCTTCCTCCTCGTTGCCATAATCACTTCATCTACTTCCTTTTGCTTATTCTTCCATTGTGCATATTCTTCCGTGTCCTCCCTCTCTGTATATTCCACTCGTCTGAAAATCTAGACATCTAGGAATCCTCGTCGGAATCCAGTTGTCCTTCCTGGTCACGTGACGCACCAATACCGCTTTATTGGCTGGTATTCTCTCTGCCCTGTGTGTACTTCTTCGTGTCTTGTCTTCTCCGCTCCTCTTGTATGTCTTGTATGTCTAAGGTGCATCAATTTCCTCTATTTCCGCCTCTAACTGATTTCTTTGCACCTCTCTCTCTCTCTCTCTCTCTTTCTCTCTCTCTCTCTTCCTGCTGGTAACTAAAAACTCTCTGCAACTGCGGTTTTCTGGTAGGGTATAACCTTTAGTTCACGCTGTATTTTGGTTTTCTTTACTGTCTGATTCCCAATTGCTTCATGAGTGTATGTTTCTTCTGTTTGTGTTCCGATGTTAATCCTTAATTCTGTATCTTTTCGAACACTCACCAATCTTCCCTGCGTCTTATCCTGTTTCATAGTTGTTATCCTGACCTGAGTGTTCCAAGGTCTGTGTTTACTATTTTCTTCATTTCATATAATATTTCATTGGCAAGATCCATTTGTCTTTCTCCGTGATCTTACTGGATCTATATTCATCATTCAGCCATTCTCAGCTTTTATCTGACACTTTTGTCAGTTTCTTAACTCTACGTTGTTTATTTCTAATGACTGTCACTTCCTGTTCTCTCCAATAAAGTTTCTAACTGCTTTCCAATCTTTTCTGCTGTTAAAGGGTACTCCAGAGTTCCTTCAGCAGCTATGTTGAAATTTTTGTTTCTGTTGTTGTATTCACTGTCCATTATGAGTATTCCTATGGTGACATCTTTCCTACTTGTTGTCTCCTCTCCTGCAAACTGGCAAATTTGTTCTGATTTGCTGATATGTGTTACGTGCTTTTCACTGATTTAAATGGGTTAGTCTAGTATTATGTTTCGTACAATTATTTGCCTCCCTCTCCTTAAGGTGACGCCACACTGTGCCGTCAATGAGAGTTCAAATATCCAGTGTGACCTTTCACCGCTCCCGTTCACACTAGCGAAGGTCATGGTCACAGGTAATAGCTATGGCCAGTTACCATTCAGATGTAAATATTAAGATAGGATTCACTTATTGTCCTGAGTGTTGATTAACACTCGAATTTTGTTTGGCATGACCAAACCTTATATGTGTTGACTTTAAATAAAAAAAAGTTCAATAAGTTTAACATTAAGTATGTATATTTCATATCATAACTGCATGTTTTTATGTATTATTACTAGCGTGTTAAGTAAAGATTACATAAGTATTGTATTAATACATGAACAATTTACATTGCGTATTGCACATTGCTATCCATATCCCATACTGTTTAATGACTTAGTGTATAAAGAACTTGTATGTCTCCCCCGTTTTACGCAATATGAATCTACTAGATCCCTCGTTTTACGAAAAAATAATTTTTTCCCTTTTTTTCGGCTCACATGTATACTGAGATCTTGTAATACATTTTTAAGTTAGCTTACAGGTATACTGAGATCTTGGAAAGAAAAAAATTTTTGGCTCACATGTATACTGACATCTTGAAAATTTTTTTTTATTTTTTAAAAACTTTTTTGGCTCAAATGTATACTGAGACCTTGTAAATTTTTTTTCTCATTTTCGCTTATAAGTATATGCCCCCAGTCAATGACTTATACCAGTAACATAAATTTTTCTCAATCATTGTCCATTGCCAATTGACTCATAAATATATGCCCCCATTTCATATTTTGCCCCAGTATGTATGTTAGGGACTTGATTTTTTTAAGTTGATAGGACGAAAATGTCTCCCCATGGGATACATTTTTGTGGCCCCGGGACTTGTGTGACCGCTTGGCATACACTACAATTAATACGTGTTAAAAACCACATAAAATGAGAAATAACAACGTTAAAAGCAGTTAAGACATTTGTGCACAAAATACAGTATCATGAAAAGTTCACGGCTTCGAGAGAAGCTGTCCCAGAACAACAAAATAGTAAATGCATGTTTATTGAATGAAAAGTTTTGGGAGAAGTTGCTTATCTGGGTTTTTTCTGTTGCTAGAGTGAGAGTCGTGTGCAAAAAGTCGAAAAGCTGAGAAAAGCGTGTGCAAATGTAGATGTTTGGTATCGTGTGAAAAATAAAGCATCGTGTGAAAATTGGCGGGAAAAAAAGAGTTGGCTGTATATAAAGAAGAGACGTGGCCGATTGACAGGGCTTGTACAGATTTTAGGATTCGTTAGGCGAGAGGATTTTTACAGAACTTCGTCTTTGAGATTATCAAGACAAGTTGTTTTTAAATTGACAAGTTTTGTTCAGGTTTGACAAGTATTTTTAAGTAGACAAGTTTGTATTTTACTCTATTAGATATATTATTCCTGTGGATTTACATTTTCATTTTAGGATACTCACTACTTTGTGTAAGAAAGACATAAGTATTTCACTATTGTGCCAATGACATTGCTGTTCTAAATCACGTTAATAAACTATATTTTATTTTTCTACATTGCTGAGTTTTCGTTGGAATATTACAGTTGGATACTTTGACAAAACCATTATACGAGATTGCTTTTCACTAAACATAAAAAGGGTACGAACGAACTCTGGGAAGGAAGAATAAAAGAAGGTCAAGAATTTCCATCTCAGGCGGACAGGCCTGTAACGACTTGAACCAAGAAACGTACAAGAGTTAGCGCTCTTCAAAATATTTACCTGTGCTCAACCATTAACTGGACTGACCCGATCAGCTGACGGACACACACGCATTCTTTCATTGATGCAGTAAACACAGCCCGGTAACACGTTACTATTTGATGCCGCGGCCTGCGCACAAATAACTGCACTGCCACACAAGCACCAGATTACGAATGCCTGTAGCTTTTTAGTTGTTTTTGTTGTTCTCCAAGTTTCACAGGCATACTATAGGACTGACTTGACATTTGAGTAGAAGATTCTTGATTTCTTTTGACCTATATATATCTATGTATGTATCTATGTATGTACGAGGGGCGTTCAGAAAGTAATGCACCACATCGTTTTTCTCAGCTAATAATGAAGATAGAAGCATGAAATTTTGCATACTTCAAATATGGCATGTGCCAGTTGTGTGCACCAAATTGCACCTCAATCGGCCAAATAATACGGCTGCCCTAAACCGTTGAAATGTAGCGTGTTAGCAACTTGCGTTATAAACAGCGAATTGTGATAGAATTTCTCTTTGCATAGAAGGAAACTGTTGTGAATATTCACAAGCGTCTATGTGATGTGTATGGAAGTTTTGCAGTCGACAGGAGTACAGTCAGTCGCTGGGTTCAGAGAATCAAAGAATCAGGAAGTGGAGATACGGAGCTGCTTGATCGGCCGCGCTGTGGACGTCCTGCCACAGCCACCAACGCAGAAATGTTGAAATGCGCTGAGGGCATTATTCTTACTGATAGGTTAATCACTACTCAACAATTGGCCTTACAGCTGTCAGTTAGCATTGGTAGTGCAAATGCAGTTATAAAAACTCTCGGATTTTCTAAGGTTTGCGCAAGATGGGTTCCTCGAAGTCTCACAAATGACCACCGATTGCAAAGGAAAGCAATTTCTTCTGAATTGTTGGAGCGTTTCAATGCTGATGGAGAGAACCTTTTGGCTAAGATCGTTACAGGTGACGAAACCTGGGAACATCATTTTGAACCTGAGACAAAAAGACAGTCAATGGAGTGGCATCATCCGCAATCACCAAGAAGAAAGAAATTCAAGACAATTCCTTCAGCTGGAAAAGTCATGATCACTGTCTTTTGGGACTGTCACAGGAGCAGTGACATACAAGTTAATATGACGTAAAGTAGAGAATAATGAACTGACTGTAAGAAGTAAATAAATACTCTCGATGCGAGTTACGGAAAAAGGAAAGGAATTCGAGAGACCGCTACGTCATATTACAACCACGTAGACGACACAAGCAGAGACGGAATCCATCAAGATGCAACGGAGAAGAAGACCCAACCCACAGACTGAGAATATCATTCTAGTTCAGTGAATGACAACCGATCGAAAGGAAGAGAGTAGCTCCCAGTAATACAAGACAGATTCCTGAAAAGGAAGTGAGCACCAAAAGGGTTTACGTCCCCACGGCAAGTAGACCAAACGAAAAGGAAGACAACTAAATAATGAAGGTCGTCAAGGATAAAAGCCCCACCGATCAGTGTTCAACGAAGGACGGAAGAATCCAGAGAAGACGTGTGAATCCTTCAAGGTTGGTCGAGTTATTAGACCTATTTTATTCCATTTCTTGGTAGAAAGACAAGACGTTGTTAAGAGATTACGTCGAGGAAGGGATCATGGGATTAACGGAGAATCTGAGGATGGAGTTTTAGTAACGGTTGAACTTGAACATAAGGTCATAGGTTCATTACTTAGGTTGCCCTCTCTATTGTAACTAACATCTGTAGTTCGAAACTATGGGAATTGAAATGTTATATTGACATATGAATGATGTCCAAGCCACCAAGAAATCCATTAAATTAATTCAGTTATAATTGGCCTAAGACTTTTTTTTTTTTTTTTTTTTTTTTTTTTTTCCTTAACCAGCGGCACTTGGGCTTTCAGCCCTTCGGCCCAATGACATGTCATTGCGAGGCTAAGGAACCTGAGGACTTTCCTTCCAACCCGGTCAGGAGCTTCGCTCCTTCCCATCCACAGAGGGTTTATCACAGGAGCCGTTCAGGCTATTCAGTCAAATTTCCGGCCGTAAACATTTCTTCAAACGCCCACGCCCGGGTTTGAACCATGAACACCTGGTCGCCAGTACAACGCCGAAGCCATTACACCAGCGCGGCTCCAGGCCTAAGACTTATATTGTGATAGTTGAGAAAAGGTTGTGAGTTCATTGACCATTCAGAGTGTCCTAGTTGTTGAGTTGACTGATTCAGATACTTTATAAATGGATTGTTAGGAACTGATGACTGATTCCAAATAAAGAACTAATTAGGAGAACTCTCATCATGAGAAACGAAGTAAATCTGAAATAAGAAGGGATGAGAAAGGACATAGCAAATAAACTTTCAAACTGAACAGTGTACGTTGAGGAGCCATTATCGTCAATGAATATATATTCCCACCCCATGGTCCAGCGAATTGTTCACCACTAACGTTCAGATAAACTAAATAGAAACGGCCTACAAACCATAACGTAGATGAGAACACAATGAGAGACAACATATAAAATAACGCAGGATTTGAACCTGCCTGTATTTCTGCGGCCTGAATAGTACACTAGGCGCTGTGACATGAGGTGGTGATGAACTGGTGCCGTTCAACCAGGATTCAGAAGTGATGACGGCAACCGGACGCTGTGACAGGACATTGAAGGTGTGATTCTTGTGGACGTTATGCCAAGAGGAAAGACAATCAATTCGCAAGCTTACATTAAGACATTGAAAAAACTCAATCAACGTTTTCGCAGAGTTCGGCCGCACAAGAATCCAGCAGACCTGCTTCTCCTTCACGACAATGCGCGCACTCACACAAGTCTGGTAACACGGGAAGCAATCACCAAATTGGGTTGGACTGTACTACCCCATCCACCCTATAGTCCCGATTTGGCACCCTCTGATTTTCCGTGGGACAAGGTTTGAAGATGATGAAGGAGTGATTCATGCAGCGAAGAAATGGCTACATGATCAAGACAAAATCTGGTACGGGCTAGGAATACATGCACTTGTTTCGCGCTGGCATAAAGCCGTACAATTTGATGAGGATTATGTTGAATAATACCGATGTTTACATGACATATCCATGTATATTGTGTATAAATTTCATGCTTTTTGAATAAACAGCTCCTGAGAAAAACGATGTGGTGCATTACTTTCTGAATGCCCCTCGTATGTATGTATGTATGTATGTATGTATGTATGTATGTATGTATGTATGTATGTATGTATGTATGTATGTATG